>CM030362.1:1449443-2649443 GCA_017893485.1 Hemerocallis citrina
AAACTCTCTTTTTCAGAAAAACAGCTTTCAGATAACAGTTTTCAGCTAGAAGTATAACCGAACAGCTTTTAAACACTCTTTTTCAGAAAAAACAGCTTTCAGATAACAGTTTTCAGCTAGAAATATAACCGAACAGCTTTTAAACTCTCTTTTTCAGAAAAACAGCTTTCAGATAACTGTTTTCAGCTAGAAATATAACCGAACAGCTTTTAAACACTCATTTTCAGAAAAACAGCTTTCAGAATACAATTTTCAGCTAGAAATATAACCGAACAGCTTCTAAACTCTCTTTTTCAGATAAACAGCTTTCAGAATATCAATATTCAGAATATAGGCTAAACAATCAGCTTTTTGGCTCATATTCAGAATAACTCTATTCAGAATACTCTATTCAAAATACTCAATTCAGAATACTCTATTCAAAATATCAAAACAAACGCACCCTAGATTTTACATCCTCATTTATAATTATTTTTCAACATATACTAATAAAAATTTGGACTTTTATTTACAACTAATTATTGTCATACTATTCAAACTTGAACTGCATAATTATTGTTTTACTCTTTACAGGGTTTTCGTGTGTTGTATCGTTCCGAATACGTACCGTAGGCACGTGCCCACGGACAAATCTAGTAAACTAATATGATGCGTCTTAATGTGCCTTTATTGTTTTGGCCCAAATTATTATTTTTTGATAAAGATAATATGTAATATATATTTCAAAACCAAAAAAAAAAAAAAAAAAATATCTGTAATGCCAGCAATAGCTTAGCCACGTATAGTACTAATAAATTCTTTTATTGGTTTACAACAATAATGCAACTAAAATATGCCGCTAATGAGTAATAACCAAATGAGAAAAAATACATACATGATACATCTCTACTATATTAATGGGAGAGATGGGGATCAGTTTGGTAAATATGTTTGTGAGCAAACCCGTGCATCGCACGTGCTCACTTTGGTAAATATTTTCGAAAGTGGACCAGTTTGGTAAATATTTTCGAAAGTAGATTAGTTTGGTAAATACTTTCATTCCCTTCCTTTTTTTTTCTTTTTTTTCCCTTCTTCCTCCACGTGCATCGCACGTGCAGCATACTAGTCTTAGTTATGCAATGTAGACATAGTATAATTAGCAATGTAGACATAGTATAATTAGCAGAGTGCTCTCTGTACAAAAATTAAAATATAATAAATGAGAAACATTAACAAATTACGATCAAGAGATCGGATACATTGTTTAGCTAAAAGCTTCATTTCATGGTTTAAAGACTCAGAACTTTAACATATATATGCATGCACTCTTTGATGATGCTGGAGTAGATATAATCAGGGCGGGCCCTGAGTTCTCGGGGGTCCTAGGCGAACTTCCGAAATGGGGCCCCTAATAGCATATATATATTTTTTTACGCGCAAAATACGTGCCTATATTTAGAAGAGAAGTTCAAATTTGGAGTTCCTAAAATCACAGAATTTTCGGGGGCCTAAGGCGGCTGCCTTACCCGCCTCTAGGGTAGGGCGGCCCTGGATATAATCTATAATTTGTGTTTGTTTCGTGTACCAACTATGGAGTAAGCAACAGCCACTCTGTTTCCCCAACTATTATAATATAATGACATTTCAAGTTCCAAAAATCCAGGCATAGCATAACTCTCATGATTAATCAAAATTAAGAATTGTTTTACGCTCAACTAATAAGTGAAGAGTTTCATTGTTCCACCAGAGAAGAAAAAAAATTCCCAAGTTCAATTGGAGATCATATTGCCATTCAGAGAAGACGGTCAACAATGTGAGAATTATATTATTATCTCTAACATTATAATGTGAGAATTTGGGATGTGTAATTTGTCGACAATTAACTATCTAATTTCAACCAATCATTTTTACAAGTTATATGCACGCGTGTGATGTACGCCCAGTAACCACTCTTTTTTAAATTAAAAAAATTAAAATAGGCATTTTATTTCTTATATTGCTATTTGATATTATTGTTATTGTTATTATTGTGCATAAATATACAATTTTATTTCTTGTATTTTCCTTAATTTATTTATTTATTCATTTTGTGAAACAGATTTTATTGAATTTTATCATAAAAGATAGAACTAGAATGACATAAAGTAATGAAAGGGTTTGGGAATGACTCATAATTAATTTTTCCCTTCTATTTACAAAATCTACCTCTCCCCTTCTTCCCCTCATTTTTTGTCCAGCAAAAGAAACCCGACCTCCTCTTCTTCATTTCTTCATTTTAGGGTTTTTCCAAATCCCATAAAGTCCTGGCATTTTTAGAAAATTCTAGAGGAGACTCTGCCGAAATTATAATTAAAATCTATGAAGATTTTTCTAAGTAAGAAATAGACCTCCTTAAGAAAGATACTATGTAAAAAAAAGGGTGTTACAGTTTGGTATCAGAACGTAGGTTAACTAGGAATCTCTTGCAAATTCTAGTGGCTTGTTGTGTGTGTATGGGTTCATTACCGCTTAGTAGAGAATGTAAACTTTTGTTTTATGATTTAAGGGTGTTTTGCTTAGTGCTGATCATGATTGTTGAGCCGATGTTCAATCTGGTATGAGTCTTAAGTGTATTATTTAGATTCTAAAGTAGACAAATTCTAATTTTGATGTGTGTATGCCTTAATTATGATGTTTATAGTAGCTTCTTTGATGTGTCGGGAGTGTTGGGATTTGACCTAATTTGATTCCACTCGAGGAGTGGGTGATGGTAAAATCTTATATTCGGGTAATTTATCAGTATAACCGTCGATTTTATTGTAGATCATTCAAGCTCATATCTGAATTTTTTCCTTGATATTGAGGTTTTATCACCTAAATTGGGTGATATTGATGAATGTCCTTCTCTCTATATTGAATGTTCCTGATAATGATGTCGGATTATGGATGAGATCGAAGGTAGTCAGCGATAAAATTAGGTCTTTTTGTCGTTGATGACCTTTCGGTGGCAGAAGAAAGTTACAACACATAGTACTAGAGTATATGGTACATTTAGGAGGTACGAAGAAGTGAAGAGATCTTGGGAGGACCATTTGATGGTCTAGTATAATGAAGGATATTGATGAGTTGGTCGATAGGTGTTCGATTGGCTTTTCCTCAATACTCATAGCTCGGGGACGAGTTTCTTTTGAGGTGTGTATAATGTAGCATCTCTTTTTTTAAAAAAATTATATTAAAATAGACATTTTATTTCTTTTATTGCTATTTGATATTATTGTTATTGTTATTATTATCCATAAACATACAATTTTATCTCATGTATTTTTCTTTATTTATTTATTTACTAAGTTTGCCCGTTGGCACGTGCATATGACACATCTTCGCAACGGTGCACCTGGTTTGATTATATAAAATAGTTTTAGAGGTCCAGCAAATTAATTGAAGTAGGAAACATATTACATAAGAAAGCAGCATATCTACCTTTAAGTTCAATTATCGCCTTCTTGACCATTAGCTTGAACTTACCTGGAATGCATATAGTTTGTGTCACACCCTGCTTCCCAAAAATATAGAATACGAGCACGTGACGAAGCCCAACGAATGATTTTAATATCATTTATAAGCTGTAGGATCGACTCAGCATCACAACAATAATATAACAAGATATATATACAACCATGCATGCATGAATGATTTATTAAGCAACAAAAAATAATTGAAACAATAATAATATCCAAATAGTTTTTAATGTCTGGATCAAGAGATAAAACTCGGGAACATAAGCCCGTTACAAGTTTTAAGTAGCAAGAATTAAATAACCTAAATGAAACAAATAATTTAAGCATGTTTTTTTCTCAATTTGAAGGCTAAAATCTCTGCTCACCAATTCCGGCAGACAACACGCCTCAAAAGTGTATTTAATAATTATAAAAATGGGAAGAATAGAGAAAACAAAAGAAACGCCCTTAGTGCAAGTTAGGGCCACAAATAGTAAAAACGAGTACAAGAAATATGGAACAAAATTTAGAATCAAGAATATAATAGGGATACAACAAGTAGTGGGAATTCAAAAAGCTAACTGGCAAGAAAGACAACTCAAGTGATCAGGTTGGGCAACAAATACTAATAGTGGGGTAAGTGGCAAGTGAACATGAGAAGGTATCCAACATCAAGTGACAAGTATCAAGTACAAGTGTCGAGTAACAAGTCTCAAGTTGTCAAATACAAGTATCAAGTCTCATGCATCATGTCATCAAGTATCAAGTATCAAGTAAGCATGTATTAAGTTCAAGTTTCATGTATCAAGTCTTGTGGTTATTACTACCTAGGTAACACTTCATGTATCCATACTTTTACTACATGGTTGCTACAGTCGATGCAATTTCATTTAGGCCTATTAATGGAGTTTATAGGACGGTGTACTCAGGTATCAAGTATCAAGCAAGCCATGCTCATGAATTGGGTAATCATATAACTAGTTCATGTGTCAAGTCATAACAAGACGAGTCATGAATCATATATATACCAGTTCATGGATCAATAATATGTTAGTCCATGTATCGATTTATAATATACTAGTTTATGAATTAAATAATAATATACTAGTTTATGAGACATGTATCAAGTGGAAAACACGGGTCCCCCTTCCGAGTACACTTACCTATATTGTCCACAACTATGGTTTTTCCTTTAACCCCGACTTATTATTTATTATTATCATCAAACAAGCATGAAAGTGTGCGAAACAAGTCAGATAAAAATAGTCATGAACATGGAACAAGTTTGAGATATTTATATAGCATATTCAAGGGTCGACACGAATCAAAATATCAAGAACAACGAAAATCTCAAATTTGGACAGCATGGGGTTGTTGCACCAGAACTGCGATTTCTGTTGCTACATAATGTGTCTAATTTCTATACAAATATTTGTACTCATTTACCCATTAAAATTGCTTGTTTTTGTTTACATTGTGTTTAATTCAGCTTATTTCTATAATATTTCAATTAATTAATTTTTTTTTGAAGAAATAAGATTTTTGATGCAAAAAGTGATTATTTGTGATAATAATCAACAAATAGAGCAAAACTATTGATTTATTATTTTTATTGATTTGTTGAATTTTAATATTTTTTACAAATTGACAATATGAGGAGCAAAATACAATTTTAATTGTCAATAGGGTGTAAAAAGAATAAACAAATTTAAAAGGATTTTGATAGAGCTAAAATAAAAATTAGTTATTTTAAGTTGATCTAATTAATTAAAATTTAAATGTTTATTCTAAATTCTTTTTTTTTATTTATTTGCCGCACAAATGAAGAGATAAACCCTAATTCTTACTTGCCCTACTCTTATAAATACAACAAGAGATTTAAGGCAAAAGGGAGAGCACCGAACGAAGACGCACCCCAATAGACAACAATGATGGCTACAACTTCGAAGAGCATCCACAGTCGTTTGCTTATTTGCCATTTTTGCCATTTTTTGCTACTGTAGCGCTCACAGTCGTTTGCTATTTTGTCATTTTTTGGCAAAAGCGCTAAAGTAGAAAGGGAGAAATAGCAATCGAAATAGCAAAATGCATATTATAGCTGACGAAACATCATGTTTCGTCTGGATTATTTAATTATATTGTTAATTGATCGGACGAAACATGAAGTTTCGTCCGAATTAAAATAAATATAAAAACCGAATAAAATAACTGGTAAGCATGGGAACGAAACATGATGTTTCGTCCCATGTGGGACGAAACATCCAATTTTGTTTTAAAAAATTAATTTTGTAAATTTGAAATTTTTTTGCAATTATATAAATTAATTTTGCAATTTTTTAAATTGTTTTTGCAAAAAAAATTACAATTTCTTTTTTTTAATTGTTTCTGCAAATTTTTTTTTTGCAAAAAAAAATTCCACCAAATCCGGACGACACATGATGTGTCATCTGGTTTGGGGAACATTTTGGCACATTTTGTAATATTTTAAGTTGTTTTTGCAAATTTGTTAATTGGTTTTGCAATTTTTTTAATTATTTTTGCAATTATTATTTACAAACTATGTTAAAAAATTGTTTTTGCAATTTTTTTGCAAAAAAAAGTTCCGATTTTTTTCCCTTTTGGGACGAAACATCATGTTTCGTTCCGAATTTTTTATTAATATTTTCTAACTTTCGGCCCGTATAAATTATTTTTTTATTATGAGACGAAACATCATGCTTCGTCTGGTAGTTTTTTAACAAATTTATGCATTTTTTACCATTCGACGACTGCAGCAAAACGAAGAAATGGATTGTTAAAATATGCATTTTGCTATTTTTTCCATTGAACGACTGTGGATGCTCTAATCCCTATATAATAAGAAGAAGAAGAAAAAACCGAAGAGAAACGAAGAAGGAGGCTGGCTGCGTTGTCACGTGGGCGTGCGTACTGAGAAGAAGAGGAGAAGCAGCTGCTGACGTGGCGTCTGCAATCACTGCAGATAGAGGAGAACGGGCACGTGGGCAGGCCGACGTGCGCACTCCAGGACGAAAGTAGCATCTGACTTGGCTGCTGACGTGGCGAAGTCTCTTGCGTGCAGGTCCAACGCGTAACCAGCGAAATGACAGCAGCTGCTGACCTGGCGCGCATGTCCCAACGCTGCTGACGTTGTGGACTTCGGTACCGTTATCGAAAACGTGAGGAGAGAGAAGACTTGACATATTGTTTGGGCACAATTTCCGAGACTGTTTGGTTTGCAAATTTTATCACAAAAACAGTATATTTTTGCATTCATTTTCTCTCTCTAATTTTTATTATGCAATTCTTGAAGAAATTTATTAATTGCAATTTTATTATGAACTAAATTTATTTTTCTAGGGTTTAGATATAGCCTAGTTTTGAGAACACAGTTTTTAATTTCATATTATTTCTATTTCTCCATGGTTGTGTGTTTAATTTTTGTGCTTAATGCTTACAATTATTTGGCAATTTTTTGTATGATTATTGGATAATGGAGAGACCGAGATGTAATTTGTGATTTAGAACAATAAAAATTGAACACCATTGATTAAGCGAAGTTAGAGATAATTTACCACGATTGATGTGACCGTTAAGAAATCCACAGAACTTAATGAGCCTTCGATTAATTATTCGATTAATTAAATTTGCATAGAGATGTGACAAACTGTTAGTTGAAGATATTTTTGGTATTGTTCGAGAGAAAGCATCGAATAATTTGGGGATTTTGGTCTACAACTTGGAAAAATAATATTTTTATTCATATGGAATTATAAATTGTGTGGGATGAACTAGGTGAAGTCAAAATATACTCGCATACACTCTCACATCAATGTATACAAGGAGAACATCATGAATGAAGGTTCAATAACTACTTCATTCACGACTCCAGCCATCCAAAAAGGAAAAGAGAAAAGAAAACCTCAGCCTATAGCGCAACACAAACGTAAATCACTTACATTTAAATCATTATAAGTTGAAACTCACACTCTAATATCCACTCTAGGGTGTCGTTCCTTATAAATTTGTACCACTTATGAAGCGTGGCGCTGATACCATCTGTAACACCCCGAAAATCCAAATAATACCGAATTCGAGATTGCACAGGATCTTTACACTTCACTTCATACAATTTTACATGAAAATTTAAACTTTTTATAATACATCAGAGTTCTTTACATTTAATTACACAGCAGAAGATAAAATAAAGTACAACAATGCAAAGTTACAATTGTAACAACTTTTACAAAATAATCAACAACATCAATCAACTTTATGTCTCCATGACAATCCAATTCATGCATATAAAACTGTGGGCACGTCAGTTACTTACAGCCGACGAAATGTTATACACCGTCATCCTATTTATGCCGGAACAGTATAACGATCTCAATACCTTAACAAACCAAAAATTTGAATGCAAATAAAGTGTTAAATGTGACTAAACTAAATATGTAAGTGTATTCCATGCCTTAATGCCTAATGCAGGTATTTTATACTAAGATGACACTAATGCATACTTGTTCGGATTCTATGCATTCCATACTATATAGGTCCGAGGGCAAGCACCTAAGTACTCCTCATTAAAGGATTCGATCCCTCGCCATGAAAACTATCCAGTAATAAAAACAAGGTTTAGACATTCCACGAGTAGGGATCCCAGTCCCGGAGTACACCGCCCGACTATTATACAGACTTCTCATCGTGCGAACCTTTAGCCCCTTTAGCCCCGGTATACATATATACACTGGAATACGACAAACTATCCGCCCGACTACGCATAGTCCCGAATTTAAAATAAAAGTTCGTCTCTATCGAAGCAACCTCAGTCCCGGAGTACACCGCCCGACTGGGTCTATAGTCTCGGAGCACACCACCTGACTATATAGAGTGGCCCACTTATGTTTGTCCAAGTTTTACTACAACTTCATTTAAGTGCCCAGTTCTTAAGTTCAAGACATGAATCAATTACAACCCCTAGAGTTAGCTTTAACCCCCTACCGAACTTAATCACAAAACCGAGATAGCTCCATAGCCATATCTCAAAATATATCAATCATTTAAATCAACTTGCCGGTACCCGGGACCTCACCACACCTCTAGATCACAACTTTTCATGTACTCGAATCCATGGGTATTCATACCCTTCAATAATCATGTATTAAACTTAAATATTCTCATCTTTAACTTATTCACAATTTGATCAATGTCTCATTTTAGCACTATTCATGGTTCATTTATTCATTTACAATTCAAAATAGGACAATAATTTCTTTCATGGACAAAAGATTCATCACTATAAATTTCATTAGCAATTTAAGCAATTCATATCTTAATTCACATCAAGTATTTCTTACTCAACATAAGTGTTTGTTTACAACAAGAGAATTTTATAACTTGTCACACATTTTTCTCCTTTTTTCAAAAATAAGAATCATATGCTCAGATAATAATTTTGTAGTCAAAAACTCATTTACTAACTCAATTCCCCCTTTTTACTTTCTCAAAATATACAAGAAAATTGTATAACTATCTTTAATAATTTCTATTTTATTTTATATGAATAATAGAATTTATTTTCAATCTTATTAACATTAGAAAATCCCAAAAGTATATTAAAAACCACAAAAAAATCAAAAGTTGCTTTCGGGTTTTGAACTCATGATCAGCCGAGACCGGCAGTAAATGCCTAAGCCCAGTCACGCTAGCCACTAAGTCCGTTTGGACTTTGTGTCAATATGTCACAACTAAATCCCTTACGTACAAGGTACATGTTTCGGAATTTAATTAAGTGAATCAAAATAAAATGTGACTATCAAGTTTCGAACCCAATATCTCTTACAAGTAGTGCTCTATAGTGTACTGACTAACCAGTAAGTCCAAGTTTGATTACTGTTTAGGAGTCATATTGAAATTTTTTTGTTCATACTGTTCCGAAATTAGTTCTTTTTCGCAAAACTTGTTTATCCAATGATCCAATCTTTTAGAATATTGAAATAAATTTTTCTTTTGACTGAGATGAATTTTAAAACAGCAACCAACTAATTTCAAAATCCTTTTTTTATAAATATATTTCTATTTTTTAAATAGTTCCTCTTTCATTTTACATATAGATTTGTATTTTTCTCAAAACTTGAATTTAAGAATTTTATCCATTAAAACTAGTTCATCGTCTTCAATTATACAAATTAAGATTTTGTAATAAAACCAAACATGCCTCTTAATCATGAGAATCTCAAAAGAACTCTTTTATGTAAAAAAAATTATATTTTCAATATAACATGTCAACATACATAAGTCGGCACATTTCATGGCAACAATTCAATTTGGTTTTTCTTTCTTTCTTCTTTCTAATCATCATGACACTAAAGCATTCTTCAACCAATTTTCATACAAATCATATATTCGACATGTACAAATTTTCAAACATACTAACATGATTCATAGTATTAATACGTCTGTCAAAATTCTTCTTTCTAATTAACATGGTAGCAATTATTCACTTAATCACAACAAGATTGCGTTCATTCAATGTCATACTACATTAGCATGGATTTTGTCTACATATTTCACATCAAATTCAATTTATGTAACTCATTTGTAATTTTTTAGAATGCATACTCTACATTTAGACAGTAAGAAATCACTCACCTCTTATGAAGAATGAAATAACCAAGATTGAGAGACAACTTATAGCTCCTAACTCCACAAGTACTCCTAGTCCTTCTCCTCCTAACAAGCCTCTAAAGCACAAGAAATACTATCTTTCTCTCCTCTTTTCCTCTCTTTATTTGTTTAGTTTAGGTGTGACAAGAGAAGAAAAAATAAGGATGTATTTATAGGTCAATGTGAGGGTTCAAATTGTAAAATTATCCACCTAATAAATTACTCTTTTAATTCTCAAACTCTTCATAATCCTAACTCATATAACTCCCAACTCTTCATGATCCTAACTCTTCAAAATTCAAACCCCCACCTCTCCATGATCAAAATAGGCCAACCCCCCTTGGCTCTTCATTTTCCACGTGCACGTGTTATGCACTAGTGCACACACATACCCAATATTTAATACAGTTCTTATAGTTTAAAAATGTATATTAAAAGTTGTTACATGTCATGTGTGGGTCCATGCACAACTTAAAATAGGGTTTAATTAATGGGTTTGTCCCATGGGCTTTCTTTTTAATCAATTTAATTAGTTAGTCTAGTGGGCTTGCCTTTTAATTAATCTAATGGGCTAGAATCTATCTTTAGGTCAATGGGTTTAATAAAAGACTAAATAAAGATTATGCATACTAAAAATAGTAAATGAGAGTAAGAAATTAGAGATGGAGAAATTAGCACGTGCATCATATGTGCAAAAATTGAAAAAAATGTATTTTAATCAAAATAGAAAAAAATGAATTTATGTTTTATAAAATAGATTTGAATACCTAAAATAAATAATTTAAACACATAGAAAATATTACACGTAGCGGTGGAAACACATAATCGATATGTGCATTAAAAACACATAAAAAGTACGTAAAAATGCAGAGATTGAAATATTATATTTTTGTTGACTCAAAATAGGGTAAAATCAATACGGAAATTACATAAATAGTCGGTAATCAAAATGCGTAGTGAAAACACGTTACAAAATATATGTGCGTAACACACAAGGACAAAATTGTTATTTCTAATTTTGCGGAGTGTTACAAAGAGAGAGAGAGCGGGAAGAGACAGAGAGAGAACGAGGAGGGGGGGGGGGAAGGGGGGGTAAATTTTGAGCGGAAAAGTTTATTTTGAAATAACCAATTTAGGACTTTAATTTTGAAGGAGATTGGAGGAGAACCACTTGATAGCTTTCTTTGTATTTTATTATACTAGTATAATGTATGTGTGATGAACGTCTAAAAAAAGATAAAAGTCATCAAATTAAATAAATATATATATTAAATAAGAAAAAAATAGTTTATATTTGAATGTTTTGATTTGGGCGGTGCACATTTATAATTGTTGGATATAGTTTGAACATAAATTATACGTGTTTATATAGTTACTAAGTTAGAATTTATTTGTTACAAACTCCAACTCTCCCATTAAAATAGCAAAAATAAATTTAAAAGACAATGTAGACACATATTTACGAGTAAACCTAGTACACATTCAGATTACTAATAAAATTTAATTTAAGAATTGTTAGGGTCCTTTTGAGGAAAGGACAACCCCCAAAAAGTTGAGTATGCTACTATAGTGTACGAGCACACGGTATTCTTTAGTAAAAGGCGAAAGAATAGTTCGCTTTGTACTCACCACGCAGCTGCTTGCATTACCTAATACTAGTGGTCACTTATTAATACACGCACTCTCACCTCCACATTGTAATTTCCACCCATGTGGGACTAAACAGGAGCCAGATTGTAATGCGGTTACAGACTTCAGAGTGCGCAGTGTTCATTCTTTCTGGGCCTTGTAACTGGGGCCACATTTGATGCAACAGTTTAGTAATATTAACATTTGAACAAGTAATGTTAACTGCTAATCCTCATATATATTATTGTCCATCTCTTTTTAAAAAAATATTGTAACTATTGGAGAGTAAAATGAACAAAGACAGCCATCAAGTAGAAGTGTAGAACAGACTAATGATGTAAGACAAATAGTACACATTCTAATACATAATCAATTGTACAAAAAATAACAACAATATTACATGAAGAGTATCATAAACAGAAATAGCTTCGCAAGAGTTGATCTAATAAAGGGTTCCTTCCTTTGAGAGAACAAACAAAGCCACCATGACCTCTTTGAGATTCTCAAATCTTCATCGCGGTAAGTCTGTCAAGAGCCAAGTAGTTGAGCGATCTCCGGGGTTGGAACCTTGAGAGGTGGGTGTCTGGAAATGCTTCATGCGCTGTTAGCTGTAAGCCGCCAAAGATCTCAACATTTTAAGGCAGATTTAGGCTATAGGATGAAATTTCTGGAGGCCGAAAAGCTTCTTCCTTTGACAATGGCATTGTTGGAAGGTGGGTTTGGATTTACTCTTCCAACAAACGCTTTTGGGGACCGTAACATGTTTGAGATTGAAGCAGTCTTGATCGAACCTGAAATAAGAAACTTGTCACAAGCAACATGTCTACATGATTTAGAAGAGTATTTCTAAGAGACAACCCATAATTTTGTTAATTCTAGATAAGTCACTTATATAATTCTCCATTTCCATGAACCCACTAAGAGCATCCTAAGTCGTGATTGTAAAAAATGGCAAAATTGTTGTAAAAAATGACAAAATTGTTGTAAAAATTGTCTCTAATCTTCTTAATCTGTCGGAACAAAAGAAATAAAAACGGATTTACCGGCCTATGGGGAAGTCGCGCGGAACGCACTGCCCTAAGAGTTGATCCGCGGTTTTATGTGCAGACGCTTCGCAGATGCTCCTAGTGGTAAAACCCCCGGTATCACCGGCGTCTCGCTGTCGCACACAACGTCGAGAGATTGACCCGAACTTAGTCTTGCCCAGAACGAAGGCGAAAAAAAACTGTGTTTGCGGATTGCTAAAGCAGCGAAGGAGTTTTTTCTTTGTGGTGCGATCTGAGTTTTCAGTAGTAGCAAAAAGAAGGAGTTTGGAATATAAAGACACAAGAACGTGTGAACGTTGAGAGAGAAGGAGGCCAGAAAAATCGAATCTTGAAAACTAATCCAACGTTTAAGAAGAATTAGTCAAAAGGAAAAAAAAAATAAACAGCAAAAGAAGTTTTGGATCTCAACCCGAACCCGAAGAGCAATTTCGGATCGGCATTCGTGTCCGTAGATGCGGACGCGCACACCCGTGCCCACTACGCGCGCCGAACCGAACCGGGCCGGGCGGCAGCTGCGGCGCGCGCGTGTGGCCCACGGGTTCTCTCCACACCACACTAGACTACAATGGGGTAAAGAGTGGTTTGTATTATAGACACTCACATGGTGGTCATTCCCACCGATGTGGGACTAAAGGAAAGGAAGGAATCTTGGGTTTTGAGAAAAACAGCCAACAATCCCCCCCCCCCCCCCCCCCAAAACCAAGATTCAAAGGCAGTGATAACAAAAAAGTAATGATATAGAAGTTCTGGGCAAGAGTATACTATGCATAGATGAGATGGACTACAGCCTTGAATCTCACGTAGTGACTATTGTCTTTGTCTGAAGAAGTATTTGATGGACTACGCCTTGAATCAGACTTCTTGACTCAGATTCAGAAAACAGCACACATAGTACGCTAGAGGTTCTTGGGTCTATCGGGTGGCGCCTTTGAATGGCCATGCGCACTTTTCCATATTCGTGAGAGTTGTCTGGGATCGCCCTGTCCCATAGTCGCGGCCTTCACGACCTCTCATATAGGTATGTCCTCAAAGGGTTGGTGATCGGAGTCAACCCTACATAATAATGTTTGGACCTATTAAGAGTTTAAAACTCATCCTAACCAGATCACACATGAACACTGTCACCATAGGGATGGGATATCATTGTACAACCTCGTACAGCCACCTGGGCATTAATTTATGAGAATTTAATCTCTGAGTCAGTGTTCCATAATAGTCACTGAAGTCCAGCTTGTTTCTACCCATTGAACCGACTTCTTGGGATCTCCAGTCAGACTCGGTTGGGTTGCCACTGCTGGTGACTTACTTATCCCCCTCGATGATTCTAGGATCAACGTCCTAGACAGACCATTTGTTAAGTGGTCTGCAAGGTTCTTTTCTGACTTTATATAGTCAAGAACCACATATTTGCCTAATAGGCTCTTGATTGACTTGAAGCACACCTGCAGGTGCCTGTTCATCTTAGCATTCACAGAATCATGCTTTAGTAGTTCTATAACAGATTTATTATCACAGTTTATGGAAATAGCAGGAACAGGAATATTAGTAATAGGAATATGCATAATCAAATTTCTAAGCCATTCAGCTTCTATACACGTAGTGTCCAAAGCTATCATTTCAGAATCCATAGTACTTCTAGCTATGATGGTTTGTTTACATGAACCCCAGGAGATTGCAGCACCTCCTAAGGTGAAGACATATCCAGTTGTGGATTTCACATCATGTGAGTCAGTTACCCAGTTTGCATCTGAGTAACCTTCTATGATATCAGGGTGTCTAGAATAATGAAGTTTATAATCTATAGTACCCTTAAGATATCTAAATACTCTTTCTAATGCTGACCAATGTGACCGGTTTGGGTTACTAGTACATCTACTAAGTCTCCCAATAGCAAATGCAATATCAGGTCTAGTTTTATTTGATATATACATAAGAGAACCTATCATTTGAGAGTATCTATGTTGTTCTACAGGTGAACCTTCATTCTTCTTGAGAATGATACTACTGTCAAAAGGAGTACGAGCAGGTATTTTATCAAACTACTCAAATTTCCTTAGCATTTTCTCAATAGAATGTACTAAGGAGAGAGTATAACCCTCCTTGGATTTGGATACTTGCATTCCTAGAATCAGGTTAGCTACTCCTAGATCTTTCATATCAAACATGCTAGATAAATAATCTTTAGTATTATTTATTAACTCAAGTGTTGATCCTAGAATAAGGATGTCATCTACATATAAGCATATAATGACACAACTTCCATCAGTATTTTTAGAGTATATACATTTATTATACTCATTTGGTAAGAAGCCATATTCTAAAATTACTTTATCAAATTTGCTGTGCCATTGCTTGGGAGCTTGCTTTAGGCCATAAAGAGATTTTACTAACCTGCAAACTTTCTTTTCTTGACCTTTAGCAATAAAATCTTCAGGTTGCTCCATGTAGATTTCTTCCTCTAGGTCTCCATTCAAAAAGGCTGTCTTTACATCCATTTGATGAATTATCAAGTCATGAATGGATGCTAAAGCTAGAAGAGTTCTAATAGAGGCAATCCTAGCTACAGGAGAGTAGGTGTCAAAATAATCTAATCCCTTTTCCTGGGTGAACCCTTTGGCTACTAATCTAGCTTTGTATTTTTCTATTGAACCGTCAGCTCTAAGTTTCTTTTTGAAGATCCACTTGCAGCCTATGGGTTTACTACCTAAAGGCAGGTCTGCTAAATGCCAAGTATTGTTCTCCACAATGGAGTTGTACTCATTGTTGATGGCTTCTTTCCAGAAAGATGCATCAGGAGAAGATATTGCTTCTTCGTAAGTTGAGGGATCACCCTCTATCAAACAAGTGAATAAATCTTCTCCTAAATTTCTTTCAATCCTATCTCTCTTGCTTCTTCTAGGTTCTGAGTCTTGATCAGGTTGAGAGCTAGAAGGTTGAGAATGGGAACTGGTAGAAGGAGGCAGGGAATAAATGGAGGGGTTGGAATAAATTCTATCTTTAAAAGGGAATATATTCTCAAAGTAAACTGCATCTCTAGCTTCTATGATGGTATTATTAGAGATTTCATTTACTTCAGAATGAGTCACTAAAAATCTATTGGCATTGCTATCTAAGTCATATCCTATGAACACAGCATCTACAGTCTTAGGTCCAATCTTTCTCTTTTTAGGTTCAGGGATTCCTACTTTTGCTAGACATCCCCAGATCTTAAGGTAATGGACTCTAGGAGTTCTACCTTTCCATAATTCATAGGGAGTCTTATCCTTTGACTTACTAGGGATCCTGTTTAGGATGTAACAGGCTGTCAATAAGGCTTCTCCCCACAAGTTATCAGGAGCTCCTGAGCTGAGAAGCATGGCATTCACCATGTCTAACAGAGTTCGATTCTTTCTTTCAGCAACTCCGTTAGACTGTGGTGAGTAAGGAGCAGTCACCTCATGAATTATTCCGTGTTCTTCACAGAAGTTAGTCATTTCGTTTGAGGTATACTCTCCGCCACGATCAGATCTAAGGATCTCAATTTTTTTCTCTAATTGGTTCTCAACTTCGGATTTGAAAACCTTAAATCTATCTAGAACTTCATCTTTGGTTTTGAGAAGGTAGGTATAGCAATACTTAGAACAATCATCTATAAAAGTGACAAAGTATTTCCTACCGCCTCGGGTCAAAACCCTATTTGAGTCACAAACATCACTATGAACTAGTTCTAGAGGATCAGAATTCCTCTCTATAGATTTGAAAGGCAGTCGAGAATGTTTGGCTTGAACACAAATTTCACATTTGTGTTTATTGTCTACAGGAGACTTGGGAATAAGATCTAAGTTCATCATCCTTCTAAGAGAACCCAGATTCACATGACCTAGTCTACCATGCCAAACATTGGAATATTCTATATTTGAAACAACATGAGAAGGATCTGACATTTTATTTATAGTGCTGAGAATGAAAAGACCATCCTTTACATATCCTTTTCCAATAAAAGATTCATTCTTAGAAAATACAACTTTATTCGCTTCCATTACAATTTTGAAACCTGACGCTACAAGAAGGGAACCACTAACTAAGTTTCTCCTAACTGACGGCACATGAAGTACATCATGAAGAGGTAGATTTTTCCCTGATGTCATCTTCAGATCTATTCTTCCTCTTCCTACAATCTGTGCCGTTGATCCATCTCCTAGGGTTATGCCTCCTCCACATGATTCCTGATAGTTTGAAAAACAGGAGCGATCAAATGAAACATGAACATTAGCTCCAGAATCCAACCACCAGTCATCAGAATGGTAAGAAATATTAACAGATGGTTGGAAAGACACTGACCTGAAGGAACTAGAAGATCCATTTAGAATCATGTTGGCTTCTGGTTTGGTAGGGCCTTTTCCCTTATAAGGAGTCTTCATTGGTTCCTTCTTCCTATGAAAGCAATTGAAGGATAGATGATTTGTTCTTCCACACACCAAACAAAACTTCTGTTGGTCCTGAGTCTGACCGAAGTTTCTAGTCCTGTGGTTTTGCTGGTGTTGGCGGTTTTGGTGATTCTGGTGATGAGGCTAAAAGTTCTTTTTCTTGAAGGAGGTTTTCTTAGGTTTGTGAGGATTATTAGGTTTGGATTTGCCTTGGGTTGACACTACAAGGTTAACCTTTGCTTTAGACTCATTTTTAGGGTTTGACCTAAGCCTAAGTTGTTCTTCTGTTCTAATATTCTTTAGGACTTGGGCAAAGGTAAGCTCACCTTGAGTATGAGTGAGTTCCTTCTTGACATCAGACCAAGAAGGAGGGAGTTTATCTATTAGGCAAACTATCTTATATTCAGTAAAAAAGGTTGTACCTTTTGCTTGAATATGCCTCACATGTTCTTCGAATTCATGGATTTGGTCATTCATAGGTTTGTTATCTACCATGAAATACCTATTGAAAGCTGAAGAATTGAATCTTTCAATTCCAGCATCATCACAACCATATTCATCATCTAAAGCATCCCAAAGTTCTTTAGCATTTTTATATTCAAAGAATATGTCATAAAGGGAGTCAGATAAGGCGCTTAGGATTCGATGAAAACAGTGAAAGTCTATTTCTGTGGTAGGGTAAAAATGGCCTGAAGGCCCAACCAGGGCCCAATACAACTCTCACTCAAGAAAGGTAAAAATAGCAATTTAGTCCGGCTTCGAACTATTACAGGGTCGGCGCCGAACCTCAAGTGCACCCCCACAGAACCAGCCTCCTCGTATCCGGCGAGCCTCAGTGGTCCTCGGTCTCCGATCCGTGACAGCCCCACGGGCCGTCCCCCCTCTCTGGCGAAGCGGGGGGATGACCTGGCACCGCCTAGGCCCTCCGATTCTCCCAGAAGCACAGAAGACCCACGATCAGCCATATCAGCTCCAAATACCACCCAGGGTTTTGCCACGTCAGCCCTATACCGCTCCTGGTATGGCCACGTCTGCCCTAAACCCCCTGGGCCCTCTGCCACGTCAGGCCCATGGGCTTTCGGGTCCAGATCCAGCCTCCAAGCGGATCCAAACCCGGTTGGGATTCCCTATAAATACTAGACCCTCACCCACCTTTTCAGGTAATCAATCTTTTTCCACTTAAATTCACCTAGTTATTGTTACTCTCTCACAGAGACTGACTAGATCGTCGGAGGATCCGCCACCGGGACAAACCCCGGTGTTTCAGGACCGTCTGCAAGTACACATGACCTCGGATCCGAATCCTCTGATCCGAGCGCAGATCTCCGAACCACCCCGAGGTCGCCACAGGTTCCGCCCGGTCAGTCAAGGGTCGTCAGACGAGCAGCTTTCTCCTTCAAATACAAATTGAGTCCGAACTCACACCTGGTGCATCCACACGTCTCCCAGAAATAAACCGCACCAGGTTGGCACCGTCTGTGGGAACACTGCTTCAGAAGCCGACCCGAGCCCGACCATCGAGCGACCTCGACAGCCGAACTCTCATGGCCTCCAAGGGCAAGGGAGCCGCGTCCTCCGTCAACCGACAGGACACACCCCCACCAAACACCAATGCCGGGCCACGCGCATCAAGGCACGGAGACTCCCATCAAGGGTCCTGGCGAAGCGCCACCCGTACAGTCCAGCCCGACCTACGGGGAGTAATCGTCAACCGACAGATTAGCCGCAGCAGGGGAAGGGCCGCTTCCAACCCGGCCCCGAACCATCCGAGACCACCGCCCGAGGGACGGAGGTCGGCACTTAGCCGCATCGGGAGGCAACCTTCAGGCCAGCCGAACAGGGTCGAGGGAGCCCCCGTCACTCAGAAGGAGTTCCAGGACTTCCAAAGAGAAATTCTTGGGGCTCTCCGACGGGCCCCCAGGGGAGAAACCCTCCATTCCCAAACCAGGTCGGACACCGAGGCCAGCGTGTCCCGACCATCAACAATCCAGCCAGAGGACGATGACGTACTCCTAAGGCGCCTCCAAGAAATGGAAGATCGCCTCGATCACATAGGGGACGGCGGCCAAAGAGCGGCTCGGGGGTACAGGCCTATCCGACCTCCCTTTTCCCCCCATCCTCCAGGCAGAAATACCCAGGAACTTCCGACCCTCTCAATTCGAGACCTACGACGGCGAGGGAGATCCTGCTGATCACATGGAGGGCTTCAAAACCCTCATGATGATTCACAGCGCCTCAGACCCCCTGCTGTGCCGAGCCTTCCCGGCCACCCTTCGAGGCCCGGCTCGTGAATGGTTCTCGAAGCTCGCCCCCGGCTCCATTTACTCCTTCGACCAACTAGAGGGCAATTTTCTTGCCCACTTTGTCACTAGCCGGAAGGCCGAGAGGACCAGCGCCTCATTACTAGGGCTCCGACAGATAGAGGGGGAGTCACTCAGAGTGTTCGTACGGAGGTTTACCGCAGAGGCAAGATCGGTCTCCTCCCTCGATCCGGGCATCGCCTCTGCGGCATTTCGGCACAACGTCCGTCATGGACAACTGAAGGCTTCTCTGGCGAAGAAACCCCCCGTCGACTTTCCCGACCTCCTCAACAGGGTCGAGAAATACATTAAGGCAGAAGAGGCCCTTAACCCCGAAGATACCAAGAAGGCCATCGGGAAGGGAAAGCGGAAGGTCGAAGAGGTTGAACCATCGAAGAAAGCTCCAAGGGACGCGGGGGCCTTGAAGAAGGTCCCACCGGTCCCCCGCTTCGAGAGGTACACTCCCTTGACACATAACGTATCCGCCATCCTCTTAGAAATCGAAGACAAAGGCATTGTTCGATTACCCCCCGGCCTAACAACGGCAAGAACCGAGACCAGCGCTTCTACTGTCGCTTCCACAGAGATCACGGGCACGAAACCGACCAGTGCCGAGCCCTAAAAGACGAGATTGAGGAGCTCATTTCCAGGGGGTACCTCCGAGAATTCACCCGAGAAGTCCCACGGGATCGGCGAGACATTAGGAACCGGAAGACCTCGCCTCCGAACCCTACTCCGAACCGCATCCAAAGTCAGGATCCCGACTCCGAGGGAGCCGCGGAGGCGCCCTTCATCTTGCATTGTGTCCACGGAGGGCCCATGGGAGGAAATTCAAATACTTCCCGAAAAGCCTTCATCCGGGAAGTGAATGCTGTCCGCAACAAATCCTCGCCCAAGATACAACCGATGCCGGTCTCCTTCTCGGGAGAGGACCTCGAGGGCGTCCGCCTACCCCACTGCGATGCTCTCGTCATTTGTCTCCACATGGCTAATTGTGAAGTTCGCCGAGTCCTCGTCGACAACGGCAGCTCGGTTAATATCCTTTTCCTCGAAGCATTCGAGAATCTCAAGCTACCTAGAGGCAGGCTCAAGCCGGCCGGATACACCTTGCAGGGGTTCTCCGGCGTCCCTGTCGTGATAGAAGGGATTGTCACCCTCGACGTGACCGCAGGATCGGCTCCTGTCAAAAGGACCGAGTTCATGGACTTCATGGTGGTCAGCGTCAAGGCAGCCTACAATGCCATACTCGGCCGACCCGGACTATGCTCCCTCTAAGCGGTGCCCTCGGCTTACCATATGAAACTCAAATTTCCCACCCCGCAAGGGGTCGGCACTGTCCGAGGTAGCCAAGAAGCAGCGCGATCGTGCTACATGACCACCGTCGGGGGGGGGGGGGTGTGTTCTCCCTCGACGCCGTCAAGTTCAATCCTGAGAGGGACGGCCCTGCTCCCAAATCTGTCACCAAGTGGGAGAAGGCCCCAGTCGAAGCCAAGTGCCGGATAACACTCCTCAAAGGGCAAACATAGGCTCTAGCCTGGCTTAATGTAAACCCGTTTTTTGTGTAAACACTCTTGTGTACAGGACCGTCTTAGCGGCCTTCCGTACCTTATACGAAAGAGACCTCTTTTTGTTGAAACCCTAAACGCCAGATAATGAAATTGGCGCCTGAGTCCTCACTCCGGTATCGTCCCCAACGCCTCGATAGGCTCCAACCGAATCCGAGCTAGGGACTCTCCCTAAGACCCCACTTCGATCCCTCGCGGGTCGGTGGGCTCTCCATGTAATGGTCTTTGCTTCGGCTAGTGGTATGGTGAACGATGGTGGTTACAGGACCACTCCTCTCATCTCAAACTGGAAGAACGGGATTACTCCGAACGAGCGACTAAAATCCCTCTCCTTGTTATAATGGTCCTTAAGCTCAACCACGGTCGACTTCCCAGCCACGGAGCTCTGGGCGTCATCTGATCGCATACGCAACAATAGCAGCCTCGCAGAGGAAACCCCTCTGTTTGCCGACCCGACCGAGGAAGATGCCGAGGCACCCAGCATGATATTAGGGCAGTGTATCTCCATTTCTTTCTCAAGAAAAACATCACGAAGTAACCTCCCAGAAGTGGACCAAGACACCCAACACGGCCGGTCCAAGGCTCGCACTGCCGAGTTCCCGATCCAGCATCGCCCTTCCCAGCCGGCTCGCCTCCTCGTCAAGGGCTTCAGACATGTTCCTGTGATAATCGAAGGCAGCGTCAGCAGTACGGGCCCTCTCAAGGTACCGAACCAAAGTGGTCTCCAATGCCTCAACCTCGCTCCAAAGCCACAACCTGCAAGAGTACCGACTCAACGCACATAAGCAAGGAGGTTCGGAAATACCCAAGGTCAAAACACTTGGCCAGTCAAAGATACTTTTTATAAAGTGTACTACTTCTTACAAAAAAGGCGGTGGCCAGTCTGCAGGAGGCGAATACAATCAAAGGAGAGAAAAAAGAAAGATAAAACTACACAACTTGATTTCCCGTCTCGGCATCGATCGGGTTCGCAGGAGGGTCGGCGGCCGGGTTGCCAACGGGTCCTTCCTCGGCCGGAGTCTTCGGTATTCCCTCAATCTCCATGTCATACTCGAAACCGGATAGGTCGACGGACGGGTAGAAGTGCCTCACATGGCTGAGGGCCTTCGCGTAGCACTCATCCTGGGCCTTGATCACCATCCGCTGACCCGCATCCGTCAGCTCGGCCCTCTCCTTGGCAAACGCTGCCGTCAACTCCTCCTTCTCCTTGGCCAACTTCTTCTTCAAGGAGACCACCCTCTTCCCCCACTCGGTGTCCTGAGCCTCGAGCTCGAGCTTCATCTTCTGCTCCCTCTTATGCGAACCCTCGAGCTCGATCCGCATCTCCTTCATCTCCCGCACGCTCTTGTCCGCCCGAACCCGCTCTTGCGACAGGGACGCTTCGTAAAGATTCTTTACATTAGCCCCCTGCATACAAGCCTGCGGCCAACATAACACTGATAAGGGAAGAACTCCCGAAGCAAGATTAACGAGAAAGAGGGGGTCGAAAAGCTTACCAGCACGGTGGCCTGCGCCAGGCGCGTAAAGGCCACCTCTACGGGCTCACTCTCCATCGCTTGGCGATCACGAGGGGTCGCCAGCTTCTCTGCCACCTCAACAGCCTGGGCTTCCTCGGTCAGACAGTCGCCCATCCGAACCGATCAGTCCGGCGCCCACCGTTGCCACAACATCTCCACCACCGGGTCCTCCTCCTCCACCTCTACCAAGGGACCTTTCCCCTTGTCGAGATCAGACGCCCTCGCTGGACCCTTACCCCTCGAAGGGGCCGCCCCCTTGCTCATCTCCGAGCGAGCCCACTTGGCCTTCGGCTCAAGCGGGACCTCCGAGATAACCAGGGGCGGCTCCCTCGGCCTCTTCACCGACTCCCCCTTCTTCTTCTCGGCATTCTCCTTCTTCATGGCGAGCCTCCTGGCTTTGATCGATGCCTCATCCATATCTGCGGAAAAAACCATTAAGAAGCAATAAGCAGGAAAGCACGAAAAGACCAAGAGAAAAGAAACAACTACATACGCAGAACAGCTGGGCTCAGTCCGACGCTCGCCAGATGGGCCTCCGTCACCTTCGTCCAATCGATACTAGGGGACAAACGGAGGCGCTCGACAAACCCCCACTCCTCGGCCGACAGATCCCCCTGCCTCGGTGCAGGGTAGCTCGGCTTGGAATAGTTCCATCTAGTCGGAATGTCCCAAGGCTCTGCACTCCGAATCACCAAATATTTCTTCTTCCAATCCTTAATAGAGTCCGGGTGGCTATGTACAACCTTCCTCTTACTCCGGAGGGAGATATAGTAAATGCCCTCAACCGCCGAACTGATCATCAACATCGCTCGGAATACGTTCAACTGCAGGGGTACCTTCCGTGCCTCGCACATCAGTATGAAACAGATTATCTGCTTCCAAGAGTTCGGCCCGTACTGCATCGGAGCCAAGGAGGCCCAGTTCAACACTTCCCGAACAAACGAGTGGACTGGCAGCCTCAGTCCAGAGATGAAGGCGTCCACTGGGAAGACGCAACACCAAGCAGATAAGGGATAGCGTTGGGCGCAGAGTAGGGCTCGGCAGCATCAATTCGTAGCCAGGACCTATGTGGTACGCCAGCTGCAAAACCTCCAAGTCCCCGCCCTCCAAGACGGTCAGAATCGCGTCCATCGTCCCCCTCTTCCGACTCGGCGAGGAAGCCTGCACCCCGAAGAGCTTCTTGTCAGATAGGTCGTCAGGATACTGACGGAAAGGCTTTGGCTGCACGGGCGAACCTGTCCACAAATTATGGTATACGGGTGCCTGGCTCGAACCACCAGTCCCTGGTCCTACCTTCCTCGGAGCCTTCTTCTTCTTCGTCTTGGTTCGCTCCGGCGAGGGAGTGAATAAGGGCCCCAAGACGGTCGGCATGGAACTCGAACCCGCAACCTGAACTCTGGATCTCTTTACAATGCCACCCTCGCCTCCCTCTTCCTCGAAAGTCAACTCCAAAACGCGGACGCCGCCCGAGCCATCATTCGTCTCCCCCGACTCACTACTCTCCACCACAAAGGGACGTCGGGAGCGTAACGGCCTCACACCATGTACCTCCTCCTCCTCACCTACGGGTTCCTCCCACGAAACCGAATCGGAAGACTCATCGACGTATACTGACTCCTCCTCAAGTACGGGCTCCTCCCACGAAGTCGAGTCGGAAACAGGTTTCACTTCCCCCCTAGATGTCGACGCTGACGAGCCAGACTGAGCCCTACCCATCTGTGCCTAAAACTAAACAAACTTACCAACTCACCTGGGATCACGTCGGAAGGGCGAGTCTAGTACAACAAGTTGCAGGGGCGAGCGCTAAAGTGTGGAGAAATTTTTGAACAAAAAATGGCGGCAAGAAAGGAGTGGGCTAGAAGGGGAGAGGTGGGAGTATTTATAAAGGACGAAAGCGACTCCTCGATTCCCGCAAAAATTGTTCACCTATTTGACGTGCAACTGCCGCCTGGGAAATCGCGCCACGACCTCAAAACGTGCGCCGCTGACGTCATCCAACACCAGGCTGGCAGCCAGACGAGGGGGTCAGTTCGGAGGGGGCCTTCGGCAAAGAGAACGTTTTTACTTAAAGGTTTAAGGCGCCGCCCTTAGACAGACGCCCCGGGCTCCAGGACTCGACCGATTCCCCTTTCACCCGTGAGCAGTTCGGGGCTTACAGCCTCGACGGCCGAAACCCCGAACTGTTCGAGGGTGAGACAGAAACTGCCATCACCTGGGGCCCTATTTGAAGACAGAGTGGCCGACCTCCAATCGGAGACGACCCACCTATCCGGGGCGCTCCGGCTCCAAGCCTGGGGTTTGGTAGATGCCCCTCCCATCTGGATCTCTCTCGGGCCAAACAACCATATCAGGGTCGTCTGTCCCGAAAAAGGATCCAGACGGCAGAAGCATCACCAATCCGAGGCTACTCATCTATTGGTCTGAATTTCGGTCGTTACCCCTCTCGCCCTGATCCCCCCTGGATCTGGCGGCCGTATCAGAGCGATCAGATCCAAGAGAAGATCGGGGCGGCAGAGAAACCACCTCTCCAACACAACCAAAGGAAAAATTTTGCAAAAGGCAGATGTCCGCCGTAGCAGACACCTTGGAGGGCCCGTAGACCACTCTTGCTGTGATCCAACCCGCTGCGGAGAGGGGTACTTATAGCCTCCCCCATAAACCAGCTTTTATGACGTGGGGAAAACCAAACGACGGAAGACCATGCGCCATACATTTATTAGGCGGCACCATTAAGGCCCCTGGGAAATTGGTACGTCGCACAGATCCCGGGGCGCCTTCAATACTCCGCAAAAGACGGCAGGTTACCCTGCCCAACATTCCTAAGGCACAACGGTTCGCCCCCCGCCCTTGGTTGGCCCATAAGTCCCTCGCCTGCTCGAGGTCGGGTCTAGCACCAGGGTAGTCTTCTCAGGAATACTTCACGGCTCGCCGGCTCGCCATCGCCCTTACCGACCCGTAATCCCTCGCCAAGCTCGAGGTCGGGTCTGGCACCAGGGTAGTCTTCTCAGGAAGGCTCAACGGCTCGCCACCCCCTTGTTGACCCATAAGTCCCTCGCCTGCTCGAGGTCGGGTCTAACACCAGGGTAGTCTTCTCAGGAAGGCTCCACGTCTCGCCATCGCCCTTACCGACCCATAATCCCTCGCCAAGCTCGAGGTCGGGTCTGGCACCAGGGTAGTCTTCTCAGGAAGGCTCAACGGCTCTCCACCCCCCTTGTTGACCCATAAGTCCCTCGCCTGCTCGAGGTCGGGTCTAACACCAGGGTAGTCTTCTCAGGAAGGCTCCAAGGCTCGCCATCGCCCTTACCAACCCGTAATCCCTCGCCAAGCTCGAGGTCAGGTCTGGCACTAGGGTAGTCTTCTCAGGAAGGCTCAACGGCTCGCCACCCCCCTTGTTGACCCATAAGTCCCTCGCCTACTCGAGGTCGGGTCTAACACCAGGGTAGTCTTCTCAGGAAGGCTCCACGGCTCGCCATCGCCCTTACCAACCCGTAATCCCTCGCCAAGCTCGAGGTCAGGTCTGGCACCAGGGTAGTCTTCTCAGGAAGGCTCAACGGCTCGCCACCCCCCTTGTTGGCCCATAAGTCCCTCGCCTGCTCGAGGTCGGGTCTAGCACCAGGGTAGTCTTCTCAGGAAGGCTCCACGGCTCGCCATCGCCCTTGCCGACCCGTAATCCCTCGCCAAGCTCGAGGTCGGGTCTGGCACCAGGATAGTCTTCTCAGGAAGGCTCAACGGTTCGCCACCCCCCTTGTTGGCCCATAAGTCCCTCGCCTGCTCGAGGTCGGGTCCAGCACCAGGGTAGTCTTCTCAGGAAGGCTCCACGACTCGCCTTCAACCATGCTGACCTAGAATCCCTCGCCCTCCTGAGGCTAGGTCTGGCACCTAGGCAATCTTCCTGGGAAGCCTCAGGGCGGCCCCCTCATGAGGGCCCAGCGATTCGCCATCCCATTTCCACGACCATGAACACTCCTCCCCGGCTAGCTCCCGCACCCCCGCAGGAGTGGGGGGCTTGTGTGGTAGGGTAAAACTGGCCTGAAGGCCCAACCAGGGCCCAATACAACTCTCACTCAAGAAAGGTAAAAATAGCAATTTAGTCCGGCTTCGAACCATTACAAGGTCGGCGCCGAACCTCAAGTGCACCCCCACAGAACCAGCCTCCTCGTATCCGGCGAGCCTCAGTGGTCCTCGGTCTCCGATCCGTGACAGCCCCACGGGCCGTCCCCCCCTCTCTGGCAAAGCGGGGGGATGACCTGGCACCGCCTAGGCCCTCCGATTCTCCCAGAAGCACAGAAGACCCACGATCAGCCATATCAGCTCCAAATACCACCCAGGGTTTTGCCACGTCAGCCCTATACTGCTCCTGGTATGGCCACGTCTGCCCTAAACCCCCTGGGCCCTCTGTCACGTCAGGCCCATGGGCTTTCGGGTCCAGACCCGGCCCCCAAGCGGATCCAAACCCGGTTGGGATTCCCTATAAATACTAGACCCTCACCCACCTTTTCAGGTAATCAATCTTTTTCCACTTAAATTCACCTAGTTATTGCTACTCTCTCACAGAGACTGACTAGATCGTCGGAGGGTCCGCCACCGAGACAAATCCCGGTGTTTCAGGACCGTCTGCAGGTACACAAGACCTCAGATCCGAATCCTCTGATCCGAGCGCAGATCTCCGAACCACCCCGAGGTCGCCACAGGTTCCGCCCGGTCAGCCAAGGGTCGTCAGACGAGCAGCTTTCTCCTTCAAATACAAATTGAGTCCGAACTCACACCTGGTGCATCCACACGTCTCCCAGAAATAAACCGCATCAATTTCCTTAGGGGTTTTTGGTTTTTGGGAACTAGCGGATTCCTTAGGAGTTTAAGATGAAAAAGTGGATTCAGAAACTTCTTTGGTAGACTCAAATTTGTCAGACTCAGTTGTGTTGGGTGTGGATCCATCAATTGCTGAAAGGAGTCCTAAAGTGGTGAGCCAGAATTTCATTTGACTCTGCCACCTTTTGAAATGGGTGCCATCAAACTTGGCTGGCTTTGCAGAAGCGGTCTCTTCTTTTCCAGTCATGATAAAATAGTAAAGTAGTCTAGAGTCTGCAGGAATAATATTGTAACTACTCAGTAAGGTGTTACGGGCTCTAGACAATAGTTAATGATCTTGCTAATCTTCCTAAATAAATCTTTAGTCTATCAAGTTCTGATTTACTTGGGTTAGCTGTAGGAGTCGGTTCCCAGCTAGCGGTGGTCCGAAGACGCTTAAATACCGTGTCGCTTAGGGCTGTTTACACCTGGTTGACAGAAGGACCCTTTTGGCTTGTTCCCAAATTTATCTTTGCTTGTTAGAACTTTAGATTTCTTTTAAGGAATTTGCAAAATCAATAACTATTACTTTATCTAAATGTTTAAAGGATACCAAGAAATATCTAGCACCACAGACTAATAATAGTCTTGATATTGTTATGCAGGTAGTAATTCTATTCACAATATAACAATACACTTAATTATACTAGCAAATTGCAAGTTAATAAAACAAATGTACAGCGAGAAGTATTATAAGACTTTGAGAATATTAAAGTGAATCTAACAACACAAATTCGTGCCAACAAATTTTGTGATTTAACAATAAATTAATAATGTAAGGATTTTAAAGCTATAGATATTCTACAGTGTGGAAATCTATAGTGATGCAACAAAGTTTACTAACAATTGATTGATCAGACTAATAAATCCCTTACTAATAAAGTTTATACAGTGTGTAAGGTGTGGGAATCTGAGTTTACTAATAATCAAGTAAATCTGAGTAAAGTTTACTCAGTGTGGGAGTAAAGTTTATACTGACAAATCTGAGTAAACTTTATGCAGTGTGGGAATCTATTGGATTCAGCTTCGAATTTTACTAATAATTTATTTATTTATTTAGCCCTTACAATATTTAATAATGAATTTAATTAATAGAATGTAGTGTATCTTAACCAAACTGTGTATGATGTATCAGGCTATCTTAATCAAACAGAATGTACCAAATTGACAGATTAACAGTAAGTAATTCTGTTTATATGTGCTAATCAATTAATTTAACAATATGTATATGCTTAATTGACAGATTAACAGAAGGCAATTTTGTTTAAACGTGGTAATTAACCAGATTGATAGTATGTACATGCTAATTACCAATAAATACTAATTTAATCTGATTAACAATAAGGCTGTTCTTAATTAACAAGATATGATAAATTAATAAGATTAACAATACGGCTGTTCTTAATTAATCAGATTAACAATACGGCTGTTCTTAATTAACAAGATATGCTAAATTAATAAGATTAACAACACGTTCAACTCTTAGATTGTTGTAAAAATTGTCTCTAATCTTCTTAATCTGTCGGAACAAAAGAAATAAAAACGGATTTACCGGCCTATGGGGAAGTCGCGCGGAACGCACTGCCCTAAGAGTTGATCCGCGGTCTTATGTGCAGACGCTTCGCAGATGCTCCTAGTGGTAAAACCCCCGGTATCACCGGCGTCTCGCTGGCGCACACAATGTCGAGAGATTGACCCGAACTTAGCCTTGCCCAGAACGAAGGCGAAAAAGAACTGTGTTTGCGGATTGCTAAAGCAGCGAAGGAGTTTTTTCTTTGTGGTGCGATCTGAGTTTTCAGTAGTAGCAAAAAGAAGGAGTTTGGAATATAAAAACACAAGAACGTGTGAACGTTGGGAGAGAAAGAGGCCAGAAAAATCGGATCTTGAAAACTAATCCAGTGTTTAAGAAGAATTAGTCAAAAGGAAAAAAAAATAAACAGCAAAAGAAGTTTTAGATCTCAACCCGAACCCGAAGAGCAATTTCGGATCGGCATTCGTGTCCGCAGATGCAGGAGCGCACACCCGTGCCCACTACGCGCGCCGATATGCAGGCGCGCACACCCGTGCCCACTACGCGCGCGGAACCGAACCGAACCGAACCGAACCGAACCGAACCGAACCGGGCTGGGCGGCGGCGGCGGCGCGCGCGTGTGGCCCACGGGTTCTCTCCACACCACACTAGACTACAATGGGGTAAAGAGTGGTTTGTATTATAGACACTCACATGGTGGTCATTCCCACCGATGTGGGACTAAAGGAAATGAAGGAATCTTGGGTTTTGAGAAAAACAGCCAACAAAAATACATATTTACATATAACATTTTTAGTATTTGCTGCATTCATCCAATGCTATTTTATAGCAATTTAAGATTAAAAAAAATACTAGACGGACTTTGAAGTTGCGTCGGAGGGGCAAAAAGAATTTTTTAATTAATTTTTTAATGTTAGACGGATGTTGAAGTTGCATTTGAAGGAGAAAAAAAAAATCAGAAAAGTGACAGACGGATCTTCTAGATCCGTCCCACGGTTTTTTCAATTTTTTTAATATTTAAAATCATTCTTTAGTTGAGTTTTTTTTAATGCCCCCCACTCGACGGATCTTCATCTCGAAGATCCGTCCAATGGGGAGATTCTTTTTTGGGCTTTTTTTTATTACGAGAAATTATTTTTTTTAGGGACGGAAAATGAAATTGCGTCGGAGAATTAAAAATAATTATTTTTTGTGGAACGGAAAGTGAAGTTGCGTCCTTTATAATATGCATTTTTCTCATTTCTACTCTCATTTATAGCAATCTACTGTCGCTATTTTGTCAAAAATGCATAAATAGCAAACGACTGTAACTGGTCATTTGCTATAAAATGCATTTTATGCGTAAGAGCATCTGTAGTCGTTGTGGGTGAAAAAATGGATATATGGATAAATGGAAATAAGAATCGAACTTTGGCTGCACTCGTTAAAAGCTATTTTTTTTAGCAATCCATCGTAAAATAATAAGCGACGGCACATGAAGTGCCGTCGGAGAGGGAAAAAAAACGCTTAATTTTGTGGGACGGCACTCGAAGTGCCGTCCGATCGCAAAAAAAATAAAATAAATAAAATAAAATAAAATAAAATAAAAGGACCGAAAGCACGGACGACACATGAAGTGCCGTCCAAGAGGTAATCAAATTTTTGTTGTCATTTTCCACTTTTCCGGAAATTACAAAAACATTTCAGTAATTACAAAAAATTTACAAAAAATTACAAAAACATTTCAGAAATTGCAAAAAAAATAAAAAATTGCAAAAAAAAATTAAAAATTACAAAACCCTCCGGACGGCACTTCAAGTGCCGTCCGAGGATTTCGGCCTGCGCTGGGATTTTTTTAATTGAAATTTTTTTTAAAAAAAATCAAAGGATGACACATGAAGTGTCGTCCGACGCGGCAAATTTTTTTTTGTTGTGTGCAACAGCACTCGAAGTGCTGTCGCTCAAATATGGATAATTCTCAAATCGATTCTCATTTATAGCACACGACTGTAGCGATTTATCGATAAAATGGATATTTGACAAACGAGTGTAGCACGTTCGTTTACCAAATATCTATTTTATCGATATTTGGCAAACGATTAGAGCATGATGCTCTAAATAGCATACCTCAGTAGTTAGGGATGCTCTAACAAAGATTATGAATGATGTAATGTTATTTTATTTGTGATGTTAAGTCAATTAAGATTATGAAATAAGTCAAACTTGAAAAAGATTATGAATGATGTAATGTTAATTAAGATTATGAAATAAATCAACTTGAATAAATTTAGAAAAACTCGTTTGAATTCTTTTTTTAAGTAAAACCTACTATAATAATATTTATGAAAATACATATTTCTGAGTGATTTATTTAAACTGATCAGAATTGTCAAAACCTATCTCTACTGCTATAATGGGAGAAGCCCTAGTGTAATTTGTCCTTAACCCAACCCGTGCAATGCACGTGCTGGTAACCCAACCCATGCAATGTCCGTGCTGGTAGATTTTTTTTTTTGCCCTTTTCATTTTTCCAATTTTCTCCACGTGCACAGCACGTATAATACTTGTGCAAATTAACCCTAGAAGAGAAATGATCAGTAACATTGAGTAAGATCAGCTGAATAGTGATTAGTAACAATCGTCACGCCATCTACTAAAGACCACGAATCAAAATAATGACTTAAAAGTAACATGCCAAACAAATGACAGAATAATAGAGAATGTTCAAATATAGGCATTGTTGGGGTCCTTTAAGAAAAAGACAACCCTCCAAAAAGTAGAGTATGCCGCTTTGGTGTGGCAAGCGCACGGTATTCTTTAGTAAAAGGCGAAAGAATAGTTCGCTATGTGCTTACCACGCAGCTGCTTGCCATCATTAGCTGCTGGTGGTCACTTATTTATATAAGAACTTTCCCCCCACATTGTGAACTACACCGATGTGGGACTAAACGAGCTATTAAGTCACAAGTGTTCATTCTTTTTGGGCTTTGTTATTGGGGCCTCATATAATGCAAAAATGAAAAACAGTTGGCCGTTGGACCACTCAACTACTTGTCTCTTCGCAATATTCACCGATACTTTACTCTGATGAAAAGGTCCAGAACTAGTTCTCTAAATAGTCTGTACTTTGTAGACAACTGTCACAGTGGTTTACCGGTGAGCTTTTTTGCTGATGAGCAAGAAATTGGGTGTTTAAATCATGCTTACATCTTGTTCAAAACTATGCGTTTGTTCATTTTTGGAGGAAATTTTTCAACTTTCAGTTTCAGAACATATCTCCATTTCCAGTGGCACGCAACACATAAAAACATAGATTATTAAAAGAAATTTCAAAAAAAAAACTAATAACGATAGAAAAGAACAATAATGGGCGAAGGCCTTTGATATGTGGAATGAACACGCTACACAGTCTTTTTCTCTGAGACGGCGAGGATGACTATTAACTTAGACTTATTAGTGGCAGATGTGTGAGGTAACGGTAGGCTGAGGTTGCATGTGATGGAGGAGATGTCACAAGAAAGCATTATTCAACTGCAGGAACTGAATAATTTTATTAGATGCGAGTGGCAATATTCCGACGATTTAGAGGACGAGATAGCTTGGGACCTGGAGGATAGCAAGATTTTTTCGGTGTCATCCTTGTAGACGGCGGATTAAGACGTATTGACACGGTTGATATCTGGAGCTCTCTCGCTCCTCTAAAGGTTAAAGTGTTCCTCTGGTTAGTTTCTAACGATGTCATCCTCTCCAAGACCAACCTGCAGAAGCGCTCTACGCCGACCGATGTGTGCTGCTCGAGATGCACTAACGTCGGGGAAGACATTGATCGTATCCTTTTTAAATGTCCTAGGGCTTTATCTGTATGGGAGGTGGTCTGTCTAGATTTCAGGTGTAGGGTATTTCCGAGTTCTAGGTCTGAGATTTGGGATCATTGGAGGGTGGGTGGTATTAGGAGAGAGGATAGGGTTACTTGGGAGTTGGCTATTGCAGCTACGTTGTGGGGTCTATGGCTAAACCGGAATGTGCTATGTTTTCAGCATACCAATCATAGATTATCTGTTCTCATGCATAAAATTTTCTTTTTTATACATAATTGGGTAGGACTAGAAGGGGCTAAAAAGAGACTGTGTATGGAGGAGGAGGAGTAGGGGATGGACTTGCTTAGGCGTGCTGGTTATGGAGGGATTGCGGGACGCTTCACTGTACCAGTTTAGTGTTAAATTTTTGTATTACCTTTTGATGTTTCGATCTGGATGTAAGCTCCCATTTTGTAAATTAGTATGTAATCGGTTTTACTATGGTTCGTTAATAATTCATTAATGAAGCGATCACGAGGGTCAACTTTTATATATATATAGAAAGAAAAAAAGAAGAAAAAAAACACATAACACATCCATCCGCCTCTCGTTTCATAATAGGGTAGATAATAAAAGAAATACAATTCCATTTGCTCCAAACATCACCAACAAGGTTACAAGTTAGCCGAAAATTCAGCATAGACTAGAGTTTCGGATTCGTAATATATTTACAACAGTGGAATTAACGCGTTATGAAAAACTAAAGCCTACAGTTAGGTTTTGTTCACAATGCAAACAGCAAAAATTCGCACAAACATACAGACAAAACTAAAGCCTGATGATAGATAGTTTTTTCCGAGTATATATCACAACCAAAGTTCGCAATCCATACTTCCTCCATGATTCTTTTATGCATCAGAAATGCCTACTATAACAGTCGGGTGGAAGACGGTACAAAACTATCAAGTAAAAAAAAATGTAATTAATATCCCAGTGCAATTCCCAGCTTTCCACTTCAATTACAATTTCCTTTGCAATGTGTATCGGTAGATCCCTTTGAGAATATATATATAATTTTTTTTTCAGTAAATCTGCAGATTCTATAACACAGGGTGAACATACAAACTCTATGATTCGTATTACAGCAGCTACACAGCTCCATTATATATATCACAGTCCTTCCAGTAATTAAACAAGAAATCATCACTCTGCAAAAGATATAAAAATAGAGAACCTTAAGGCAACAATTATGCATAACAGAGAACAGAAACCTGATACTGAAAATGAAGCAAGAACGCGCCAGCTTTTACTCTCAACTCCAAATATAACAACCGAAAGTCACTGTCTAATCCACGACAGCAGCCCTCCTAAACTCCATTAATCAATGATTTAGACAGTAACTTGTAGTTTCAGGAATATAGTAGGCATACAATACAAGTTGAATGGCAAAGTATAGCTATAGCAGAGTAATCTTATTAACAAGAATGATGGCACATATGTAGTACGTGAAAAAGGATTCTTAACATTAACTAGACAGACCGTTATTTAGCTAACAAATAAAAACATAAATAAAGTGCAATTACAATTCTTGTTGAATATATGGGTATATTCTCAATATAATAGAATATTATTGTGTATAATGTTCTATGGGGCAACACGTGCTTTGCATGTGTTATCTGGACCGGGTTGACTGTCCAGTACCCTAAACCCAGTTTCATCCCATATATACTGGTCTAGAGGCAGTGCTCGGTGATATTCGAATCATGATAAGTAGGGGTATAATATCTTAAGTCAGTTGGATATTAAACCTAACCCTAATTTCATTGTTATTGTCTCTCGTAATCTCTAACACTTGTCAAGTCTGAGTTGTTGACAGTAGCCCAAATCTATATCTTCTTCGACTTTCCTATAATTAAGAGGAAAGAAGATGAAAGTAAGGAGAGGAACAATAAAAACACACCTCAGCCCCTCGTTAGCTAAGGTGTGGAGCGACATAGTCTGCACTACTGCACATGAAACATTCTTATAGGCTAGGTCATTTCACTTGTAGAGATCCGTATGTGTAAGAGCCTCAGGGACGAACACAGCGCATGGTACATTGTTTTCATCAGCAGCTTCTTAGACTTCAGCTTTTCCAATTTTCTACACATACAAGGCGGCACAGATCCTGTTGCCAACCTTCTTAACCCTCTTATTGTTAGACATGGCTTCCTCATTCGGGCTTCTGAGTTCGAGCTTTCATCAGCCAGCTATACTGAAATATTATAACTGTCGTGTTCCATTGGATTCAGAAAGCATATATATGAACATGCATGCATGCTTCTTTTGTCTCAGTCCTGTGCACAAAATTCTGAAACAAGTACCATATATATGTAATGTAACAAGCCAAGCAATTGCATTGCTTGACCCTGTTTCTGCATCTACAAATACCATATGGAAAAAGTCCAACAATGATTGCTGCATGCTGTTGATACAAGTACAATTCAGAAATTGCCTTGGTCATTTGGAAAATCTCGATCCCTCTTGCTCCCACATTTTACCATAGGCAACAACTGATACAGAGACTTGGACACTAAATCCTAAGTCTTGCTAATTTGGTGTATTATTCATTATTCATTATTAAAACCAAAATTGGTTAGAATTCAACATATTCGTTTATACCGCCTCACAAACCATAGGCATACTTTTCATCTCTACTATGGCAGGCAATTATTGTGTATTCAAATAATAAATGAAAATCGGTCTTAATTAATGAATTAAATTGCAAATGAAAAATAATAATAAAAATAAAGAAAAAGAAAAAGAAGCAGCACTTACTAACCATCTAGTTAGCTTTTAGTCTATGTTTTAAGAGCAGTAGCAGCTAAAATATTTATCTTATTAATTCCTTGAATTTTTTCCAGCATGCACTTTTCGATGATGCTACTGAAGATAAAATTTACAGATTGTTTTTGTTTCGATCGAGTATCGAGCTAGCAACGTAGTATCGTTCTGTTTTATTAACAAGAATGTTGAAGTCAATTAAGTCTCATAAGTAATCGCACTTAGAAATGGTTTACAGTCGGGCAATAAAGAGAAGATCGAACAATTATAGAATAAATGGTTTCAACTTGATTTCGTATCTCTTGAATGTTATATCAACAATCAACCTTCAAGTTCACAAATTAAGCGAAAAAACAAACTGCACAGAGAAGTCCTATTACCATTGTACTCCAGGCCCGAACACAATGTAGCCATCGTCATCATCTTTGGAATCATATTCTCCCTCATCATCCCATTGGTCATCATCCTCCGAATCATCATCATCGTCATCGTCGCAGTCATATTCTCCCTCATATTCCCATTGATCATCGTCCTCCGAATCATCATCATCATCATGAGACCCGTCCTCAGAGTCATCTTCATCCTCATCGTCACATTGGTCATCATCCTCCGAATCATCATCATCGTCGTCGTCGTCGTCGTCGTCCCATTGGTGGTAATCATATTCTTCGTCATCATCCGATTGGTCGTCATCCTCCGAGTAATCATCGTCGTCGTCGTCGTTGTCGTCCGATTGGTAGTCGTTATCTTCTTCTTTTTCTATTTGTCTTTGCTTAAGGGTATGCCAAACATACCAGTTATTGAACTCTGCGGTATTCCAGATATTCCATCCAGATCCCATCTTAGTTTGAATTTGTATTTGTATTTTTTCCCCCGTTTTTTTTTTGGGGTTGAATTAAGGGATGGAATAATGTATATATTAATATAAACATTGAGCATGGTCACTAATTGCTTATTAATAAAAATATAAGTCATTTACAACATGATTTTATAGTGCGGTATGCATATCTTATTTTACTAATTGCTAGCTTATTAATAATTGACAAGAGTTAAACCATTGACAGACGTACATTTATAAAAAATTAACAAAAAAATTATTATAAAAAAAACACTATAAAGTTTACCATGCAAGTCACAACTAATGTATATTTGTATCTTTAGGAGAAAGAAATTATGACGGATCCTAAAACTTAGAACCCTATGTAAGAGGGCAAAGCTAAGATATAGTTATTTTTTTCTTTCTTCCTTCGAGTACTACTTCGTACTACTATACTGATAGAGAAGAAGCTTATATTTAATTATTACAAAATATTTTATAAGAGTCTCATCTTTATGAGCTGTAGTAGTATCAAAGTACTAATTAATCAAAAAGATATGCAGTTACCATACACACACACATATATATATATATATATATACACACACATTCAATCCCACCTTTGCCTATATACGTAACACAAGGACCCCGATTCAGGAACTTGAGCAGCAACTTTGAGCAGAATGAATGTCTTTGATGATTTTTTAAGCCTCCAACGAATTGAACCACCGGGCATTAGGGAAGGCCCCATTTCGAGCTCCTTCCTCTCCATTCCAAGATAGAGAAGACCGATCGAGCTCAGCCATGTCTCTCTCTCTCTCTCTCTCTCCTCTCAATGTTTTCATACCATTCATTGCCTCCCTCCATCAATTATGCAGTCGCCTTTCTCCAAGTAAGTCGAGAGAGGGTTGCTGTGGTTTGATCCACAGGCTTTCACGAGCATGATAATGACACGCGCGCGTTTTCTGGATTGAATTGACGAAGGAGGCTGGGTCGTGGTAGCCATAGAGGCCGGGGGAGGTTGCCTTCGAGCTTTGCACGTTCAACAGCTTCATATCGACCTTAGAGGTGATCCTGTTGCAAACATATATAAATGGGAAAGCCTTTTACAGCAATGTTGAGAGCGATCGAGGTTCTGACCCATGACAGCGAGGCCTAGCAAGGCCGGCCGATTCTCGTTTGAGCCATATCTTTCACCTGGTTCATAACATATATAATGAGGAAACAAAAGCAATAATCACAATACAAGAACGAAATATTGATGAAGTACTCCTCAATATGCAGTCATAGACTCTAGATCAAGATTTGAATCAATTCAACCAAGTGAAGTATGCTTTGATGATAGATCAGATTAAATTGATTGGGTTTATAAATAAAATAAAATAAAAAACATGGTTAAGTAATCCCAAAAGGGTCGACACGAGGAATGCAAATGTTACAAAAGAAATTTTTTTTTAAAATGAAAGACTGTGGTTCAGGTTCATGATATAGAGGATGAGTTATAATGTAGAGTAAAGAGCTCTACCAAACCAGTCCCCAATTAATTTTAGGCTATGTTTGGGACAAAGTTAAGGTAGGATAATTGGAGTTATTTTTCGTAACTTTAAAATGCTCTAGTTTTTGCTTGTTTGTACTAGATCATATTGAAGTTAAGATAACTACAGTTAACTTACCCACAAATGTGAGTATAATTTATCTAAACTCCGCTCTTACCGAGTCAAGTTATATGGCCCTTGATCTTAAAACTTCTTGATGGTCCTAGCAGCATTTTGATGATTGTTTTTTTTTATCTGAAAAGGTTGGCCTAGGCCCCCCCTAGTTTCATTAAAAAGATTTTAATAAAACACAAAATCCATCAAACAGACAATGATGTTCATGTCACCCACATTCGGGCCATGATACTCATTGTCCACCCAAAAAATAGGTCCCCAACATATGTCGCCCCCGCACCCATCAAACCCATCAAAATACATACAAGAAATCTAAAAAGACCCACAATACATCAAAATATATTTCTGAAGCCAAAACATGAAGCAATCCTCCCGGTTGCATGTTGCCCCCTCCTGACACCATGGAGTCAAGCCTCTTCTGCTGTGCCTCCCCCTTCGTGTACTTGACCCTGGCTGGGGGCAATGTCCTTGTAAATTTCCTTGCTCTTCTTTGTCTGTTCATCACCTGCCGTTTTAGACCAGAACATAATATTAGCAATAATCTTGAGCAGCAATTGTTGATACATGATGTGTCTGTGTGTGCTTCTAAAGATTCTATTGTTCCTTTCTAGCCATATGTCCCAACATATAGCCGCCACCCCGGTATCCCAAGTACATGATATGTTACTTTGGATGTTTCCTTCTCTATTGTTCCTTTTGATGACTGTTAGGAGCATTACAATAGAGTTTTGCTTCAGCAGACACCATACAGTCAAAACTCAACTTTAAAATGGAAGAAAGTGTATGGCTACCAAAGTTAACTTAAGATAACTTTGTTCCCAAACATGGCCTCTTATTAAATTGAACTGGTTTAACTCAAACAAGTAGACTCCCTTAGAGTTTCTCTCTCTAAATTTTCTAGAGAGAGAAGCTAAAAAAAATAGTAAAAGAGAAAAGAGATAGCATCTAGCTTGGGGAGGGGGGAGGACTCACATAAAATCCTCGTGTCACCAGTTCAAACCTGGTTCCTCCTCCTTCGCCGCCACCGCCGCCGTCGGAATTGCCGACTAGAGGAATAGATGTGCAGTTGGCGCGGCAGGCAATTACGACGACAAGAGGACTCACGTCGACAGAGGGAGCTGCATCACCAAGAGAGGTGGTTGCGTGGTCGGTTGGGTTGAGAGTTCTCGACGCTACTGCCTTTGACATCAGCCACATCCGAGTCCAGATCTACTAAATCGAGCTAGAAGATCTTGAATAGGGAGGAGAACGACGTCGGTGATGGGGGTGTCGGTCTCATCGGAGCAGATGACGTCAAGAAACATGTGGATGCCATCATAGGGGCAGAGCTGGCCCTGAGTTCTCGGGGGCCCAAGGCAAACTCCCAAAATGGGGCCCCCACTACATTTATATAAATAAAAATATTGCGTTACGCGCAAAATAAGTGCCTATATTTACAAGGAGAGTACAAATTTGAGGGCCCTTAAAATTGCAAATTATCCGAGGGCCTGAGGCGGCCGCTTCACCGACCTCAAGTGTAACCCCTGTTTTCATTAATACGAATTTTCAAAGTATTTTTTCGTATTTAAATTCTCAGTATCTTATAATTATTTATCCCTAATTAATTTTATTATTTAAACTATTTTTAGCTCAATTGTTTAATTGTTTATTTCTAAGCCAAAGTTTACATTATTGATTTTATTAATTATTAATGTGAGCCCAAATTGTATTTTGATTTTATTATTATTATTCTGAAACTAAATTGTTTATTCTAAAGCCCAAATTTGTATTTGATTTTATTAATTTAAATCTGAGCCCAAAATCTAGCCCAACAAACTAATTGTTTATTTAAATATTTTGAGCCCAATTATTAAAGCCCACTAGCCCAGAACCCATTACTCCTATTGTACAGATTTGCCCTACACATCTACCCGTATACAATATTTTTCTCTCCCCCACTTTTCTATCCCATACTCTTCCTCCCCACTTTGCCTGCACATTCTCCCATGTCTCGTAACCAGCCCACTCTCTTTCACCCCACTACTTATTTAATATTACGTTATATTATTATATATTACCCGTTCTCTACCTCTCTCGTTTCCTTCTCTTTTCCACTCATCTCCCCTGTTTCGAAAACGAACCAGAGAACCCCCCGCCCTTCTTTGACTTCTTCACCCTTCTTCCCCCAAATCGCACAGAACCCATCGCTGCCACTCCACCGCCCCTTCGTCTTCACCCATCGAAGCCCACCATCCCGAAGGTCCACCGCTCTCCTTCTTTGTCCAATTCCTCGGCATCTCGCATTCCTCATCTTCTCCGTCGAGCTCGCCTCCCCTCGTCGTCGTCATCCCGGAGGATCGCAAGCACCGTCTCCCCATCTCCTCTCCGCTCTCCATCACCTGCCACCCTGACTTCGCCCTGCTTCGCAACCACCTCTAGCTCACCCTCCGCTGTTGCCAGACCCCGCTGCTCAGTGCCTTCACCGCGCCGCCGCACTCTGCCTCCCTCTCGCTCTCCCCTTGCCATTGGCAGCCTCGCACAACGCTGCTTACCTCGTGCCACCGTCGTCTTCTCCACCGCTTCCTTGTCGAGACCCTCGAAGCTTCCTCCATTGCAGCCACACCATTACCGCCATTGCCGAAGAACCCTGTGCTCCTCCGCTTGACATCCCCCAATCGCTCGCCACCGCTTCTGCAATCGCCCTCCACTGTCCACTCAGCCGCTCCACCCCATCGCTCGCGACAACCACCCCGCACCTCTCCTCTCGTCCTCTCATTGAGCGCCTCCTCACCACCCCGTCGTCTCCAGTGCCGCTCCTCGCACTCGCCAACCAGTCGGCCACCTCCGCCTCCAGTCGCACGCCACAGTCGACTTCCTCCTCGTCGAAGCTTCCATCACCGCTTCGCTCCAGTCGTGCCAGTCCCTCCCACTCATCTTCTCTCTCTCTTTCTCTCTCTCTCTCGCTCTCGCTCTCTCGGATTTGGGGAATTATTGGTTGCTGTTTAGTTATATTGGTGGGTTGGTGTTTGTGTGAAGGAGAAAACAGATTGGATTAGTTGCATTGGGGATTATTAGTTGGTTATTGTTGGTGTTTGGGTTTCTGTTTGGAGTTGTGTTGGGTGTTTACTGTTGTGTTGGGATCCGATTGTATTGAAAGTTATTGGAGTTTGGTGTTGGGTGCTTTGCTGTTGGGGTATTTTATTGGAGTTGGTGTAGGATTGTTGTATTGGTGTTTGGTGTTGTGAAGTAGGGGATTGGACTGGAGTATTGTTGTTTTGGAGTTGTTGGAGGTGTTTACTATTTTGGAGTTGTGAAGGAATTGTTGCTGAAGGGAAGTTGGGAAGTTTCCATTTTAGGAGTTGCTGATTTGGCATGCCTGCCACAAATATCTTGCACGTGTTATGCTGCTCGGAATACTGATCCCGTTATTCTGTCTTTAATTTCATCGTCGTCAACTAGCAGACAAGTATCTCTTGTACAATTTATTTGTTCTAGTACAAGCCCTCGTAAAAATACCGCAAGTATATTATTTTTGACTCCAATTCGCATTTATAAGTCGAATTGATACCCGTTTCCATTCCTAATCTGTCAGTCCTGTATTCACATGTGATCGTGAATACCTTGCTATCCTATGCAGGACACGAACACCACAAATAAATACAAACATATGGACTTTTAGGGATTATACATGTTAGTGTGAATAATTAATTATTTTTCCCATGATAGTGGTTTGAATGTTGTTTTAATGTTTTCTTAAATCTTGCTTAAGTTTTATATATGTAATCAGTTACCTCGTACTTGCAAAATTATTTATATGACCCTAAAATATTATGGACCCATCTATGTAGTAATAAATTTAGACCCATATATGTAATAATAAATTATACCCAAATATGACATTAAAACTGCATGTTTCACATCTCATTACTTACAACATATTACATGCAAAATTCCTTGATGTTCCCTGTCCCCACCTTGACATCGTCCTCATTGCATTATGATCCTGTTAATAAAATTAATAAAAGTAACAAGCCAGGATTTAAGGGAAAGATTTAAGTAGTGGGCAATATAGAAGAGCGTACTCGGACGGGAGCTCGTAGTTTCCCGACGCAAGTTGCAAGTTACAAACTGCAAGATTGCAAATTACAAGTTTACATGTTTCACGTTACAAGTTAACACTCTACATGTTTCATGTTACAAGTTTGCACGTATCTCGATACAATATTGAATGTACATATTTTTTCCGAGTACGTGACTATAAAACCCCCCACTAAATCTAAACAAAACTGATTGCAAGTAGCAACCATGTAGTAAAAAGATGGATGCATGAAGTGCTACCTAGATAGAATTAAACATTAGACATAAGATTAACACGTGCACTTGTATGATCTAATTACATGTTACATGTTCGTGTTGATTCGATACTTGTTTACTTGTTTTATATGCCACTTGTTTCATAATGCCTTGTTCATACCATGTTTACATATTGCATTTCCCTTTCTCCTGATTCCTTGCTCTTTCCTATTTTTCTTTTGTTTTATTTTTGTTCCTGTTTCCCTTAGCTTGTACCCCCTTGCGGCTCGTAACTTGTATTAACGGGTCTTCTTGTTTCCCTTTCCTTTTCTGTTGTTATAATATACTTGCATGCCCAAATGGAGAGTCACCAGAAGGTGTCGCTGACCAAGTGTTCTAGTTTATCATTATCATGTTATCTTTAGTTGTATTTTATTTCTTGCAACTATTTATTGTAATCCGGGCTTGTTTGACCCGTAACTATTGTATTTCCCAGTTGTTGGCTTTTTTATGGATTATATCATGAACTTTCATTATTACATTGTGATTTACATGCCTGCGTGGAATGTTTTATCATCTTGTTGTTGAGTTTACTTTTACAGCTTATGAATTGTGTGTTCGCACCATTCGCTGGGCCTTAGTTTTGCGCCCGTACTTCCATGTTTTGGGAAGCGGGGCGTGACATCAAGGGTGGGGCCGACCTTGCATGGGGGCAGGGGCGGGGGGAGGTGAAGAGGTGGTGGCAGAAGGATTTGAAGGAAAGGGTGAGGGAGTGGTCGAGGTGGTCGTTAGCGTAGCGGCCGCCTCAGCGGAAGTTGCAGCGCAGAGCGGCAAGGTCGGCGACAAACTCAGAGTTGATGATGCAAGCAAGGGACGGTGAGGAGGATGGTGACGTGGACGATGAAGTTTGGACTTTTTCTTGGTCTTGATCGTCTTCTTCAGTGATCAGGTTGATGGTGGAGGTCAAGCGGAACATGGAAGTAGGGTTGGCAAACGGGTTGACCGGGCCGGGTCGGGTCGACCCGTTCGGGTTGGAACCCAACTAGGGCGGGTTCGGGTCGGGTCCTAATGGCAACCGGGCCGGGCCGGAAATGCAAAAAGTTGACCCGCTCAACCAGTGAACCCATTCGGGTTAAACCCGAGTAAGGTCGGGTCGGGTCGGGTCGCGGGTTGGACCCGTCTAAATTTAATTTTTTTTTAAAAAAAATGTAATTCTAATAATAATAAAAAAATGTAATAATAATAATAAGAATCAAAGAGTGAAATTGCCAAAAAAAAAGTATATATTATTAATATGATTTCAACTTATAAAAGTTTCCCAATTTATAATAAGAAATAAAGATTTTCTACAAATTTGTTTTATACAATAACAAATTTCTTCAATACAATTTCAATTTTCTTCAATTATCCTAATTTTTTATAACAAACAAAGATTTTATACAATTTTTTATACATTTACAATTGTCTTCAATTTGTTGGTATTCAATTTGTTGTTGTTGTTGTTGGTCTTCAATTCTTTATTTTGGGTGCTATTGTTGTTGTTGTTGTTCTTCCGGTTAGTTGCTTTCACTTGTAGACGTGTCGAACCCTTTTCCTTAAGTCCTATCTTTGGCTTTCAGCCAGTCTTCCGTGCAGACGAGCATCTCCAACGATTGGGGCTTCAAGCGATTCCTGTAATCAGTTAGAATATTACCACTTGTAGATCGAAAATGCACTTTCTGAAGCAACTGTAGAGACATGAGGAGTTAGTAGATCTTTAGCCATATATTTGAGAATACTATAAATATGTTCATGGTCTTTCCACCATTGTAAAATATTTAGTGAAGAAGTAAAACTTTCAGAATCTTGTTGATTATACCAATGTAATTCATTTGGTTGATTAGTCCTAGGTTTTTTTGATTAAATTTGTGCAAATAAATTAAATGTGGCATCATCTAATTTACTCTTATCCTTACCTTTAGAAGTAGTAGAAGAAGAACTAACTAAAGAAGTTGTATTACTAGATGCAAAACTTCTAACATAATAATCATACAAGTTATTTAATGTCGATTCAAATTTAACTAAAAATATTCCGCAATCAATTTCAAATTCATCTTCCCCAAATAATGTAAAAAAAAATTCAATCAAACTCTTCGTACCTTCTAATTTGATACGGGGATCCATCACAGTAGTAATACAATACAACATAGGAGGAGGATTAAAATACTTCAAAATTTTGGTGTATGCAGGTTTCACAATATGACCAATAAAAGCATCATCGATCATTACTTTGAAAGTTTGCATCATAGTAACTACTGAAATAAAAATTCTACTAGAAGTAGAATCATAAGGTTTTGAAAATTTGAAAGTTGGATTTTAAAAGGTTCTAAAAAATTCAACAAAGATTCGGCATAAAACCAAGCTTGGGGAGTCATTTCAAAATTTGGCATATTTTTTGCAATACAAAAATCATTTATACATTATTTATATTCAGTAACAATATGTAGCAAATCAAAAGTAGAGTTCCATCGGTGTTTAACATCATTTGGAAATTTTTTAAAATGTACATTTTTATGCCTATACAAAGTTTTTCATTCTTGGAATATGGTGCCGCTTAATGCAATAAAATGTACACAATTTCTAATGTTAACTATATATGGTTCGGCTATTTTTAATGCATCTTGAACACATAAATTTAAAATATGACATACTCTAACATAAAAAATATTGTCAGATGGAGGGTTTAATGCGGTTTTTAATATTGTAACTCCTATTTCCCCGTATTTATATTTTATACTGTATTGTGCCTCATTGTACCCTCTCGTCTATTTGAGATCCTGTAATTTGTTCAGATTGAATAAAATAATTATTTTTGTCTCGACTCAAATTTTTGGGTCCTTTTATCGAATTCATTTGTGTGCCATTTGTGTCGTTCTTCATGAAGGATTGACCAATTCTTTTCATTTATCTCTTTAATCTCCATTTTATTGTATTTTGACCAATTCTCCTGTTGGACCCTATTTGAAACGGATACCCAAAACCCACAAACCCGAAACACTACTATATAACCCTACCCTAACCCTAATCCCAACCCTAATACTGTTAAACCCTTAATTATCCGCTGCTAATCCTTCTCCTATCTCCGCTTCCTTCTCCTTTGTTTTCTAGACCCAATTCCCCTACTCCGATCGCCCTCTGTTCGCCTCCCACACCATCACTTCGACCCCCGCTCCTCGTCAACCCCACCACAGTAACCACCACCGCCATCTCCCATTCACCATCGTCCCCATCCATTACCCATCGCCATTACCAACTCCGAAACCCACCTCCGCCATTACCCATCGCCTGTCACCACCTCGCCGCCTCCAACTCATCCCCTCGACCACCTCTGCACCTCCGTCGCGTCGCCACACACCACCGAAACACTTCCCAAACTCCTCCACTGTTCTTTGAACCCAAACAGAGCCGCGTCGTCCTCCTCGACGTCACACCGCCAATCTCCGCCGTCGTCGCCGTCTCGCTGCCTCATCGCAAACCTCGCACCGCGTCGCTCCTCGACGTAGCGCCACCGTCGAAGAACCCCCGCCTTCTCTCTCTCTGTGTGTGATCGTCGAAGAAGAGAACGAAAGAAGAAGAAGAAGAAGAACAGCGGAAAAGGCGGGATCAGGTCTCGACCGTAGGATCGCGCCAAGATTCGCGCCCGTGATCGCTGTCCGGTGTTCGTCCATTGCGAATTCCAGATCTGCTGTTCACTGTTCGGGAGGGATCCGCTGTGGAGGAGCTCAACCATTGGCCGCGCTCGCTGTCCCGTGTTCTGGGCGCAGCGAATCCCGAGCCGCTGTTTGCTGTTCGGCCGATCTGGTGTGGAAATTTTTGGGCGCTTCTATTGGATCTTCGCACGTGCTTTTGGGGAGACTTCTTCTAGGATTTTTCAACCCAATTTTCTACAACAAGTGGATCTAATCATCGTCAAATTAAGGCAAGTATCTCTTGTACAATTTATTTGTTCTAGTACAAGCATCCCTTGAAAAATACTACAAATAGTTAGAATTGTGACTCCTCCTTGACTATCGTTGTTGATCAATATCAAACCTCCAAAATTTTATAATTCTAAGAGTCACAAAAATTTCATTGTATTAAATTATAATTACTTGGACTCTTTTACCCCTTGAACACATGAACACATGAGATTAAGAAGCCCTAAATTTGTAGACACATGGTATATTTTGTATTTGATGAACTTGCAACCATTTGACTTGGAAAATAATTATTACTTGCTGTTTGGACCACCAATATCATGTATTTATATCACACAATAACTTAGACACCTAATGATAAATTTCCATATAATCTATACTAGTAAGTTATTCCCACATGTTGCTGTCCTGAATCTTCTTTTGCTGGTTCGACCCATTTAACATTAGAATATGGACCCGAGCCTTGAATAGAAAATGTAGATCTGGACGTCTAGATGTCGATAGCCTCCGAAAGTTTCGAATTCGAAGTTACCGTCTAGGAGTTATTGCAGTTTTACTGCAGCTGTGTCAGTAGACGCAGATTTATAAAACTGCTGCACATTTTTACTTTGCGAATTAATTTAGCTATGTAAGAGCATCTGTAGTCGTTGAATGTAAAAATATCCATATATGGATAAATAGAAATAGGATTCCCAATTTTGCTGCACTCGTGCAAAGCTATTTTTTAGCAATCTATAATAAAATATTAAGCGACGGCACATGAAGTGCCGTCGGAGAGGAAAAAAATTTAAAAAAAACGAGTAAATTTGAGCGACGGCACATGAAGTGCCGTCGGAGCGCGAAAATAAAAAAATAATTAATTTTAAAGAATAGACGACACATGAAGTGTCGTCGGAGAAGGAAAAAAAATAAAAAATAAAAAAAAATCAAGCCATATGGACGGACGGCACATGAAGTGCCGTCCAAGAGCCATATGGACTTTTTTTTGACCTTTTCCACTTTTTCCGAAATTACAAAAACATTTCATTAATTACAAAAAAATTCAAAAAATTACAAAAACAATTCAGAAATTGCAAAAAAAAATAAAAAATTGCAAAAACATTTTCACAAATCGCAAAAAAAAATAAAAAATACAAAACCCTCCGGACGGCACTTCAAGTGCCGTCCGAGGATTTGGGGGAGCGCTAGGATTTTTTTAATTGGAAAAAAAAATCAAAGGACGGCACATGAAGTGCCGTCCGAGGGATTTGAAGGATTTTTTAATTGAAAAAATTTATAAAAAATCAAGCGACGGCACTTGAAGTGTCGTCCCTCAAATATCGATAAAAGCTATATCGATTCTCATTTATAGCAATCGACTGTAGCAATTTATCGATAAAATGGATATTTGGCAAACGAGTGCAGCACGTTCATTTGCTAAATATCCATTTTATCGATATTTGGCAAACGACTACAGATGCTCTAAACAGCAAGCGTTGGACTTGAAATTTTATATGCGGTTGCTGGACACCCTATAGGACATCCCCAAATTTTCTTAGAATTAATTTGCAACATTTCACACAATTGTATGCTTGCTTGATAAAAATTAATAAATGTAATAAGCCGGGGTTAAGGGAAAGACCATAGTAGTGGACAATATAGGTAAGTGTACTCGGAAGAGGGCCCGTGTTTCCCACTTGATACATGTCTCATGAAATAGTATATTATAAATCGATTCATGGACTAGTATATTATTGATCCATGAACTAGTATATATATGTGATTCATGACTTGTCTTGCTATGACTCGACACATGAACTAGTTATATGATTACCCGATTTATGAGCATGACTTGCTTGTTACTTGATACTTGATACCTGAGTACGCCGCCCTATAAAATCCATTACTAGGCCTAAACGAAATTGTTTTGACTGTAGCAACCATGTAGTAAAAGTATGGATGCATGAAGTACTACCTAGATAGTAATAACTACAAGACTTGAACATGAAACTCGAACATGACACCTGTTACTTGATACTTGATGATATGATACATGAAACATGATACATGAGACTTGAAACTTGAAACTTGAACTTGATACATTGTTACTTGATACTTGACAACTTGTTACTTGAGGCTTGACACTTGAAATAAAATTTTGATACTAGACTTGACAGCTTAACACCCGACGCTTACTAGATACTTGTCGCTTGAGGTTAGATACCCCTACATGTACACTTATCACTTGCTTCACCATTAGTGTTTGTTTACCCAATCTAGTCTCTTGAGTTGTCCTTCCTACTAGTTAGTTCTTGAATCCCTATTACTTGTTGTAAACCCTATTATATTCTTGATTCCAATTCTTGTTTTCCATTACTTGTACTCATTTTTACTATTTGTGGCCCTAGCTTGCACTAAGGACATTCTCTCTTGTTTTTTACTGTTTTTCCTTTTTATATTTATTAAGCAGACTTTGGAGACGAACTACCCGCTGGAATTGGTGAGCAAAGATTCTAGCCTTCAAGTGGAGCAAGTACTTGATTAGAATACTTATTTCTTGAATTATTTGTTCTTCTTGGATTACTATTTCTTGCTACTTAAGAACATGTAACGGGCTAATGTTCTCGAATTTTAACTTGATCCAGACTTGAAACTATTTAGATGTTTTATTTTATTTCAGTTGTTTCTGTTGCTAATAAATTATTCATGCATGCTTAGTTACATATATATCTTTCTTGTTATATTCTTGTTGTGATGCTGAGTCGATCCTACAGCTTATGAATGATGTTAAGATCATTCGCTGGGCTTCGTCATGCACTCGTATTCCGTATTTCGGGAAGCGAGGCGTAACAAATATACTAATTGATGCATTGTTGTTAGATGCATTATTAAAACCTATACACATAATTTTATCACGAATATGAAAAACATTACAAATTTCTAAAATACGATTTGCAATTTTATTACCACTATGGGGATAGGGCAACGCAGCAAGTGATATAATTCTTTTTTGAATAATCTAATCACTGTCGATCCAATAAAAAATTATTTCCATCATTGGAATATTGTTGCAACCTGTCCAACAATCGAAAGTTAAAGAAACTCTACAAGTTAAACTCCATAAAATGGCAATCAAAGCTTCTTTCATTTCATTGTACATTTTAAAATAATCAGATTTGCAAGTATTCCTAGGGATTCTTTTAAAGTGGGGGTTTAATGCAGTTTGATTAAAAGTTTTTAAGTCCCTACTATCGGAATAGAAAAATGATAACTCTTCCTTAATTACTAGTTGGGCCATTTCCCGATGAACAAGTTCGGGATCATAAGAATGGCTATCAACTACACCGGTCCTATGGTATATTTTTTGTTGGCCGGATAGGTCTACAAGAAGTTCTTTGTGTACATTTTGGATGTGTCATCTTATTGTATCACTCATCTTCCATTTGTATGGCTTCGAACATATTTTACAAACTTTTATACCTACACCGTCCGGAATATAATCATAAAATTTGTGCCAAATACTAATTTTCCCTTTAGTTTTTCTACTATTACCTTGTTGTGTTGTTTCGGTTGCTTGTGTTTGTGGTTCTTCTTCTATGTTTATGTCTCATACAAACTCATCGTGTGTACCAAAGTGTTGGGTCATAGGGTATTCTTCGACGGGCTCACTTTGTAGGACAATTGGAGGCCTACGAGAAGTGCTGGTGGAATCTTATCCACTTTTTCTACGTCCGCTACCTCGTGATCTAGACATGTTGATATAGTAGTGTATGTGAAAAAATTAAATACAATCTAGGCGAGATAAGTTTAAAAAAAAACTAGAAAACAATAAGAGGGTTGTGAGAGAGAAGATCAAAAATCTACAAACAAATATGATAAAAAGAATTATAACTACAAAAAAAATATCAAGACAATAAGAGAATTGGAAAATTTTGATACCGTACTTCGCGGATACTCATATATAAAATGAGAGTGAAAATAAAAGTAAAAGTAGAAGTAGAAGTCTGGACTCGTATATAGATCGAAAGAGAGCTTCTTTGTTGGAGCCTTGGAAGAGTTGAAGATTTGAAGACGTAGTTGAATGTTGAATTCGATACGATCGGAATTTGTCGTTTGATCGTTTCTATGTTGCTAGCTTTGTTGTTCACAAAATTTGGAATCAATTGAGATTGAATTGAGTAGTAGTAGTAGAGAGAGTAAGAAAGTAAGGTGTGAAATTTTTAGTTTGGGTTTAAAGGGTATTTATAGGGGGAAAAAACAAAACAAAAACAAAAAAAATGGCTATAACATCCATTAGACCCGGGTTTCTGCCGTGGGACCCGCGGGTCGAACGGTCGACCTGTACGGGTCTAACGGTTCGAAACCCTCGGGTCGACCCGCGGATCGCACTGTTTACCGGGTTCACGGGTCGGGTTAGACGGGTTCAAATTCGTTCTTCAACGACCCAGGTCGACCCGCTTATACTCGCAGGTTCAAACCGAACCCGAACCCGAACCGACTTCTAACGGGTCAGGTTTGGCGAGCGAGTCGCGGGCGGGTCGCGGGTCAGCCCGGCCCGGTTGCCATCCCTACATGGAAGGCATGGTTGGGGGTGTAGGTGAGTGGATCTGGTGGTTGGTTGGTGAGATGTGGTCAGTTCCGAGAGTGGATTTGACAGTGGGAGTGGGATTTGGGAAAAGATCCGCCATTAGTGACCTTTTAAAGGAAGGAGGTTCTAGATTTGGGGCTGATTGCCAATAGGTGTGTTTGAAGTCAAAAGACAAATGGTCGGAGTGGATTGCTGCTGCTGTTGTCTTCAGCGAGTTGGTGGGGAAGGTGGGTTGGCCGAAGAAGATGCTATGAGGAAAGGGTTTGAAACTCAAACTATATTTGGGGATGGATTGAAAGCAAAATTTGGATCATTTTTGAATTTCAATTTAGATTTTTGAAATTCAAAATATATTGGGAGAGCGGGAAGAGCATATGTGAGGGATAGGCGGTAGGGGAGAGTTTGCTTGATGTTGAATTTTGAATTTCAATTTGGGATTTTGAAATTCAAACTCAAATTTGATTTGAAGTGTGGAGGGGGAGAATTCAAAGAAATTTGAATTTTAATGTAGATTTTTGAAACTCAAATTATAGAATGAGGAGTATGAAGAGATTATCTTGATGTAATATGAATTTTGAATTAGATTTTAATTTTTAATCCAAATTACATGTGTGGAGTGTTCGACGAGTGCAAGCGTCACATTTGATTGGCGGCGGTGTTCGTTGGCGGAGATGGTTATCAGCTGCACTGGTCTATCGGTTGAAATCAACAACTATTGTTAATGGTTGGATTTGACGCAATCGGAAGATGACATCGCGGTGGGGTTGGTTTATGGGATACACGACGATAACATCGTTAGGAGAGGAGTTAGCATGCTAGCAAGAGATGGTAGTTGTGGTTGTTGACAGGGTGGACGTTTGAGGGAAGGTGGAGCGAGTTTATGGGGTGCAGAGTTATTTGGATAAATTTTGAATTTCAAATTAGATTTTTTTGGAATTCAAATTACATCTGGGAGGGTTGGATGGGAGAACATGGTGCAGATGCCTCGTCTACAAGTTTAGCTAAGGAAGCTAGGGTTTTGGGTTTCAGAGTTAGGAGTGAGAGGGGAGAGAGGGTGGAGAGAGATGAAGTGAAGAGATGAGAGAATGGAAGTTGGTTTTAGAAAAGCAAAAAAAATTCCAAACTAAACTCGTTGTTTCGAACATCGAGTCTAGTTCAACCGGGCTCGATGTTCGAAACAGCGAGTCTGGCTTTACCACTTTGGGACTTCGCGAGATTTCTCCTAGTATTGAAATTTTTTTTGCAACTAAACTCTCTGTTTCAAACATCAAACTTATTTTCAAATAACTCGTTGTTAGAAATAGTGAGTATGTCAGTTTGATAATTAGTTTTGAAAGTGGGTCCATTTTGTATTTATTTTCCAAAAGAGGGTCATTTTGGAAAAACATTTCATCAAAGTACTCGTTGGAATACCCATTAGGGATTTTGGCCATTCTTTCTTATTTTCCTTTCACTTTTCTTGATGCGCTAGCTTTATTTTTATTTCCAAACCTTTTGGATGGCATTTGAAACTCCATTTTTAAAAAATAAGAGAAATAATGTGCTCTTATTTGCTAAATTCCCCAATAACAAATGGGTAATGCTACCCCTACAATCTTTCTTTTACAATCTTAGGTGGCATAATTTCATTGAAATGTATTGTAGAGTGGGTTGTAGTGGGTTGTACACATCTCCAATGAGATTGGGCCACCTAAAATTGTAAGGTTATAAAGGTTGTAGGTGTAACATTACCCATAACAAAATGATGCATTGCTTATAAAGTACATTTTAATAATTATCCATTTTGAAAGGCCTTATTTTTATTTCCGAACTTTTTTGTTGGAATTTGGAACTCCATTTTTTAAAAATAAGAGAAGTAATGTACTTTTATTTGCTAAATTCCCCAATAACAAAAATGATGCATTGCTTATTAAGTACCTTCTAATAATTATCCATTTTGAAAGGCCCAATTACTGTAAATTGAAAATATAAAAACTTGCATGTGAATGGGCCAATACAGGGCCTGAAGAATTTTAAGGCTGGTCCATTTCGTCATCGGGACTAAGAAGAAAATAAAAAACGATTCACGATTTGTGCTCGAAACACATCTAAATTTATCAGATATTAGAGCAAGAGATGATAAACATGCCGTACAAAGAGACATATACCATCTAATTTTTCGACGAGCGTTTTTATTCACAGTAATACCAAACAAAGTATATTTCATGCGGGTAATCAGAATTCTATATTTCATGCGGGTAATCAGAATTCTACAGGGACATAATCCTAACAAAGTATCTTTCATGCATGTAATCAGAATTCTACAGGGACATAATCCTAACCAAATTAACACTGTAGTACTAAAAGCTCAATACCTTCACTTTTTATGCTATACGATTATTCCGCAAATCTCCGAAGCACGTTTGTTGCACCAACAAACAACCTGACGATACACGGATACACTCTTGTCCTAATCCCAGCCAACATCAATCGACTAACCCTATTCAAAAGAAATGACATATGCAACTAGCAAGGAACATGCATAATCCACACGAACTTGCGTTGTTGGAGAAGGATGTCACATATTGAGGAAGAAGCCAACATTATGAACATAGAAGAACACTTTTCCAAGCTTAAACTTGGGTACCTCATAGCTGCCACAACTAATAAAAGGGTAGCAAGCATTGAGAAAGCGAAAACATCAACAGGCGCAACAACACGGGCGGAAGCTAATTCGCGTGCAGGCAGCGCTGTCCAATTGTCACTGCCTCCAATGCCTTTTGGCCCATAGTCGTAGTTATGTAGGCAGCGCTGTAGTCGGACGGATGCCGGGGTTCGGAATCAAGAGCTTAAACTCCTTCGGGATGAAGTAAGTTGCCCTTAAGATGTTCAAGTAATACGCCCTCAAGACACATTGGACGTTATCCATCTTCATCATAGGCCGACCCGTGTCCCGCAGCAGTGAAGCGAACGCAATAAGCCCTTCCACGTCGTCAGGATACATCCTGATCGACCCCGGATTTCTTGCCGTCACAGGGCCAAACGCGAACCCCGGCTCGGGTGCGTACTTATCTGGGGCCCCCGAGGTATCGGGGTGAGTTACCTCCCTTTTTCGCCTACGGGGGCGAGGTTTTCTCTCCAGAGATAGGGTCGCTAATGGAGACAGAGGCGGAAGACCTTCCTCTTCCTCGATTGCCTCTCCTGCGGCTTCTCCTCCCTCTTCTCCCCGAATGTCGCCTCCCTTGGCTTCTCGGACCGGCTCCTCCGGGTTGTCCTCAGCAAACCTCGGTTCTTCGGGATCTCCTCCATGCTCCTGCTCCTGAACAAGCCCCTGTCCCTCGAGGTCTCCCTCTTCATACTCCTCCTCCTGAACAAGCCCCTCTCCCTCAGGGTCTCCTTCTTCGTGCTCTTCCTCCTCACAAAACCCTCTCCCTCGGAATCTACTCGCTCGTGCTCTCCCTCCTCCATGGGATCCTTACCCGGCCTCCGAAATCGTAAAGGTTGTACGTCATATACTACAGCAACCTCGCCCTCCGACGGGACCTCCTCCTTGATTCCATAATCACCTAGAGACCAAGACGTCGATGCCGACTGGACCTCCTCAGCATGATCTGAAGTGCTTGCCTCGGAGCCGGACTGAGAACGCGACATTGGAACACAAAAATACTAACTTAGTATGCTGAAAAACAGGAAGATCGCCGAAGAAACGGTTGTCGATGACTAGAAATAAATTGAGACAAAATTTCTCAAAAAATTATGTCACTTACACTTATAAACCCTTCATTTTGAACAATAAAGAGCGATTAATCAGGTTCGGCAAGAAGTTTTCCAACAAGCCTTACAGGGAGCTCTAAGATCTTTTAGAAGCACATAGTCCTCCGGGGGGTCGATTAGGACGTGGGAATAAGGGTCTTTATGACACAATCAATAATTCGATTCATTTTCAATTAGGTCTTGCTCTAGCCTCTTTCGGAGTTATTACTTCCTTAGTAGCTCAACACATGTACTCTTTACCTGCTTATGCGTGGAATTTGGCATATCTTAACCAAACCCTTTGCATGGGCTCGTCGTGCATTTGTATGGTCTGGAGAGGCTTATTTGTCTTATAGTTTAGCTGCTTTTTCTGTCTTTGGTTTTATCGCTTGCTGTTTCGTCTGGTTCAATAATACCGCTTATCCTAGTGAGTTTTATGGACCCATCGATTTCTTTCGGAAGCAGATGATTATTCATTTACTTATCACGTTTCGTGAATAGTCGGGACATTGAGGAAGATGATCCTCTTCCCCAGGGATCTCAGATGATGGAACCCTAGGAGAGCCGCCGACTCCAACTATCGTCCATATACGATCCATACTAGATCTGACCAACTGCCCATCCTACCTCCTCTACTAAGGAATTTTTCTGTTATATAAGAGAGAGAATGCAAAGTGGGGGAAGGGAGGGGGGGGGGGGAGATTTATAAAAGAGGAAGGGACTCCTCGATTTTCGCAAAGGGATTTAACCATTGGATCTTGATCATCATGATCCAACGGCTATCAAAGTCTAGAACGCTTCGATTCTCACGCCTGTGACATCATCTTAAGGCATGAAATTACCCATCTGCCCTCGGCCCTGTCGACCGATACAACAGCTCGGAACGCGTGGTCAGCTACTAACGCACTACACGCCACCAAAGCTTTTCCAACAAGTTTTAGTGGTTCGACGCTCGGATGTCACCGCGAGCCATAATTTCCTCCTTCTATCAGATTGAGGCTCGGCGCTTGGATGGCACTGCGAGCCACAATTTCCTCCTTCTATCTGCGTGAGGCTCGGTGCTCGGATGGCATCGCGAGCCACAATTTCCTCCTTCTATCAGCATGAGGCTCGGCGCTCGGATAACACCGCGGGTCACAATTTCCTTCTTAATCAGCTTTGGGGCTCGTCTTCCGGCCCTCGATGCTCGGCCAAGCGAGCTTCAACTCCTCAGATCTCGATGTCCCCTTGTTTTTCCAACAAGTGAGGGGGCTCGTCTTCCGACTCTTGACGCTCGGCCAAGCGAGCTTCAACTCCTCAGATCTCAACTTCCCCTTACTTTTCCAACAAGTGAGAGGGCTCGTCTTTCGACCCTCGACACTCGGCAAACCAAGCTCCTCTCCTCGGCCCTTGGCACCCCTCCTGACTCTAAGAGGGGATCCTCTTCATCCTACCCCGTTGGCCTCCCCCGAAAGACACGGATCCCATTCTTCGCCGACCACACCTCTCCGCTATTCCTACAGAGGCAAAACCACTCTCACACGGCTGAATTACCCAGCCCTCCAGGAGTGGGGGGCTCCTGATATGGGTCCGATGACGTGGCCCCTCCTGGGCCACAGGATCCCCTCAAAAACTGCTCACCCCTGATCATTAGGTCAACCAGGTCAGCCCTAAGCCCCATGGGCTTCTACCACGTCAGGCCTACGGGCAAACGGGTCCAGACCCGTTTGTACTGCCTATAAATACCAGGCCCTCTCCCACCTTCACAGGTAATCAATCTTTCTCCTCTAAAAAGCTTTAGCTAATGTTGCTCTTCAGTAACTAACTAGACCGTCGGAGGGCCTACCACTGAGATTAACCCCGGTGTTCCTAGGCCGAGTACCGGTACACGAGACCGAGCCGAACCACCCAGATCCGAGCCGAGTTGCTAGGATCCGAGCCGGGCATCCGACCTCTACCTCACTCCCGCCTGCTCCCGAGCCGCTCCCTCAGCCGATGATCGGGCGTATAGCCAGTACCGAGACTTCTGCTAAAATAACAAATTGAGAGAACTCACACCTATTGCAGCCACACCCCCAAAAATAAACCGCATCAAACGCAATAGCCAAAGAGTGGGTGGTGAGGTGGGCATGATATATATAGGCTTAGAAGAACGTCAAATAGAAAGATTAAGAATATGGAACCTCTAAGCATTTTGCATTCTGGATTGGAGATTCATGAATTCCAATGATCTTTTGATTTTGACGATTACCTTCATAGTGTGATGCGACCCAATTTTAATTTGAATTTTCAAAGCATCTGGTTAATATCTCTACTACTATAATGGGAGAACCCCTTAGTCCTTAATCTAACCCGTGCAACGCACGTGTTGAATTACGGACTAACTTTGATAAATATTTTCGAAAGTGGACCAGTTTGGTAGATATTTTTGAAGGTGGATCAGTTTGGAAATTATTTTCTTTTTGCCCTTTTCATTATCCTTCAATTTTTTCCACGTGCACGTGTGCACGTGTATGATACTAGTACTATTAATACCCACTTTAAATGTTCCCTTCAATTTCTTTGGGAATTGATTTCGCTTTTGGTTCTTTTCATATTATTTAATCTATTCTCTAATATTTGCTAGTATCAGTTTAGTTTCATGAATTTAATTTTCAATCTTAGATTTTAGTAAAGTCGGTCAAAATGTGGGTAAGAAGCTAAAGCAAAGGGTAATGATCTTCATGGATTCCAACACGTGGACAATGAGATCCATTACTCGTCAAAAAATAGAGAACTCATTCCATACGGTTGGGCACTCTATTATTAGGTTGTAGTTTATATGTAATTTATGTGTTTTAACAATCTCATTCTACTAAGTCTACGTAAATATAAATTGTAAATATATATTGCAGAAGCAAAAAATCTAGTTTAGGATTTAATTTAAGCATCTCATTCTATGTTTGTATTGTTTGTTTGTTTTTTTTTTTGGATTAAAGTTTGTATTGTTTGTTAGTGATGATTTTCCTGCATATTTATGGAGGGAGCAAAACGCTTTGTCTTTTATGTAAAGAGAAAAGGAAAAAAATAATAACTTGCATGTTAATGGGCCAATATAGGGCCAAACATCCATGGGCTTCAAGAAGTCTATGGCTAGCCCATTTCCTCATCGGGACTAAAAGGAATAACGAAAAACGATTGATTAACGTTTGTGCTTGAAACACATCTAAATTTATCAGAGATTAGAGCATAGAGATGATAAGCATGCCATACAAAGAGACATAAACCATTTAATTTTTTGACAAGAGTGTTTTTATTCACAATAATACCAGACAAAGTATCTTTAATGCGTGTAATCAGAATTCTACAATGCCATAATCCTAACCAAAATTAACACTGCTGTACTACAAGCTCAATACCTTCACTTTCTATGCCAGATGATTTTGTTGCAAATCTCCCAAGCACGTTTGTTGCACCAACAAACAACCTAACGATACACGTATACACTCTTGTCCTAATCCAAGCCAACATCAATGGACTAATTAACCCTATACAAAAGAAATGACATAGGCAACAAGCAAGGAACATACATAATCCACACGAACTTGCGTTGTTGGAGAAGGATGTCACATATTGAGGAAGAATCCAACATTATGAACATAGAAGAACACTTCCAAGTTTAAACCAGTGTACCTCCTAGCTGCCACAGCTAACATGACGGTAGCAAGCATTGAGAAGGCGATAACATCAACAGGCGCAACAACACGTGCTTTTGCTGCATCCAATGCCTTTTGGCCCATAGTCGTAGTTATGTAGCGGGCAGCAAAGGTGACAATTGCAGTAGAAGCCATGAAGATCTCGCTAGATCCTCGGTTGATCGGGCTGGTTTGATGATCATCCATGTTCAATTTGGATGGGAGAGTTGGATGTGTGGAGTAAGCCAATAGAAGGGATATTTTAATAAGTATTGAAGGCCTGAGATTTGTCTCAATTCCACCTTACATAAACAAAAAATAAACAGTATCAAAAGTCATTAAAAATTGGAATTCAATAAGTTAGGAGTTGCTTACTGTGGAATTCAATAAGTTAGGAGTTGCCTACTTCAAGAAAACAGAATGACAGAGAGAGAGAGGATTACTGAAATTTTGGGAGGGGCAAAAAAAAGCAGCTTCATAATCCCACATGGGCCAATTTGAGCATGGCAAACATCTTTATATTTGAAAGTTGGAACTAAGGTTGATCAGTTGGCTTTATATAGTTTCCATATGGGAAAGAAATCGCAGATGGGGTTCCAGGTTGTTGTGAAAGAGATGGTGAGGGCAGGTTTGGGGCCCGGGAAGTGTGTTGACTGTATGCCAAACTTACCATAAATGCCACAGTGGTACCAATGTCCATCTCCAAATTTTGGTGGGGACTCCACATATTTTTCCCCTTGTACCTTGACTATTGTATATGTCATCTGTCCCCCTCTTCTAATGTATATTTTTCTCGAGTAATGCTTCATCCACTACCAATTTCACTATTATTTTGTTCACTACCTTAGGTGGCATATTCCTATTGGAGAGTTCTCCTCCCTACTCTATCTTTCTCTACCTATTGGAGTGTGCCACCTAAGGTAGTGAACAAAATAGTAGTGAAATTGGTCGTGGATGAGGCATTACTCATTTTTCTCTCGCATGCATTTATGTTGCCAATCTCACTAAATGCACTTAAATGCCAGTGGTCTATATTACCAATTTCGCTAAATGCCAATGGTCTATTAAATGCCAATTTCACTAACCAATTTCGCTAAATGCCAATGGTACCACATCTCGGATGAATGAGTGACTTATGTATATTTTTTCCGCACCTCCAATTTTAGGGGCTCTACATTTTTTTCCTTTATGCCTTGACTACTGTATACGTCATCTCTCCCACTCTTCTTATGTATATTTCTCTCTCTCTCTCTTTCTCTCTCGAGCATTTCTCTATTTTTCTCTCTCTCGCAAATCTCACTAACTGCCAATGGTCTGTATTGCCAATTTCACTAAATGTCAATGGTCGATAGTCGATACTGCCAATTTTACAAGCTAATTTTTCTAAATGCCAATGGTCTATTAAATGTCAATTTCACTAGCTAATTTCGCTAAATGCCAATGGTCTATTAAATGTCAATTTCACTAGCCAATTTCCCTAAATGCCAATGGTCTATTAAATGCCAATTTCACTGGCCAATTTCGCTAAATGTCAATGGTCTATACTGCCACATCTCGGATAAGTGAGTGACTTATATATATTTCTTGCTCATCTCCAATTTTAGGGGCTCCACATTTTTTCCCCTTATGCCTTGACTACTGTATATGTCATATCTCCCCCTCTTCTTATGTATAATTCTCTCTCGCTCACATGTCTCTCTCTCTCTCTCTCTCTCTCTCTCTCTCTCTCTGGTCACGTGCTCTTCTGTATCTCTCTCTCTCTCTCTCTCTCTCTCTCTCTCTCTCCCTCCAATTTTAGGGGCTCCACATTTTTTTCCCCTCATACGCTTGACTAATGTATATGCCATCTCTCTCCTCTTATGCATATCTCTCTCTCTCTTTCTCTCTCACATTTCTCTATATTAGTATGCATCACGTGTGATGCACATGTTAATAAATATATATTTTTTAAAGTAATATAAATAAGGATTGTATAATGGGAGAGTTGGAATTGCACGTGCGATGCTCGGATTTGTTTTGTTACAAATGAGGTTTGTTAGATGACAATCTCTATCAATAAAATAATAGTATTTTTCACGTGTGATGCATGTTTTGATTAGAGTTTGAGGATTTACACGTGCGATGTATGTGTTAAGAAATAGTTTTGGAGTTGGACGTGTGTTGCACGTAAATGGGAAAAATATTTTGAAGAAAAAACTACGATTTATATGTGCATTGCATGTGTTCATAAGTAGAATTGAAGTACGTGTAACATATGTGTTTGTTTGGTGTTAAAAAAGATTGAAAATTTATTTTGCACGTGCATTGCACATTTAAATAGGTGGAATTTTGTTTGTTTGTTTGTTTCTGTTGTAATTAATGAGAAAGTTGGAGTTGCACGCGCAACTCGCGCGTTTGTGTGTTGACAAATTACAACTCTAACTCTCCCATCTCTACTACTATAATGGGAGAAGGCCTTTGTCCTTAACCCAACCCGTGCAACGCACGTGTAGGTAGATTTTTTTTGCCCTTTTCATTCCTCCCAATTCTTTCCCACGTGCACAGCACGTGTATAATACTAGTTATATATAAAGAGATTACTCTCTCTCTCTCTCTCTCTCTCTCTCTCTCTCTCTCTCTCTCTCTCGTGCGCGCACTAGTCACATGCTCTTTTGAATATATTTTAGGGGCTCCACATTTTTTTTCCTTTATATGTATTTTGCACGTAAAAATAAAATTACAAGTAGTATAATTATTCTTAGGGCCCCTAAATTGAATTATTTGGTCCTTTATATTTTTTTAATTACATGGCCTAGTGCTTGATTGATTTCAATTTATTTAGAATTTTGTTGGCTTTTAGTTGATTTATTGATTGAATTCTCTCTTTCAAAATCTTCATTATACTTCAACACTTCAATATATGACCCGCACCCGCACCCGCACCCGCACACTCCAATCCATCTCCAATCCACCAATATACTGCCTCCATCTCCCACAATCCGACCGGCAATCTCCAAGGCTCCAACTTCCTTCTCCATCTCCTAACTCTTAAGCTAAGTCCTAAACCCTAATTCTAAATCCCAAATCGGAGATATTTGCTTCCATCTCCGACTCTTGGTGGTGTTGTTGTGTTGCTCTTGCCAATTGTTGGTGTTGCGCTTGGTGTTGATGTTGGTGTTTGCTAAGTTGTTGTTGCTGCTGTTGTTGTTGTGGACTTGTGGGACTTGTGGGTGCGGGTTGTTGTTGGTTGTCACGCTCCGCTTCCCAAAATAAATACGGAATACGGTACGCGACTAAGCCCAGCGGATAGTTTTCACCATCAATAAGTTGTACGGATCTACTTGACTCGTCACAACGGTAAATATAACAATATACTCAACTAGACATGCATAAACAATTATAATTCAATAGTATTTATTCGCAACAATAATGAATATCCCAAACAAATATGAGATCTGAAACAAAATAATATCCTGGGACTACAAACCCAAATACAAGTCTCAATACAGCAGCATGAATAAAACAGTTCAACACAAAACATTTAAGCAAATTTTCAATGCGCAGCTCAAAACTTTTTGCTCGCCAACTCTAGCAGGAAATTGATAAGCAAAACCTGCTCATATGACAATTACAAGGAAAAAGGGAAGACAGAAAAACATAATGTCCGTTAGATGCAAGTTTCGGGCCGCAAGCAGTACAAGAAAGAAAAGAAAAGGGAAAAACTAAAGTAACACAGAAGTACTGACATGGAGATAAGCAACAAAGGGTAACAATCTATGGATAACAGAGATAGCAGGATAACAATATAGGTATAACAGTAACAGTGAAGTCAACGGTAACAGTAAAGTCAACAGTAACAGTGAAATCAACAGTAACAGTGAAGTCAGCGGTAATAGTAACAGGATGTGACAGTGCAAACAATTGTTTTTTTTTTTAAGAAAAGGTGGAGTATGGCCACCCTATTTCATTAATAAGAGATTATTAAAACAAACTCAGGGTACTGAGCCAGTTACAAAGTCCTACTAACAAACAAAAGTAAAACATAAACAAAAGCACATAAACTCCACCCCAAGCAAAAGTAGTGAGACAAAAGCACAAATTACTAGTGGGACACAAACAGAAAAACATAAGCAAGCTCCCACCAAAGCACCAACACCAACATCCCCCCAACAAACCCTGAGGAATGGGGGTCCATCACCAGTAATAGGATAGATGAACAGAGTTGCATCTCCTATCAGTCAGAATCCTCTCTAGATAAATCCCACCATCTTATCTTGTTAAGGAGCATCGCATTTTGTTCACTATCGTTAACCGCCAGGCCACAAACATTAGCAAGATTGAAAATTTGAGTGCCAGTCATAAAATTGAACATGGAAGGTAACGAGCCGCCACCTTTGTACTTAGCCAACGCGGTAACAGCAGCACTATCCAGGTAGTCATCAAGTAATTCGTCCTGACTCCTGTTTGAGATCTCCTGCACAAGCAAATCTCTGTTCCTCAATTGTGACTCTGAAGTAGAATTGGAGGAGCAAGCCGCCAACTCGGTGGATAAGGAAGGGTAAACTTCTAACGTTTTGGCGATCTGAGGGGTATCCTAAAGCACTTCTTCTGTTTCTGAGTCTGTTTTCCAATACGATTCATCGTTCTCATCACTGGGCGGCTCGGCTAGAATGACCATCCCCGTCTTGGGCCTGTTAAATAATAGAGAACCAGGTCCAAACATCCCAAAGCCATTATCGAGGTCCTCTAGATTATCAGAATCTAAAGTACTACTGACAGGCTTCAGATGGACATTGCCGAGGACCACATTCTTCGGTTCCTCTACAAGCCTAAAACACTCATTTGGCCCACAAAAAGCCAAGACACTCTTATCCCCAGTGGATAAACACTCAACTTGTTTTGGTTCCTCAACCGTCAGCATCTTCCCTTTATTTTCTTGTCTATCTGAGGTATTTGTCATCTTACACCTTGTCTTCTTCCCTGTTGTGAATCCCTCCTGCTCCGTCCCGAACCCCGAAGTTGCCCCTTTTTTAGATTTTTGCGCACCTCCTGCTGGGTCTGACCACCCTAGCCTTGACCGAGGTTTTTTTGGGGGTTTGCGCGGCTTTTGAGCCACCTGATCCCTGAGATCGTGGTCACTCGTTACGGTCGATCTCCCCTCTTGGCCACTCGATTGTAAAGGTGCCCTGGTGGAAGCCTTTATGGGCTCGATGTGCGAAGTGGAGGAGGAAGCTGGTGTTGTTGCCTGCGCCACCTCCACTTCCTCCCTCTTATCGATGATGAATCACTTGAAGCAAGCATTGCTCCATTTCCTGCAACCGGTGCATCGAACCTCTTTAGTGCAAGCTTTTCGGTATTGACCCAATTCCCCACATTTGAAACAGACCGCTTTAGGAGGGGGATTGGATTTAATGGTGGGGTTGGAGATGATAGTAGGTCGATTGGGAGGAAAGGTATGTTGAAGTGGTTGTTTGTGAAGCATCGGAAAGGCCTGAGGCTGTTGATGTTGTTTCTGTCTGATGCCTGTAGCGAAACTCCGTTGATCCCCCCTCTCCCCCAGTTGGTGACGATGGTCTTTGAATGGGTACTTTTTATGTCGTAATTCTCCTGTAGAAGGATCCGTTCTATGGGCCCGTTCCCTGGGATGATATGCGGGGAAGCGATGATGATCAACGTCGCCCCCAAAGGACCGGTGAACAACACCGCGGTTTGTGCTCACAGTAGGGCGACTGCGTCTGAGCTCCCTGAGATGAGACTCTTCATCGTGCCAGCATCCCCTCCTCTCGAACTTCGACATGGCCATCTTGATAAGAGATGCAAGTGCGCTGGCCATCTCGAGTAGGAGGGTAAGCTCAGACATTGTGCTTCGTTCACTGGATAGTTACTCAACCAAATCCCAAACCCAAACATCTCCTCTCTCATCACTCTCCCCCATATCCAAATCCACACAGATAACAAAGAGAGTAGTGAGAAGTATACCAGCACTTTCGTTCTTGCTAATGTGCTGTCACAGCCGTCGTCGACGAAGAGGACGTGGCCACCGCAAGGCCCCAGTCTAGTGAAGCTCTTTCCTGACAATAATGGCGGTGGAGTCCCGGCCGATGCGGCGGCGGCGGCGTGTTCCGGAGGATGCAGGAGCACCAGCAGATCTCGGCATCGAGGTTGGTGGGACCCTCAATCGTGGCCGGAGGTGATTATCTCGACAAGTCGAGCCATAGCTAGGGTTAGGGTTTCTAGGATTTGGGGGAAAAGTTCAGATTTTTTAGGATTTAGGGGAAAAGTTCAGATCTTTTCCGAGGTAGAGAGGGGAGAGACTTGGTGTTATTGTTGTTGGTGAGTAGTGACATGGTGTTGTTGTTGGTGTTGTTGTTTGTGGTGCCCGGTTGCTGCTGTTGTTACTGTTGGTGACAAATTGGTAGCTATTTCTTACCATATTTTACTTTTCAACATAATTGATTGTTTCAATGTTTTATCGTTGTGATTCTCAAGCTAGAGTTTCAAATTAATAAATTGGGGCATTGTTTTTTTGTTGCAAGTTTCAAGCTAAGGTTTCAAATTAATAGATTAGGGCTTTTAAAAATTTGTTTTATTGTTGTAAGATTAAATTTGATGTATTATGACTTATTAAAAAAATGTTTCTTTTTTCGATTTTATCATGCCTAGAAAGTATGTTTCTGGAGCATCAAAAAGAAGTAAGAAATAAGAAATAATAAGAAGATAAATTTAGTCAATCTTAAATCGGGAGAAATTTTGGCATGTCACTACCTTGAACCCCCATGAACTCAGGGGGCGGCCCTAATCACTATCCATACCCACACGTCGTCCATAGAAAAACCACACACCAAGAACCGCGATATCCAGATTTGACCCGCAGTTGCATTTCTAGGTCCGGGTTGAAAACCCTTAATCTCAGCTTTATGAGATTGAGGGGAAAAGGTTTATTCAACACCTCCTATCCCATCCAACGACGCCACTCTCGATTTGATCCACAATCGATGGAATGTCGCTGACGATGTATCTCTCAGCTGGTTTTCACCTAACCTCCTCGTCTTTGAGTTCCGCCATCCCCACCAACTCATCCAAGTCCTCTCCAATTCCCCTTGGTTTCTCGATTCTTCTTGTGCTTTGCTGTTGGAAAGGATGACCTCCGTCGATAAACCCTAGTGAACATCAAATCTCATCAATCCCTATGTTGCTTACAAGTTTGAGTGTGGTCACTCTTACCACGTCGCTGGTGAGTAAGAAGTTGAAAGTTAGATTTTCGCTTTCACTACAAAATCTGGAATTAATATATATTAAAGGCTAAATTTGAAAAAAAAACCCTTGAACTATCTCTTTATGCAGAAAACCTCACTGAACTATTTTTTATGCAAAAAGCCACATTTAAGTATGGTTGCAAAAAATCCACTCTGATGGTGAGCTTTCTGCTAAAGTTGAGTGAGTTTTTTTTGACAATAATGAGAAAGATGCATGATGTTTTCTGAACCAACTTGTAAAGATAAATGAGGTTATCTAATACAAGCACAAAAGTTATATGTGGTTTTTTGAAAAAATACTTCCAGGGGGGAGAGAGAGGAGGGGGGGGGGGGTTGAAAAAATACTTCAGTGGGTTTTTTTGCGAAAAAAATAATTCAGTGAGGTTTTCTGCATAAAGGGAATAGTCCAAGGTTTTTTTTCCCTTTCAAATTTAGCCTATATCTCTAATAATCTCTAATATTATAATGGGAAAGTTGGGGGCGTCATTTGTAGACAACCTGTAATTTTTAGAAATGCATTCAACTATCTAATCTCAACCATTCATTTTAAGTGGGAGTTATATTAACCATTTATTTACTCAACTGTTCTTAGTTACCATAATACCCTCAAAGTTTAAATTTATTTACAACATAATTATTTACAAAATTGCCACTCATATAAAATAAAAGTTGGTGTCACCAGGGAAAATTTGTAAAGAGTATGTGACGAGTAAAGAGAGGTCTCCGGTTCGAGGCCAGATTACATCTTAGTATTACTTTAAAAATATATATCTATTATGACATGCAAAACACGTGCGAATTACTATATCTCTAATATTATAATGGGAGAAGGCCTTAGTGTCACTTGTCAATCTACCAACGCTTGTGATGCACGTATATAATTAATATTAGGTTTCAGGTTCGAGTCCTCACTACGTCAGTTTCTATTTTTTTAAAATATATTATTAAGACGTGCATTGTCCGTATATAATTAATATAAAAGATGTCTCAGGTTTTAGGTCAGAAAACGTCAAAATTTTTATTTTAAAAATATATACTTATTTATTAAGACGTGCATCACACATGAAAATTACTAGTAATATTATAATGGGAGAGTTGGGTTTGTCTTTTATAGACAACCATTCAACCATTTAATCTCAACCATTCATTTTTAAGTGGGAGTTATATTAACCATTCATTTACTCAACTGTCTGTAGCTATTATAATACCCTCAAAGTTCAAATTTATTTACGACATAATTATTTACAAAAGTGATATTCATATAAAATAAAAGTTTGTGCCACTATGGATAATTTGTAAATAGTATGTGATGAGTAAAGGAAGGTCTCAAATTTGATATCAGATTACGTCTTATAATTTGAACGTGCATCGCACGTACAAATTACTAGTTAAATGTAAAGTGTATGTGGCTACGGCCTTACTCCCAAATAAATAAATAAAATTATAATAAAAAAGGAAAACCCAACGTGACTTACTATTTGAGGGTTGGATCACAACGATACCTGTGTTCAGTGCGGCAAGTTGGGGCATGGCTTCTCAACTTGCCCTCGTTATAAACTGCAAGATCCGCAGGTAAAACACGACGTTAGGTTTCATAGATGACGCTGAAGATGAATCTGGTTTGGTAAACTGGATTGGTTCGGCAATGTCTTCATTTTCAATTTTCCATATATGTACTGGAGTTGTTTGATTAAATGCCGGTAAGAATGAAACTTTAACTTTGTGGTCTATATTTGTGCAAGACAGATTGCAAAGAGCCAATCTTTTGAAGTTACCTAGTGATGCTGTTTATTTCTGGGAGACGTGTGGATGCACCAGGTGTGAGTTCGGACTCGATTTGTATTGAAGGAGAATGCTGCTCGTCTGCCGACCTTCGGTTGACCTTCTGGAGCCTACGATGAGCTCGGAATGATGTTGAAGTCTGGGCTCGGATCTGAGGGGTCGGATCCGAGGTCTTATGTACCTGTAGACGGTCCTGAAACACCGGGGTTTATCCCGGTGGCGGACCCTCCGACGATCTAGTCAGTCTCTGTGAGAGAGTAGTAATAACTAGGTATATTTAAGTGGCAAAAGATTGATTACCTCAAAAGGTGGGTGTGGGTCTAGTATTTATAGAGAATCCCAACCGGGTTTGGTCCCTCTTGGGGGTCGGGTCTGGATCCGAAAGCCCGTGGGCCTGACGTGGCAGAAGGCCCAGGGGGTTTAGGGCAGACGTGGCAATACCAGGAGTGGTATAGGGCTGACGTGGCGAAACCCTTGGTAGTATTTGGAGCTGACGTGGCTGATCGTGGGTCTCCTGTGCTTCTGGGGGGATCGGAGGGCCTAGGCTGTGCCAGGTCATCCTTCTGCTTCGCCAGAGAGGGGGGACGGCCTGTGGGACTGTCACGGATCGGACTCCGAGGACTATCGAGGCTCGTCGGTACGAGGAGGTCAGTACTGTGAGGGCAAACATGAGGTTCGGCGCCGACCCTGAAGGGGTTCGGAGCCGAACTAGATTGCTAGTTTTACCTTTTCGAGTGAGAATTGTATTGGGCCCTGGTTGGGCCTCAGGCCATTTTCACCCTATCACACAAGCCCCCCACTCCTGCGGGGGTGCGGGAGCAAGCCTTGGAGGAGTGTTCATGGTTGTGGAAAATGGGAGGGCGAATCACAGGGCCTTCTTGGTGGGGTTGCCCTGAGGCTTTGACCGGACCTCGAGCTTGTCGAGGGTCTGTGGGTAGGTGAAGGTGATGGCGAACCGTTGTATCTTCCGGAGAAGAGTACCCTGGTGTCTGACAGAACCTCGAGAGGACGAGGGTTTATGCGTCGACAAGGGTGATGGCGAGCCGTTGTTTCTTCCTGAGAAGAGTACCCTGGTGCCAGACCGAACCTCGAGATGAGGGGGAATTATGGGCTGGTAAGGGTGATGGCCAGCCGGTGGATCTTCCGAAGAAGAGTACCCGGGTGCCAGACCGGACCTCGAGCTGGCGAGGGATTATGGGTCGGTAAGGGTGAAGGCGAGCCGTTGTTTCTTCCTGAGAAGAGTACCCTGGTGCCAGACCGAACCTCGAGATGAGGAGGGATTATGGGTTGGTAAGGGTGATGGCGAGCCGGTGGATCTTCCGAAGAAGATTACCCTGGTGCCAGACCGGACCTCGAGCTGGCGAGGGGATTATGGGTCGGCAAGGGTGAAGGCGAGCCGTTGTTTCTTCCTGAGAAGAGTACCCTGGTGCCAGACCTAACCTCGAGACGAGGAGGGATTACGGGTTGGTAAGGGTGATGGCGAGCCGGTGGATCTTCAGAAGAAGAGTACCCTGGTGCCAGACCGGACCTCGAGCTGGCGAGGGGATTATAGGTCGGCAAGGGTGAAGGCGAGCCGTTGCTTCTTCCTGAGAAGAGTACCCTGGTGCCAGACCTAACCTCGAGTCGAGGAGGGATTACGGGTTGGCACAGGTGATGGCGAGCCAGTGGATCTGTCGAAGAAGAGTACCCTGGTGCCGGTGAAGGCGAGTCGTTATTTCGCCCGAACCGACCCCCGTACCGAGCGGCCAGCCTGGCACTGGGTGACGTCAGCAGCGCACGTTTCGAGGACGTGGCGTGATTTCCCAGGTGGCAGTTGCACGTCAATCGGTGAATAGTGACTGCGAAAATCGAGGAGTCGTTCCTATCTTCTATAAATGTTCTCCCCTCTTCTCCCATCGCCCACTTCTTTCTCGCTCCTTATTTTTCAAAAAACCTTTCAACTCTTCAGCGTTCGTCCCTTCAGTTTCCTGCAGCAGGATCGTTCTTCCGAGGTGACCCCAGGTTAGTCGGTAACTCTGTTTAGCTTAGGCACAGATGGACAGGGCTCAGTCCGGCTCGTCGGCGTCGACATCTGGGGGGGAGTGAAGCCTGTCTTGAAACCGACTTCGGGGGAGGAGCCGGTAGGCGAGGAGGAGGTTGTACACAATGTGAAGCCGTTGCGAACTCGGAGGCATTTCGTGGTGGATAGTAGCGATTCTGAGGAGGGGGGCGGTAGTTCAGACGAAGTCCGGATCCTAGGGTTGGCTTCCGGAGAGGAGGGTGGTTCCGAGGGGGATGGCACCGCAGGGCCTCGGAATCCGCCCGTCCTGGGGCGTTTGTCTACACCCTCGCCGGAACGGGCCAAGAAGAGGAGGGCTCCGAAGAAGAAGGGACCGAGGGTTGGTGGCCCGAGTGACTTGGTGATAGGGTCGTCTGCACAACCCCAGTCTTTCCGTCGCTACCCCGACGATCTCTCAGATAAGGAGTCCTCGGGGGTCCAGCCGTCGTCGCCAAGCCGGAAGAGGTTGAAGGTGGACGCATCCCCGATCGTTCTGGAGGCAGGCGACTTGGGGGCTCTGCAGTTGGCATACTACATAGGGTCCGGTTTTGAGCTTATGCTGCCGAACTCTACTCTTCGGCCGATCGACCCCCTGCCGGATAGGTATTGTATCTTCCCTGTGGACGCCTTTATCTCCGGCCTGAGGCTGCCCATCCATCCATTCGTTCGGGAGGTGCTAAATTGGTCGTCCCTGGCGCCGATGCAGTTTGGGCCAAACTCCTGGAAGCAGATCATCTGCTTCGTGCTGATGTGCGAGGAGCAGAGGGTACCCCTGCGGCTGAGTGTGTTCCGAGCGATGTTGATGATCGGCTCATCGGCAGAGGGAGTATATTACATCTCGCCTCGAGGTAAGGCGAAGGTTGTCCACGGTCATCCAGATTCCATCAAGTTTTGGAAGAAGAAATATCTGGTGATCCGGAGTGAGGATCCTTGGGCTATCCCCACTCGGTGGAACCATTCTAAGCCGAGTTACGAAGCACCGAGGCCGGGGGACCTGACGGCGGAGGAGTGGAGATTCGTTGAGCGCCTCCGTCTGTCGTATAGCATCAATTGGGGGAAGGTGACGGAGGCCCATCTGGCGAGCGTCGGACTGAGCCCGAGCCCGGCAGTGCCTCGTACGTGGTTGTTTCTTTCCTCTCGCTCTTCTTGTACTTTCTTGCTCATTGTTCTTAATGGATCTTTTTGCAGATATGGATGAAGAATCGATTAAGGCGCTGAGGCTCGCTATGAAGAAGACAAAGGCCGAGAAGAAGGGGGACGTGGCGAAGACGACCGAGTTGTCCCAGGTGGTCTCCGAGGCCCCAATTCAGCCGAGGGTGAAAAGGACCCGCTCAGAGACAGGCGGGGACGCGGTGGTCCAGGGGGGCTTGGATCAGGGTGGGGCCGCCGACCTTGATAAGGGGAAGGGTCCCCTGGTGGATCCCGGACTAGAGGAGAGACTTCGGCGACGGTGGGCGCCGGATTGGTCGATCCGCGAGGGTGATTGCCTGGTCCGGGGGCGTCAGGCCGTGGAGGTTGCAGATAAGTTGGCGACCCCTCGGGACCGTTCGGATATGAAGGCCCAGACCCTGGACGAGGCGTACGTGCGCCTTGCGCAGGCCACTGTGCTGGTAAGTCAATCGAACCCCCTTGCTTTCAGATTATGCCGCTAAGAAGGATTTCTTAGTAGTGTTTGGCTATGGCAGGCGACCGTGCAGGGGGCCCATGTGAGGGGCCTCTATGAGGCGGCGTTGCAGCGGGAGCGAGACCGGGCTGACAAGGCCGAGCAGGAGGTGTCGGAATTAAAGGGAGAGCTCGAAGGCTCTCGTAAGAAGGAGGCGGAGATGAAGGTGGCCTTCGACAAGGAGAAGGAGGAATGGGTGAAGGCGAGGGTGGCTCAGGAGAAGATGTCGGAGAAGGAGAAGAAAGAGGTGACTGAGTCGTGTCAGCTCCTGGTGATCAAGGCCCAGGATAGCAGTTATGCAAAGGCCCTCAGCCATGTGAGGCACTTCTATCCGACTATTAACCTGTCCAACTTCGAGTATGATATGGAGATTGAGGGGACACCGAAGACCCCTGGTGAACAAGGGTCTGATGATAATCCGGCTGCCGACCCTCCTGCGGATCCGGCTGACATTGAGGTGGGAAAATAAGCTATATAATTTTGTCCTTCTTTTTCCTTCTCTCGATTGTATTTGCCTTCCGCGGACTGGCCACCGCATTTTTTTATGGGGAAACTAAATTTATAAAAAGAGGGTTTTTGGCTGGCCAAGTGTTCCAACTTCGAAGAATTTCCGAACCTCCTTGCTTATATGTTTTGAGTGGGCTGGTTCTCTTGTAGGTTATGGCTCCCCCTCCTGAGGCGGACCCCCTTCGTTCCGACGTGGCGTGGCTTCGGGGCAAGGTTGAGGCCCTAGAGGCCACTTTGGTTTGGTATCGAAAGAGGGCTCGTGACACTGATGCGGCATTCCATTATTACAGGAACAAGTCTGAAGCCCTAAGTGAGGAGGCAAGCCGGCTGAGGAGGGCGATGGCGGATCGGGAGCTCGGGGGCGCTGGTCTTGGATATACTATGTCGAGTTCCTCGGTGCAGAGGCCCTCCTCCGAGAAGCTACTTCGTGATGTGATAGTGGAGAAGGAGATGGAGATACACCGCTATAGGACTATGTTGGGTGTCTCGATATCTTCCTTGGGGGGTCGGCGAGCGGAGGGGGCTCCCTCTGCGTTGCTACTGATGGAACGCATGCGATCCGTTGACGCCCAGAGCTCCGTGACCGGTGCGTCGACTGTGGCCGAACCGAAGGACCGTCATGACGAAGAGAGAGCCCCAAGTCGTTCGGTCGGAGTGTTTCCGTCCCTCGCCGGATCCGAGGGGCCCTAAGTCGGCGGTTTTCTTTAGTTTGAGATGAGTGGAGTGGTCCTGTAACGGTCTTTGCTTGTTTTTCCCGAACAAAATAAAAGAGTATGAATAAAGAAATCATTTCCTTTTTTGCTCTGGCTAGCGGTGTGGTGAAGGGCGGTGGAGGCGAGGTTGGGCTCCGCCGATTCGTGAGGGATCGACGCGGGGCGATAGGAAGACCCCCCCGGTCCGGAGCTGGGTCGAACCTACCGAGACGCTTGGGGACGAGCCCTGAGTGATAACCCAGGTGCCAACCCCATTGCCCGTACCAGGTCGGAGCTGCCGAGGTATTTAACTTTTGACGAAAAGAGACTTCTTTTATACCAGACAGGGAGGGTCGTTGAAGTGGCCCTTTACACATGAATGCTTACAAAAGATTTAATTTACTTTTAGTCAGGCTAGAATCTAGGCTCGCTCTCCCAGGAATTTCATGAGGTGCTCGGCGTTCCAGGGTCGGCTGATGGGTCGGTCGTTCATATCCGTCAGTCGGTACGTACCAGGGCGTACGGCCTCGACCACGCGGTACGGGCCTTCCCAGTTGGGAGCCAGTTTCCTCTTCTTGGTTGGATCAGAGACAGATAGCTTTCGTAAAACCAAGTCCCCTGCCTGGATGCTTGTGGGGCGGACCTTCTTGTTGTAAAATCTCTCGATCCGTTGCTGGTAAATGCTCCTTCGGATTGAGGACTTCTCTCGCACCTCGGCGACGAGGTCCAGGTTGGCCCTCAGGCCGGACGCATTGTCATCTTCATCGAAGGCTATGATCCGGGGAGAAGGCAATCCGACCTCGACGGGGATGACTGCCTCAGTCCCATAGGTCAGACTGAATGGCGTCTCCCCCGTGGGGATCCTCTGGGTGGTTCGGTGCGCCCATAGTACGCTGGGCAGTTCCTCGACCCATAGCCCTTTGGGGGAATTGTCAAGGCACTTTTTGAGGCCGTCGAGGATTTGTCTATTCGCGTTCTCCGCTTGGCCGTTAGACTGAGGGTGGCAAATGGCGGAGAAACGCTGCTGGATGCCGATGTCCGCACAGAAAGTTTGGAAGTTTTGACCTTGGAACTGGGTTCCGTTGTCCGTGACGAGGATTCGAGGGATTCCGAATCGACAAATGATGTTCTTCCAAAAGAATTGTTGCACTTGGCGTTCGGTGATGCTGGACAGTGGTTCGACTTCGATCCACTTGGTGAAGTAGTCGATAGCGACAATCAAGAATTTCTTTTGTCCTACTACTGGGGGGAAGGGCCCCACAAGGTCCATACCCCACATGGCGAATGGCGTAGGGCTCGCCAGGGATCGGAGATTGGCTTGAGGAAGCCTTTTGATAGGGGAGAATCTTTGGCAGGGGCCGCACCTCTTGACTAAGTCTTGTGAGTCTTGGAGCATGGTGGGCCAATAGTACCCTTGATTCAGGGCCTTTCGGGCAAGTGTCCTACTCCCCATGTGGCATCCGCTGATCCCCTCGTGCAGATCTCTGAGGGCGTAGCTGGCCTCGTCGCTGGCGAGGCAGCGGAGGTATGGTTTGCCGTCGACCAAGGTGTACGAGCGTTTGAAGAGGATGTTATCGATCATGACGAATCTTTCAGCTCGGATTCTGATTCGTCTGGCCTCGGCTCTGTCTTCAGGAAGCTCGGCTCTGCTTAAGAATTTTCGGATGGGAGTGGTCCAGTCGTCCGGGCTGGTCCCCTCTTGCACACACATTGCTTCCAGCTCTGGGTCATTGATGCTTGGCCTCAGGAGGACCTCGACGAGCACCGTTCGATCGAGACCCTCGAAGGAGGAAGAGGCAAGTTTGGATAACGCGTCTGCTTGGGCGTTCTGTCCCCTGGGGACTCTGATAACCGTGGCGCCGTCGAAGGACGCCAGAAGTCGTTTGACTACTGCCAAATACCTCATCATTCGTTCGTCGCGGGCCTCGTATTCTCCGGCGATCTGATTGACCACGAGCTGGGAGTCGCTAAAGGCCCGGATTTGCTTGGCACCGGCTCGGTGGGCGAGGGTCAATCCGGCGATCATGGCCTCGTATTCTGCCTCGTTGTTGGAGGCTGGAAAGTTGAGGCGGAGGGAGTATTGAAGTAGGAATTGGTCGGGGCCATGAAGGATGATGCCAGCCCCACTCCCCGTTTCGCATGACGAGCCGTCGACAAAGACCTCCCAGGTCGGATCCGACCCTTCAATGTTAGGCTGCTCGGAGACGGTGCACTCAGTTATGAACTCGGCGAGGGCCTGTCCTTTAATGGCCGCCCTCGGATGATAGCTGATGTCGAACTGGCTCAGCTCGATCGACCATTTGACTAACCGGCCGGAGTTTTCGGGCTTGTGGAGGACGGTCTTCAGTGGCTGGTTGGTCAGTACTTGGACGGAGTGGGCCTGGAAGTAAGGTCGAAGTTTTCGGGCTGCCATGACCAGGGCATAGGCCACCTTCTCTATCTTTGCGTATCTCGTCTCGGCTGGGAGCAATACTTTGCTCACATAGTACAGTGGTTTTTGAACTCCATCCTCCTCTCGGACGAGGACGGTGCTGAGGGCGCAGTCCGAGGCGGATAGGTAGAGCCAAAGTGGCTCGCCCGGCTCGGGCTTGCTGAGGAGAGGCGGGTTGGCGAGGTATTGTTTCAGCTGTTCGAAGGCTTCTTGTTGATGGGTACCCCACTCGAAGCCCCCTTTCCCGCGCAAGGCTTTGAAGAAGGGGAGAGACTTATCTCCTGACTTGGAGAGAAAACGGCCGATTGCCGCCAACCGACCTGTGAGCCTCTGAACTTCTTTGACATTCCGGGGCGGGGACATGCCAATGATGGCTTGTATCTTTTCGGAGTTTGCCTCAATGCCGCGTTGGCTGACGATGAATCCTAAGAACTTCCCCGTGGAGACGCCGAAGGCGCATTTAGCCGGGTTGAGCCTCATGTTGTGGCGTCGGAGGACACCGAAGGCTTCCTCGAGGTCGGCGACGTGGTCCGGCCCAGCCCGGCTCTTGACAAGCATGTCGTCGACGTAAACTTCTACGTTGCGGCCGATCAGGTCTTTGAAGACTCTGTTGACGAGTCGCTGGTACGTGGCTCCGGCGTTTTTCAGCCCGAAGGGCATAACGCGGTAACAATAAAGACCTTGGTCGGTGACGAACGAGGTCTTGGAGATGTCCGGTGGAAACATCCGGATCTGATTGTACCCCGAGAACGCGTCCATGAAGGACAGTAGCTCATGCCCCGAGGTTGCGTCTATTAAAGCGTCGATGCGGGGGAGGGGGAAAGGATCTTTCGAACATGCTTTGTTAAGGTCCGTGAAGTCGATGCAGATCCGCCAACCCCCTGTTGCTTTCTTCACCATGACGACATTAGCCAACCACTCGGGGTAGCTGACTTCCTGGATGAATCGAGCGGACAAGAGTCTGTCCACTTCTGTCTTTACAATTTGTTGCCTCACCAGGGCGACTTTGCGCCTCTTTTGGACGATCGTCTTAGAGTTAGGGAGGACGCTCAGTCGGTGCATGATCAAGTCTTCGGAGATCCCGGGCATATCGGAGGGCTTCCAAGCGAAGAGATCAACGTTGCGGCGGACGCAGGCGATGATGCCTGTCTTCAAGTCTTCGGTGAGTGAGCGGCTTACCCGGAACCATTTTGATCCATCCTCGGCGTCGAATAGGACCTCCTCTAGTTCGTCAACTGGCTCGGGAGCTGGGCCGTCTCTCTTGGGTTCGAGTTCGACGGCGTCAAGGGGGAGTACGCCCCCTCCTACGGCGGTTACGTAGCACGACCGTGCTGCTTCGTGGCTACCTCGGGCGATGCCGACCCCTTGGGGGTAGGAAATTTAAGTTTCAGATGGTAGGCCGAAGGTATCGCCTGGAGGGAGTTTAGTCCGGGCCGGCCAAGGATGGCGTTGTAGGCCGCCTTGACGTTGATGATCATGAACTCCATGGACTCGGTCCTCTTGATGGGGGCCGATCCAGCGGTGACGTCGAGGGTAATAATCCCCTCTACTACGACTGGGATGCCAGAAAATTCGAGCAACGTGTATCCGGCTGGTTTGAGTTTCCCTCTGGATAATCTGAGACTCTCGAAGGCTTTGAGGAAGAGAACATTTACCGAGCTGTCGTTGTCGACAAGGACTCGGCGAACCTCACAATTGGCCATGTGGAGGTTAACGATGAGGGCATCGCAGTGGGGTAGGTGAACTCCTTCAAGGTCCTCTCCTGAGAAGGAGACTGGCAGCGGTTGTAGCTCGGGAGAGGGGCTATGCTGAACAGCGTTCACCTCCCGGATGAAGGTTCTCTGGGACGTATCGGGTTCTCTCCCCATTGGCCCCCCGTGGATGTAGTGTAGGGTAAATGGCGTATCCTTGGCTCCCTCGGATTCGGGATCCTAACCCTGGATGCGGCTCGGATTAGGGTTCGGGGTTGAGAATCCCCGGTTCCTATCACCTCGCCGACTCCGTGGGCCTTCATCCCCGGGGGTCTGTCTTGGATGGTTCGGAGCCGGGTTGGAAGCGGCCCTTCCCCAGCTGCGGGTAATCTTGCGGTTGAGGATTATCCCCCGGAGGTCGGGCTGGACTGGCTGGGTGATGCTCCTTTGGGACTCTTGAAGGGGAGCCCTGTGTTTTGAAGTGCGTGGCCCGGCGTTAGCAGTTGGTGGGGGCGAGTCCCGTTGGTTGACGGAGGGAGCAGCCCCCCTGCCCTTGGAGGCCATGAGGGTTCGGCTGTCGAGGCCACTTGAAGGTCTGGCTCGGATCGGTTTCTGAAGCAGTTTTCCCACAGACGGCGCCAACCTGATGCGGTTTATTTCTGGGAGACGTGTGGATGCACCAGGTGTGAGTTCGAACTCGATTTGTATTGAAAGAGAATGCTGCTCGTCTGCCGACCTTCGGTTGACCTTCTGGAGCCTACGATGAGCTCGGAATGATGTTGAAGTCTGGGCTCGGATCTGAGGGGTCGGATCCGAGGTCTTGTGTACCTGCAGACGGTCCTGAAACACCGGGGTTTATCCCGGTGGCGGACCCTCCGACGATCTAGTCAGTCTCTGTGAGAGAGTAGCAATAACTAGGTATATTTAAGTGGCAAAAGATTGATTACCTCAAAAGGTGGGTGTGGGTCTAGTATTTATAGAGAATCCCAACCAGGTTTGGTCCCTCTTGGGGGGCGGGTCTGGATCCGAAAGCCCGTGGGCCTGACGTGGCAGAAGGCCCAGGGGGTTTAGGGCAGACGTGGCAATACCAGGAGTGGTATAGGGCTGACGTGGCGAAACCCTTGGTGGTATTTGGAGTTGACGTGGCTGATCGTGGGTCTCCTGTGCTTCTGGGGGGATCGGAGGGCCTAGGCTGTGCCAGGTCATCCTTCTGCTTCGCCAGAGAGGGGGGACGGCCTGTGGGACTGTCATGGATCGGACTCCGAGGACTACCGAGGCTCGTCGGTACGAGGAGGTCAGTACTGTGAGGGCAAACATGAGGTTCGGCGCCGACCCTGAAGGGGTTCGGAGCCGAACTAGATTGCTACTTTTACCTTTTCGAGTGAGAATTGTATTGGACCCTGGTTGGGCCTCAGGCCATTTTCACCCTATCACACCTAGTTTATGTGATTTTTTGCATTCTAGCGAAGAATTTATGTGCTACTGTGGAATGGTCTAATATTAGCCTGTTTTTGCTCGCTATCTTTTTGTTGCCGAAGCTTTATTGTTGGTTTTAGTTTTAGTCCCGCGATCTACTGTGGATCTGTCGGCTATTGAGCAAGAACTCTTTTTTTTATTCTTTTGAATCTTTACTATTTATGTCCCGTTAGACTCAAAATTTTCTATATTTGGCTTTTAGATTAAGAATTTTGAATTGGACTTGTAATGGTTGAAATCCAAATTTTGATCCAACGGTGAATGATTATTTTAATTTTAAATCTCAGACGATGATTAAATTTGTTTTTTTTTAAAACAGTCCAAAACATTTATTTAAAAAAATTGTACGCATACGAACACATAATAATTCCTATAGACCCATTCCATCTCATCTTTTGATAATATAATCAAACAAATCTCAAATTAATTTTATGGGGAAAGGGGGTATAAGCAACTTGCTCATTTAGTAAATAAGCAATTGATGATGTGGCATGCATGTGATTGGAAAATCCTTAAAAGTGTTAGTTGTCTAATGTATCACATGCATGCTACATAATCACTTGCTCATTTAGTAAATGAGCAAGTTGCTCATATCCCTTTTACCCTAATTTTATATGCATAAATAATTTTATGACTCTATTCCATAGAAATTAAATTTTCAAAATGAGGGAATTTTTTTTGGGACGTTCGTCCCATTTAAAAAAAAAAAAAATTATTTCGATGATCTTGCGTCCGATTGATTCATCGAATTTTTTTTTAGTCAAACGAAAACTATTTTGCGTCCGACACATTTTTTTATAAAAATTGACCGGTCGTAAGATCATCTTGCTGCCGAGACATTTTTTAAGAACAGGTGCAAGATGATCTTTCAATTCCTATATTTGAGAATTTACTATATTTTCTATCAAACATAGACTGCTACTGTTCTTTTTTTCCTCAAAATTTGAAAATATAGAAAACGACTACAACGTCTCGTTTTTTATATTTTTCAAATTTTGAAAATATAGATAACGACTACAAATGATCTTATGAACCTTATATTGTCTACATATCAAGCGATATTCTAGGCATGAAATCTAGAATGTCGTATAATATTTAGATTCTAGTCATTAGAATCTTTTTTTTTAAATACTGTAATTTCGTTACACATTTTTTCCCTGGGCTTTTCGCTGCTCGTTCCAATTTAAGCAATGTAAGCTTAATGTACCCCATATTGTTTAAGCCCGTCCGTTAAATTCGTATATTGTCAAATATATTTGGCTAAACCCGAAACACGTGCACCCCACACTCTTCGTCTACCTCGCTTCAACCTCCGCATAATCTATGCTCTGCTCTCCCCCCCGCCCTCTTCTCCCTAAACCCAAATGCTCTTCAGATGTCGCCGCCTATTCCACTCACCTCCAACCCCTCCCCCCTTCAAACCCACCAACCCCTCTTCCTCTTCCAAACCCACCAACCCCTCTTCTCCTCCTTCCTCCTCCTCCTCCTCTAAACCCACCACCTCCTCCATTGCCGACCACCCTTTAGACTCCACCACCCTCTCCCTCTTCATCTCTTCCGCCCGCCAACCTAACTCAACCCATATCATCCCCACCCTTCGCCTCCTCTCCGACCAGTTCCAATCCGTTTCTGCCATCATCACCCATCTGCAAGCTCTTGGTTGTCCCTTAAATCCACAAACATTCTTGATTCTACTAAGAGTCTACTGGAAAGCTGGCATGTTTGACCATGTCCGCCAGATGTTCGATGAAATGGGTAGGCGAGGGTTTGTGCCTAATGTGTTTGCGCGCAATGTAGTTGTCGATGTTTTGTTCAAAGAAGGTGAGTTTGATGCTGCACTGTTGTTTTTTAAAGAGAGCAGGGTGAAGAATTTTATTGGGTTTAATATTGTTTTGCGGAATTTGTGTGAGGGTGGGGATTGGGTGGGGGTTAGGGAGGTTTTGAGGGAGATGGTGAGGAGAGGGTTTGCGATGAATGTTGGGAGTTTTATGGTAGTGTTGGATTGTTTTAAGAAGGGTGGGAGGGTTAGGGAGGTGTTTGAGGTGTTGGGTTTGTTGGTTGTTTCGGGGGTGGGTCTTACAGTGGAGGTGTGGAGTGTTTTGATTGATGGGTTGTGCCGGGTTGGGGAGATCGGTCGGGCGTGGGGTTTGATGGAGGTGATGGTGGGATGTGGGTTCTCGCCTACTGTTGTCACGTATACTTCGTTGATCAAAGGGCTTTTTGAAGCCCGGATGCCTGATGAAGTGATTGGGGTATGGGATTTGATGTTGTCTAGAAGTTGCGAGCCTGATTTAGTTTTGTATAACGTACTGATTGATTCGTTTGCAAAGGCAGGCAGATATGATGTTGCTATGAGAGTGTTTCGTGGTTTGCTTCGAAGGAGAATGCAACCAGATTCGTATACCATATCTTCGATAGTCTCTGTCTTTTGCGTTTCTGGCAAAGTCCACTTGCTTCTTGAATTTATATCCTCACTAGATTTTTCAGTTGACATTGTAGTGTATAACTCCTTGCTAAATGTTTTGTACAAGGGAGGTTTCCCGAATGAAGCAGTGAAAGTTTACAGTGATATGATTGCCAAGGGAATTACCCCCGACAGTTATAGTTATGCTACAATTTTGAGTAGCATGTGCAGTTTAGGATGGACGGGACGTGCAATAAATTTTTATTATTCGATTCTGGCTTCTAATCCTAATCTCGATGATTACGTCCATTCTGCAATCCTTGATGGCCTAGTTAAAAGAGGGTTTTATCATACAGCGATTAAATTGTTCAAGAAAGTTGTTTCGGAGAATCACTGCCTTGATGTCATTTCATACACCATTGCTATTCATGCACTTTTCAAAGGTGGTAGAATTCTAGAAGCTTGCAGATTGTTTGAAGACATGAAGATGCTAAGTTTGGTTCCTAATACCTGTACTTACAATGTAATGCTTAGTGGTCTTTCTAGATCTAGAGATATCACAGCAGTTGTGAAGTTGCTAAATGATATGGAGAGTAATGGAATCACAATGGACTCCATCACAATCAATACCATAATGGGTCTTTTGGTTAAATTGCATCCTTTTGGTTCAGGTTCAAATGATCTGCATCTTCACTTGATACATTTCTTGGAAAATACTGACTTGGTAGATAGTTCTGGGTCTGATACTGGTGAGCTTATTGCATGCATTGGAAGCTAGACATTATTCAATGGAGGATATGCTTTTCCAATAGGATAGTCTTTTCACTGAAGTGTGACGGCAGCTCAATAATCATTGGGCTGTCCTTACGGTCTATCATGGATTGCTTACTTAAGGACATAGTTGGCAGGTAGTTTGACTTTCCACTTGAATTTAGCGTTTTAGTATTTTAATACATATTTAGCATGCGCTAAGATTTTTTAGATCTTGATTTCTAGCCAGATATTTTCCGATTCAATACTGTTTCAACTTCAATATTTCCAAAGCCAAGGGTTTTGGCGATAGCATTTGAGCAAGGATTTTTCATCTGAGTTTTTTATGACTTCATTTTGAAGGTAATTTTAGTGCTTCAAAATATTCATAGATGTACAGCAACTTCTTTACTTTCTACAAGATGACTGTTGAAGAAGTATGATTTTTGAAATGTTATTGTAGCATGTCACTTGGCGCTGGCTGCACCCTGAAACTGATTTAAAATGTATGAAATCTACTTGATCCAGAAAAGGTAAGATTTCTACTTAAGCTTGTTCATACTTACATCTTGCTTTTCTCGAGTGAAACAACCTAAGCATCTTGCATTGCTATTGTCGAGATATCATGGGAGACTAATCTCATAAAATACTTTCCAAAGAGAGACTGTTAAGATGAAAAAACATATTTACTCAAATATTTATGCTATTCTGCCTATGTACATTTTATGTTGCATGTCTCTGTGCATATATAAGAATTTCCTGAAACATGCTTGGTAATTCATTTGTGACTTTCCTCCCATCATGCTGGGCATATACTACTTCCCTTCGTTGATTCAAAATACTACAATGTGTATTGTTTTAATTGTCAAGTATCTATCCTAGAATATTTGCAGAGCACTTGGTGTGTCAATTGAGTATTAGACTTATCTTAATCTCCAGTCCAATTAAAATTTTGGTTTTACTGCCTACAATTGCGGGCACTACCATTGTTTGAGTTAGTTCCACAAATAAAAGTGGAAAGAAGGGAAGCTATTTTTGTCCACAATTGATGTTATGGGTTTAAAAAAAAAAGACGTTATGAGTATTCAAGCAGTATAATATAGATTGCAGTGATACAGTGGTAAAGTTGAAGAATTATAGTTTGATATACCAAGCACAAGAAATGACAACCCTTATCCTTTTTGTATGGGATAGTCATGTATTTTTACTTTAGTTGACACATAATGGTTGGCCTCTGCTACCCATTGTCAATTATATGATAAATACAGGTTATTTAGATGAAGTACTGTGGTAGTGCATAATTCTCTACTTTTCATTTTTAGAATCAAAGACATTTCGGGTTTTAAAGTTTGCACTACGTAAATGTTTGAAATGTCTTTTCCCTTTTTTTGGGGACTCAAATGGACATATCATATTTTTTCAGTTTGACATATCTTGTTATAGATAATTGATTGGATTATGTACATTTGATTAGTAGACAAGACTCTGTATATCTTGCGAGCTTTTGAAGCATCAAGCACCTTCTTTTCCTTAGCATGGCCACCATGGGAATATGCGCACTGCTGGAGTGATTATAGGCTATATGTTCTACGACATTAGAGAAACAGCAAACCTGAACCTTTTGCAAGATATAATACTTCACAGGTATAGAAGTCTTTGAATTGGTTTTAGTTAGAATGTTGTACATGCTTTTATAATTTCTTTAGAAAATTCTAAATGTTCTAAATGCTTGTACTGGAACCATATGACATTAGGAAGAAGAATTGAATTACACCCCCCCCCCCCCCCCCCCCCCCCCCAACAAAATAAATAAATAAATAAAAATCGCCTATTTTGTGAGAATCACAGCATAGTAAGGGAAGTTAAAAAATAAATTCAATGATTTAGTTTTTTAGATCTACGGTGCTGACTGTTTGAGTGCATTACATGTTTTTTATTTCAACAGTCAATTGAAGATCAATAATAGGATCAGTGCAGCTCAATTACTTACATGTATACCTTCACACCTTCCTTTCAGCGTACTAGCGAATTATACATTGATTGGGATTGTACTTTGGATTTAGAGTTAAGTCTCTCTTCAAATATTATCTGAATTTCATTTGATACTAAATAGGTGATGAAAACTTAACCCTAGATAGAGAATTTTTCAGAAATATTAAAAGATTAAGTTTACCAACAAGTAGTGCCGATTAAGTTAGAATTTAAAACTAGTGATTTGTTTGATTGATTTTCAAGAAATTGAATAAGTTAACAGTCTCACCAAACGACATGACCATCCATTCGTACAGGCCATCATTCGTCTTGAAGGCGGTCTTCCATTCATCACCAGGACGAACACGTATTTGGTGGTAGCCACTTTTAAGGTCAATTTTAGAAAAGTTTGTGGCACCATGCATCATGTCCAATATGTCATCCAAATGGGAAATGAGAAAATGGTATTTTCCCGTGATTTTATTTATGACACGGCTGTCCACACACATACGGCAGGTTCTTTGTTTGGCATCAACAGAGTTGGGACTGTGCATGGACTTAAGCTTTCTTTAATGAAGCCATTTGCCAATACTCGTCCACTCGTCTTTTCAACTTAGCATGTTCCATCAGATTCATCTGATTGTGTGGAAAGTTAGAAAGACTCGCTTCCATAACTAGATCAAGAGTGTGTTGGATGTCACGCAGCGGGGGTAACTGGTTGGGGAGGTCAACAAAAAACACATGCAAATTTCTGAAGGACAGTAGTGACTTGAGGAGGGATGAGTGACTCATGCTATTTAAGGACTACTCTTATTGTAAGGACTTCTCTTATTGTGAGTAGGAGAACGGTCGTCCCTTTGTCAATTTCTTCTGTGAGTTCATTTTCACCCATATAAGCTACTTCCTTGTCTTTTATTGAGGGAGTTGGCGTTGTCACAGATGGACTAGTTTATGGTTTCACGAGAATGAGCTTTATCTTTAATCCATCGTGCTGGAACACACATTGGTTGGATTGACCATATATTGTCACAACGTGGTCATGTAGCCAAGGTCTCCCTAAAATTACTTGACCCACATCTTTTTTGAGCACATCACAATAAATTTATTCCCTGTAGGCTTTGAAATCTGCAAGGGCCAAACATCGATGTGTTACTTGGATAACTGTCGCATCAATCCAAGATACTTTGTACGGGTGTGGGTGGGGTTCAGCTTTAAGTTCAGTCTTGGCTAGGATTGCTGAAGAGACAACATTGATGCTGCTCCCATTGTCAACAATCATCTTACAGTTTTTGTCAGCTATTGTCGTGAATATGTGAAATATAGCAGTGTGCTTACAACCATTTTCATCTCTTGGTTGGAACAAAGCACATCTTACTACATTCAAAGGCGGTGATTGGATCGATCGAATACAGTTGAGATACTGGTCATCCTCTTCTTCGCCGAAGTCATCACTTTCATTAGGTTCATAGGAAAACTCAATTTCGGAATCATCAGCAATGATAGCGGTACCTTCTACGATGTTGATCATACTGGAGCTGTGACAGTTGCCAGCAACATGGTCGCATCCCTTGCATTTATAGTACTTAGTGAGAGGATCAATCTTAGAGCAGTCTCTTTCAGTGTTCTTATCCTTGTCATTTCTAGGTGGATAGAGATTTGAAGTAGGCTTGCTTGGGTAAGACTTGTTGGGGTACTGAGAAGAGGACTTAGATTTAAAGGGATCAGTGAAAGTCATTCTAGAGGAATGATCTCTCGAATTGCTGGACTAGTAGGGGGGCTTGTTTTAAGGGAATCAATATCGATGACAAGGGCATAAGTCGCTGCCAAGAATCCACATTTCTATGAATTAGCTTGTTCCTAAGGTCGGCTCGTAGTCCAGCTCTAATCTAGAGAGGGTTACCTGAATGGTAGCGAGGGTAGTGGAGATTTCAGTGCTGTCCATTTCAGTTCGAAGAGGAGCTCGCTGATTTCTACGATTCTTGATTGGGTGGTTTGGGAGAGACAAGAAAGGCTCCTTAGGATTCATAATTGTGCTGCGAAGACACATTCACCAAAGGAGGAAAACTAGGGGCCGAAGAAAAAAGTTTGCTTGCTGAAATGGGAGGAAATGTGACCTAAATGCACCTAAAATGATGTATTTCCAGATCTGAAATGATCCAAAAAATGACCCTAAATTAATCCTAAATGAATGGAGAAATTATGGCTAAAATGATGCAAGAACTAGGGTTTTAATCATAGCTCTGATACCAAAATGATGTAAATTTAACCCTAGAAAGAGGATTTTTTTAAGAATATTAAAAGATTACGTTTACCAACAAGTAGTGTTGATTAATCATTAAGTTAGATATTAAAACTAGTGATTGGTTTAATGGATTTTCAAGAAATTGAATAAGTTAACCGTCATAATTAAAGATTCAAGCTTAATGATTATACTTAAGCGTTCTAAGTAAGTAAGATATTCAATAATGATTCATATGCTATTTGACAAGTAGAAGCACACACGTTCAATATTTGTGGACGACAGAAAATTCAGATAAGATTCTAGAGATGATGGGCAGTACCATAAGTAATGGAGGAATGGAAAGAAATTACCGGGGTTCGATGAAAGTGTTGCTGCCACGGATGGAGAGAAAGAAGATGCCAATCATCGAAGTCAATGATGTTGTACTCCTCCATAGCTCATTCTCTTGATGTGAGGATTAGGGTTTAGGGTTTGATGAAGATTTGGGGATTAGGGTTAGGGTTCGAATGAAGATTTGGGGATTAGGGTTTCGAATTAGGCAGTATGGTGATCGGGTTGATGCAGCAAGATGGTGGACGGGGTGTTGGGATGAAAGGCAGTAGGGGCGGACTGGGTGGTGATGATGAAGATGGGGTTTGCTTTGGGTGAAGGTGTTGTGGGTAGGAGACAGGGGAGGTCGGATGCAGTGGGTAGTGAAGGGGCTTTGGGTGTATGGATTTCGGGATGAAGAAGGAAGAGGAAGAGGGGTGTGTAGTCTAGGGTTTCTCAAAAACTCTAATATCCTCTCAATGTGTCACACACAAGAAGGGAATGAAGAGCAAAACTCAACACACAATTTTAATTAATCAAAACATATCTTTTCATTAGTCTAATGGCTTATATATAGGCTCTAAACAAATCAAAAAAAATATCTCTATGTGCAGAAAATAAAGGGTGCAAATAGCAAAACTACTACATATAGCTAAATAGCTATTCAAATGCCAAAAACAATTATAAGTGCTTATATGAAAATAACTAGGCTAATAAAATAGTCATTCCAGATGATGCCTTTGCTGCCTCTGTTGATAAAAACACCCAAAACATCTCGAACCGATGTCCTCATCAATAGGTCACTTGAAAATTGACATTCTTAGCTCAATACATAGTATGTGCCTATCATGTACAAGACTCAAACCTTTCTTCAATTTTTAATTTGGAAGTTTGTAAACCTTAGAGCATACACATCGGTTTCTTATATTTGCCATTTTGCCATTTTTTGACAAAAACACAACCACATCGGTTTCTCAAATTGCCATTTTTTGAGAATTTTACGACAGTAACCTTTCAAATATGAGAAACTTTTTTTCCATTCTCAAAATATAGAGGATGGAACATGTTGTTCCGTTCCTAATAATTTTTTTTAATAGGATCGGACGAAACTAGTTGTTTCGTCCAAGGGGTTTTCGATTTTTATTTTTATTTTATTTTTAACGATCGGATAGTACATGTTGTACCGTCAAAAAAAAAAGATCCTTGTCTCGGACGAAACAAGTTATCCCGTCCGAAGCACAAATTTGCTTGGACTGGACAACATGCCCCGTCCATGAAATATGGGGGCTTTCCCCACTTAATTGTCACTTTTGATTAATTAATCACTATAATTACATCTAATTTATTACTTAATCACTAATTTAATAACTATATTATTCACTAATTTACTAATTTAGCTAATCTAATCAAATATTAAACATTAAAAAAAGGAAATGGAAGTGAGACGGGACAACATGTCCCGTCCGTTCATTTATTTATTTATTTTTTTTTTTTTTTGAGGTTTGCCATATTATAGCAAACAACCGTTGCGCGCACCCTCGCTATTTGCTATTTCTTATTTTGCCATTTTGCCATATTTGAGTACAACCGTTGTGGATGCTCTTAGACTGACTATGTGAACAATATTCTTAAACCTTACACTGACATTCTTTGCTCAATGGATGTATCTGCTCATAGTGACAAAACTCTGAAAACAGTTTTGTGACTTTTTAGAGAGAGAAATTAATACAAAAAAATTATGTGTAAAATCCTAAAATGACACATTAATAGATGATGATATTGATAACAAAATATAAGTAATAGAAACCATTTTTTATGCATAAACAAGATGCTGCAGCACCATGAAAATTGCGCTTCATTTCATTATCTATTGGTATCCTTTTCAGACGATTATATTTTGGGACTACTAGTGTCGATCGAGGTGATTTTTGTTTTGTTGGCTTTGAAATGTGGTAAGGAGTATGATGGCAAGGAATTTTGCGACTTTTAACAACCAAATCGAAAAATTGGTGAAATAAGGGAATTGGTGGCAGGTTTAAGGTTTTCAAATCCATCGGTTAAGAGGGTGTCACCAGTGATGTGCATAAAGACGGCTCAAAACAGGACCACAATAGGGATCCAATTTTGAATCGGAGGGGGAGTTACATGGTGCAAACAACAAGAGAAGGAATATGGAATCCATCAAAAGGGGAGAATCTGGTTTCGAGCCTGAAATCCTGCAGTCGTGGTCTTATGAATGCAATTGCCAAAGATTCAAATTTTTGCAAGAGGGAAGGCAATCAACCCCAAATCTGGGGTGTCAACAGCCTTCAGGAAGAGAGATTGAGAGATAAAGTAAGAAAATGAGAGAAATGAGGGAGAAAGCAAGAAAATTAAGAGAGAGGGCAAGGTAAATATATCAAATGTAATGCACAGACAAAATTTAACCCAATATTCAATTTATTTAAATGTCTACCTTTTCATCGTTTCAAAGAACACTTGAGGATCCTACCTATGGTTTAAAGTGAATTACAGCGTTGTCAAAAAGAGATTTCAAGAATTAGAAGTAGTGAATGCTGAAACAAAGAAAAAAGAATTGGAAGCAGTTGTTGGTTTTCACCACAAAGTTTCCTTATTAAATTCAGTGCCAAACTAGGATTTCGAAATAGCCAATTTTTTATTAGTTATTTGACTTTATGATATACAGAACACTAGTCCTAGTTGAACTCCCAAAAAAGAAGAGTTTAATTGAATATTTTATTGCAAATAAAAGATATAGAATAGATTGACTTACATTTTCGTATGGATTTGAAACCTAAGGTCGTGTGCATTAGAAAGCCAACTAGTATTGTCAATCTCACTGACGGTTCTACATCGTCGCATTCAACAACGGTTGTTGTATTGAGTAGAGGTAACGGATTCTCAGGTAAAAGGTTTAGCACTCCAAGAGTTTCATCAACAGCTACATTAAAAAGATGAAAATTTTCCAGGAGTAGGACAAGAAATTCGCATCATAGACCCTATAATGTTATAGCATTTGTAACTTCATGTTTTAGTTTATGTGGAATGATATCATTTGCATTAATTATGCATGATTTTAAATTTTAATTCTTCAAGAATAGGACATCCAACAACGAACTTTTTCATTTTATTTCCCAAGCTCAATATTTTCTAGATAAAATATTTTCAACTCATCAAGCCTTGTGAATTCAGGTACAGAGATAATCATGCACTTGACGTTATAGGATATTAGCTTTCCTAAGAACTGGCAAGTGTAGAAACAATCAGATTAGTCCTCGCCCTGTGCTTTATTCTCCAATTTATATATCTTCAAGTTGTGCTTTAGAGAAAAACAGTCATGTATCGAAAATGATAGGATCAAAGTTATATTTTCACCATTTTAAACAAAATGTGTGCATATTTGATGTATTAGTGATGAAATCATTGGAAGGCTTAACTTCAATTGATGCTCTTTATGCATGGGCTTGGCACATAAATCCACAGCCACAGGTTTATCCACGTTCTTGACAATATTCTTATTTGCACAGTCTCACTTGCACGCAAGAATGATAGGATGACATGAAGGATGAGATCAGGAAGTTGGATTATTCTGTCACGGCATTCTCATTTGCACGGATTTTCTTAAAAGGATTTTGAGCCACTAACTTGATTCCATAATATTACGGTCTCTTAGTCTTAGAGGCATTTATTCAATGAAGAGTGCATTTCTTATTTGACTGGGAAATTGGTGGGAAAATAAAATGTAAAGATAACCCAGATATTGAAATTCCCAAAGTTTATCTGATTGGAGATTCCAAATTGGAGATTAAGCAGAAGGTCACGATTTATCTGATTACGTAATCACTTGTCAATTCGTAAAAGAATTTACATACTGTAACGTCAAAGTCAAAGTGCTTGATTATTTTTGCAACCAAATTCACTGGGCTTAATCAGTAGAAATTTTAGATTAGGGAAAGGTGGAGTTTGGGGGATCAGTGAAGAAATTAGTTATTGGATGTCCTGTTCTTTAAGCATTATTAATTATTGCCTGTAATATCGTTTTATAACCTAGAATGTCTTGTAATAAATAACTTCTAACATCATAGGTCCTATGATGCGAATTTCATCTCCTAATCTGGAATTTTTTCATCATTTGGATGTCATTGATGAAACTCTTGGAGTATTAAAACTTTTACCTGATAATTGTTGTTAAGCACGATGATGTAGAAACCTGAAGCAAAGTATTAGAGAGCTGCATAATGCGAAGACCAGGAGGTTTCAAGTCCATACATGAAGGGATAACAATGTATATTTGTATCCTTTATCTGCAATAGGATGTTCAACTAAACTTTCCTTTTTCCAGGAAGAGTTCAACTAGGATATATATTTTGTATATCATAAATTCTATAACTTAAATATTATGGGTGACTCAAAATGCTCTCTATTAGGGCACTAAATTTAATAGAAAGTTTTGTGGAGCAAACAATCAAACTACTTTCTTGTATCACTCTAAACCGAAGGATTCTCCAACTTTTTTGAAAAGATGTAAACTAAACACATAAATAAACTGAAATATGGGGTTATATAACATTTTTGTGTATTACAATGTGGTAATTTTATCTTGCCACCTAATTTCTCTCGCTTTCTTACGTTCTCAATCTCTCTTCCTGACAACCAGGACCGAAGATAGTAAGGTGGTTTGTGGATGGCGGCGAGGGTCAGGAGAGTTTAAGCACTTGAGTGACCTGAAGGGCAGTCGAACCAACGTTGGGAGGACAGCGATGGCAGTAGGTGAATTTGGTGGTGAGAAACTGAGGGGTCAGAAGGATGTGGTGGTGACTGTGGGATCAGATGGAAAGGGTATGAAAGAACAGATGATATAGAATCGGAAGTCACACCAGAGTTGTTTATATGGTGTCATATAGAATGGAAAATAGCACATTATTTAAGGAAATCCAATAGGGTTTATTTCATTTTGCTATCGTATCCCTTTGGGGTTTATATTCCCAAAAAAGAAAAGTGAAACAGACTTCGGTTGGTTACGCAAGTAATGGAAAGAACATTAAACATCAATTGATATAAAGTTTCGAAGAGAAAACGTGGAAGTGTGAAATTACGATATTCGTTATTGAAGAGTTAGGTATCCGCATAATAAGTTTTTGATTTTCAACAATCTATGTTAAAGAATAATCGCAGAAATCCAAACATTTATCTACCCAGCCATAGGGTAGATCAGCAGCAACTCCCCTGATTTGGAAACAATAATGCATCATTCACATACCTGTGGCAGCTTCAAATAGATCGGATTACAATTCCCATTCTCTGAAAATATCCAGGGGGGGGGGGGTTTATAAACAAACCTGAACTAAGCCCTGCTTAAAAGAGATTATTTAATTACGGTTAGAATTTTGCACCATAGCAATTCTCAATTGAATATTGCTAAAGTAGCACTTTATATGAACTTGATGAGAGTTGGTATGACATGGGATTTATGTAGAAGTGGTTACAAGTTTGAAACCTGCTACTCCTACATTATAAGCTAAAATGCAAAAAAACTTCCCTAAAGTTTCTCCAAATGCAAACCCTAAATTTGCTTTTGTAGCTTTTGTAATATTAGCTACCCTCAAGCTTCTTTTCCCTTCAATGTTTGGTATTCTCAATTACCCAAGTTGACGGTGGTTAATAATGTTGACTACCCTAAGGTTTCTTTTTAAATTTTCTGATCCAGCTCAGGGATCGAATGTAGCGGCACAGGAGGCGCAGGAGTCTAATGGCGAAGTCTAATGGCAAAGAACTATCGCAGGAGAGGGAGAGAGTAGTGTATTAGTTGTATGGATATCAGTTGTATCAGTCATTAGTGTAATTTGTCTTTCGGGGGTTTATTTGTAAAAAGTACAACAGTTCGCCAGCTGTTAAGACAGCTGGCATTGTTAGGTTGGGTGCTGGAGTGTCGGGCCCACTGTATAACGGCCTAACGACCTGTGTGAACACGTGCAATGGCCGTGTCTTCCCTGTATAAAAAATCCAATTCTGTACTCATTTGTTCATGAATGAAATCTTGATTCTTTGTTCATCCCCTTTCTCTTCTTGCATCTCCATTGTCGCAACTTGAGCGAGATGCTTAGAAGGAGAGCTCCGGTCGTCGCCGACGCCGTCGAAGAACGACCTGGAACAATGGTATCAGAGCATGAGCTTGGGCCAGAGGGGGTCGTTGAGCAGGAAATTGATCAAGAACCGTTGCTAGAAGCTGAGAATCCCCTCGACTCTGGGTCTAGATACAGATCTAGACCTAGGAATAGGGATCGAAACGCGCAAGATTCCACCGATCAAGGTGTTGAATCTCACAAGCATTTCGGCTTAGGGGAACGATTCGATCGCTTGGAGCGATTGCTTAGGGACTCAAGAACTGTACCTCAAGCACATCGTAAGCAGAAATCTTGGAGTTCTGAAGATAGTGAGGCGAATTCTGATGAAGAGCGTCGTTATAATGGCGGGGAAGAGAATCGAAGAAGACGATCCAATCATCAGTTTATGACCCATGGTAGAGGAAATCTTGATCGCAATGGCAGAGGAGATAGGGAAAGAATTTCAAGAAGCAATGAAAGGCTCCAAGAAGGTAATACTTTCTTTCCAAAACACCCCCAGATTGATCTGCCAAGTTCTGATGGAACTGGAGATGTTACTAATTGGATTTACCATATGGAACATCACTTTTACACTCAAAGAGTTAATCCCTATGATAAGCTTCCCTTCTGTCTTTATTACTTGAGAGGAGAAGCACTCCTCTGGTGGAGATGGTTTGAGCAACAGGAGGAAGATGAAATCGACTGGGTTGTTCTCAAGAAAGAACTTATTCTGCAGTTTGGACCTTCGGAGTTAGAAGACCCTGAGGATTCATTATATAAGCTGCATCAAACGAGCTCAGTTTCAGAGTATCACAAAGAGTTCTTGAAGTTAAGCCAACTCACCAAGCCTTTGGTAAGGTCCTCTCTTGTTAGTTGCTATCTGTCAGGATTGAAAAGTGAGTTAAGGAAAGAGGTGAAACTCAAAAACCCACGTAGTGTGCTTGCGGTTTGCAGGGAGGCCATTGCGAGGGAGGAGATCCTTAATGATCAAAGGAGGTCTTGGAAAACTCACCCTTATGTCAAGAGCAGTTCATTACAAACTGGTTATAAGTCTATAACTCCTGCCGCTACTTCAAATCCAATAGCAAATTCAATTTCTTCAAGTAGTAGGTCTTCCACAGGGAGCAATTCATCTGGTCCTCAGAGTCATCCTGTGACTAAGGATCAACACTTATTACAGTTTATGAAAGATAGACGTGAAAAAGACCTTTGTTTCCATTGCGATGAAAAGTTCGTGAGAGAGCACAAGTGTGCAGGCAAGACATTTATGCAAATGGTGGGAACTTGTGAAAATGGTGTGTTCATGCAAATTATGGGGACTTTAGATGAAGAGGTAGGGGATTTTGATGATAGTTCTGAAGATGAAGAAATTGAGGCAACCAAAGTTCAGAGTGATACCAAGTTGATGAAACCTGCACAAGCTCTTCCGGAACCAGGAGCTATATCCCTACATGCCCTTACAGGCAGTAATCGACCAACAACTTTTAGAGTTTTGGGAACTATTTCTTCCCAATCTGTTTGTGCATTGTTGGATACTAGAGCCACACATAATTTCATCGATGATCAACTTGTACACAAACTTAAACTGTCAATTAACCAAGGAGCACATTTGGTGGTGACAATACCAGGGTGCCAACAGCTGAAATGTTATGGCCTTTGTGAAGAAGTAAAATTTGTATGTCAAGGGATACCAATAGTTGCAGACTTCTATGTACTACCTTTGGACATCAACCAGTTAGTCTTGGGTTCTCAATGGATCGAAACTCTGGGGGATGTTGTATGTAATTTGAAGGAGAAGAGATTAAAGTTTAGACTGAATGAACGGGAGAGGACCTTGATTGGAATTACTCCTTCGGAGATGGAACTCTCCACACCTAAGGGATAACCAAAGCACTCCTACAAGTTAAAAGAGGTTTGTTTCTTTAGATGGTGGGAACTTCGAAGGTACCAGATAGCACACTAAGCAAAGTAAGCATTCCTCTTCTTCTACAGCAGGTCTTAGATCAGTTTGCAGTAGTGTTCAAGGAAGATATGGGTCTCCCTCCCCATCGTAGCTGTGACCATACTATCACTCTTCTTCCAGGTAGTAAACCGGTGAGCTTACGACCCTATAGACACCCTTGGCATCAGAAAAATGAAATTGAAAAACTGGTTAGAGAAATGTTGGAATCAGGAGTGATACAACCAAGTCATAGTCCATATTCCTCACCCATAGTTATGGTGAAGAAACCTGATGGTAGTTGGCGTATATGCGTCGATTATAGGGCTTTGAATGAGGTGACAGTGAAAGATAAATTTCCGATACTTGTTATTGATGAGCTACTTGATGAACTCCATGGTGCTTCGATGTTCAGTAAGCTGGATTTACGTAGTGGGTATCATTAGATACGTATGTGCAGAGGATGTACCCAAAACAGCATTTTGCACTCACGAAGTGCATTATGAGTTCCTTGTTATGCCATTTGGATTAACTAATGCCCCATCGACTTTTCAAACTCATGAATTTCATTTTCAAGCCTCACTTACGGAAATGTGTCTTGGTTTTCTTCGATGATATATTAGTATACAGTAAAGATTTGGCTTCCCATGTACAACATCTATCTATAGTGTTGCAGATCCTTGTCAATAACCAGTTGTATGCTAAACTCAGCAAATGCTCTTTTGGAGTGGGAGAAGTTCAATACTTGGGACATGTAGTATCTGCACAAGGGGTTGCAGTGGACCAAGAGAAGGTTCGAGCTATTCAAGAATGGCCAGTGCCTACTACATTGAAAGCTCTGATGGGGTTCCTTGGGCTCATAGGGTATTACCGCAAATTTATAGCCAGGTATAGTTCCATAGCTTGGCCCCTGGTGAAATTAACTAAGAAGGGTGCATTTAATTGGCAAGATGAGGGTGCTTTTAATCAGTTGAAGCAGGCTTTATCTTCTCCCCCTGTTCTTCAACTACCAAATTTTTCTATTCCATTTGAGTTAGAGTGTGATGCTTGCGGTTCTGGATTGGGAGCTGTGCTTCTTCAGCAAAGACACCCTATTGCTTACTTAAGTCATGAGCTCAAGGGTAAAAGTAGACTTCTATCTACTTACGAAAAAGAAATGTTAGCTATTCTGCTAGCCGTTAAGAAATGGTGGCAGTATTTACTAGGTAGGAGCTTTATCATTCATACTGACCATAAACCACTGAAACATCTCTTGGAACAAAGGCTATATACGGAAGCTCAGCATGTGTGGTTGATGAAATGACATGGTTATCATTTTGTGGTCGAGTATAAGAAGGGTAGAGATAACGTCCCTGCCGATTGTCTTTCAAGGAAGTTTGAAAAGGAGGAAGAAGCTAATTTGGCCTCTATCACAGTAGTGCAACCTACTTGGCTGTCCCTAGTGAAGCACCTAGTTGCTACTGATCCATTTTATGAAGAGCTCCAACAAAAATTGGTCACAGAGAAGGATGATAGAATTACCCTGGTTGAGGGAGTGTATTTCTTCAAAGATCGTATTCTATTGAGTCCTAATTCTGCTGCGAAGGGTTTGTTCTTGGAAGAGGTACACTGCACACCGCATGGGGGACACATGGGAGTAGATTAGACATGGCACTAGTTGAAGCAATTAGTATTTTGGCAAGGTATGAAGAAAGACTTAAAGGAATTCATCCATTCCTGTGAAGAATGCCAGAGAAATAATTATATAAGTACTTCCCCTGCGGGTTTACTCCAACCTCTACCTATACCAGAACATATTTGGGATGATTTGAGCATGATTTTATTGAGGGATTGCCCCGAAGTTTAGGGTACACTACAATCTTGGTGGTCGTGGATAGATTGTCGAAATTTTGTCACTTTATTCCTCTTTGACACCCTTACACAGCAAAGGGAGTGGCTTCTGCACTATTCCATCATGCGATTAAACTCTATGGTTTACCCAAGAGTATTGTGAGTGATCGTGGTGCGATTTTCACTTCAAACTTTTGGAAGGAACTCATGGCCTTGCAAGGAACAAAACTGTGTATGAGCACAGCGTTTCATCCTCAATCGGATGGCCAAATTGAGGTTATTAATAGGGTCTTGGAAACCTATTTACGATGCTTCACAGCTTATAAACCCCAAGCTTGGTCGGAGTGGTTGGATTGGGCTGCTTATTGCTATAACACCCATGTTCACAGCTCTACCCAAATCTCTCCTTACCAAATTGTTTTTGGTCGACCTCCACCCACATTGTTGACATACATACCAAAAACTGCAAGAGTACAAGCAGTAGAAGATACTCTTCTCTGCAGAGATGAGGCATTGAGGCTTTTGAAGGACAACCTGGTGCTTGCCCAAGAAAGAATGAAGTCTCAAGCCAATCTGCATAGACTTGATAAAGAGTTCACAGTGGGTAGTTGGGTGTTTTTAAAAATTCAGCCTTATAAGCAAATTTCAATTGGAGGGCATCGCATTCATAAGCTTTCTCCATTGTTTTATGGTCCTTACGAAGTTATTGTAAGGGTTGATGCAGTAGCTTATCGCCTCAGATTGCCCGCAGATGCACGAATCCATAATGTGTTTCACATTTCACAGTTAAAAGCTTATGTTAGTCGCAATGGTGCTGTCGCAGCATCTTCTTCTGCATTGCCGACTTATTTTGTGGAAGAATCTCCTCAACCAGATCAAGTTTTGGCTAGGCGTATGGTTCCCAAGAGGGGTATTGCTGTATCAGAAGTTCTTATACAATGGAAGCATTCGGAGGTTGCAGATGCTACATGGGAGCGGTATTGGGACATTTACTGGCGATTTCCTGAGTTTCGCAACTCTTTGGAATCGCCTTTTCAAGGGGGGGTGTATTGATCCAGCTCAGGGATCGAATGTAGCAGCACAGGAGGCGCAGGAGTTAATGGTGAAAGTGGCAAAGAACTATTGCAGGAGAGGGGGAGAGTAGTGTATTAGTTGTATGGGTATAAGTTGTATCAGTCATTAGTGTAATTTTGTGTCTTTCGGGGGTTTATTTGTAAAAAATACAACGGTTCGCCAGCTGTTAAGACAGCTGGCATTGTTAGGTTGGGTGCTGGAGTGTGGGGCCCACTGTATAACGGCCTAACGACTTGTGTGAACACGTGCAATGGTCGTGTCTTCCCTGTATAAAAAACCCAATTCTGTTCTCATTTGTTCATGAATGAAATCTTGATTCTTTGTTCATCCCCTTTCTCTTCTTGCATCTCCATTGTTGCAACTTGAGCGAGATGCCTAGAAGGAGAGCTTCGGTCGTCGCCGACGCCGTCGGAGATCGGCCTGGAACATTTTCTCAATTTAAATTGTACAAACTTTGATTGAAAAGGGAAACTTCGGGGTAGTTTGTGTTGGACCCACATTCTATATTGATGTTTGACAAATACAGGTTTTGGTTCTAATGGCTACTTGAGTGTATTGTAGGCTCTAACATTGAACCAACAAGAGACTTAAGCTATTGATGGCGGTCAGTTGGAATTGGGCTCTCAACATCAAATCTAAAGGAGGATGGATGGAACCAAGTAAAAAATTTCAAGCCTCAAGCCTTCAAGCTTCACGTCAAGATTCAACTGAAGACAGAGACTTGCATTGTAGCAAACTAGAGCTCGAAGCTCATAATTGATAAGAGTTTCTTTTAACCGGACATATGCGACGATTCAAGCAATTACAGGGATCAAAGCTATAAATTATACTGAACTTTGTTATAAATGCTTTTATATTTTTTTTAACTAAACAACTCATCTTGGTTCCCATTCATCGAAAATGAATCTTCAAACTGTTCAAAAATGTATTTAATAATCATCATGCAAAGTTTCATGATATTTGAGAATGTATTTATATTTTTATATAATTTAATTCTGTAAAAAATCTCATATTGATATCATATCATATTTGTATGATACAAGGTCATATCTTACAAGCCATGAGTTCAAAATCAGTTTTTCAAATTGCATATCTCAAAAATGTTCTTTCCCAACTCCGAGCCAGCCAAATTTTTCTATTTTGAATTCTATTTATAATTATTTAATATTTTTTCCTCCCCAAAAGAGGATAACTATCATAATGAATGCAGTTTCATGATGCTGCACTTTCTTGTTTATTCATAAAAAATGGTTTATAGCTCTTGGATTCTGTTATTTTCCGTTTGAGTTTGAGCCTTTTGTGCCTGTGCGAAGTCCTTTTCCTCACTTTTGTAGCTCCTTGTTGCATTGTAACTGGGTCTAAATGCAACTGGCTTGTAATATATGGCCAGTTGCAAATTGCCACAGGATTTACTACTTGAGTCTAGGGTTGCAACCATGAAACTAGGGTTGCAAGATTTGGGTCAATTGCAGCTTCCCCAGTTGTAGGTACATGGATTCTTTTATACTTTATATTTTCCTAGAAGCTTGTTTCATCCCAATTTTTGGTGTACTCAATATTTTGCACTATCTGATCAAAGCCCTAGTGTGGTAAGTTGGTTACATTAAGATATGCCTCTTTGAGACAAATGTACAATCCTATGTTCTTGCTTGTCATCATGCTTTCTGTTTTAATTTCACCTGTTTGAGATATATTCTAAAATATAACATTTTTGCTCTTGATGATGTTCTGCTCCATGGTTGTTATATGATTCAATTTAAAACTTATATGGTGTTTATCCTTGTTTAGGGACCTAAGAGGCCAAGCATTTTCGTGTATTCTTGGTATCGATGACTTCCGCTGTCTTGCACTGGATGTACCAACAATGACGAAGAAAATAATGATAAAACAACATACCCCCATTGGCTTTTGGAGTACAAATGAGAAAGTCAGATAGGCTTAACCCTGTAAAGCTCGTACTTCTGAACCAGTGTCAAATGCACGAACAAGGGTCGTTTAAAGTTGCTGTGCATGTGGACCCTCCTCGAAGAGCAAGTGAGAATGTTTCTTGGGCATCCTACGTCATAATGATTCTGAAAGAAAACATACTAGAAGAGAAATAAGTAGAACTTGGTTATTTTGCAATTGATTGCAAGGGATTTGAGTTGCAACTGCGAATGGCCTAACAAGCTCGGCTGGGTGAATAGAATGGGTTAGGTCTATCCATTTGTGGCATCTGCCCTTCTCTGGTTAGTGTTGTTGGAATTGGGTGGTTGAACCCTTTATTTTAAATTTGTTGCATGTCGATTTTCCTCAATTCTTTTCTTGCCACCAATTTCATGCACTTTCAGGGATTATTGGTGGCATTGATTACAGTATAACAGGAAAGCCAACAAGATTCATGTTTGACCAAGGCTTCGATTCACTCTATGGTAGAGACTGCACAGCACGGTGCAGATAATTTGATAAGATTCATGTTCAATTTGACGAGAAATGTGGTGTATTGTAAGTGTTTGTGGTTGGGTTCATTAGATTCTAAGCATGTGATTATTATTTTCTAACAGAGTATCTCTACTATCCCGAACTTGAAGAACCTGGAGAAGCATCATGATTATTTACTGCTTTATAGTGTCGTGGTTTCTCCATTATAAGAGCATCCACAGTCGTTCAATGTAAAAAATAGCAAAATGCATATTTTGCCCATCCAATTCGACGAAACGCTGCAGTCGTCGAATGGCAAAAAATACAAAAAAATGCATAAGCTCGTTAAAAAAGTAACAGACGAAATATTGATGTTTCGTCTGTCATTAAAATAATAATTTATACAAGCCAAAACTTAGAAAATATTAATAAAAAATACAGGATGTTTCGTCCCAAAGAAGGAAAAAAAATCAAAATAACCCGACGAGAAACATTTTAAGGAAGTTTTTTTTTTGCAAAAAAATTGCAAAAACAATTTTAAAAAATAGTTTGTAAATAATATTTGCAAAATCAATTAAAAAATTTGCAAACACAATTTAAAATTTTACAAAATTTGCAAAAAAATCAAAATTTGATGTTTCGTCCGGGTTTTGGGTTTTAAGGAAGTTTTTTTTTTTTTTGCAAAAAAAAAATTGTTAAAACAATTTTAAAAAATAGTTTGTAAAAAATATTTGCAAAAGCAATTTAAAAATTTGCAAAATCAATTTAAATAATTGCAAAAAAATTTAAACAATTTACAAAATTAATTTTTAAAAAAAAATTTGGATTGGGCCGAAACATGACATGGGACGAACCATCATCTTCGTTCCCACGTTTTTAAATTTTTTTTACTTTGGACGAAACATGAACGTTTTAATTTTTTTTTTACTTTGGACGAAACATCATGTTTATGTTTCGTCCGATCAATTAAAATAATAATTAAATAATGTTTCGTCCGCTACAATATGCATTTTGCTATATCGAATGCTATTTTTTCCTTTCTACTGTAGCCGAATTGTCAAAAAAAAATTTTGGAAAAAATAGCAAACAAGCAAACGACTGTGGATGCTCTAAACTGTAATGGTTACTTGAGTCTCCTTAACTTCATTGTTAGTCATAAGATCTACTCTATATACGATCATTTGATTGGGCCAAACATATGAGAAGAGACTATAAGAGCATTTGTAGTCATTGCTATCTATATAATAAAAAACAAAGAAAGCTATCAAGTGGCTCTCCTTCAATCTCCAAAAAATCAAAGGTCCAGATCTAACCTCACAAAACATATTTTTTCCTCCAGAAGTTTTCTCCCAAAACTCAAATTTAAATCCCCAACCAAAAACAACTCCTATATTTATTTAAATTTTTTTCCCTCTCTCTCTCTCTCCCCCTCCCTCTCCTATTCAAAAAATTAAGAAAATAAAAATTTTATTTATTTTTCAAAATAAAAAATTAAAAAAGTTAAAAATATTAAAAATTTAAAAACTTTAAAAATAATTCAAAAATTTTTAAAAATCATATAATATGTTTTTTTCTGGACCCTCAAAAGTTTCTCATATAATATGTTTGCTATTTCAATTAATTTGCTGAACCTCCAAAACTATTTTATATGATCAAATAAGGTGCACCGTTCCGGCAGGCACGTGTCAATGGGCAAACCTAGTATATCCAAAAAAATGGATATTTTGAAGAAAAAATCCTCTGTAGTCGTTGTCTATATACTCATTTTTTGGGTTTCAGATGAATAGGACACGTTTATATTTGGCAGCAGAAATGACATTATGTATATTTTAGAAACCAGAAGATGATTTACCGTCTTAGTGTCGGATGGTATATGATATGTCGTCTGAGACGAATTTTTTAATTGCGAAATGAGTGGACGGCAAATAATTTTTCGTTGAATTATTAAAAAAGAAAATGGAAATCGGAAGATGTTCTTTGGTTTGGGGAAGAGAGAGAAAGCATGCATATTTGGTTTATGTGTTCACCTTTTTTTTTTTTGAATTACGGGTCCTTCACACTATTTTAAAAAATAAAAAATATGCAGATCTTCAAATGGTATACGATCTTTCGTTTCGTCCAAAAACAAATATTTTTTGAGTTTAGAGGACTGCAGTATTTGAGCTATTTGCTATTTTCAAAATATCCATTTACTTATTTTTTTAACTTTTTTAACTTAAAGAGAGGAGACAGCATAATATTTGCTGGTCATTTTCATATAAATTTATCTATATAATAAAACACAAAGAAAGCTATCAAGTGGTTGTCCTTCAATCCCTCAGAAAATTAAAGGCTCAGATCTAACCTCACGAAACATATTTTTCCCCCCAAAAGTTTTCTTCCAAAACTCAAATTCAAATCTCCCGCCCAAAATAACTCCTATATTTATTTAATTATTTATCTCCCTCTATCTCTCTCTTCTATTAAAAAATTAAGAAAATAAATTTTTTTGAAATTTTTAAAAAATAAAAAACTTAAAAATTTTAAAAAAACTTTAAAAAAATCAGATAATATATTTTTTGTTATACCCCAAAAGTTTCTCATATGAAATATTTGCTACTTCAATTAATTTACTGGATCTTGAAAACTATTTTATATGATTAAATAAGGTGCACCGTTTCGATGACGTACGATCAACGTACAATCAACGGACAAAACCAGTCCTTATATAAAATACACGTATGTATTTTAATTTATTGGTCAAATTGAACTATCATTCAGGTCATAAAGTATTAAAAAGAGTTAATGGAGTAAACAATGATCCACCATGTGACTTTGAGAATAGACAAGGTATTTTAGGAGTTTTTTTGCCGTAATAGGCTACTTTTTGGAAATATTTGCGATTATGAGTCAGTTAAGAAACTATTAGCATTCGTAGGCTATTTTGTGTCACATCAGCAGCGATCGTTATTCTTATTAGTGATCTCTTCATTTTGAAAGTCGCTAATAGGAATAGGAGTCTCAGTTTTAAAATATTTAGAATTTTTTGTTTGCTGTCGTTATTTCCACTAGCGACCTTAGTATATATGAGGTCGCTAATGAGATTAGCGACCTTCAATGAATTGTATTCTAACACTCAGTAAAATTTTAAAAACTTTTGCTCTCTGAAAAAATAACAATCAATTTATTTTTTAAACTGAGGTCGCTATTCTGAATAGCGTCCTTAGTTGTACAAAGGCCGCTATTCGGAATAAAGGCCTTTATTGTACTAAGGTCACTATTCTGGATAGAAGCCTTAGTTGTGTGACTATTTTGCAAATTTTATAAAAAATAAGGAGATTGTGTTTCCGACTGAGGTCGTTATTGCAAATAACGACCGAAGTATACTGAGGTAGCTATTCCCAATAGCGACCTCAATTTAAAAAAAAAATCACAAAAAAACAAAAGCTCTTTAGAACACGTAAGTATCTCAATACATTTATTTGAGGTCGCTAATCTCATTAACGAAATCATATATACTAAGGTCACTAGTGGGAATAGCAACATCAAACAAAAAATTCAAAAAAATTTAAAACACAGGCCGCTATTTCCATTAGTGACTTTCAAAATGAATAGGTCGCTAATGAGAATAGCGACTGCTACTGACGTAGCACAAAGTCGCCCTCAACCGATAATAGTTTCGAAACTGGCCCATAATCGCAAATATTTTAAAAAAATTGCCAATGATGACAAAAAAATTGTATTTAAGATGGTCCGAGATTTATATAATATACTAGATGATTAGTATGTGCATTACATGTGTTTTGAATATCTCAAACATGTGCACAAATATGCCAACACAATGACGAATTATAGCTATGATATTATCTTGTTCAAATCAAATGCACATGATAAATTATTTCACCATAACAGCTGCATTTGCCTTAACAAATGAAAAAATATTAATTTGAAGATAATATAAGAGACATTTTATGATGCGAGCCCCTTCCATCCAACGGTAGATACGGAATCTTTTTCCTGAGTCATGGTCCCAAAACCCAGTCACAACTCCAGGTGCCACGTCCTTCGTCAACTAAATATAGTGACCTGGATCTATATAAGAGCATCCACTATGGTTCGACCTATATTTTGAGTATATGCAAATTTGCTTTTAGCATAGATGTTGTTCCCCCACTACGGTGAAAGCTATAATTTGCAAAAAAAAAATATTAAAATATATAGACGGAAGATGATCCTCCGTCTGATCTCCATTTTAATTTTTTTCTTTAGAAAAAAACCCAGCCGGAAGAAGATCTTCCGTCTGGTTTTTTTAATTTTTTTAAAAATGTTTTTCGAAGCCTCAGCCGGATGATCAAGTTCCCGTTTGGGATTTTTTGAATTTTTTTTTTTTTTTTTTTTTTTTTTGTCTTTTAGGAAAAGGACGAAAAAAGAAAATGACGAAAAAAAATAGGAAAAAAAAAATTGAAATGGCCGGAGGATCTTCTTCCGTCTCTTTCAATTTTTTTTAAAAATAATTAAATAAGTATAAAGACGGAGGATCTTCTTCCGTCTATACAATTTTGACCGGTCAAAATTGTATAGACGGAAGATCTTCTACCGTCTATTCCATAGACGAAGGATCGTTTTCCGTCTTCTATAATTTCCAAATGCTATTCAACTCTGCTATATATGGCCGACTACTGTTCATTGGTCTGCTATAAAGTAGCTTTATAGCAGACCGTAGTGGGATCAAAATTGCCAAAATTTGGATTTTTTAGCTTTATAGCCAACCATAGTGGATGCTCTAATGCCACACTTTTGACGGTAGATGTTAAATTTACCACTTTTGAAATTCCCATTTTACCCCCCTCCAATCGCTCCTTCTTCCTCCTCTCATCGCGTCGCTCGATCTGAGACCTGGCCTTCGTCTTCTAAGAATTTGCTTTAATTTCCGAGCTCTCTCGTCCATCATCTCCAATCTAAGCTGTAAGTCTCACTCTCTTCTTCTCCTCGTCTCTCTCAAAGTTCGCGTAATTCGCAGACTACGGAACGAGCTAGGGTTTCGGAGTGCGGAATTGAGCGATTTTGACCATAGATCTTGGAAATTTCGAGGGTTTAGATTGTAAATTCGTCAATTGTGAGATGAATTGAGAAGAAAAAAAGTGAGAGAATGGGGAGTAGTGAGTCGGATACGCCAACGAAGGCGGCGGCGAAGGCAGCTACGGGGGCCCCACAGGTCGGTGATGCAAATACACGGATCACTTTATTATTTTTTTAATATTAATTTAAATGGATGAATCTATGATTATTTGATTTTTATTTATTTTTTTCTTCTTATAGGAGCAGCAGCCACCTGCTACTAGTAGCTCGAGCACGAGTCCCGCAGTTTATCCGGACTGGTCTGGGTTCCAGGTAAAATTATTTCCTCATTTTCTGCTTAATTTTGGTGAATTATATAAGCGCTGACGTTTGTTTATTTAATAGATTTGCCCGTAGGCTTGTAAACAGTAAAACAACAATTATGTAGCTCAAGTTTGAATAGTAAAACAATAATTAGTTGTAAATAAAAGTCCATGTTTCCATTAGTATATGTTGAAAAATAATTATAAATGGGTTGTACCAACTTCTTAGAAGTTTGAGTGTGAAAAATGATGAAATTTAGCTGTTTATGAGATATTTGCTATTTTCAATGTAACATGAGCATTAAAAAAATGCATAAAAAATCTGAAAATTTACAAATCTGAAATTTGAAAATATAAATTTCTGAGTAAATAGAGAGAGAATGAGAGAGAGAGAGAGATAAACAAATAAAGGAGTTGTTTTGGGATTTGAATTTGAGTTTTTGGGGAAAACTTTTGGGCGGGAAAATATGGTTTGTGAGGTTTAGATCTGGACCGTTGACTTCACCTCTATTGAATGAGAGCCACTTGATGGCTTTTTTTGTGTTTTATTATATAAATTTATTTAATTTTTTGGTGAATTTTTTAAATTTGAAATGTGTTAATTTGAATAGGCATATCCGGCAATTCCGCCACCAGGGTTCTTTCACTCCGGCCATCAAGCTCATCCTTATATGTGGGGGCCTCAGGTGCGTTTTCTTTTTCTCACATTGTTATCATGCATTTTTATTGGAACTACATTATAACAGCTGATCATGTTTTGCTAAGAGAGGTTTGGCGGTCGAAATATTGGATCGGGATTGTGAGGGTAGATGCTATTTTTGAGGCTCATCAGATTGATTGGTATATTATTAGATGAGTGGTTGTTTACTCGTACAGTGTAGTAATATTTAGTATGAGTGTATTTCACAGATTGTACTATTTAGTTCTTGCACTCCCAAGAAACTGAGAGAACAAGAAGACAAAGTTTACTGCGGATGTTTTATGACATTTGGGAAATTGTTTTTTTTTAAGAAAAAGGTGGAGTATGGCCACCCTGTTTCATTAATAAGGAGTTAATAAAACAAACTCAGAGTACTGAGCCAATTACAAGGTCCTACAAACATACGAAAACAAAGTACATAAACTCCACCCCAAACATGGGGGGTGGGACAAAAGAAAATCAGAAGAGCCGCAACATACACGTGACTAACCGAAATACATCAGGTCCCCCCAACAAACCCTGGGGCGGTGGGTGTTTATCAATAGTAGCGGCTACGCAGTCTGTCAGTCTATCGTCGGACCGATCTCGACTTTCTCATCATCAAAATCCTCGACCTGAAATACGCTTGATATCTTTCCTCTGGGACCTGCTGCTGCCATGTTAGCCCAAAAAGAGATTAAGTGCATAGTATGAGTCAAGTTACCAGAAATGATATTACAAGTTTTGCGAAAATAAAAATTATTGCTGTCAAGCCAAAGAACCCACGTCGTTGCGGCAATAACGATGTACCATGCTTCTCTCATAGTTTTTCTCCCAATAGCAAATTTTGATCCTACCCACAGGTCCTCGTACACACTAGGGTACTGATTCGTTCCCAGTGCGCCGAGTACCTCAATGAGTACCGCTTTGCTCCTACGGCACTGTAAGAAGAGGTGATCTCTAGTTTCCAGGGTAGCGTGGCAGATCCTGCACCGAAAGTCCACATTCGGTTGACGTTTAGAGAGATTTTCTCTAGTCAAAATCGCATCGTTCAGGACCAGCCATAAGCAGGCTTTGATTTTCAGCGGAGCTTTCGTCCTCCAAACGACGCATGCCCACTTTGGGGTGCATCCCCTAAAGTGAATGTGGTTATACAGGGAGCAAACGGTGAAAGTGTCGTTCTTTTCCAGTCCTCAAGATTTCTTATCTGGACCTTGGGAGCAACTAATTCCGACATTGGTGATGTAGGTCTGGAGTTCTATTAGTCTCGTCTGAGAGCCCAGGTTGAGTGGTTGTTTAAAAGGTGGTTTCCAGGCTCCTCTTTTCCAGGCTACGACCATCGTGCAGTGTGGTTGTGACGCACGATCATAAAGATCGGGGAACAGGGCTCTTAGTGTGTAATCACCACACCACTTATCTCACCAGAATCTGGTAAGTCTGCCATTACCGATAGCTGATTTAATGCAGCTCATGATGGGTTCGTAGGTCTTGGCAATGCCTTTCCAGAACCAGGAGAGACACGTGGCCCTACCCTGAAGCCCAAATTTTTCGTTCCATTCCCATGCAGATATCCCTGAACGAAGTCTTGCCACCCTTCTTCATTAGGGTGAAAAACCTTCCACCACCATTAACCCAGTAGAGCAAGATTCATATCTCGAAGATCGATGATACCAAGTCCTCCATGTATCTTTTTCATACAAGCCTTCTCCCATCTGATAAGGTGGTAACCGCCCCGATCCGCGTCTGCCTCTTTCCATAAAAATCGCTTTCGGGTCCGGTCAATTCTCTGAATTACCCATCGTGGCATTTCAAAGAATGACAGATAATATGTTGGAAGATTAGATAGGACTGCATTAATGAGCGTGATTCTCCCACCCAGTGATAGGGCTTTGCCTTTCCAACCTGTTAGACGGTTCTCCACCCGGTTGATAATGGGTAGCCAATCAGCCTTTTTGAGTTTTCCGGGCCTTAGTGGCAAGCCTAGGTATTTGATGGGGAAGCTCTTTGTGGAGCAATTAAGGATTGTGGCATGTTCTAGTGCCTTCTCCAATGTCAGGGCAATGAGGATGAGTGCACTTTTGTGGAAGTTTACCCTGAGTCCAGACCAAGCTTCAAAACTATATAAAATACCTTTGAAGGCGGTTGTTTCACCGAGGTTGCCATTACCAAATAGAAGAGTATCATCTGCGTATTGGAGGATCGAGCAGCGTTTGCGGTTTACCCCCTTGGCCATCGGTACAATCCAACCCGCTCTACTACAATTAGCCATCATGGATTGAAGGACGTCTGCCACAATGGTGAAAAGAAGGGGTGAGAGCGGATCCCCTTTATTTTATATCTTCTTTATGGATAAGAGCTACTGGTACGTGGGGGGGGGGGTGTAATTTGATGTGTACGATAGTCATGGACCTCATGGTCATTACAAGTAGGGCTGCAAACGAACCGAGCTACTCGGCTCGAGCTCGGCGAAACGAGCCGAGCTCGAGCTTGGGGTTTTTGTGATTATTATGCTTAGCTTGCGAGCTACTCGGCTCGAACTCGGTCAAAGCCAAAGCTCGGCTTGAGCCGAGCTCGAGCTCGATTGCTTAACGAGCCGAGCTCGAGCCTCAAAATACTCGGCTCGGCTCGTTTGCAGCCCTAATTGCAAGCCTCCAGCGTTTAGGATGGATTTAGATTAGCTACTCTCTTAGGCATTTTCTATGCTTCTCCTTTTGTCTGCGGCTGGTTTGTTTGTGAATTCATGGGCTTGGGAAGGCAGTTTGTAGGAGATGTATTTCGATCTTTGAGTGAGTAATCCTTCCTATGAACATTAAGTCAGATTGGCAGTTGAATTGAATTAGCCATAGTGAGCGTAAACTTGCCACTACTATTTACAGGAAAAGGTATTTGATGGGTATGGGTCCATGAGGTGTGTGCGAAGTAATGTTTGGTGTTGCTGCCCCTTATCTAGGAATACTCGTAATCAGTTGTATGTATTTTTTGTTTGCAGCACCTCATGCCTCCATATGGGACCCCACCACCTCCCTATGTTATGTATCCTCATGGAGGCGTATATGCTCATCCATCTATGCCACCGGTATTTTTTTGTGAAACATTTTTATTCTCTACTCTAATTTTCTATTAACATGAGCACTTTCCCTTCCACATTCAATACGTAATAATGCTAACTGTTAGTTTCCATTCTACAACTATTGAGCAGGGGTCACACCCATTCAGTCCTTATGCTGTGCCTTCTCCCTACGGAAATGCTGAGACTTCTGTCAGTTTCCTTTTGATTGGTTCAATTGTTGCATTTGCTTGTGCATATCAAATGAGTATAGTGTTATGTTATACTTTTCACAGGTAGCTTTGGCAAGTGGCATGGAATTGGATGGGAAGTCATCTGATGGTAAGGAAAAAAGCCCAGTTAAGAGATCCAAAGGAAGTTTGGGCAGCTTGAATATGATTACAGGAAAGACTACTAATGAGCTGGGTAAAACATCTGGAGCATCAGCCAATGGAGGGTCTCATAGGTATACCTAGGACCAGTTATCATACTTTTTCAGGTGTATGTGGCGGCTAGTATGCTACACATTAATGACCTTTCTACTAATTATTTCTCTGTTGGATTTGTGAAAATTTTACATCCTCAGCGGTGAAAGTGGAAGTGAAGGATCGAGTGAAGGAAGTGATGCCAATTCTCAAAATGTAAGTTACTTTCTGTTTGTCATATTGTATTAGGATTCACACCTTATTTATCCATTGCAATGTGGAAGTCATGATGATCATGTAGACAATAATATTGTTGGGTCTGACTTTGTCAAAGTTGTTAGAGTTGTTGTTTGTTTCAGCTAATAAGCTCCTGTATACTAGGAGTCACGTAGTTAGAGTTTGTTTGAATTTGTTTTGAATTAGTCTGTAACAAACACGACGACTTGTACGTGGTTGTTACCGTTGCTTTCATCATCTTATCATGTAAAGGATATATAAACTTATAGCCTTTACATGATAAGATGATGAAACTTATCGAAGTTGTTTAATAAACTTATCGAAGTACTTCCATAACTTTGTGTGTGTGTTTAAGAGCCTATCAAATTCCGTTATCAGAGCTTTGAAAGAGGCCTGATTGTGAGCGAGTGAGTGAAACACTGCGAGTGTAGGTGAGTGAGTGACGATGGCTGAGGCTAACAGCTTTGCACAGGCGTGCATCCCCAAGTTTGATGGGGATTATGATCATTGGAGTTTGATCATGGAAAATCTCCTCAGATCAAAGGAGTATTGGAGTGTCGTCCAGGGAGGTTATACAGAACCAGCCAGTGAAGAAGCATTGACACCAGCTCAGAGGAAGACTCTAGAAGAAGCGAGGCTTAAGGATTTGAAGGCCAACAATTATCTCTTCAATTCTATTGACAAGACCATTTTGAACACAATTACTCAGAAGGAGACGGCCAAACAGTTGTGGGACCCAATGAAGGTTAAGTATCAAGGGAATGCACGGGTGCAGCGTGCTCAACTTCAAACTCTTCGCAGAGATTTTGAGCTACTGGAGATGAGATCCGGAGAGACGGTCAATGATTATTTCGGGAGAGTGATGGTGGTGGCCAACGACATGAGAAACTGTGGTGAAGACATGCCGGATGTCAAGATCGTTGAGAAGATTCTACGTACTCTTACCGAGAAGTTTAATTACATTGTGTGCGCGATTGAAGAGTCGAAGGACATTGATAGTCTTTCAGTTGATGCCTTACAAAGCTCGTTGCTGGTCCATGGGCAGAAGTTTAGAAAGAGTGGTGGAGCCGAGCAAGCACTGAAGGTTAGTCATGATGAAAGAGGAAGCAGAGGCAGAGGAGCTGCGACTAGAGGCCGGGGGAGAGGCAGAGGGAGGCAATTTGACAAGGCCACCGTGGAATGTTATAAATGTCATCAACTAGGGCATTTTCAATACGAATATCCTAGTTGGGACAAGAAAGCCAACTATGCTGAGATTGATGAGGAAGAACAGATGCTTCTGATGGCTTTTGTGGAAACTAACAATGTAAAAAGGGAAGAAGTGTGGTTCTTAGATTCCGGATGTAGCAACCACATGTGTGGGAAGAGACAGTGCTTCTCGGATTTTGATGGTACATACAGACATTCGGTGAAGTTGGGCAATAATACAAGAATGGAAGTGATGGAGAGAGGAAATATACGACTGAAAATTGAGGGCAAAACTCAGGTGAATACAGATATTTATTATGTGCCGGATTTGAAAAATAATTTGCTCAGTATAGGCCAACTTCAAGAACGGGGATTTGCTATTCTTATAAAGCATGGAGTATGCAAGCTTTATCATCCAAGAACGGGTTTGATTATGCAGACATGGATGACCACGAATAGGATGTTTGTGTTGTTGGCTAATGTGGTACCAGAAAGCTCTACTTGCTTACAAACAATGACAGAAGATGAATCACAGCTGTGGCATCGGAGATATGGACATCTGAGCTATAAGGGGCTACGGACATTAAGATACAGAGACATGGTAAAGGGCATTCCACTGTTGAAAACTACAACTAAGTCATGTACTGATTGCTTGGTAGGCAAGCAACATAGAGAGACGATTCCAAAAAGAAGTCAGTGGCGTGCTTCCAAGAAATTGCAGCTCGTACATGCTGATATCTGCGGCTCAATCACACCATCTTCTAACAATGATAGAAGATACATTTTAACATTCATTGACGATTATAGTAGAAAGGTGTCGATATATTTTCTGATTGAAAAGTCTGAGGCATTCACAACCTTCAATCATTATAAGAATCTTGTTGAAAAGGAATCTGGAGTACCTATATGTTGTTTACGCACTGACAGAGGAGGAGAATTCACCTCCAATGAGTTTAATACTTCCTGTAAAGATAATGGTATAAACAGGCAACTTACAGCAGCTTACACCCCACAACAGAATGGGGTAGCCGAACGCAAGAACCGAACTAACATGAATATGGTTCGGTGTATGTTGTCTGGCTTAGAGGTACCGAAGAGATTCTGGCCAGAAGCTGTGAGATGGACAACACATGTTCTTAATAGAAGCCCAACGTCGGTGGTGAAAGAGAAAACACCAGAGGAGAGGTGGAGTGGAGTTAAACCTAAAGTGTATTACTTTAGGGTTTTTGGATGCTTAGCCCATGTTCACATGCCAGACCAGAAAAGAAAGAAGTTGGATGATAAAAGCTTCCCTTGTGTGCTACTGGGAGTCAGCGACGAGTCGAAAGCATATCGGTTGTTTGACCTAGCAAACAAGAAAATAGTGACAAGTCGAGATGTGAGCTTTGAAGAAGATAAGGGCTGGAATTGGGGAAGAACAACAGAAGAAGTGAGACAAGATGTATTGGTTTGGGAAGGTTGTGATGAAGATAAAGCCGAAGAGTCTGAGAATGAAGAAGAAGCTGCAACCGAAACAAATGATGAAAATCAAGTAGCTACTGTACCAACGGTCAATCAAGAGGCACCAAGTGAAGTACTTCCGGCAGCAAATAGATCTCGGAGAGCTCCTCCATATTTGCAAGATTATGTATTAGGAGAAGGCCTTTCAGAAGAAGTAGATGAGTCAAACAATCTTGCAATGTTTGCTTCCTACGAAGATCCTTGTTCCTTTGAAGAAGCAGCAGTAGAAGAAAAATGGAGAAAGGCTATGGACTGTGAGATGGAGTCCATTGAGAAGAATGAGACCTGGCAGCTTACACCACTATCAGCAGGAGCAAAGAAAATCGGTGTAAAGTGGGTTTTCAAGACCAAATTGAACGAGAATGGTGAAGTAGACAAGTACAAGGCCCGGTTGGTAGCTAAAGGTTATGCTCAACAGCATGGGATCGATTACAATGAGGTCTTTGCTCCAGTAGCAATATGGGATACGATTTAGATGGTTCTGGCACTAGCAGCACAGAAAAGTTGGAATGTATACCAACTTGATGTTAAAGTGCGTTTCTTCACGGTGAGCTAGATGAGGATGTGTATGTGGAGCAGCCGTTGGGATATGTTCGTAAGGGTGAAGAGCATAAGGTTTACAAGCTTCGGAAGGCACTTTATGGATTGAAGCAGGCACCACGTGCTTGGTACAGTAGAATTGAGGCTTATTATCTCAAAGAAGGCTTTACACGGTGCAATTATGAGCATACTCTCTTTGTCAAGTCAGAAGAAGGAGGTAAGAGGCTGTTAATTGTAAGTCTGTATGTTGATGACTTGATCTTTACTAGTAATGATACTTGCATGTTTGAGAAGTTTAAGAGCTCCATGAAAGATGAGTTTGAGATGACGGATTTAGGGAAGATGAAATACTTCCTTGGTATTTAGATTATGCAGAGATCAGAAGGCATCTATTTGAGTCAGAAGAGATGCAGGTGAGTTGTTGGAGAGGTTTCACTTACATAATGGAAATCCAGTAAAGAATCTGATTGTACCAGGTTCTAGATTCTCAAAGGAAGGAGGAGGAGCTAAGGTGGATGCAACCTTGTACAAACAATTAATCGGGAGTCTCATGTATATTACTGCTACAAGGCCAGATTTAATGTATGTGGCATGTTTGTTAAGTAGATATATTGCTAGTCCCATAGAGGTGCATATGCAAGTAGCAAAGAGGGTGCTACGATATTTGAAGGATACTGTGTCCTTGGGTTTGCTTTACAAGAGAGATGATGCCACAGAGCTAGTTACCTATACAGATAGTGATTATGCCGGGGACATCGATGATAGAAGGAGTACAAGTGGTTATGTGTTTCTGTTGAATGGAGGGGCAGTTTCTTGGGCTTCGAAGAAGCAGCCGGTGGTGATGCTGTCAACCACGGAGGCTGAATTTGTTGCGGCAGCATCTTGTGCTTGTCAATGTGTCTGGATACGAAGGATTCTGGTGCAGCTTGGTTGTTTACAGTCACAGCCGACAACTATTCTATGTGATAATTGTTCAACAATTAAACTGTCCAAGAATCCGGTTCTACATGGCAGGAGTAAGCATATTGATGTTAGATTCCATTTCTTATGGGATCTTACGAAGGAGGAAGTTGTAAGGCTTGTTCATTGTGGCACAAAAGAGCAAGTAGCTGATATAATGACTAAGCCTCTGAAGCTTGATGTGTTCATGAAGCTGCGAGAAGAGCTTGGAGTGTGTGAGGTACCACTGAGTTTAAACCGAATACTACTGCGTTCAGTTTAGGGGAGGCATTGTTGGGTGTGACTTTGTCAAAGTTGTTAAGAGTTGTTGTTTGTTTCAGCTAATAAGCTCCTGTATACTAGGAGTCACGTAGTTAGAGTTTGTTTGAATTTGTTTTGAATTAGTCTGTAACAAACACCACGACTTGTACGTGGTTGTTACCGTTGCTTTCATCATCTTATCATGTAAAGGCTATATAAAGCATGAAGTTGTTTAATGAACTTATCGAAGTATTTCCAGAACTTTGTATGTGTGTTTAAGAGCCTATCAAATATATCTCTAGTCTGATTTGCTTATCAGTTATAATTGCTATCCGATTGGATCTTTTGTTAGCAAAAGTCTGGATAAATGAGGATCACTGTAATACTCTCGCTCAGATCTGCTGGAGTTGTTGAGGATGGATTAAGGTAGTGTTTGGCCCAGCTTAAAATTAGCTTAGCTTCTCCTTTAGAAGGAGAAGCTGGGCCAAACACATTTTTGAAAAGCCAAAAAAAGTAGAAGTAGCTTTTTTTTTATTAAGAAAAGGAGCTCCAAAAGAAGCCCTCCAGATCTACTTCTGGCTTCTGGCTTCTCCTTTTCTTCTTTTTTTTTACCCAAAACCAAAGATCAAAAAAATTCCCCTTCCCCTTCCCCTTTCCCTTCCCCTTCCTCCATTCTCTCGCCGAACCTCGCCGCCGTCGTCCAAGTTTCCAAATGGGATCGTGCTTATCCCATTTGTAGACTTAACTCTACAGATTGGAAAATTTTCGGTAAATTTGTATCAGTTTGGAAAATTTTCGATAAATTTGCTAAGGTTTGGGTTTTGGGCGACTACTGGGCCGTTCTCACCCACTTTGATTATTCTAGGGTTTATTACTTTCTTGAATCTCTCCTAAAAATTCATCCAAGAAAAGAAACGAAGCAAACGAGGGAACAAAAATGGTGACTCCTTGTCGCAGGTCGGCGGCCATGGCGGCCGTCCGATTAATCGCGCACCGATCAAGAACCTCCCTTCCCAAAGTCAACGCCACAACGATCAGAACGCCGTCTTCTTCGCCTCTCATTTTAAGGTAATCAAATCAAGCGGTCCTCTTCTCAAAACCAACCATTGTAACTAACCATTCTCCTATTTTATTTTGCTTTTAGATCGAGACTTTCGGCTTTGGGATGCGTGCAATCGCTGATGGCGCTCCATAGCGCTATCGCCTCCGCTCGTCTGATATCCAACATCGCCGTCGATTCCTAATGTATCAGTTTGGAAAATTTTCGATAAATTTGTAGACTTAACTCTACAGATTTGTAATTGGATAATTTTGAAGAAATTATGATCAAAAAAATTTTGACACTTCATACTCCAAACAACTTCTAGCTTAAAAGTAGCTTTAAAGTTAAAAAAAAAAGCTGACTATCCAAACAGCTTCAGCTTTTAATTTCAAAGCTGTACTTTCTAGCTTCTCCTTCTGAAGTAGCTTTAAAGCTAAAAAAAGCTAGGCCAAACGCACCCTAAGAACTGGCATTGACAAATTATTCATCCAATAAATATGAATCAGTGAATTTGTAATAAGAGTATAAATTTTGTTCCAGAATTGTAGGCTTTGTTAGTTCATAAAATTGATCCCATATTTAGTAAAACTCGGGCTCATGGCTAGCGTGCGGTTTTGACATATTTCAATCTAATTCTCCAAATTGGCTGTGTTTCTCCACAATGTTACAAATTACAACTCCTACCTGAGATCATACAATTCTATGTTGGGTTTTGAATTCTCAGCTGTTGCGACAAATTCTATTATATTAAATATTTTTTCCTATTTCACTTTTGGGAATGACAGCTATAGTCACACCACGAACTCCGTTGCATGCTAGTGATTTACTCAGCATCAATCAAAAACCTTTACTGAGTAGCCATTCATTTTGTTTGATCTTGTTCAGGATAAGACAAGTGGTGGGCATGGTTCTTATGATGGTACGTTTATATAAATCTCTCAATTCAACTAATCTCTTATAATTCTGAGATACTAACAGGCAAAGCAATTTTGTTCTATCCATTATATTAGGGGAGGCATCTGAGAATGGGAATGCTGCACGCAGTTCTCAGAATGGAGTAGCCCATCCTTCCTCACAAACAGTGATGAACCACCCCATGCCAATAATGCCTATGGCAGCTGCTGGTGTACCTGGAGTTGGTGGTCCCACCACTGCATTAAATATAGGCATGGACTACTGGGGTGCTCCAAACCCATCCCCTGTGCATCCTGCCCGCGGTAAAGTTCCTGCCACCACAGTTGCGGGAGCAATGCTTCCTGGAGGGATCACTGGGCCCCGCGGGAATGTTCCGTCAGAACTTTGGCAGGTTTGATTGTTAGAAGTGAACCCTTGTTACATTTATGCATTACTAGATTTGTTAGACACGTGCAATGAAAAAAAAATATACGGTTATTAAATTTAAATATTGATTTTCTTGAATGATGAATGAAAAGAACTTAATGTTAAGAAAATAAATAATGAAGTAATGATATGTACTTCGTTTCTATTTTATTTAGTATAAAAAGAAATGTTTCAAAAGCAGATTAAATTTGGCCGGTATTGAATTTCACATTATTTCAAGCAAGAATGGGAATTGATCACCATTATTAAAGCATAAGACATTTAATGATGTCCGTAATTCTCGATATATATCATTGGGAAGGAACAAACACGTATGTGACACTTATATGTGGCTGCTCACACGAAATTAAAATAAGCTGGCCTTACACTAATCTTCTCGAATTACTCCATAATAATAAAGTAAAATTAATTAATTTCACATGAGGCAGCTATTGTTTGGCATCTAATTGTAGTCATTGTAATATTCTGATTATTTAAAAGAGTTACTGGGCATGAGCAATGCAAGTAAGAGGCTATGGTTAAGATGTTAGTAGATGATAGATGCAGATGAGAGTTAAGATGTGTGGTTGAGATTTATTAGTGGAAGGTTGTCCACGAAATACACAAACATGACTCTAGTTAAAATGGTAGAGATAAATATACTGAAGCTTCTATTAAACTTATTACAAATCGTCATTTGCATTTTAAGTAGTTCATTGGCCTTCAATTATGTCTAGTCAATCTCACTCCTGACTCCGTGACCACATGATAAACTTTTTTAATGGAATATTATATATGGTTGGAGTCGATATTTAATACTTTCAAAGTAAAACATTTCCTGTGAACTAAAAAGGAGTTGACGTTCCATCAACGAGCACACGGGAATGCAAAGCTTTTGAGTTTCAATTACCTGATATTGATTAAGCCGAAAAATCTTGGAATCTAACTAATCCTTTCGAGTTAAGAAGTACATAGACAGACCGTGCCACAGATTGATTCAGAACAAGATTAGTTCGAAAATACTAAATAGAATTAACAAGCATCATGTCTGGTACATATGTTGGTGAGTCATAGCGTACATTTATTTAATGCTTAATCCAGTATTTTCTTATATATCTGTTTTGTGACTGTTTATTGTATTGGAGCTAAGTAGTGTCAAACACATGCAAATGGCTGGCGCATTGTATTTATACTGACACTTGAGCATTGTTAACCTTCTTCTGGGTTTTAGGATGAAAGAGAATTAAAAAGGCAGCGAAGAAAGCAGTCAAACAGGGAATCTGCACGTAGATCCAGGTTGCGGAAGCAGGTATAGAGAAAATATATTTGAGGTATAAATATCGCCAGTGGAAGTCAAGCATCATTTAATGATTATTATTTCCAGGCGGAGTGTGAAGAGCTTGCTCAACGTGTTGATGTCTTGAAAGCCGAAAATTCCGCCCTTAGAGCTGAAGTAGAGCGAGTAAGGAAGGAGCATGATCAACTACTTGCTCAGAATACCTCTCTGAAGGTAGGGTTTGGTTCTTTCTACAATTAGCTGCAATACAGTATACTTATTCTCAGCATAACTCAGTCTTCTCATTTCTTATACGTTTTTTGATTCCTTGACCCCCCATGGTGTTTTATATTATTGCTGTGCTGTCAGTTATGTTATCAGTTTCAGTTAATTTTTATTTCCTCCCCCACCCCTCCTAATCTCCTCTGTCTTTCATTGCCTGTCCCAAGTGAGGGCAATGGAGGACTGTGTTTACTGTTCAGTAACTTCAACCAGCAAAAAAAAAATCCTATATGAAATGCAACCTAAAGAAAATAGATTGAGGTGTCCTAAGTTAATTTGACATAGTAGGTTATCTTTCATGGAAAAATGATATGATGTTGCCATCCAGTCATTTGTTACAAAATTTTTGTCATTGTTTTTGCTTTTTATTATTGCATAATGGACAAATCATGACTATATTGTAGCTCTTGGAAAAGACATTGCTTACATTTGCTTTTTCCCTTGAGAATAGTTACGCATGTCTTTTCATTATTATAGATATACATTTGCTTTTCATCTTTGGTTTATCCAAATTCTTCTCAACTTTAGAAGGTCACCACATATACTCCCCTTTCTATTCAAATTTCCAAATTCCACAAGTTAGCAGATATTTCTTGAAATTTCACTCTCCATACCTTGAATTAAACCCATGCTGGAACTTTGCAGGAGAGACTTGAGGGCACACTACGTGGAACAGATGACATCCGACCTGAAAGCACAAGCAGGGCTATAGATTCTGATGCACAAACAGGGCAAGAGATTGGTCTCTAAGACCTTGACTGCTAAGATCATTCAGATACCCCATTTAACTATGACCACGATCCCTCATTACATAGCAATTTTATTAAAAGATAGAATTATTGCACTTGATTGTTAATAGGCATCTGTGTTGTTAATGCTGACTCTATACATGGTTCCTGTCATAATTTGTCTTGACTGGTCCTTTTAACAAGTCAGGTCAGGCAGGAGAAGTAGTATTGGAACCACACTGGTTTCTGTTAAACTAAGGCTAGTCGGTTCATTCCATTTGAAAAAATTCTATATTTCTATGGTTTGTTGAATGTATAACTTATGAGAGTAAGCATTGACTGTATTATGTAATTGGAGTTTTATAAGATTCTTACTGTAATGGGTACGGTCGACTTTCAATATGTAACAAATTGAAAATATTTATAGAGAGCTTTGTTGTTTGTTTTCTTCTCTAAATTCTATCATTACTAAATTCAATACTGACTATTTGAAGCCTTGAATTGAAGTGAAATGCTGGAGGCCCTTTAGTTTGTGGAAGAATCAGCATGCTGTTGATGGCTATTATGATCCTTCATCACTTTCAGGTTGGTATCCCCAACATTCTGAATTTCTTATTGGTAACCACATATCATAAAGTGCGTATATTAGGTTAGAAGTCTGCTCTATGAAACATTTTGACAAATAGATTACTAGCCTTTTCTTTTAGTATTCTTTCATATTTTCTGCCTCTCATCATTGTTTTGGATATATATTCTCCATGTGTTTTAGTATTCCAAACCCATGAGTTTCAAGTTCTGCAAAATTTTAATTCTGATCCTTTTTGAAGCTTCATCATTAACAGATGCGCACAGTTCTATGATGTTCTAACAATTGCCGAATCTAGTATCATGTTGTATTGGATTCCACTAGATCAAAGCCTAATCAAAGGATGCACACAAGGTGGAATAAGACAAGCATTTCTTGACAGCAATATAAAATGATGCTGTGTTATGTATTACTTAAAGGACGAGTATCAAGTTTTGAGCTGATGCATTCTCTCAGGTAAATCTTTCTCCTTTGTTCTCTATGATTATTTCGAACGAATAATTGTCAAAACATTAAACTGTAAGGTTAACAAATTGAGTATCTTTGAAACATTTTTTGTTTTTCTTCTGTAGCAGTTTTGGAGCTGAATCCATCTTGAATGTTGGAAAGGTGATTTTATTGGTTGTCTGTAAAGATAGTATCAATCATGCTTCTACACGGTAAGTTTTTTCTCTTGGTTTTAGAGGTTCTGTTAGTTGAGCATGTTATTTTAAGTTTTTAACTGAACAAATCATATATTACAATCAGATAACTAAATGAAGATATGATTTCTTTTCCTTTTTTTCCTTTTTTTTTTACAAATTTGTCATGTTTGAGTTATAAGCTTACTGCATTATTTTCACTAGTATTTCTAACCTCTATGCTTTGGGTGCAGATAAATGCTGGAAAAAAGTGTTATGGTACTATTTGCAAGTTTGCGAAACAGATCATCAGCCCTTCAGTAGGCCTGTAAATCTGAGGAAGCTTTGGATGAATATCTTGTCTCTGCATGATAAATTAATAATAACTTGTTCCTTCTCTCTTATTAAACTTGTCAAGATACTAATTTTTGAACTGAATTAGATAAATAGCTAAGCTCGAGATTATGCCTGCTCAACTTGTTTTGAAAAGCTTTGATTAATCTTAGCATGTGCACACACAAGCATATATACATGTACCATCGTCGTCATATATTTTATACGGTTTCAAAAATGCATATACCTTTCAGAGTTTCTCTGTTTGGCTCCGGGTATGTCTGAATTGCTTTTACCCCAGCTGAGAGGTGTTTGAGTGTTTCACTTCTGTTTTTCTTTGTTAGAGTATTATGTATCATTCTTTCATTTGTCGACTATACTTTTGTGCTTCGGTTTCACAAAATCTGGCAAGATGTACTGTTTATGTGGAGAAAATCTGGCAAGATGTACTGTTTATGTGGAGTTCGTAATTAATCACGGCAGAATGGTTCCACCTTTAACCCAAATACAGGAAAACAGGATAGAATTAGTGCAAAATTATGAGAATATGGAGGAAAATGCGTAGCAAGCAAACACAATTTGTTAAGATGTTACTGTATATAAAAAAAAGTATATGTTTTTTATGGCATTATAAAGTATGCTTGGAGAAAATTTCGGTTGTTTGATAATATTTAAAATCACCTTCCTGCCAAAATCACTTCTCATTATGCTTGCAAACTTTTGAATTATAGATCCTCTTACTAAATTAATAGGAGAGAGATTCTCTTGTAAAGTAGTTATACTTGGCACTCGCCATGTTTATTGTGTTGTCATACATATGTATGTATACAAAAAAGACATGGCTCGAGGAAGTGGAAGGGTACTACAAGACAATATTAAGAGGCGGGCGATTGGTTGTCACGCTATTACATGGCTCGAGAAGGGTAATGTTGGGTTGTTTTTGCATCAAATTCCGGCTAGAAAACTAACAGGTGAGGAAGAGGAGGACGAGAATTCGCCAGGTTAGTGTTGGGAGTTGGATCCTGCATCGCTTCCTTCTAAACTACTACTTCGCATAGCATGGATAGTAGTAGTAGTAGAAGAAGAAAACGTGCGGCTTAGCGTAAGTTGTAGTGGTTCTTTGTTCATAAGCTTATAATTGGAATATCTATGTTGAGGGTTTTGTTTTCAGTTTCCTAAGCTGGAATTTGTAGGCTGTAGTTTGTTTGCTTATGTACATGTCATTTATTTTGAATGACATAATCTGTATCACCTCATTTCAGTTTGAACTTCAATAACCTTGTTCATAAGCTAAGCTGTGCTTCACATCAATATTGGGGTGTTTCTCTGGCTCTAGATCCTGTATAAGCTGATAATGGATTTATGTTACACTGCCAATTTTTTTCCTTGTACTACAATTACATTTGCTGCCCTGGATTGTGCAATTGCCACAATGTTCACCTTAATGATCGGGAGTGGCAGTATCATTAGCAATATCAATTTGGCAATGAGATTCCAATGCCAGCAATCACCTTCAGTTACCTTTGGACAACGTCGGCGGCCAAAGGAACGCTTGTTCCTCATATGAGCTGATTCTGCTTGTTTTGCAACATTCCAACTTGATATTGAGAATGGCTGTTAGACATCGGTTAATGCTCATGATGACACAGTAAGGGAGGAAGGTAACGTTGGGAGAAATCACAATGGGATTCCCAGAGTAGAGGGAGAGTGCGAAGAGGATGCAATACACAACAGTGGGAGTGCAATTATCCAAAGAGCAGGAGAGTTTACTATGAACGGTATAAAAAAAACTGTCAAGATACTATCAAACAGCGCACCCTACGCATGAATACTTTGTTGGCAACCAAAAACAGGAAAGTTCATTTTCTCACGAAATTCATCAAACTATATACTGCTTCACCTCGAAGTAGACATGTAAACAACATGAGTCCTAATAATCCAAGTTTTCTAACTAAAAATTTTGCATTTCAAAATAAAGCGACAACTCTTCCCAAAAAAAAAAAAACACCAAGTGACAAGAGGGCAACAATGCTTTATAAAGTTATGACTCAATTATACATCAGATACAAGTACTGACTTCACCAAAGATCTCATGTGTTTGCCTATCAGTGTCCGTAGTACTTAAAAACAAGTGGGCCTGATAAATCATGAAAACGAGAAAACAGAGTTTAAATTAAAAGAAGCTCCATACCCAGTTTTAATCTCTCGCCATCTTCCCTGATACAACTGATATCAGATGTCTCTTTAGAATTTATGAGATGTCCAATAAAACCTCGTCAGTATGATATCACTTTCAAAAGGAGATGAGGTCATCCTTTTGCGCTGAGCTCCCTCCTTCCTTACCAAAAATCATCTCATCGAGGTCATCCATCATGTCATCTTCTCCTGACCTTACATAAGACCCTGCTGGTTTCCTTACTAAGGCATTCTCTTTGTTATAAACTCGAGGAGACTCCTCAGGCTCAACAGCGACTGGTATCATAGCAGGCTCTGCCTCAGATTGCGCGACGGGAGGTGTTTTCAGCTCATCGTACTTTGACAGCACCTTTACAAGCTCATCATTCACATTCAGTGCCTCGATGAGTGCAACTTCATTGTCTGTGGCCGTCTCGATGATTCTTTGAACTGTATATTGACATTGCTGGCACTGCTGAATCAGGGTGGTTGTCAAGTCATCCTGCAAGCATATAATATGTAAGAGAGTTAACAACAATTCCCACAAAAATAGTTATGAGAAAATAAGTACTTTTGAGATATACCACAAACAATTACCTAATGATTGGAAGTAATCAAGCTACTAGGTTTGGGAATTTTCAAGAGATTATTTTGTCTAATAAGTCCAGATCAATCTAGAGAACACCACAAGACTGGATTGTCAACAAGAAATTCCTTTGTCAATCAACTATATTGCATATATTAACGATCCTTAAGTCAAACCATAGAAAATGACAAAATTCAAGTTCTCCTGACAAGGGGAAGGTTGCAGAGGAGAAGATATGAAATAAAGCTCAAATCAAAATGACACGTCAAAACATAAAATAAACATACACACACCGTACATGGTTTCCAGCAGTCTGTACACAGAGAAATTGCATGTGCATGTTCATGAAAATCACAAACCTTCTCAGGAGATGGATCTGGATCATCTTCAGCATTGGAGGATCCTGTATATCATCCATCCATCACAAGTATGGATAAAGGAAGCATGCACTTAAAAGTTTGCACAATGTATCAAGTGCTACTCTGATGCACGGTGTGCATATGCAAATTTATCCTAAGCACGCATCTAGCTTCACCATCCTTCTATTAAAATTAATGAGTCACCATGTTCCAAAATTAGCTTCTTTGACCCTAGTGCATTGTTTATGGCACCAATGCAAATGACGGTGTAAATTATCATAGAAACTCCAGGTTTCAGATCTCATGTCGCTGAACTCACAAAAGTCATCAATAAAAGAAAGACAAAAAACCAGGGAATATAAAGTGCAAATATGCAGCAATTTAAACAAGAGGTGAGTTGATTCTGAGAAAATTACTCTAGTAGTTAGAAGATTCATTCAAATCAAGAAAAAGCCAATAATATGTGAAGCCTAGATGTTACAATCTAAACTAAGGGGCTAAACATATCATAAATACTGTGAATATCCTTCCAACTAATAAAAGGTCATAAATATGAACTGAATCATGCAAAAGCAAAATTCAATCTGATATGAATACCGTTCCTTGCCAAAGAAAGGAAACAGTGCAACTGGTATAGATATGTAATTTATTCAAAGCTAACAAGTTACCTGTAAAACATCTTGTTGTGGCGAGGAAGATAAAACAGTTGTAAGAAGTTCGATGCTGTTCCGAGCCACATCAAATGCCTCCTTTATTTGCTCAGCAGTAAAACTTTCGACAGGAACATGGCGATGAACCTCCCTACTAGCATTGGCATGTGATTCTGCCTCTGTAACAGAGCTTGGTGGAGTGAATATAGGAGCCAAACTCTCATTGTCGCGTCCAGGGAAACGTATGCCCCTAGATTTTAAGCTCTACAAAACAAATTTTACGGGTACCATCAGGAAACTTTGATAGAAACATCCAACTTTACCTTTATGTGTTAAGTTTGCTACAAACAGAGCTTTATTTGTTTGCAATTCACGTTGCAAGGTTCCCACTGCAAGTCAAAGTTGCAAGTATAAAGGTTTCTTTACTTCTTATTGCAAGTTAACAAGGGAAACATGCAACTAGAGTGAAATTTCTCGTATTAATACACAATGAACACCAACTTCATGAGCCATCAGGTTTTCATTGAAACTTATCAATAGAGTTATGACAGGAAAAAAAACAATCTTTTAAATGGATTAGCATAAGAATTATCCAAAAAAACATAATGCACTAATGAATGACCCACACACCCACACATATAAAAAACAAGCTTTCAGCTCGATTAGTATATAAGTTATCCACAAACACATAATGCACTAACGAATGAGACGCACGCACGCACGCGCACCCACACACATGAATTATCCACAATCACATAATCTGCTAACTAATGACATTGTTGGATTCATAAATTCTTTTTATCATACTACTCTAATGTAAAGAGGGGTGTGCCATTGTCCTTTCTTCCACAATAGAAAGGTTGTCTCCGCCCTTGATTAGATTCCGTTAGTTATAGCTTCATAGACCTAAATATTCAACTCAAGCATTGAGGAGTGAAGCTCATGACAAGAACAAATCTTTTCCCAATGCGTATCTGTATTCTTTAGAATATATGGAAAAACAAAAAAGGAAGGGTTTGAAGTGATAAGAGATGGAACATATTTAAAAAAATATTTCTCAACACTTCTTAACACATAAAAACATACCTATATAACATCAGCACATCTATATGCACTTCTATATCTATATTTCTATATTACCATGTAATGGGAAGAGGCGTGTCATCGCTCTCCTCCCATTATAATAACGTTCACTACATGTGACCTAATATTACACCTTTTAGTGTATTCAATGTGTACCTTTCATCACTTTCTTCACTATAATTTAATGCCCTTCTACGACAACATCTTCAAATAAAAGTCTATTGAAGAATCGCACCGCAATTTCCTTTATTTCAGGATTTTCTGAATAGTATTTTATTTTAAATAAAATTTGGTGCTCCCCACTTCAATTTCCACAATATGTTGATAGCATCCAAAATCAATTACTATATATAATTGTTGTGTGTTATATTCTTAATAGATTATGATACGAGTACCGCTATGCCCACTGTTATGTTTTGGCCCAAATTGCTTTTTAGGCCCATTGGGCTTTGTATCTTCATATATATAAGGGATAAGAATCAAGTGGGAAAAATCAACATTTTTCTGGCTGTCTCTCACTTTCCCTTCTCTTCCTCATCTCAAACCCTAGAAACCCCTAACAAATTGGTATCAGAGCCAAATACTCCTGCCCCCAAATCCCGCTGTCAACAACCCAGATCCGCCGTCGTCAACGATCACTTCCAGCCACTGCGCCGTCGTCAACGATCACTTCCAGCCACCGTGCCGTTGTCGAGCACCACTTCCAGCCGCTGAGCACCACTGTCGGGGCTTCTTGGTCTTCGTCGTCGCGAGCACCGGAAGAGGGAGGATATCAAGAAGGAGAAGGTTTGATTTGGTGATTTGAGTAATTAATTTTTGGAAAAAATTATGGAGTTTTGTTGCATTGGGTTCAAGAAATTTAAATGGATATGTCGGAAAAATATGATATTGAGAAGTATGATGCAAAGACGAGTTTTGCATTATGGCAAGTGCGTATGGCAGCGATTTTGTCGAGCCAAGGCGTTAAGGATGCCATTTTAGGTCGAGAAAAATTGATTGATGCGGTGACGGATAAGAGATGAAGAGAGATGGATGATGAAGCGCTCTCTATTATCCAATTGTGTTTGAACAATTCGACATTGCAAGAGGTCCTATCGGAGAAGACCGCTAAGGTCTTGTGGGAGAAATTGGAGAACATCTACATGAAGAAGTCCCTCACCAATCGACTGCGGTTAAAATTGCGCCTCTACACCCTTCGCATGGTTGAAGGTACGTCAATTTCCGATCATATTACGAAGTTTGCATCTATTTTGAATGACTTAAGTAAGATTGATGTTAAGGTGAAGGACGAGGACCAAGCCCTTTTGTTATTATGCTCATTACCCGCATCATCCAAGGCTTTTAGAGACATGTTGATTTATAGTAGAGACAAAATTTCCCTTGAGGATGTTAAGAGCAATTTGCAAGCCAAGTTGCACATTGATAGTGAAATGACCAATAATGAGAAAGGGAGCCAAGGTGTTGGTTTGGTTGTTGATCGAGGTAGGTCATGGGACCGAAACTCGAAAGATACAAGGACCCGTTCGAAGTCTAGGCACAAGAATTTGACGTGTAACTATTGTAAGAAGAAGGGACACATTAAGGCCGATTGTTTCAAACTTAAAAATAAACAAAAAGCGGATAGTAAAGATTCTTCGGAGGAGGAGGCCAATGTGGCCGAATGTGACACGGTTGATACTCTTTGTGTGATAGATACTAATGTTGATGATATACATTGTTGGGTGATGAATACGGGGGCTTCGCAACACATGACTCCGTATAGAGATTTGTTTGAGACTTATGAGCCTACGGATGGTAAGGTTCTCATGGGGAACAACAATATGTGTAAGGTTGTCAGAATTGGTTCGATGACAATTAAGTTCCATGATGGAAAGGTCCGAAGGTTGACCGGTGTGAGGCATATACCCGATTTGTCTAAGAATTTGATTTCTTTGGGGTTTCTTGAAGAAAAGGGGTGTAAGTTCCAAAGTAAAGGTGGAGTCCTTAGAGTTTCTAAAGGGGCTCTCACAATCATGAAGGCGAAGAGAATTGAAACTCTTTATTTTCTACAAGGTTCTACAGTCACGGGCTCGGCCGCCATTGCACGTTCGGGTACTATCTCAGATGAGGATGCTACTAGGCTCTGACATATGAGATTGGGGCATATGAGCGAACGAGGAATGACCATTTTGAGCAAGAGAGGCTTGTTGTGTGGCTAATGCACGGGCAACTTGGAGTTTTGTGAGCATTGTGTATTTGGCAAGCATAAGAGATTGAGCTTCTCCACGGCCATTCATTCGACCAAGGGAATACTGGACTACATCCATTCGGATTTTTGGGGACCTTCTCGCGAGCCTTCCAAAGGTAATGGTTCTCGTTACATGCTTACTTTCATTGATGATTTCTCAAGGAAGGTTTGGGTTTATTTCTTGAAAGAGAAAAGTGATGTGTTTCGCACCTTCAAAGAATGGAAGTAACTTTTGGAGAACTAAACGGGAAGGAAAGTTAAGAGGTTGAGAACCGATAAAGATTTGGAGTTTTGCAACCGTGAGTTTGATAATTTTTGTAAGGCCGAAGGGATTGTTCGGCACAAGACGGTGGTCAACACACCACAACAAAATGGTGTTGCAGAAAGGATGAATAGGACACTACTTGAAAGGTCTACAAGTATGCTTTCAAATGCGGGTTTGGGTAAGGAGTTTTGGGCGGAAGCCATTAACACATCTTGCTATTTGGTAAATCGATCTCCTACCACTTCAATTGAGTTGAAGACACCCGAAGAAGTGTGGTCGGGTAAGACGGCCGATTATTCGAATTTGAGGGTGTTTGGTTGTCCTGCTTATGCACATGTGAATGAAGGAAAATTGGAGCCTAGATCGAAGAAGTGTGTTTTTGTTGGGTATCCCGCAAATGTGAAGGGATATATATTGTGGTGTCCCGAATCATCCAAATTTCTTATTTCAAGAGATGTCATTTTCAATGAGTCGGCCATGTTGAAGGCAAATGATGTTGCACCCGAGCCGACTATTAAGGAGAATAAGACGGTTGAGAAGGTGGAGTTTGAGATGCCGGTCCAAGAAGGTGATGATTTGATCTCACATGATGATGTCAATTTGGAGGAAGTCCAATAAGAGGCACAACCATAAACATTGGCAAGGGACTGAGCTAGAAGAGAAACGCGACCACCTACAAGGTATGGATACTCCGACTTTGCTTACTGTTTGGCAATTGCAGAGGAAGTGGAGTATTGTGAGCCATCTTCCTACAAGAAAATCATTTCTTCTAAAGATGCAGCCAATTGGGTTACCGCTATGAATGAAGAGTTACAATCCTTGCAACAAAATGAGACTTGGTCTCTTGTGAAGCCTCCGAGTGGTAAGAGGATTGTGGGTTGCAAGTGGGTGTTTAAGAGAAAGATTGATGGCTCAAATCCCGCGGATTTTCGATACAAGGCAAGGCTCGTGACTAAAGGGTATAGTCAAGTCCAAGGTGTGGACTTCAATAATGTGTTCTCTCCTGTAGTTAAGCACACCTCCATTCGAGTTTTGCTCTTTTTGGTGGCAATGAAGGATTTGGAATTGGAGCAAATTGATGTAAAAACTGCCTTCTTGCATGGTGATTTGGAGGAGCAAATTTACATGAGCCAACCGGAGGGTTTTGAGGTTGCGGGAAAGAAGGACCGTGTGTGTCTTTTGAAGAAGTCCCTTTATGGCCTTAAGCAATCACCGCGGCAATGGTATAAGAAGTTCGTCTCATTCATGGTGAGTATTAATTTCCATCGTTCCAATTATGATAGTTGTGTTTATTTCAAGAAGTTGGGTGGTGGGGATTTCATTTACTTGTTGCTCTATGTGGATGACATGTTGATTGCATCCTCAAACTTGAAAGAAGTTAGGAGGTTGAAAGAGCAACTAAGCTCGGTATTTGAGATAAAAGATTTGGGGGTCGCCAAAAGGATTCTCGGGATGGAGATCACAAGGGATAGTTCCAAAAGAAAGTTATTTCTTTCACAAAAGAGTTTTGCCGAGAAAATGCTACGCCGTTTTAGTATAGAGAAAGCGAAAGTTGTTTCAACACCTCTTGCGACGCATTTCAAGCTTTCGACCGCTTTAAGCCCAAAATCCGATGATGAGAAAAAATATATGGAAAAGGTTTCATATTCGAGTGCGGTCGGGAGTCTCATGTACTTGATAGTGTGTACTCGACCCGACATTGCTCAAGCCGTTAGTGTGGTAAGTAGATATCTCTCTAGTCCGGAGAAAGGGCATTGGGAAGCGATGAAGTGGATCTTCGCTATTGAGAGGTACTATTGATGCTCGTTTGGAGTTTGGTAATGGCAAGAAACTAACGAGTTTTGTGGATGCAGATTTTGCGGGTGATTTGGACAAGAGGCGTTCTTTGACGGATTATGTTTTTACCCTTAGAGATTGTGCAATTAGTTGGAAGTCATACTTCAAGCCACCGTTGCACTCTCAAGTACCGAGGCCGAATATATGGCAATTACTGCGGCTATTAAAGAGGCTATTTGGCTCAAGGCGTTTGTTGGTGAGATGTCTTCACTCGAGGGTCCTATTACGGTGTTTTGTGACAACCAAAGCATGATTCATTTGACCAATGACAGCATGTACCATGAGAAGACGAAGCACATTGACATTCGATACCATTTTGTTCGAAATGTGATCTCGGAAGGCAAGGTTGCCATGAAGAAGATTGGTACCGAATCGAATCTGGCTGATATGCTCACAAAGCTTCTTCCAATTACAAAGTTCACGCTTTGTTCAAGTTTGATGACGGTTTGTTTCTAGCTAATTTGAGCTAGTTTTATTTCTAGCATGTTGCTAGTATATCTTTATGTTTACCTTTATTTAGGTTATGTTAGCTTTGTGCATTTGCTTTATGTTTTAGTTTGTTTTAGTTGCAATTTGGTTCAAGGTGGAGATTGTTATGTTTTGACCCAAATTGCTTTTTGGGCCCATTGGGCTTTGTATCTTCATATATGTAAGGAATAAGAATCAAGTGGAAAAAAATCAACATTTTTTTGGCTCTCTCTCTTTCCCTTCTCTTCCTCATCTCAAACCCTAGAAACCCCTAACACCCACAAACTTTACTCCACATATTGAATCTTTGTTGTATATAAATAGGTACAACAAATCGGCCCAGATTGTGCCGCGCATCAATTTATGGAGTACAGTTTGTGCACAGAGACTGTTCACAATGCATTACCCCTATGCCTCGAGTATAAGCATTACCCCTATGCTAATAGTTCATAATAAGCATCAAATATGTCGATCCCTTAATCTACACTATCACCCGAAATCTTCTTCTAATATTACCAAAACCTTTTATTTAAAAAAAAAAAAAAACTTTTCCATATAACCAAAACAACTTCAATAGAATACCTTATAAGTCTCCTCGAACACGGGCAAATACCGTAACTCGTCCCTGGCCTCCGCCCACGCCTCAATCATAACCAGCACTTTATTCCGATTCTCCACCACCGTCATCGGATAATCCACCACCTTCACCATCTCATCCAACACCCTCTCCGCCGCCACCTCCGCAAACGCCTTCTCGCAATTCTTCACGCACGTCTCCAACAACACCAGCCCCAAATACTGAACCCTCGAGTTACTCCACGCCACGATCCTCTTCTTGATCGCCCTGATCAACTCACCACTTCCCAACCTCTCCGTGTTGATCGCGTCGCAAATCTCGAGGTTCGCCGCCCAATCCGGACCGTCCAGTGCCTCCGACGTCGCCGCCTCCACGATCTTGTCCGACTCGTTTGGGCCGCTGAAGAACTCCCTCATCTTGAAGCTCATCGACGTCATCCCCTCCGTCATCTTCCGGCCGACCTCGGTGCCGCCGATCTTGAGGCGCTCGCCGAAAGAACTGACTTTTTCCATCAAATTGTCGTTGTTCATCTTTTTTCGAAACCCTAGAAATTGGGCGAGAATTTTGTGGAGGTTTTTAATTTATTTTTCGTCTCCTCCTTTTGCTTTGCGTTGAAGTAAAAGTTTCTTCTCTTTTGGTCTTTAGTTTGTTGGTATTTATAGGGATTGAAGGATTTTGATAAATATATGCTAGAATGATGTACGTGGGATGTACGTGGAGGAGGAAGGAAAAGGAAAAAAAAACCTCTAGTATGATGCACGTGCGATGCACGTGGAGGATGAAGGAAAAGGACAAAAAAATCTATCAACACGTGCGCTGCACGTGTTTGCACACATACAAAAAACAATAAAAAATTGTTTATTTGTTTGGAACCCCATCTCTCCCATTATAATAGTTATAGATTTGGGGATGTAGTGTCCGTTGGATTGGATGTTGAGATTTTATGGACGGTTGGATGGAGTTGGGAGGGTTTTTATTTTTTATTTTATTTGTTAGGATTCGGGGTTCCGTATTTTAGGAAGGAGAGGAGTTTGGTTGATGGGTTTTTAACATAAATGTCCTTACCAATTATTTAAATATCATGTATGTCCCTCACAAATATGTCACTTTTCTTAATTGTACCTCTAACCTTGTAAATCCGGACAATTGTAATCTAATCGAGACTCATTAAATCTTCTTAAATTTTCTTCATCTTTTCTCAAGAAATGGATAAACTAACAATACATCTGAACTACGTATTATTTCTCACGTTACTTCTTCGAATTTGTCATAAATCTTTTTTTAAATGATAGATTATAAGCTTCATGAATTATTTTCTTTAAAACTATTATTTTTTCTCATTTGATTTTCGAATTCGATCTTTTAATTTGATCTCTATTGATCTCGTAAGGGTAAAATCATGATTAATTTATTGATATCAAACATAGGATGTAAATATGAATAAAGTCCAAATTGTTATGGACATATAAAATATTTATGAGAGGTATATATAATATTATCATATTTATATACAAGTTAAAAACTGTCAGTTCATTTGTTAGTGACCGTCACGGGCAGCGTGGGATTAGATGTTGACTGGATAACGACTTTGAATTGGGTTTGGGTTGGGCATTCCGGAATCCCGACCGCGGTGATTGTAGCATTGGTTCGAGTTGTATTGGGCCCCTAATACTTGTGTTGGGCTTGGTTTTTGAAAAGGTATAATTTTAGTTTGGGCTGGGCTATAAATTTTCTGTATATAGTACACTTGTGTGCGTGAGGCTAGTAAGGCCCAATTCCAAATTCACATTCATTTTAGATGTCTGTTATCTTTAAAATAGCAAACAATAAAACTAACTCCTGATGACAATGTTGTATTCACATTTCACACATAGAAGAGAGAGGGAGGGGGGGGACAACAAAATGGATGTTGTAGAAAGAGGAGTACGATTAGGGCCGGCTCCGAGTTTACAGGGCCAAGGTGAACTCTCGAAATGAGGTCCTCTATAAAAATTTAAAATCTCCATATAAACACAAATCCAACTAAAATAAGTCAACTCAAATTCTAATTTTTAAAATAAAATTTAAAAAAAAAAATTTGGGTCCTCTGAAGATATATTACGTGTAAAATACATATATATAAATTGAAGAGAAAAAAATTGAGGCCTTTCCAATTGAAAAAAAATCGGGGGTTCGAGGCGGCTACCTCCCCAGCATCCATTGGGTGGTCAGTAGGGCTGCAATCGAGCCGAGCCGTGCCGAATACCTTCTGGCTTGAGCTTGGCTCGTTTACGAAACGAGCTCATTTTTGAGCTCGAGCTCGGTTTGAGCCGAGCTTTGACCGTATTCGAGCCGAATAGCTCGCGAGCTTAGTCTTTAAAAAAAAAACCGAAGCTCGAGCTCGACTCGAGCTCGGTTCGCTTTGATCGAGCTCGAACCGAATAGCTCGATTCGTTTGCAGCCCTAGTGGTTGGCCATGAGTACAATATTGTGATAGAATGTTTAAGTGGTGGAATAGTCGATCGAGTGCATAGGTAATCCTACAAGTACTCTAATCAAACCACAGGCAGTGATGAAGGTCGTTATTGCTTCACTTGATATAATAAAATATCATTCATGATGGATGGTGGAGATGAAGGAAGAAACTTACATTGAGATTTCTGATTATTAGCCTCCACCAGTTGTAACACCAACTCCACTTCTGTCGCTGCCTTATTGACTACGTTCATGCATTTTTCAAACGACTTAGGAACTTTTGTTGCTTATTTCTATGTGGGGGTAATAAACACGATAACTTTTTAAATAAAAACAGTAAAGAACCTTCGCTATTTGTTGATTTTGACCGCCAGTTATCAGTTAACTTGTTTCTGAGGAGATCTCGAGGTATATATAGTCACCGAGGGGGATTGGTTTCAAAATATTCATCTATCTCTACTTCCCGATGTTGTCAATTATTCCTTTCGCATGAAGAGATCGAGTCTAGGCTCAGCATTTAAAGTCTCTCTTATGGGTGGATGGATAAATCAGTTACTCCATAGAAATAGAGGGTTTAAACTGGGTTCGATGGATTTGGACTCCTTTGCGTTGTGACTGCTGTAACAGTTCCTATACTGGATTGGGCCGATAGGCCAGAAAACGGCCCAGCTCATCCCATCGGACTTGTATCTGCTGAAATTATCATTTACCCCTGAGAGTTTTAAGATTCATGTCCGATGTGGGCATTTTCGATTTTGTTCTAATTTTATCCATATCAGGAACAGTTGGGCATGACATCTTTTTGGAAAATTGCCACAACACAGAAGTGGTTATGACGGCATTTTTAAGGGGTGGGTGAATATATTTTCATTATTTGACACCATTGTGATACTTATCGTTCAAGCTATGTGAATTTGTTTGACCATATTTGGCAGGTTTCAATTTTAGCACATAAAAGGATTTTTTGTTCCTCATTATTATTATGTTTCTCTATGTATTTACCCAAGCTATTATTGTGTTTCTCTATGTATTTACCCGAGCGACAAACAAGAGGATCTAACGTATATGAACAATGTCATCGTCTTCAACTTTGTTTCGCAAAATGCTCCAATTCCTACAAAATCAAGTATAATGTAACTATTTCTAACATACACTTTTTCTACTTTCCGAACACCATAAAAGATTGGAGAAATTCTTTTTCACGGGAAAAGGTTCATAGGAAGAGAAGCCCACACTTAGAAAAATTTATGCAACCAACCGAACCGTAGTTAAGGCGTCATAATCTCCTGATGATCTTGTAGCAGTGGCGGAGGCAGGATTTTCATCCACCGTGAGCGAAATCATAAGGGAATAAGTATGGCTACCATCTTACAAAGAACAGGTCCTATGACTAGTTTAAATATTTTTTCATCGTATTCTCATATTCTACTAGCTTATAAATAAGAATGTATAACTTTAAAACACACAATGTACATTGCTCCCATATCAAACACACAAAGAATTTGCCTTTCACGTAAGGTAAGAACAGATTGAACAGTAACCGTGCACTTGTGATTGATAATTCAATAGTTCAGTTTTAACTGCATTTGTCCATTCGTGCATTGCTTTTACAGTTCTATAATCTTATACTAGCGTTACCCTGTGCAAATTGCACAGACTAAAAAAATTGTAATGAACTAATAAAATTATATGGAAATTTAAAAAAAATGTGGGAGAATTGAGAGAAATTAACTCTTCAAGTGTATAGTTTAGTGAAATTTATCCTAAAAAATGCGTTCGACCTTTGTATACATCACGACCGGCAATACTCAAGCTTTGACCCGTCTCATTTCAACCCCCCCCCCCTCCCCCTCCCAAATTCACACCTTATTAGATGCTTTATTCCTCATCTCTCGTGTCTCCGCTGTCTTCGACCGCAACGACGTCCCCTTTTCCAACATCCTCCTCCACCTTTCCGTTCGCCTCACCCTACTCTCCGCCATCTACCTCCTTACCAAATCTCAGTCTTGGATCCGATACTACAGTCATCTCCATCTTCAACCAGTACTCTTCCTCAAATTCAAATTTTATGATTTCAAAAACACAAATTAGAAATTGAAAATAAAATGAGGTAGTAAATTGGGGTTTCAAAAATTAGTACATACACCATACATAGATACAATTGATTTAGTTAAATAAATTTTTTCAAAATATTTTTTTCACAAACACATTGTGTGATACATAGACATTTCATCAAACACTTAATGAGCAAATCACAATTCTAGTAATTAAGTTCCAGATTTATAGATTTGAGGCTTTTATATATTTTTTTAATGAAAATGTGTGTACTACACGTGTTAATAAATGTGAATTTCTCATTTTGCTCTCCTTGCTTTATTTCAAAATAGAGAAAGGAGAGATATTGACTCTCTCTTCTATTAGTATAATATATAGATATAATAATATATAATATAATGTGGTGCTCACGTGTTTAGAAAGTGTGAATCCCTACTTTTGTTCCCATTTCTCTATTTCAAAATGGAGAAAGGAGAGGGGTATGCCTATTAGCTTAAGATATATATACTAGTGTTACCCTGTGCAAATTGCACAACCTAAAATAGTTTTAAGAGACTCATAAAATTATATAGAACTCCAAAAAAAGTAAGAGAATTGGGAGAAACGTATGAATATCATCCCTGATATGGCTAAAAATGGGGTTAAATCGGAATCATCCAAACTTGGCGCGAATCTCAAAGCTTGGGGACAAAATGGTAATTTTACCTACAAACGGGTCTGAAGTGGGTACTGGGTCTTCTCTCCAAAAAGCCCAGTAACCCGCAAACGGACCCATCTCAACTGGGTGCAGGATTCAACCCGCAGGAAACCCGGTCTAGCAGGATAGAATTAGGGTTTCTGATTAATCCTAATCAACGACCCTAATTCGTATCTATCCTTTCACTGAGAATTAGGGATTACATTCCTAATCTGATCCTAGGGATTACATTCCTAACCTGATCCCAAAGGCGGCTATAAATACCTCACATCCATCACCATTAAGAGGTAATCAATCTTTTACCAATTTACGCTCTCTCATAATCTTCCAGATTACTGACTTGAGCGTCGGAGGATGCGTCGCCGGGATCAACCCCGGTGTATCGCACTTTTTGCAGGTGAACGGCGGGAGTCAACGGCCAAACTCCGGTGAGAAGATTCCAGGTTTTTGCTATTCGGTTTTCCTAAGAATCCACAAATACTATATGTTTGCCCCCACACCAGATTCAGCGGTAACAGATTGGCGCCGTCTGTGGGAAACCACGAATAGCGATCCCTCCTCTTCCCGTCGGTCAGATCTCCTCCAGCCATGCCTCCAAGGAAACTAAGATCCAGAGGGTCCAACCGTGGACCCACTCCTCTTCAACCACAACAGAAGATCCCTCTCCAAACTGTCCAGCCAACGGGACCCTGTTCTCAACCTAATCAGGCTCCGCAACAGGACCAACCCCCTCCTCAGAATCTTCAACCCCCTCGCGGTCAAACTGGGCCTCAGAATGCCGGCGCGGGGGGCTCGCGTCCCAATCCTCAGAAACAACCTCTCCAACATGATCACGTCTCCGTGCACAACCCCTTTACTGATTCCATGGCATCTCACAATCCCCGAGCATCCGATGACCTCCGCAACACTCTAGACAATCAGCGCAAAGAAGAGGATCTTCGCCGCCGTTTGGATGAAAGGCGGGCCCGAGAGGGAGCCTCCCGCCAGCACCGTCCAAATGAACGATCTCCTCATCGCCGAGAATACAGAAGGTCCCCTCCTCGCAGAGGGAGGAGAGAGTCCCCAGGCCACCATAGGAGAAGACCCCATTCTCCTGCTGGTCGGCAACCCCCGAGCAATGATGAGGTGCCCATCACCCGCGCCGAGTTCCAGCAATTCCAAGCAACCATCTTACAAGCCCTCAATCTCCGACCCAACAATAACAATGCTCAAAGGGTCCACACTCCTCCGGTCCGAAGTCCTCGCCAACATCCCAAACTCCTCCCCCAGCTCCTAGCAACCCCCAGCACATTCCTAGTCCTCGCCGCTCCCGGAGCTACCGTCGTCGTAGCCCCGGCTCTTCCTCGTATGAGGACGAGTCCAGAGACTCGTTTGACTACCGTCGAAGGGATGACACTGTCTACCGTCGTCTCCACGAAATGGAATGGTGCTTGGGTCAGCTAGACAGAGAAGAAGAGCTTAGAGGAAGGACCCTCTGCCCAAGTCGACCTCCTTTCTCTCGAACCATCATGGAGGCGCCCGTTCCAATAGGCTTCAAGCCTCCCCAATTCGAGACTTATTCCAGGGAGTCCAACCCTGTCGACCACATCGAAAGCTTTAAGATCATCATGCTCTTCCACCAAGCTTCCGATGCCCTGCTATGTAAGACCTTCCCCGCTACCCTCAAGGGTCCGGCCCGGGAATGGTACTCTCGCCTCACCCCATCTTCGATATTCTCCTTCGACCCATCTTCGATATTCTCCTTCGAGCAATTCGAGACCCTCTTCGTCACCCACTTTGTGAGTAGCCGCCGAACTGAGAAGACCAGCATTTCGCTACTCTACCTCAACCAGAAGAAGGGTGAGAAGCTAAGAGACTATATAAAAAGGTTCACCGCGGAAGCCAGGTCTATCGCTTCCCTCGACCAGTCGGTCGCTACAGCAGCATTCCAATCAAACGTCATTAATTCCAGCCTTCGCTCCTCCCTTGCCAAGAAGCCCCCGCAGAACTTCTCCGATCTCCTTCTCCGAAGCGAGAAATATATTCGGGCTGAGGAAGCTGAGCACCGCCCCAACTTTGAGGGGCCTTCCGCCGGGTCCAAGAGAAAGGTAACAGAAGAAGAAGGAGCCAAGAAGCTCCAAAAGGATAATGGCGGTCAGCGCCGCCATCCTTCCAGATTCGAGAAATTCACTCCTCTTAACGCCAACATTTCCACTATTCTCATGGAAGTAGAGAAGGAAGGGGTGATACCTCCTGCCCTGAAGATGAACACCCCTGGTAAGAAGAGGGACAAAGAGAAATGGTGCCGCTACCACCGGGACCATGGCCACGACACAAACGATTGTCGGGCCCTAAAGAACGAGATCGAGGCCCTCATCCAGAGGGGGCAGCTGGCCAAATTCATGAGAAAAGACCAAACCGACCTTCCTCCTCCTCCTCGGGGGGCTAACAAGCGTCCAGAACGACGCGGAGAGACGCCCGAATTCGAAGAGGAGCGTGTCCTACACCTCATTCATGGGGCCCAATGGGGGGCTCCTCCAACTCCTCTCGGAAGGCTTTCATAATGGAAGTCAATTTAGTACATGGCATGCCTCCTCCTAAAGGCCTCGGAGTATCCGTCACATTCTCAGATGAAGACCTGGCAGGCGTTCGAAACCCCCATTGCGACGCACTAGTCATTAACCTCCATATGGCGAATTTCAAAGTGGAGAGGATCCTAGTGGACAATGGCAGTTCCGTTAACATCCTCTTCCTCGATGCTTTCAAAGGACTCAAGCTATCCCATAATAGACTTAAGCCCACCGGCTACATACTCCACGGGTTCACGGGAGTGCCAGTGACTATCGAAGGGGTGCTCACCCTCGACGTAACCACTGGCAAAACTCCTACTACCCGAACGGAGCCGATGGACTTCATGGTCGTCGATATCCCCGCCGCTTATAATGTGATCCTAGGCCGACCCGGTCTAGCAGCTCTCGAAGCCGTCCCTTCCGCTTACCACCTCAAGATGAAGGTTCCCACCCGGGCAAGAGTAGGGGAAGTGAGAGGCAGTCAGGAGATGGCCCGCAAATGCTACATGACCTCCACTGGAGGTCCAGTCCTCTCCCTCGAAATACTTGAAATCCCCCAAGAAAGTGTCTGAAAAACGTCCGAGCCGGTGGATGAATTGGAGAAAGTGCTCTTCTCTGAGCAAGATCCGAGCCGCAAGTTCTTTATCAGTAAGACCCTCCCATCTGCCCTATGCTCTAACATAGTCCGCTGCATTAGAAAGAACTACGACCTCTTTGCCTGGTCGGCCGCCGACATGCTTGGAATTTCCGAAGAACTCCTAGTCCACCACCTCAGCGTTGCTCCGGGGTCCGAACCGGTCCAACAGAAGAGGCGCAAGTTTGCTCCCGAGCACCAGCAAGCTATAAAAGAGAAAATGGACAAGCTCCTAAAGGCTCGGTTTATACAAGAGGTCAATTACCCCCGAATGGCTCTCGAACGTTGTGATGGTAAAGAAGGCCAACGGGACCTGGAGAATTTGCATCGACTTTACCGACCTGAACAAAGCATGCCCCAAAGATCCATTCCCCCTTCCAAGCATTGACACCCTGATTGATGCCACTTCGGGCCATGAGCTTCTCAGCTTCATGGACGCTTTTTTCGGATACAATCAAATCTGCATGTTCCTCCCGGACATCCCGAAGACCTCCTTTATTACCGATCAGGGCCTCTACTGCTACAGGGTGATGCCTTTCGGGTTGAAGAATGCAGGCGCGACTTATCAATGCCTTGTTAACAAAGTCTTCCGAAATCAAATCGGCCATAACATGGAGGTGTATGTTGATGATATGCTTGTAAAGAGCATTCGCGGGGCCGACCATGTCACTGACCTGTAGGAGGCGTTCGATGTGTTAAGAAAATATGATATGAGGCTTAATCCGAACAAGTGTGCGTTCGGAGTCGGGTCGGAAAAATTCCTGGGCTTTATGGTCAGCCAAAGAGGGATTGAAGCCAACCCCGAGAAGATTAAGGTCATACTAGATATGGCTCCTCCCAAAAATATAAAAGAAGTTCAGAAGCTAACCGGGCGCCTCGCAGTAATAGGGCGCTTCCTTTCCAAGTCAGGGAAGAAGTGTCTTCCACTCTTCCCTTCTTCAAGGCTCTTAGGGGGGCTAAGGGCTTCGAATGGGGTCAGCAACAGCAGAAGTCGTTTTATCAGCTTAAAGCCTACCTAGTCAACCCCCTCTACTCAGCAAGCCTATCCCCGGGGAAACACTCTACCTCTACTTAGCTGCCTCCGAACAAACCCTCAGCACTGTCTTGCTGAGGGAAGAAGACAGGGCTCAGAAGCCCATCTATTACGTAAGCAAGGTACTTCGTGGTGCCGAGCTTCGTTATCCAAGGCTAGAGAAGATGGCATACGCCTTGGTTATGGCAGCTAGGAAGCTTCGTCCGTATTTCCAGTCTCACTCGGTGGTCGTTCTTACCGACAACCACTAAAGCAAGTTCTCTACAAGCCGGAGACCTCGGGCCGCCTCATGAAGTGGTCGATCTAGCTGAGCCAGCATGATATATCTTACCAACCTCGGACTGCAATCAAGGCTCAGGCCTTAGCTGAATTCATAGTTGAGAGCACCATTCTCAAGGTCAGTCAAGCGTCAAACGGACCTCCTATTTGGGCGGTATATGTTGATGGATCCTCTTGTACCGAAGGGAGCGGAGCCGTGGTTATTCTGGCAGGCCCTGATGACTTCTTCCTCCAATATTCCCTCCGCATCAACTTCAAAGCCTCCAACAATGAAGCGGAATATGAAGCCCTTATAGTCGGTCTCGGAATGGCTCGCAAGGCAGGGGCACAACGCCTCCGCATATTTAGTGACTCTCAGCTGGTTGTGAATCAAGTCCTGGGCGAGTATGAAGCGCGAGATGACCGAATGGCTAAGTATCTAGCTAAGGTTCAAAATCTCATGGCTCTCTTCGAAGATGCACTTATTCGGCTGATCCCCAGGAAGGAAAAATGCCCAAGCTGATGCTCTCTCCAAGTTAGCCTCCTCCTCCCTCCAAGGTCTCTAGCAGACCGTCTTGATTGAAGTACTCCTGAAGCCAAGCATAGAAGAAGAAACTCCCGACTCCATGGAGTCGCTGCCGGTTCAACTTCAAGATAATTGGATGAAACCCCTGGTAGAATTCAATGGGCTCCTCCCCGAAGACCCTAAGGAAGCTTGCCGAGTCAGAACCAGAGCGGAGTGGTACACCATTGTTGAGGAGGTCTTGTACAAACGCTCCTTCACACAAGTTGACGGCAGACCTTATCTGAGGTGCCTCTCCCCCGAACAAGCTACGTACGCCTTGCAAGAACTTCACGAAGGTATAGGCAGAGCACACTCAGGTTCCAGATCACTTGCTCGAAAGGTGTTGAATTATGGATACTTCTGGCCTACCCTTCTCCAAGACGCCGAACGACACGTTCGGCAATGCAGTTCTTGTCAAAGCATTCCAACATTCATCGCCTACCTCAAGCACAACTCATCTCCCTGTCAAGTCCGATCCCCTTTGCAATGTGGGGGATGGATTTACTAGGGCCATTTCTCCCAACTCCCGGCCAGCTCAAGTTCTTAGTCGTGGTGATCGACTACTTTTCAAAGTGGATAGAGGCCGAGCCCTTGGCCACAATCACCGAGAACAAAATACTTCAATTCTTATGGAAAAGCATCATCTGCAGGTTCGGTGTCCCATGAGTCCTGATAACAGACAATGGAACACAATTTACAGGGGCTGCATTCCGAGCTCTATGTGAAGACCTCGCCATCCAACAATGCTTCGCCTCCGTCTCCCACCCACAGTATAACGGTCAAGTAGAAAATGCCAACCGATAAATCCTCTCCGGTATTAAGAAGAGGCTGGACAAGTTCGCTAAAGGCTTATGGGTCGATCAGCTTCCTAATGTACTCTGGAATTACCGCACTTCCAAACGGACCCCTACAGGAGAGTGCCGTTTAACCTCACCTATGGGTCTGAGGCCGTGATCCCCCTGGAAGTTGGTGTACCCTCTCCTCGCCTCATTGCCTATGAAGAAGAGCAAAATGCCAAAGAGCTTCGGGCGAATTTGGATCTGATTGATGAGCTCCGTGAAAGAGCCTCGATTCGCCAACAAAGCTACCGAAGGAAGATCGAGCTGGCCTACAACAAGAGGGTCCGTCCCAGCAACCTCAAAGAAGGCGACTTGGTCCTCAGAAAGTTAGCTATATCATTTCCCAGTCAGAAGAGCAAGCTGGCCCCAAATTGGGAAGGACCCTACAAGATCACCAAAGTGGTTTGGCCTGGGACATACCGTCTGGAAGACCTTGAAGGAAGAGAGATTCTCAGGACTTGGAATGCCGACCATCTCTTGAAGTACCAAGAAAGCGCATGAACGCCTCTCTGAGTACCTTCAGATGTCGAACCGTTCCTTCCCCTTCACTTGTATTTTACTTATTCTTCTTTATTTCTCCAATGTAATAACGGCTCGCAACTTAGAAGCAGCCGACTATTAGTTTTCAATAAATTTTTTTTTTCATATCTTGTGAACTGCTTGTACCTCTCTGTTTTTACCTTCTTTATACTCAAACAACGAGTTCGGAGTCCAACACTTGGCTCAACTCCACTTCGCAAGCTCGCTCTTAAGCGAGCTAGAAGTGGTTCGCCATTCGGAATGCTCTCACAACCGTTGAAACAAACTCTAACGATGAGTTCGAAGTCCAACACTTGGCTCGACTCCGCTTCGCAAGCTCGCTCTTAAGCGAGCTAGAAGTGGTTCGCCATTCGAAATTGCTCCCACAACTATTGAAACATACTCGAACGACGAGTTCGGAGTCCAACACTTGGCTCGACTCCGCTTTGCAAGCTCGCTCTTAAGCGAGCTAGAAGTGGTTCACCATTCAGAATTGCTCCCACAATCGTTGAAACATACTCGAACGACGAGTTCGGAGTCCAACACTTTGCTCGACTCCGCTTCGCAAGCTCGCTCTTAAGCGAGCTAGAAGCGATTCGCCATTCGAAATTGCTCCCACAACCGTTGAGACAAACTCAAACGACAAGTTTGAAGCCCAAACAAACAGAAACCTTGCTATCGACTTCGGCATGCATTGCCGAGCACTCTTGGCACCGACGCCCAAACAAGCAAAAAACCTTTGCTCTCGACTTCGGCATGCATTGCCGAGCGCTCTTGGCACCGACGCCCAAACAAGCAAAAAAAACCTTGCTATGGACCTCGGCAGACCTAGTCAAGCGCCCTTGGCACCGACTCCCAAACAAGCAAAAAACCTTGCGCTCGACCTCGGCACACTTAGTTGAGCGCTCTTGGCACCGACCCCCAAACAAGCAAAAAAACTTGCTATGGACCTCGGCATGCTTAGTCGAGCACCCTTGGCATCGACCCTCAAACAAGCAAAAAACCTTGCTATGGACCTCGGCACGCCTAGTCGAGCGCTCTTGGCACCGACCCCCAAACAAGCAAAAAACCTTGCTATGGACCTCAACATGCCTAGTCGAGCGCCCTTGGCACCGATGCCCAAACAAGCAAAAAACCTTGCTCTCGACCTCGGCACACCTAGTCGAGCGCTCTTGGCACCGACTCCCAAACAAGCAAAAAACCTTGCTATGGACCTCGGCACGCCTAGTCGAGCGCCCTTGGCACCGACGCCCGAACAAGCAAAAAACCTTGCTCTCGACCTCGGCACACCTAGTCGAGCGCTCTTGGCACCGACTCCCAAACAAGCAAAAACCTTACTCTCGATTTCGGCATACATTGCCAAGCGCTCTTGGCACCGAGGCCCAGACGAGCGAAAGTTTATCTCCGGACCTCGGCACACTAAAGACAGTCACGAGTAACACAACAATAAAAAGGGTTCAAAAACACACAAGTTCAAGAAAGAAAAGGCATCATTTCGATTAAGTGCGGGGGGCTAATTACAAAGCGGCATCTTCTCTACAATCGAGCTACAAGACTTCCAAAAGCAAAAACTACGACGCCGACTTGTTACACTTAGGCGAAATACAAAACTTGAAAAACAAAAAATCTTCAGCGCTTCCTTGGCGCAGGGATATTTCGCTTTAAAGACACCCGAGGGCGGCGACACTTGACCCCGGTACTCGTCCCCAAACCAGCGAATTGAGAAGTGTCCTCGGCGCTGCTCCTGACAGTTGCCCCGGCAGATGCCCCGCTCGATGAAATCGCCACAACACTTTGGGCATCATCCGAACTTGGTCGACCTACGGGAGAACGTGTTGCGAGCTCATAAAATGAAATGCCTCGCTCACCCTCCTCGCGAGTGCATGAAGTGCTCCTGACGTTAATTGGCCCCGAGTGCGGCTTTAGGCAAGCCACTTCAAACTCCAACTCGGCGATCCTCTGTTTCAGAGACTCGTCTCCGGCGTCTACCTCGAAGCGAGGAGGCACAGCGGAGCTCGGAATGCTGGGGCGACTGGCGATAATCCGGCGGAGGTGAGTGACTTCGATGCCCCTATCCACTGTGGCTCTTTTCAACGCATCGACCTCCGCCGTTAGCTCGTCACGTTCGGTCATCAGCCTGCCCACTGCCTTGGTCAGCTCCTCTTCCTCCGCCAGAAGTTCGGCCTCCACAATCTGCAAGTAGTGCACTTCGGTAAGCATATCGTCCCTCTCCGCTGTCATCATCGACAGGGAAAGCTGGAGACACTTCAACCTTAGCCCGTTGGTGAAGGCTGTCGACGAGCCATCCTCCTCATCTGCAGGGGGGATATCGGCGAGCCAACCTTCCAGTTGCCGAATCTCGATATCCCGTTGGCTCAAGATCATCTACAAGTGGTTTCGCTCGCTCTCCGCCCTGCGCAACCCTAACTCGACCTCATAAAGGCGTTCTCGACACCTGGCCAGACTCAACCTCGTCGACCCCAAGCTATCCTCGGAACCAAACTCCTCCTCGGAGCGAGTGGGTTCGGCTGAGAGGGTTGCCTCGGCAAGCTGAAAAGATCAAGGCAAATAACGGGGCTCAGTAAATAGTCAAAAGTTCACTCCTCGTCCGACCCCTGAATAAAAGCTACAAGCACTAAAGCGGAAGTTCTTCGTCTAACACTTAGCCAAATTTCAAAGGGTTGGGGGGGGGGGGGGTTATTCAAAGATGACGAGGGGTCGAATTCAAAAGTTTCTTTCATTTATCACAAAAAATGCGGTGGCCAGTCCGCAATTAGGCAATACAGGACAGCACAAAAAAAAGACAAGAGGTGAAATCAAGGGTCGACCTCTTTTCCAGGGCGTCGAGAGTGGATGGGGACAGACCCCCCCGATGGGGGCTGAATCGCCAGCAGGGTTACTTCAGTGATCTGCACCTCGCCAACGACCTCAACCTCATGGTCGTCCTCATCCTCCCCTTCCTCTTCCTCTCTTTCCGATTCAGGGTCGAAGCCCTCAACATGGCCCGGGAACAGCCTCCACCCCGAGCAGTCCACCTCAGGGTATCGCTCCGACACCTGAGAGATGGCTTGGGCATAGGCCTTGGCCATGTTTTGGGCAAGGAAGCCCTGCACCTTCGCCATGGTGGTCTCTTTGGCCACCTTCACCGTGGCGTCCTTGGTCCTCGCCGCCTCGGCCAGCTGTGTGGCCAACTCCTCTTTCTGCCGCAGAAGATCGGCCTCGAGCTTCGCGGCCTGGCCTTTGAGGTACTTGACCTTCGTCGACCTCCCCTCGAGCTCGACCCTCAGCTTGTCGAGCTCTGTGCCGATTCGAGCCTTCTCGGCCCGAGCCCAGTCGGTCTCCTGCTTTAGCTCCTTTTCCAACTCCGTCATCTTTTCGAAAAGATGGCCGAAGTGGACGATGATCTACAAAAAAAGGGGGGGATGCCATGAGTTAGAAAAATCGAAAGAGAAAGTAACCAACGAAAGCAGAAATTTGACACTTACTGAAACCGCCGAGCGCGCGATCTCAATGGCGTCGTCGCCCGCCATGCCGACCTGCATGGCGGCTCGGTCCTTTGGCATCGCCAAGTGTTTGACCACCTGCATACTCGCCAAGGAGTTGCCGAGAAACCCATCATGTTTCCGAACCTGCCAGTCCGGAACGTGGATCCTCTTGTGCTCCTCAGTGAGGAGCTCCTCGGCCGTTACCGTCAGCGAAGGTGTCTCCATCCCGAGAGCTGCGGAGATCGGGAAGTCCCCTGCCTCATTCAACACCGAGGCTACTCCTGCGGCCGAGGTCGAGGTCACCACAACCGGAGGCTCAACCACCTCGGCTTCGCTCGTGCCCCTCGGAGCCTTCGCGGGCGGCAGCTTGGTGGAAACCCTCTTGCACTTCTTCTGCACCTTACTTCTGAGGGCAGCCCTTTGCGCCATCACCGCGTCGAAATCCATTGCCTCTGCATCAAATAAGAAGCCGGTTAAAGACACAAGTTAGAATAGGCAAGATTAAACCAAAAAAAAATGAGAGCACAGAAAGAGCCGCGTACTGGGGTCTACGCGGCTGAGCCCTCCCCTGAAGAGAATGTCCTCGGTAAGCTCCCTCCAATCGTACTTTGGCCTGTCAAGAAGAGTCTGCACTGACTCCTCTTCTTGAGGATGAAGCACCGGCAACTCCTTCACTCGCCTCGACACCTCCTCTACGAAACTGGTGGGTATGGGCCACGCCTCAACGCCCCGCACTATCAAGTATTTATCTCGCCAGTGCTTGATGGAGTCGGGGCAGACGACGAGCCGACCTCCGTGCCTCGGAGCCAGGTAGTACCGGAACTCCGACCGGTTCTGCTGATGAAGCCGGTAGATAGTCCGGAGTACCCTCAGCTCCGGCTCGATCCCAGCCGCTTGGCAGTGGAGTACGAACCCATTGATGACTCTCCACGCGTTCGGCAACAGTTGAATGGGGCTGACCCCAAACCACCTCAGCACTTTGATCGCGAACGGGTGGAGAGGTAGCCGAGCCCCTGCGATGAAGGCGTCGACCGACCAAAAACACATGTTTACTGGCATCAGCGAATTTGCCCTAATCCCGGGTCCCGGCAGCATAAGCTCGTACTCCTCCAGAATTTGGAACCAACCCCGGATCACTACCAAGTCCTCCTGGCTGAGAATAGAGATCGTCTCATCGGCCTCGGAGGTTTCTCTTGCCTCATTTTCCTTGAAGGCTCTTCTCCTCCCATGAATGATGTGCTCGGCATGCTCCTCAGGAAGCTCTCGAACCCGCTGAAGCCCTGTCAGTTGTCCTGGATACCTGCCGAACGGCCCCATGCGCTTCGGGTCTTCCACTATACTATCTCGACCGAATACCTTCTTGCCTTTATCTTGGCAACGCGGAGAAGGGACTTCGGCGGCAGAAGGGGAGGGCTCGGATATAAGAGAAAGAGACATATTTATACTTGAAAAAAGACTAAGTATAAATTACCTTTGAGTTGATGGGAACGGTCGGAATATTCACCGGAAAGACAATCGACGATCACCGTGAGCTCTCACTAGTAGAAATTACCGCCTGAATAAAAATTCGGAGAAGTGAGAAATGAGAGGGGGAGGGGGGGTGAAGTTTTATAGAGCTGGGCACACGAAACGAGGTTAGTGGGCCCACGGAGCCAGCACATTTACGCAAGGCGACAAAATGACCTGAACCATCATATTATTTACCGCGCCTAGCTGCAGTATCGCATTAATGACGGGTACATCTGTCAGAGTCGTCAGAAGATTAGCTACACTATCGCATTAATGACTGGCACATCTGTTAGTGTCGTCAGAAGATCAGCAGCCATCGCATTAAATGACTGTTACATCCGTCAGAAGTTCGGCAACAGCCAACTCAGCCTGACGTTTTCTATGCTGCCAAAAATTGCACCCCAAGACCTCGACACATGCTGCCGAACGTTCTTGCCACCGACCATGTTACATGAAAAAATTGAACCTCGGCACATGCTGCCGAACGTTCTTGCCACCGACCATGTTACATGGAAAAATTGGGCCTCGGCACGTGCTGCCGAACGTTCTTGCCACCGACCATGTTACATGGTAAAATCGGACCTCGGCACATGCTGCCGAGCGTTCTTGCCACCGACCATGTTACATGGAAAAATTGAACCTCGGCACATGCTGCCGACCGTTCTTGCCACCGACCATGTTACATGGAAAAATTGAACCTCGGCACATGCTGCCGAACGTTCTTGCCACCGACCATGTTACATGAAAAAATTGGACCTCGGCACATGCTGCCAAACATTCTTGCCACCGACCATGTTACATGAAAAAATTGGATCTCGGCACATACTGCCGAACGTTCTTGCCACCGACCATGTTACATGGTAAAGTCGGACCTCGGCACATGCTGCCGAGTGTTCTTACCACCGACCATGTTACATGGAAAAGTGGACCTCGGCACATGCTGCCGAACGCTCTCGGCACCGACCCTCTAACGGAGAGGAAACCACACCGAACACGCCTATACTTTTGTCGAAGTATCTGTGCGCTTCGACGGAAGGTGCCGAACCCCCAGGGACCTCGGCCTCCTTCGTAGCGAGTGTTCGGAGGGGGTCGGCGACAAGGCCGAAGCACTCAAGCCATGAAACGACGAAAATAACACCGAATCATCTACCTAAACACTGCGAAAAAATAATTATAAATCCGGGGAAATATTTCTAGAACCCTAGGTAAATAATTATTGCTTAGAAAGGTTAATTAAAGACCCCCCGAATGACAAATCACCACTTCTCAAAGTTAGGAAAAATTATCAGAAGTTGAAGAGAGCTCAAGAACAATCTAGAGCGCACTACTAACGTGGAAATTACCATGATACCCCATTTAAAGATTCGACACCCCTCGTGTGGGCTCCGATACAACTCCGTAAGCCATTAAAACAGTGGAACTACTCCTCAAAGGCTGATCAAACTCAGTCTTCGGGAGTGGGGGGCTCGTGATATGGCTAAAAATGGGGTTAAATCGGAATCGTCCAAACTTGGCGCGAATCTCAAAGCCTGGGGATAAAATGGTAATTTTACCTACAAACGGGTCTGAAGTGGGTACTGGGTCTTCTCTCCAAAAAGCCCAGTAACCCGCAAACGGACCCATCTCAACTAGGTGCGGGATTCAACCCGCAGCAAACCCGATCTAGCAGGATAGAATTAGGGTTTCTGATTATTCCTAATCAACGGCCCTGATTCGTATCTATCCTTTCACTGGGAATTAGGGATTACATTCCTAATCTGATCCTAGGGATTACATTCCTAACCTGATCCCAAAGGCGGCTATAAATACCCCCCATCCACCACCATTAAGAGGTAATCAATCTTTTGCCAATTTACGCTCTCTCATAATCTTCCAGATTACTGACTTGAGCGTCGGAGGGTGCGTCGCCGAGATCAACCATGGTGTATCGCACTTTTTGCAGGTGAACGACGGTAGTCAATGGCCAAACTCCGGTGAGAAGATTCCAGGTTTTTGCTATTCGGTTTTCCTAAGAATCCACAAATACTATATGTTTGCCCCCACACTAGATTCAGCGGTAACAATCCCTATCGTAATTACTAAAATCTTCATTATCATCATCATATAAGCAGATGGTTTAGATAATCACTGCCAAACCATAATTATCCAATTGAATATTACTAAAGCTAAAAAATGCATGCAATGAAAAGATGTCGCAAATTCAACTATTTTATGTTAACATGTAAATTATAACATCATTAACATTCAGTAAATATGTGATACATTATAAATCATCCATTATAACACATGTTAGGGTAAATATGATAGACTAAGAAAATCATATAAAAATAATTGTATGAATTGTGTTTGCTTAAAAATCTAATTCTAAGTTAGAGGATGATGGTGGATTTGAGAAGAAACGTGAGATTTTGTGAGATTTGAGAAAGTTGGAGGGAAAGAAACTATGTTTGAGGGATTGAGATTTTATTTTGTTTTGGGTTTTTAATAAAATCCTGCGTAGTGCACGTGTTAGTTAAATAGGAATCCCTACTTTTTCTCTCGTTTCTCTATTTCTAAATAAAGAAAGGAGAGGTGAGACTAAAATACTTTTGACAGATTCATAAAATTATATGGAACTTAAACAATACAATGATGATATGCACTGTATTTTTTCAATTTACCTTATTTAATAACATGTGCTACTCTTGCCGGAACAACCCAAATAATGATCTTTTATTTATTTCGGTCATATTCTTTGAAACCAGTAAGGGAGATTTCATTAGTTCATATTCTTTTATATTAATGTACATGTTATCATATATGCACATTAACTTTAGTTCTTAAACAAAAACATAGAAGTCATAAAAGGACGGAGGTGCCCCTATTCAACACCGACACAACACTAAGACATAATTAAACCCTATATTTGTAAATTTGGAGATGCCCCTTAAATATTTCGATCACAATATAATCAAAAGATGACAAATCTACAGATTAACAAATTCACATTTTCAAACCAACCAACATCATTCTATATATCTAAAGCAAAGAAAAAAAAGGTCGAATAATTACCGAAGTTGAGCTTACAATGCAGTAATAGGTGGGAATGTGACTCTTCTTGGACTCCTCCTTGATATACTCCGCTATCTCCTTCTCCACAGTGTGCTTCTCAACTGCCTTCCTCTCAAATCAAGCTTTCCATCTTAAATCATTCCCTCTCAGATGAAACACAATCAACATCAGAAACACATTAATTAGCTCTTATTAATTGTAGTTTTTATCTTCCATATACTGTATTAAATACATAAATGTATAAGTTGTATTTCTTGGATTGTTTAATGAGTTGATTTGATGATTTGTACCATAATAAGTTAGTTTTCTATTAGAACTCTTATTACTTGCTAAGGCAAGTTCTCTTGGTAAACTATATATTCTATAAAAAAAAAAGTGGGGGAGAAGAGAAAGTGGAATGAGAAGGTGAGCGGTTGTTTTTATTATTATTTTATTTTGTAAATTGACTGCACATGTTAGTACGTATTCGTTTCTTCTTTTTTTCTCATATGTTAGCACATGCTAGTTCCTCTCCTTGCTCTATTTTAATAGAGGAAGGACTCTCTCTCCTAATAGTATAATATATATATATATTAGTATGCATAGTTTTTAAAAAAAATTTAATTTTAACAATATTTGATCGGACGATTATATACATCTTCATAGTTTATCAAGTAAGAATCCAATATAGTAATTATATAATAGATCAATGTTGAGTAGAAAAATTACTGAGATTGCAGTAAAAGAAAGCAACTTTAATCAAAATTGAAGTAAAGCAGTAAAGCAACTTTAATCAAGATGTAGGTTTTCATTTCGGATACACCCTCAATAAATTTTGTAAGGTGCTAATGTTAGTCAGAAAAAATATAAACATACATATTGTTTTGAGCTTAAGAGACTTACATCAATCCTTTTAATACGATGCGCATGATGAAATAGCCCCTTTCTGCACGCCTGTATAATGGTAACAGACGCTAGCCATAAAACTGGAACACGGATCAAAAGATATAGTACAGGACAAAGTTCATCAGCATTGAGAAACCACTACAGAGGAAACCATCAAATACGAAAAACGTAATTGCTAAGTAGTAGACTTTTACCTTCTATATCCACATTCGTCAGCCATCAAAAATCCGTCGGCAAGACAACACCTGAAAGAAAGTAATTTGAATGACTAAATTGAATCAAAATAATGTCAAATAATTATAAAGGTCTTTTGAGCATTTTCACAAACACCTCGTGTGCACCACAAATGAGCAAATAATTGTAATCAAGATAATTCCAAACCCAAAGTTGAACCTTCCCACATCTATAAGCATTTTATTGAACCCCTTGTACTCACAAAATCACACATCCCTAACCTCCAAATCAAACCCAATCCAATCCAATCAACAAAAGATCACAAACTATAGTAAATACCTGAGATACTACTTAACTAATATTCCGAGCTCAGATAATAGATGAAACCCTAGCTTTGTGAGTGGTTATAAAATTGATGAATAAAAGGAGAGCAAATCTAATGAAACGTACATTTGAATGATCGACGGGCAACAACGGCAGCGAGAAGATCAACCGGCGGCGATGGCGAGGATAGCGATGGGTGGCGATGGAGGATAGCGACGGGCGGTGGGTAGCGACGGGCGGCAGGTAGCGACGGGCGGCGATGGCGAGGAGATCGATGGGCGGCGGAGGAGATTTGGGTGGGTTTTGGGGTAGGGAGGGTTAGGGTTAGAGGGTTTGGGGGAGATGTGGTAGAAGAAAGGATTTTTTTGTGTTTTTTTTAATTTTGCAATTGATGTGGGCTGTACGTGTCGATTCCTACTTTTGCTCTCCTTTCTCTATTTCAAAATAGAGAAAGGAGAGATTAGGTAGGTCTATTAGCTTAAGATATATATAAATATAATCTATCAACTACTCTCTTATTTGTTTTACTTTTCTCGGGTGATAATTTGTGACCAACAAATCATGAAGAAATCAAGGAATATCTGCATCAGTTAAAACTGTATCAAGCAGTAATGATAAACATAAGTCTTTAATAGATTACTTCTCTAGTTGCTTTGTAAACAAGAGCTGCTAAGCTAGTTAACTTTATGAACTTTGTCGAAAGTTCTGTGAAGACTTAGTATCTAACTGTTCCAAAAGTATTATTAGCTTTTCAATTCAAAGTAAGAACAAATTATATCTAACCGTTCTTAATATTTTTTGTATACGTCAATGTTGTGTATACTGCCTCTTTGCATGCTACAAGGTTCTCATACTTTGTCAAACTTATTTTGCTTTGTTCTCTGTAAATTTCTATGTGCTTTTGCCATTTCTTTTTGTTACATTCTGGACATAACTTTATAACTATAAGCTCTCCTATTTTTTTATTACTACAAATTGATCTGTGTCGCTATGCTCTGTACAGTTTTCTACATTATATTTGCTTATTTCTACCCTGCAACTTTTTTATCACCATCTTATAGTGTGCATAACAATAAAAGATCTCTTAACTAAGTTACAAAATTATCATCTTTGTCTGCTACCCTAGAAATTAATCATTCCTCTCTTCTTTTATTTTGATTGATGGATGTTTATGGATTTTTCGGTTTATGTAATGACATATTGTTGACAACTTTAGTTTTAAGACTTATTTATTGATGAACATTTTTGATGTATTGTCTCTTAACTAAGTTACTTTTCGCTGCTTTGGAACACAACAAAACCCTTTTAACTATTTGGAAAGTAGCCTTCCATTAAATTAATAAAATTCATGATCAAACTAATAAAATTTCTCTTTACCACAGTATAGTTAAACAAATACAATACACCATCTTAAACACCTACCTACATGGCTACATCCAATTCAATCCAAGACATCAAACATCCAAAAACCAAAATCACAATCTTTTTTACCTGTAAACCCATTCCCATTTGGGTTGGGAATGGGAGAGAGAGTTTGCAAAGAATGAGAGATTCAGAGGAGAACTGGCGTTGTCGTTGCCCTGTTGGTGCGTCGCAGTCCGGGGGCTAGATAAACAGAGGAACTATTGAAGATTTTGAGGTTGGGAATTGGAATTGAGGGCTTGGATAATTGGATTGGGAGCTAGGGTTTCGGAGGGGCACGAAAAGAAAGAAGAGGAGCGCACTCAGCGGGGGAAGAAGAGAAGTGGGTGAGTTGGGCTTGAGCCAAGGAGGGGAGCAGATTGTTGAGTCTTGGGCCGAAAAAGGAGTGGAAGTGAAGCTTGGCCCAGTTCCAACTTCCGGGGGAGTATGGGCTTATATTTTTAAAATTTGCCTTAGGCCTACATATGGCCATATAGGGGCTGGCAAATGTCAGGGGAGCGCCCGCTCACCCTGATCTTTGAGTGCCTTTGCCCTCTGTCTTGTAGTACCCTCTTCTTATATTTGTTTCATAAGTGAAGGCAACAGTGACAAGAACAAGAGCGCATACATCTATATACTTTTTTTTATCCTTTCTTCTTATTCTTCTTCTTCCGACCATTGTTTGCTTTTCTGAAGATTGCCATTTGACTAGCTCGATCATCTTACCTATGACTTACAAATAACTTGGTCAAGTATTCAATCAAATATCAAGTATGCATATATAGCTTCATGCCTATACACATGATAAAATGAGAATGAACCTAACTTATTTTTCATCTTATTTTTTTTGACCTCGTTATAAACAAGAGAAAAGTTAGTGACATTACATGCATATTTCGTGTTTGGTAAAGCGTAATCAATGTTTCTCCTATCTACAAAATCTCTTAATTTCTAATTGCAAGTTTTTTTTTAAAGTTAAAAGTTGAACTAAAAAGGGCAATTCTAAATGTAAGTTGCAAATAAAAATTAAAACTACTTTGCTTTTTTCATGTGAACAAGATAGATGTTTTTTAATTGGCTAGTAATCACCTACATGTCAAAAGTCTCTAGTGTCACTACAGCCGTCCATTTCAGATTCACAGCTAACCAAGGCCATCCAATTTTAACACCATTACAATCTCCACTCTTCAACGGTCCTATCCTACCAACCGTCCGATCTCCTCAACCTTCCATCTCATCCGTCAACTTACAAGACTTCATTCACACCATCAATAGAAAGTCAAATCCTAACCGCCTCACAAGCAATTCCACGCCTCTTCCCTCCCTCCATCCCTAAACCCGAACCGCCACGTGTCGGTTAGATCACCCCGCCTCAAATCTCAGCCGTTGGATCTCCTAACGTCGGCGCTGATTTCTTTTCCCCCAAGTAAGAGCCGACCAGTCTCTCTGCTATTTCAACCCCCTTCCATCCTCGCCGTCACGCTTTCGCTCTTCTCTCTCCGAAAACTTCGAGATCGAGATCGAGATCGAGATCGGATTTTAGAGCGAGAGAGAGAGCCGCTTTTTTCGACATGAACTCTAAACAACTCAGGTATCACCTCGCTCTTCAATTATTCTGGTCTTTGATTTGGTTGACTTTTGGGTGAATTTTGCTAAACCCTAATTTCTTGATTGCGATCGGTGATTGTTTTGGTCGGATTGGGGGAATTCGGTTCGGATTTTGATCTGGAATTTCCGATCGATTTGAATTACTGAATTAGGGTTTGGGTTGATCGATTTCGCTGTTTTTTTATATGATTTGGGATTGAATTGGTTAAATTGAGTTGCGATCCTTTGCTTTAATCCATGTGAATTATTGGAATTGTTCAGGAAAATATAGGAATTGGATGGTATCGATTGTTCTGATTTGAATTGTTGTTAATTTTAGTTAGTTGTCAGTAATTTTCTTTTGCATGCGGTTTATTTTGAAGCTAATTTTGAAGTTAATGCTTACTTTCTTTAGCTTTGGTAATGCTGTTGATGCTGTAAGTTTTTCTGTAGATGTGTGGTTGATAGGGTTAATCAAAATGATTTTTTTATTATTAATGATATGTTTTTTAAAGAATTATGAAGTGAATTTTTGTGATATTGATTAAAAGCTGTGTATGAGCATTGTGCATGTTGGCGACAATGGCCGTCTGATCAAGATTCTAGCATTGCTGCGGTAGACAGTTGTGTTATTTGGTGGTAAATTAGTAAGGGTTCTATTTTGGAAGGAGGATCCTCGCTTTAGTCTTTTCAGAGAAAGCACGGGTTGGACTTCTTGATCGCTGAGGTTGATGAGAACTGTCGGACTAGCCTGTTCTAGTATGGTTGTTACATTGTGCTATTTTTTCATTACTTAAGAGTGATCGTATGTATGTTTTTGTTTATGTGTATATTGCATGCAATGATGCATGTATATGTGTGCATGTTAACAAAATACAGTTATTTTGAATGCTTGATTTCTTCTATATTAACTGGTAAGGATCAAGGTGCAGGGGTGTATCGCCATTTAAACATCTAGCCGTACAAAAAAAAAAGCATCTAGCCACCCATAAATAACAATTCTAGAAAGAAAAGAAGACTTAAAAAAAAAAAACGCTCCAGAACTCCTCTATCTATCATATCGACCTGTCATAACATCTTTAGAATACCACTTCAAAACACACATTATTTGTGTAGGTAATCACTAAGTGAGACACCCTATAGACATCGATGATCACGATTTTGTTGGCATAAGATGTATAGGTATAAAATATCAAGTGATTTTGAAAGCCTCTTACTTGTGCGTGATTTTGAAAGCCTCTTGTGCATCTACTGCTCCAATTTGTTATATTTTTGAAAAACCATTAACTGTTAACCAATTTTTGCATGAGTAAGAAGTTTCCAAACCACTTGAATTTTGATACAGATCCATTTTACAGCACAGAGGTCATATGATGAACTCGGTGTCAATTAGGCATATGGTCACACACTGGTGATTATAATCACTATATATGAAGCAATTATCTGATATAAATACGAGGGATGCATGCTTTAGGTTGCTCTAGATGGAAATTTCCCTCTCAACCGCTAATCAACCGCCAATTCTATATAATGTTAATTTTATATTATCAGTTATAGTTAAATATTCACACATAAAATTTGTGATTAAGAAATTGGTAATGGGTGACTTACATCATAGTAGAAGTGGAAATGATGTGAAATCTTCCATAATTTGATGACGACTTTATCTTTGTCTCTTTTATCATTTGCTCCTTCTTCGAAAACCCTCACCTTCTCATTTAGATCATGGTATCAAACATCGACCGAGACTGACACTATACTCCCCCGTCCATCTCGATTTTTGGCCTACCTAATTCGTTGGTCGAAAAATTTGATATTTATCAATACTTTAGTTAACAAGAACGGAACAAAATTGTAGTTGGCAAATGAAAACCGAAGACCATATAAACTTATTACTGGCGCTATCGCCGCTGGGTAGGTATAACATGATTGGGAGTGCTACTGAGAAACAACATGGTCGGGTAAGGACAATTTTATAATTTCTTAAATATTTTTCTAGTATGCAATTTTTAAAGTATATTTTCAGTAGCTTTAAAATTTTATGTTGTTGTTGTAATAGTTTTCATTTAAAATTATATTTTGATGGTATAGTTCTAAATTTTAAAAAACTTATATTGTTTAAGAAATAAGCTTAAAAAGACTTACCATAATTAATATTTATAATTTGGAAAAAAAATGTACATTGGATCTTTGTCTTTAAGATTTGGCTATCTTGACCATTTTAAGGATTGTTTTAATTATTAAACATTTACAACTAGCCAATACCAAAAAAATTGATATGACAAGATTTGACTGATATTTCCGAGAATGCTAAACCAAAACCAAATTGAAAGACCGATATGGAACCCTATACTGAATTCTCAAATGAGGTATATACCGTCATCTCCTTTTATGTCAACCCCACCCACTTTTCATGCTCAAAACAATGAAAAATTGAAACCTGACAATTCTTTATAGGGTTAGTGGACAAGAGAGAGACCTGCCTATCTTCACTTCGTCCTCCAACCTCTTCATTTGAGGTGATCCCAGGAGGTGAGTTAGGGAAGTAAGGAAAGGAAGAACGAGAATAGAAGACGGTTATTATGGGAGGAAATTAAAAATATTAATTGTTTTTGTCAAGTTGTGTAAGTATTCAAACCGGACCATGTCATCTTTACTATGAAGCACAAGTTTTCCTATTTGGTTGCTGTGTCGTTTCGAGCATGTGTCGGATACATGGGTCCGACACGGCACTTGATGTTTTAGGATAATTTTCAATATTTTCCCGTGCCAGTGTATTGTGTCGCATCGTGTCCATATCGGCGTGGTTGTGTCCAGCATCTTCTGTTTTACTCTCTTCTTGGGAGTTGTGTCCATAAACATCAATTATATGTTCTAGCCTTACTGAACTTCCAGCTACCTCATGAGACATGCCCTCCACCCTTTGCTTTTCCTTTCGTCTTTCTCCATTTAGGGCCTCCTAGAAGGTTAGAATAACCTCATTTGGTTATGCATTGGTTTTGTTCTTTTCCTCTCTTTTCCGTGGTTTATAATCTGTGTTGACATTTCTTTCATGGTACTTGTTTACTGTGCTAGAGATCAAATCACTCCTATGGGCAGTAATACATCTTTTTGGTATGTTCAATCCCCAAATTTCTTCCATTGGCAACACTATGGAGATCTACTTCACTTAAAGGGGTGTTTAGGACTTAGGGTGCCATCACTCCACCCCCCTTGCTTGACGAGGGCAAGGCGACACTGAAGCAGACAGTTGGAATAAGCTCTTTCCTCTTCCCCGCCTTTATTTTTTATCTTATTTTTGGCAATAGATGAGGTGCTGGTCTCCTGGGGCTGCTGTGCTGGTTAAATCAAAGCAGTTTTAAGTATGCCTCTTCTATGTTTTCTCGGTTTATGTTCTATGTTGACATTTCTTTCATGGGCCTGTTTACTGTGCTACAGATTAAACAACTCAATAGACAGGAATTACCTTTTTGGTATGGTCAATCCCTAAGTTTCTCCATTGGCCACACTATGGTGGATCTGATTCACGTCACTTAAAGGGGTTAGGATGTCATCGCTCCATACCCCTTGCTCGATGAAGGTGAGGCAATATTGAAGCAGAGAGCATTCAGAGTTGTAATAAGCTCTTTCCTTTCCACCTTTATTTTTTGTTATATTTTTTAGCAATAAATGAGGTGTTGGTCTCCTGGGACTGCTGTCTGCCTTCAAATCAAAGCCGTTCAGATTATGCCTCTTACAAGTGGCTGTCTAGACCGCTTCTGACAGCGAAGGCATAATACCTATTGTTACATCTTTGAGGATTTTGATTTGCATACAGGCTACAATCATGGCTCGCCAGACATTACCATCCTTTGGCTTGTTCGCTGGTTTTGACCTTGCGGGTGTGAGCTATAATAAATTGTCGGAGAGTTTAAGTGGTCTGCAAATAGGCCCAGCCAGTTTGGTTTGGGTGTACTTCTGAGCAATTTACCTGCTCACTTGGCATGTGATTTTTTGTTTGTATCTTTTTTGCAACTCTGATATCCTGTTACCAAATTTACTCTCTTAGTCAACTTAGTTACTGGGTCAGTTGATTCTGTTTCTAGCCCCAACGTATTTAGTTCTTGTTTGGTTTATTCTTATTCTGTCCTTCCTACTTCAACTTCAAGCAATCCATATGGTACGAATGTTGCCCATTTTCTGCAGACATTATCCGTCAAATATGAATCATGTTGATTTGTCCAAAAACATCGGATTTCTTAAGAGCAGATGCATAACTAGTACATGTTTGAATTCATTTCTCTTTTAAATCATTAGTCATTTCAGTATTATCCGGTTAATACCCTTATATCTGTAGATATATGAATACTTTTATCCTTGCTGTTCATTCCATTTGGGCCGGCCCCCACCTTGACGCGGGTGAGGCGGCCGCCTCACGCCCCCAGTTTTTTTGCAATTTTAGGAGCTCCAAATTTGTATTCCCCTTGTAAATATTGGCAAGTATTTTGTGCGTAAAAAAATTATAATTAGGGGGCCCCCAAAAAAATTATTTGGGCCTTTCGCCTTGGGCCCTGGGAACTCAGGGCCGGCACTGCATTCCATTTATACCCCTATACTTCTTCCAGAAGTGTGCATAATGTTTCTTTTTATGCACTACTTTGTGGGGGTTTTATGTTGGAGTTATTTCTGCTCCAGTAATTAATTATTTACACATTATGTCGAGGAAACTTAATGCCGGGGGGGGGGGGGGGGGATCCTCAGGTGTCTATATGCCATAGGACACCAGGGGGAATCCTCAGGTGTGTATATGCCATAGGACACCTCGTATCATCTTTTTCTACGTGACATTCTACACTTGTGAATATGATTTCTGGGCATGACATGATTGTGAAATATTGTGATTAAATTATATATAAGGGGTGTACATAACTATTTACTTTTTACTAATTGAACACGTGGTTGTACAATGAACTAACTTCTTGAAAAACATATTACTTTTTTTCTTTGAATAATAACATATTACTTGTTGGAACGAGGAGAAGGCTTCTTCTAAACATGTGATATATAATCGTTCTAGGAAAGAAAAAATTATAGAAATTTATTTTTGCGTAGAACTTAAATATGATGAACAGTTAGTTGTCCCTTGAGCTTCCTGCCAAGATCGGCTCTAGGAATATACTATCTCCTTGTTTTGATACCATATTCAGCTTCCACAGACTTTTTGTTATTTTTACGTTGTAGTGTCTTGTCCTGTTCTATGTAGAGCTTGGCAAACATGCGGTGTCCTGTGCATGAGTAATTATTGTCATTTAAGAATCAGGGACAGGGACAGAGTGAAATTGCAAAATGCCATAAAATGGCACAAGATATATAAACAAGAACCAAACCAAAACCAAGGAAAAACAAAAAAATGAAAAATACTTAGCCTTTAGACTTATCGATACATGGAATGGAATAAGAAAACTGTAAGGTATTACATGGCTATCGCCGATCGTTTGTTTTGTTTTGTTCGTGTTTCCATTACATGTGAATTGAATGTGCATGCTTTGTAGATTGCCATCCTCTTCCGAAGTTTGCTACATGGGGATAATTTGTTTTTCTTGCATATGAAAGATCATTGATGTGGGTATTCTTTGCTATTAGTCTTTGTTTTCATCTTCGTTTTAGAAACATCATGGAACTGGTACTTGTCACAAAATATGGGTCTTTTCCTTTTTTGAATAGTTGGTGCATATGAAAGATGATCGATGTTAGGTATTCTTTTGCTATCAGTCTTTTTTGTCTTCATTTTAGAAACCTCATGGAAGTTGGTATTGGGCAGAATATTCAGTTTGAAAGAGAGATGATAGGAAACCATTATAGATAAAGAGGGAAGAATATGATTATAGATGTGATTGTATTAAATATCTAGTTTGTGTCCGAATTTATAGGATTCTTCTTTGTACAATTTTTTTTCTTCGATTCTCGTCTTTAGGAGATATGTCTAGTAGATGTCATATGTACTTGGCCTTTTCCTTTTTGAATAAGAAATGATATGGAATATGATATGAGGTATTCTTTGCTATTAATCCTCTTATTATTCGTTTTAGAGGCATCACTGAAGTTGATATTTGTCAGAGGGGTGAAAGAGAGATGACAGGAAGCCATTATAGGATTTTCATTATAGATGCATGAAGTATCTAGTCCGCACACAAGTTTATAGGATTCTTATGAGACTTCTAATTGATCTGACAAGTTCTCAAGAAATTCACTCTTAACCTACCAAAGTCAAATTTGACTGTGAGGCGGTGGTTGCAGTTCTTGTTTCGTATGTTAGAAAATGGTTACAATTCACTCTAAACCTACTAGAATGAAAACTATTGATTGTGGGAAAATGGTTTCAGTTCTTTTTTCATATCTTAGAAAAGTAGTGTGTATGTACTTAACCAAATTTCTTTATGCTATGTGTTCTGTTTATCAGTTCAGGTTCAGCTTGCCCTCAGTCTTTTTTTGCACGAGCTTTTTTGGTTTCTCTGTTATGAGTAGCTTACTCTAAGTAACAGGCTTCATTGACAGAAGTTTGTTAAAAAGTATTAGTTACTGGTTACTGTTTACTTTTCTCTGTAAGAATGGAAGCGATGAACGTAAAGGCATTGGCTGATGGTGGGAGACTTGCTGGCAATCTGAAGAGGAAACGAGCTACATTTTCTGGTAATGGCCTGGTATCGAAACAACCCATCCTGGACCAATCCTCTCCCAGGTGTGGCGGTATGATGAGATCCGAGAGCTGTAAATTTAGTTTTCACTATTCAGAGAAACATATTCTCAGGAACTATCGGAACTTCATGAAAAGTGGGGTGCCTCAGCGGGTGCTGTTTTACAAGGATGGTGAATGGAAAGATTTTCCTGCGAACATTACGAGTTTGGTCCAGGGAGATTTTCAAATGAAAAAGGCAATTTCTGAAGTGTTGTATCAATGCCAGCAATTATTGTTGGACTTTGTCCATATGGTATTTGTAGACACAGAAACAGGTTCAAGCAAGCCAATTGCTTGGCTTGATACAAATGGTACTTGTTTCTTTCCAGAATTTTATGCACAGGAAGACTGTGAATCTGACAAAGGGAAGCTTTGTGAGTCAAATGGAATGCGACAAACTGTTTCACGGTTAGATGTTTCCGTTGCTGCTGCTGAAAGCTCAAATTCGGAAGCTCCGAATGGGAAAGTCATGTCGAATGTTAAGAGGGTTAAAAAGAATGGCAACAGAATCTTTGCCGGCCTGTCTGAGAAGAAGATTGTAAAAGCTGAACTGGAGGAAGCCGTTGATGAAAACGAACCATGTGCTGTGTTCCTCCCTGAGACTCCTGCATATGGATCTCCACATGAGAAAGTACCCAGTTCTTCTACCCTATCTAATGTTTACCGTGCAGTGCAGAATATGCTACTCCATGGCTTGGGTCCAGGTTTTGATGCAAAGAACATCATTAAAATCTCCAAAACACCTTTGCTAAATAACGTTGGGCAGGATCGCCTTGAGCTTTTCAACAAGCAGGTTCAGGTCACTACGAATCTCCGTGGCAATCCGAATGTCCGGTATGCATGGTTAGCTTCTTCTAGGGAAGCTGTGGAGGACATGATGTTGAAGGGTGTTATGAAAATTAATGAGCCTGCTCATGGGCCTGTGTATGTTCAACTTGCTCCTGCAACTTTTCCCAATATTTGGTGAGGTTTTCTTTCCTTTGTTTCCTCAGGAGCTGTCTAAGTTGCATATCTGTTGATTCTATCAAACCAAATAGATGTCGATAGGGTTGTTTCTGTTTTGTTGTAGTGCTGATAATTTGGTTTCTAGTAGTATTTTCACTTACAGACTATTATCTTCAGTGCTAGTTATTCTGATATCGACGAAAATGGCATTGTCTATATGATGTTATGCCGCATCATAATGGGAAATGTAGAAGTTGTTCCCAATGGTTCTAATCAGTCTCAGCCTAGTAATGAAACTTTTGATACTGGTGTTGATGATCTTCAAGCACCAAAGCACTATATTATTTGGAACATGCATACGGATAGTCACATCTTTCCAGAATATGTTGTGGCTGTTAAAGTTCCATCCAAAGAAAAAGGTAATCCTGGAATCTTGTGTTTAACCTAGTAATTTTATTTATTGTTTTAGATATTCATGCATTTTTATGTTTATGCAGGAGAAGTGGTTGGAAAGGGAAGTGCGTCTAATGAATCTAACGTCACAAATTCCGGTTCATCCCGCAGCCAATTGCAAGTGAGTGATTTATTTAATTAAGTTTCCGGGCTTTTTATTAGTATGAAATCTATATAATTTGGACAGTTAAATCCATGATGTGTCGAATGACAGCATGATATCCGAATATATGGGCATCTCATGATCAATTTTTCTTGTAAAGAGAAAAGTTGTATCTAATTTTTCTGGTTTATGTAAACTCTAATTTGATATATGATTCATAATTAATTAGCATTTCTAACTAAGTTGCTTTCTTTTTGGTGGATAAAAAGTGTCCGCACTATATTTCATTTAGAGAGACTAAATTTCTCAAGTTTCAAGTTGTAACAGTAGTCATGCTCCATTGTTTGCTTGATGTGGCTTGATAATAATGGGTTCCACATGTAAATGAATGCAGTTTACTATGAACTGATTTTTGATCATGTTTAGTTCCCTAAATTTCAGGTGGGTAACCCATGTCCAGCTCTTCCTAATAAGTGTCAGGAAATAGCCCCAATGTTTGGAAGACCTCCAAAACCCCCCACAACTCCTTGGATGCCCTTTTCAATGTTGTTTGCTGCAATTTCAACAAAAGTATCCGCCCAGGACATGGATTTAGTCAATATTCATTATGAAGAATTCAAGGTATGTAGTTTTCCTTTTACTTGTCTTTTTTAAAAGACAATTTAGCATCCTCTGTAACGTCTGTCTCTTTTTTCTCATCAGAGGAGAAAGATTAGCCGGATTGACCTAGTTAAAAGGTTGAGGCAGGTAATTGGGGACAAGCTGCTGATATCCACAATAACAAAACTTCAACACAAGGTGATTTCTCCTGGCTTCTGTTGTATTGGAATGTTAATTGATTGCTTAGGGTATGATGATCAATACTATGTCAATTAATATCTAGACTTGGAGGTTTAGACTTTAATATGCTTCTTTCAAGTGATTGCTAAACTCTGAATAATGGATGTGAAGGACGCTCTGATTTAAAGTTTTACACTGGCTCTTTGCCACAAGGGGTGTCCAATTTCAACCCTTTCCGGCAGGTGGATGCAAACTTGAGAAAAGTCCGCAGAACAGGGCCACTGCTTTGATGGGTAACTACCATACTAATCATGATATCGTTTGGCCCTCAATAATCTGAGCAAGTCTATTTCTGACTTGGTCTTATTATAATTGGATTTTTATTGGGTTTGAGTTTAACCCAGTCATTCATTTTATATGAACCATACTATCACAATTTTCCTTTTACAGTCTTAACTTTTACATAATTGCTTAATACTGCACTTCATCACGACAGAAAACAATGGCTTGTGCATCTAAGTATGTTAAAAGGAATTAGGTTAAATAGTGCACTTTCTTATATATTGGTTTTTTTTTTGTTTCTTATTATTTATTTTCTGTGTAAAAATTTCAATTGAGTTTTCAGTTGTCAATACCTTTTCTTCATGTAGCTTTACTCTGGTCATGTCTTGGTAAATTCCATAACGGAAAGGGAAACAGACGTGGATGCCTTTTTATTTACTCTCTTTGTTGGTTTACTGATTTTTTGTTTATTTTGTGATGGATTATAATGTTAGTATTGACGAGGAATTTTTTTGTACTCTATTGTATTAGAATCTGTGAATTATACAGCAGTTGATTTGGCAGTATAGAAAATGCTATATTTTCCTTCTTAATTAGAATAGAATACTGTTACTTTACTATGCACCAATTTTAACTAAACAGATGTTTGCTAACTCAACCAAACAGATAATGTAGGGCATACATAGACAAGTCTACCACTATGTGTGTGTAACATTTTCTCATTCTTCCTGTAGAATGGTCTTAAGCATGATTTAGTTCATCTTTATAGATATTGTGGCTGCACCATCACAATTTACAATTTTGTAAATATGCTAACTCGAACAGTATTGTGGAAAGTGAAAAGTGAAGCTAGACGGCTAGGGTTAGGTTAAGGCTTTAGTGGCAAAAGTATTGACATTACAATACAAAAATTTAAATATCACAGAAAGATGATTAAAAAAAATAGAGAACCTAGAGAAATATGGAAAACCTAGGATGGCTAGATTTTAATTAATTAATTAATTTATTGTTTCTTTTTTTCAGATATAACCTGTTCACTTGGTTGTTAAACATAACTGTTAAACAATCAGGGGGGAAAGTAAAGTTACAGAAAATTTTGGTCTTATGTAATAGTTTTTAGGGAATAAAGGAAACCTAAAGTCTCATTTCGTTTTAAGCTCAAAATAAAGGGGAAAAAATGAATGAGCTTAAAATAAAAAATTAAGAATAAGCATCATAGTGAGGAATTAGAAGTTTGAATAGGATGAGCGAATTTACATAACATAGTTAGAAATTCATTTATCAGTTTTCATAGTTGGGAGTTAATGTTGATAATTTCTATTTTATTTATCCTTGTTGCTTTGTCCTAAGTAACCAAGAAGCAAAAGGAGAAATCTTGCATTGATTGTTTGCCTCTATCGTTCCTGATAGCTTCTTTACTCCCTTTCTTTCACCAGCCTCTGTTTTTGTCTTAACTAGCCAGGCTCAGCAATGTGATTCCTTCAACCACCTGTCTCAACCCACCTCCTTCAACCACCTTTTCCAAATGCCTCTATCTTCACTCACACATTTCTTTCTTTCGGTTTGGGTAATTTTTTCCCCTCCATTAGGTGACTATATTTTGTTACAATTAGTATTGTTTGTGTTAGCTTCGATATATATATATATATATATATATATATATATATATATATATATATATATATATATATATATATATATATATATAGGTCATCAAAATCGATTTATCATATGCATTTTTCATGCAACACGGAATATGAAAGATTCTCTTTCGATAAAAATGTAAGTGCAATACCCCTAACCTTCTCACTATGACTTTGGAGTTTTGGTGTAGGGGGTGGGCCGTACACTTGTATTTTTACATATATGATATGATATGATAAGACACTTTGATATCGTTATTTTTAACCTTGATTGTAACCTAAACAATATTTCCTTACTTTCTTTCTTGGTTCCATCTTATTAGTAAGGGAATGTGATGCATTTGTGATGCATTTCATCATTCATTCTAGGTTGTAGAATCACCCATTTGTGGTTAGGCCCCTTTATTAGTAAGGGAATGTGGTTGTAGTTCAAACTTGTTTCATCTTCCTCATGCATAGTTTCGTTGCTTGCTAGCTCATGTTCTTTGAACTGAACCTTGGTGGTTAGTTTTTAGCTTTTGTTGCTACCGTTGACAGGCTAAGAAAACCAAGATTTGATGGACATTTTTTGCGTAGCACTAAAATACTGATTGCTCTTTCTTATATTTATGATATATTTCTCGAGTGATTGCTTCCTTTTCTCTTGAGAGTTTCATTTATAGTGTTACCGATTTGCTCTAATTTATTTCATCCTGGAAAGTAATCTTGATTCATATGTTACAGCTACCCATCGCTGCATCACAGGATGTGCCGAAATCGCTGTGCAAGTAGTTTGAATTCGAAGCCATTGATATGACAGAGACATCTCAGCTGCTTTGATTGGATGGTGGGCTCACTGAGCAGTTTCAGATGTACTTATTAGGTTATATTCTCGGCTTCTGCTGTCTTTTAATATGTAGTATCATAATATTAGACTGTTGTTGTTTCATCTTTTTTTCAGAAACTCTGAGTAGCTTTGGGAAAAATAACTGTCATATATATACTTGTGACTTTTCTGTTTGAATGGGATGGTAAAGAACTTGTCTAACAGTATTTATCAAATTTGGTATGTTTTATTATGGCGATCTACGTGATGGATGATAAGTTTATGCTGTCATTGTGTAAGTTGTTTAATGTTGTGATAGCACTGAGTTCGATTGGCATGCTGGCTTTACTTATGGTTGGTTGCTATTGATTGTGGATATGGATATTGTTGTAGTAATGAATCTGTATGAGTGAATCTGTATGAGTCGCATTGACACAGATTATCTTTCTGATATATGGTGCTTGTCCACTGTGGAATTTACAGTAAATCGAGTTTATGAGTTTGGTTGTGATTAATCTATGTTGATGGGTTTTGTTATGCAATCCACTAGTTTCTGCTAATCTTGGACAATGAAGTGGTCTGTATGAAATCTTTTTCTCTGATAGACTTGACAGTGTTGGACAGTCGAGTACACTTTTGAGTTGATATGAAAAATGTATTATTTGTTGGACTTGTTGATCATCTGCTTAATCCTCTTTTTCTTTTCTCGTTGTTGCATGCTGTAGAGGAATCTAGCTGTATTGATTGTTTCTTTCTTTCTTCTGCAGATTACGAAACCAGCTACCTCTGCTGCAAAATAAACATGCATATAAAATCTTTCATTGAGTGCAAATCCAGAATAAAAGACAGAGAGAAAGGGAGAGAAAAAGAAGAAGAGCAAACTTTGTTAAAAAGATAGGGCAATCAATCATCCACTAATAGCATGTAATTGCAATGGTATTAAAAGACTGCTTTTGCACCAAGAAAATATTCTGCTTTTGCACCAAAGTTTGACAGCTTTCATTTTTTTTTATCTTTATTTTTCCTTTTGATAAAAACCAAAGTGTGGTGTGAGAGAACTTATCTTAGAGCTTTTAAGTTAGTTTGTTACCCACCAAATTCCAAAGCATACAAGAATATATTTGCCCTCTTAAATTAAACTGCTACTACGAGGAAGGAATCGTTGCAATGTTCAGCATTGATTGTTCGTCATGATTCTGGGCAGATGGAATAAACAGATATTGATCTGCAAATGCTTTGTGGGAGCATCTGCATTTGTACAAACATTGTTTCCATTTTTCGGAATTGTTTCATTAAGTACTTATTAATCAGATGCTGCGGAAACTTTTGACCTCACGATTTTATCTAAAAAAATAATTAACATGTATAAAATTATTAATTAGTGAAAATAATTAAAATCAAAGAAAATGAAGGAATACATCCATCCTTTTAAAGCTATTAGTGCGCGTTAGTTCACTTTGTATGACAAATAGATATGTAAAACATGTAAAATGAATGTAGAAAATAGTTCACAAAATTCTGGCCAAAACATGAAACTTAAAATTTCAAGAAATCAACTGAAAACTCTGGACAACCTACAAATTTTTGCCAGAAGCAATGATAAACCAGAATTTCTTGAAACTGGTCGAAAAGTGTAAACTATAGCCCACAAGATATGCTAAAATTAGTAAAATTCAGATCTTCTTGTAATCAGCTGAAAATTGTGGACTATACCTACAAAATCTGGCTAAAATATTGAAATCTAGAATTTCACAAATTTTGTTGAAAAACTATGGACTATAGCCACAAAATCTGCCCTAACAGAGAAATTCTGAATTTCACAAAATCGGCTGAAAATAATGAAGTATAGCTTGCAAAATCTGATCAAACAGTGAAATCCAAAATTTCATGAAATTGACCAAAAACAGTGGAACAGCCCACAAAATCTAGAAAAAATACAATTAAATCTAAAATTTTATGAAAGTGGTGGATTAAAAGCATACAAAATCTTGCCCAAACCACTGAAATCCAAAACTCACCTAAGAGACCAAAACTGTGAAAGATAGTCCACAAAATCTTTCCATAGTCCACAAAATCTTTCCAAAATAGTAAAATTTAGGATTTTTTGAAATATGTAGAAAATTGTAGACTGCTCACAAATTCTGGTAAAAAACAACTCGATCAGATCCAGACTTTCATAAAATCAACCAAAAACAATAACAATAATAATATACAAAATTTTGCCGTGGAGGGACCATTTCTTAGCTTTTTGGTTAGTTTGATGCCCACAATATTCCAAAGTGTATAAGTGAGATCATTTGTCCTCTCATGTGAAGATTCTGTGTCTCTCCCTCCCAAATTGAACTTCCAGAAGGTAGGAATTGTTGCACCATTACGGAGGTTCAACATTAATTGTCATCATGATGATCTCCAATGCTTTTTGGGAGCACTTGCATCAAACATTAGACCATAGTATATGTCCATCCTTTTCAACCTATTAGTATATATATATATATATAGATAGAGAGAGAGCGCAATACGCTATTGGAAACGGGTCCCATGTAAATGGATATACAAACCACTTAAGCTCGAGCACGGACTTTGGTGTGGCCCCTAAATAAATGAAGTAAATAAAACCATATATATGTACGAAAACAAACTAATTAGAACTAATTAATCAAATCAAAGGATTATAATATTGTTTTAAACTTGTATTACATACTTTCATGGCCTCCTAAGATCTCAACAGCATTAACAAAGCGAGCGTGGAGTGTGGTCGTCCACCTCATCCTCGGCCCTCTCATTCTTCTCTTTGCTTCCGCAGCTGGAAACCTCAATAACAACCTCGATCTCGACGACGTACATCATACACTTCTGTTGTTGCTGATATGATTTATGATGATGAGGTACACCCATAATGGGCTTCATTTGGTCGAGTTCAAGTTCAAGTTCACGATGGTTACTAATATACCGTTGATGAAGAAGATGATGAGAATGGTGGAAGCTTTGAAGTGGGCTACAAGTAGTTGTGCTACTAGTAGTAGTAGCAGTAATCTTAGGGCTGGTCCTGAAACTAGTACTAACATACCCAGCTATGTCAAAATTGTCATTGATATCGATATTGGTTGATCCACAGTTGCTGCTCCAACTGGATGAAGGTGGGCTGATTTGAAGAGATAGGTCTGGTTGAAGAGCTACTGGGAATAGCTCCATCTTCTTCTTCTTCTTCTTCTTCTTCTTCTTAGTGTAGGGCTTTAACTTAGTGAAGAAAATAGTTCAACCATTAACACTAACTACCTTTTGCGGCCTCTTTCTAAAATTTTGAAGGTCACAACTAATTAACCTTTCTATCTCTTTGGGTTGGAATACAAGTGTAATTCTCTCAACCTTTCTATAATTTTGAAGTTTTTTTTTTGTTGATAAATGATAACTAACGTCATCGCTCTATTAACGATTAATTAACGAAGCACAGAAGTTCCAACAACATATTACAAATTCAAGTACTCCAAGTCTACGGAAATGCGAACAAAAGGTCGACGACCGAAATGAACAACATACAATAATGATATGGCTAAAAATAGGATTAAATCGGGACCGTTCACATCGGACACGAATCTTAAAGCTCAGGGGCAAAACGGTAATTTCGCCTACAAATGGGTCTGAAATGGGAATTGGGTCTTTATTCAAAGCCCAATAACTCATGAACGGATCCACGTCAACTGGGTACGGGTTCCAACCCGCTGCATGCCCGGTCCAGCAAGATACAATCAAGGTCCCTGATTAGATCTGAATCAACGGCCATGATTCACATCTATCTTTTCACTGGAGATTAGGGATTAAATTCCTTAACTGATTACAGGGAATATACCTTATCAGATTACATGCCTTATCTGATTACGAGGAATATTCCTTATCTAATCACGGGGATTACATTCCTAAAACCAGTCCCTAAGACGCCTATAAATACCCCCCATCTATCTCCATTACGAGGTAATGAGTATTTTTCCCACTTTACGCTCTTTCTTAATCATTTCTGATTACTCACTTGAGCGTCGGAGGGTGCGTCGCCGGGATCCCCCCCGGTGTCTCGCACTTTTTGCAGGTTAACGGCGGGAGTCAACGATCAGTCAACGACGGGTCAGGTTTGGTTTCGCTATTCAGGTTTTCCTCGAACTCACAAATTCTGTCTGTTTACCCCCACACCAGATTTAGCGGTAACAGATTGGCGCCGTCTGTGGGAAACCAACGAATAGGGACCTCACCTCTTCCCGTTCGATAGATCTTCTCCGGCCATGCCTCCGAGAAGAGCCAAATCTAAGGGGTCCCACCGTGGGCCCAACCCCGCCGAACAGCAAGAGCCAGTCCCTGACCAAACCGTTCTGCAGCAGGAACGACCTCCGCTTCAGACGGAAGACCCGCTCCAACAAAATCAACCCCCTCTTCAGAATCAGCAACCCACCAAGGGTCCGACCGGACCTCAGAACGCTGGTGCGGGGGGCTCCCGAGGGAAACAGCCCCTTCACCAAGAACACGTCTCCATCCACAACACCCATACGGACTCTATGGCCTCCCATCATCCCCGAGCCTCTGGTCGCCATAACATCGCCATCAACCACCAGAGAGAGGATTACCTTCGCCGCCATCTGGAGGAGAAGCGGGCCCGCGAGGAAACCTCCCGCCAGCACCGTCCGGATGAGCGGTACCATCACCGCCAGGAGTATAGGAGGTCCCCTAATCGAAGGGGTCGGAAAGAATCTCCCGTGCACTACCGAAGAAGGACACACTCCCCTGCAGGTCGGCAACATCCCAGGGACAATGAGGCACCCATCATGCGTGCCGAGTTCCAGCAGTTCCAAGCGACCATCCTACAAGCTCTCAACGACCGTCCCAACACCAACGCACCCAAGCCTCCATCTCCTCCTCCGGTCCGGAGCCCTCGCCAACGATCTCCCTCTCCTCGTCCTGCTCCTACCAACCCCCGGCGTACCCCAAGTCCTCATCGCTCCCGAAGCTACCGTTGCCGCAGCCCTCGCTCTCCCTCATACGAAGACGAGTCTCGAGGCTCGGCAGATTACCGTCAGAGGGATGACGCCATGTACCGCCGCCTTCATGAAGTAGAAAGACAACTGGGTCAGATCAACCGAGAAGAGGAGCTAAGGGGGAGGACCCTACGTCCTAGCCGACCCCCTTTCTCCCGAGCCATAGTGGATGCCCCTGTGCCTTTCGGTTTCAAACCTCCCCAGTTCGAAAGTTACTTCGGGGAGACCGACCCCGTCGACCACATCGAGAGCTTCAAGACACTGATGCTCCTCCACCAAGCTTCCGATGCCCTACTCTGCAAAACTTTCCCCGCGACTCTTAAGGGCCCAGCTCGAGAATGGTACTCTCGCCTCGCTCCGGCCTCAATATTCTCCTTCGAGCAGTTCGAGACGCTCTTCGTCACCCATTTTGTAAGCAGCCGAAGGGCTGACAAGACCAGCATCTCTCTATTGCACCTCCACCAAAAGAAGGGGGAGAAATTGAGGGACTACGTGAAGAGGTTCACAGCTGAAGCCAGATCCATTGCATCCCTCGACCAGTCCGTCGCTACCGCAGCATTCCAATCCAATGTCTTCAATTCCAGCCTCCGTTCCTCTCTTGCTAAGAAGCCCCCACAAAACTTCGCCGACCTCCTTCTCAGGTGTGAAAAGTACATTCGGGCCGAAGAAGCCGAGAATTTCCCGGGCTTTGAGGAGACATCTTCCGGGAACAAACGGAAGAGCACGAGCGAAGAGGGGTCCCAAAAATCTCAGAAGGACAACAATGGGCAGCATCGCCCGACTCCTCGGTTTGAAAAGTTCACCCCCCTCGTTGCCAACATATCAGAAGTTCTTATGGAAGTGGACAAGGAAGGGCTACTCCGCGCTCCCCCTAGAATGAACACACCTGGAAAGAAGAGGAACAAAGATAAGTGGTGCCGCTTTCACAGGGACCACGGCCACGACACGGATGATTGTCGAGCTCTCAAGGAGGAGATCGAAGAACTCATACAGCGGGGACACCTGACCAAGTTCATCCAAAACGATGGAGCCGAGCTTCTCCCCTGAGGAGCCAACAAACGAACGGAAAGGCCCGCTGAGCTTCAAGACTCAGAACCTCCCAACTCTCGAGAGGTCTTCACCTTATCATAGAAGTAGGATCTTGATTTTCAATAATGCCGATGCTTGTAACTCGGCCAACAGTATGTAATAATGGCTCGCCTTATTGAAGCAGCCACTTAGTTTATTTCGATAAAACTTTACATTTTTTCATTGGAAATTGTCGCTCTTGCTTCATCTCAATCTCTCCGAGTCACGACTCGCAAAAAGGCGAGTTCGGAGTCCAGCTTCTTCTACATGGCTGCTCCCGCAACTTACTAAGCTCTAACAACGAGGTCGGAGTCCAACACTTGGCTCGATTCCGCTTCAAATTACTCGCTCATAAGCGGGTAAGAAGTGGTTCGCCGTTCGGAATTGCTCCTACACCTCGTTAACCCCTCTTACGATGGTTCCGGAGTCCAACACTTGGTTCGATTCTACTTCGCAAGTTCGCTTCCAAGCGATCTAGAGGTAGTTCGCCATTCGGAATTGCTCCCACAGCCGTTGAATGGTACGGAGTCCAACACTTGGTTCGACTCTACTCCGCAAGTTCGCTCCTAAGCGAGCTAGGGGTAGTTCGCCATTCGAAATTGCTCCCACGCCCCTTAAACTGACAATGGTTCCGGAGTCCAACACTTGGCTCGATTCTACTTCGCAAGTTCGCTCCCAAGCGAGCTAGAAGTAGCTCGCCATTCGGAACTGCTCCCACAGCCGTTGAATGGTTCGGAGTCCAACACTTGGCTCGATTCTACTTCGCAAATTCGCTCCCAAGCGAGCTAGAAGTAGCTCGCCATTCGGAACTGCTCCCACAGCCGTTGAATGGTTCGGAGTCCAACACTTGGTTCGACTCTACTCCGCAAGTTCGCTCCTAAGCGAGCTAGGGGTAGTTCGCCATTCGGAATTGCTCCCACAACCGTTGATTCCCTCACTTAAATAACGAGTTCGGAGCCCACAACTTTCTCCTAGGGTTGCTCCTCAAACTCGTCTCACAAACGGCTCTCTCCCAGAGTCAAGCTCTTCGCTCCGCTCGCCTCCAAAAGCGGACCTCTTCTCAGCGAGTTCGGAGCTCACCACTCTCTCCTAGAGTTGCTCCTTACACTTGTCTCACAAATAGCTCTCTCCCAGAGTCGAGCTCTTCACTCCGCTTGCCTCCCAGACGGACCTCTCCCCGAACAGGATGGGTCTTCCCACGGCTCTTACAAGGGTCTTCCTGGCACGAGGGTTTTCCCAGCACAGCTTCTCCGCCCCTAGGAGTGGAACTCCTCTTCCAGAATCCCCACGACCAAAACACTCCTCAACCTCATGTGTACAAGGACATTCTCCGGCTATTTTCACCATGAAGGAGGGTGAATCTTCATCTCACTCCTGAAGAGAAGTTGTAGGTCTTCGGATTAGCTTCGAAACAAGGGGTCGCACGGCCCGAGCCGACCTCCGTAGCACCGGGAACATCAAGAAGAACTCTGCAGGCAAAATCTGGGGTCCGGCACCCGCTGCCGAGCGTTCTTGCCACCGACCGTTTTACGGGCTTGAGGTCGGCACCATTCTAGCTCGGCACCATCCGCCGAGCACCCGTGCCACCGACCGTTTTACGGGCTTGAGTTCGGCATCAATTCAGCACGGCATCATCCACCGAGCATCCGTGCCACCGACCGTTTTACGGGCTTGAGTTCGGCACCAATTCAGATCGGCATCATCCGCCGAGCACCCGTGCCACCGACCGTTTTACGGGCTTGAGTTCGGCACCAATTCAGCTCGGCATCATCCGCCGAGCACCCTGGCCACCGACCGTATTACGGGCTTGAGTTCGGCAGTCAAGATCTCCAAAAAATTTCCAAGTCTCGAGCCTCGGCACCAGCTGCCGAGCGTTCTTGCCACCGACCGTTTTACGGGCTTGAGTTCGGCACCAATTCAGCTCAGCATCATCCGCCGAGCACCCTGGCCACCGACCGTATTACGGGCTTGAGTTCGGCAGTCAAGATCTCCAAAAAATTTCCAAGTCTCGAGCCTCGGCACCAGCTGCCGAGCGTTCTTGCCACCGACCGTTTTACGGGCTTGAGTTCGGCACCAATTCAGCTCGGCATCATCCGCCGAGCACCCTGGCCACCGACCGTATTACGGGCTTGAGTTCGGCAGTCAAGACAACCAAAAAATCAACAAGTCTCAAACCTCGGCAGACAAGGATGTTGCGGGGCTATTTTGACCATGAAGGAGGGTGAATCTTCATCTCACTCCTAAAGAGAAGTTGTAGATCTTCGAATTAGCTTCGAAACAAGGGGTCGCACGCCCCGAGCCGACCTCCGTAGCACCGGGAATATCAAGAAGAAATCTGCAGGCAAAATTGGAGTTCGGCACCCGCTGCCGAGCGTTCTTGCCACCGACCGTTTTACGAGCTTGAGTTCGGCACATTTGAGTTCGGCACCCGCTGCCGAGCGTTCTTGCCACCGACCGTTTTGCGGGCTTGAGTTCGGCACATTTGAGTTCGGCACATTTGAGTTCGGCACCAGTTGAGTTCGGCACCCGCTGCCGAGCGTTCTTGCCACCGACCGTTTTACGGGCTTGAGTTCGGCACATTTGAGTTCGGCACAATTGAGTTCGGAACACTCTCAGTACAAGACCCACGAACAACAAAAAAAAAAGGAGGAGAGCACAAGGGGCCGGGTTCGGACCCATTAAAAGGACCCGAACCCAAACCGAACCGCCACGTCACCACCTTCTTCTTCAGCCACTTTGGCGCCAAACCCAAGCAAAACAAACCAGGGGAACAAAACAAAAACCAAATAACACAATACAGTTCGTCACCTTCTCGCAAGCTTCAAACCCAACACACGCCGACTGCCTCCTCCGAAACACTGAGCTCACCGCCTCGTCGAGCTCTACGTCGTCTCCTCCCCGAAGCTCCATGTCCGACGAGCTCGCCACCTCCGCGAAGCTTTACCATCGCCGAGCTCACAAAGTCTCCGCCACCTGCAAGGGCTTCGAACTCGTAACGAAGCTTCGTCGCCGAGCTCATCTGCCGAGCTCCCTTCGTCGCCGAGCTCGTCTACCGAGCTCGTCTCCACTCGCCATCAGCTCCCTCTTCGAGCTTCGCCATGGGTACCCGCGATGCCGAGCTCCGACATCTCCTCAAGCTCCCCCCTACTCACAGGCGTCGACGAGCTCCATCTTCACCAAAGCTCCCATTTTCGTCGAGCTCTCCCACGTCGAGCTCTTTCAAAACACAGAGCTCACCGCCTCGTCAAGCTCCACGTCTTCTCCCCCCGAAGCTCCATGTCCGACGAGCTCGCCACCTCCTTCGCGAAGCTCTACCATCGCCGCCCATCCCCATGGCTCCGACGAGCTCCGCCGAAGCTAGCTCTTCCATCGAGCCCACTTCCTCGACGAAGCTCCGAGCTCCATTCGATGACCACCGTCGACGAGCTTCACCTCCTAACACCGCCTTCTTCAACCTCGGGCTCCGCCGAATGCATCTTCGCGCGAACCCAACCTCACCAACAAGAGCTCCGTCACCACAAAACGCCTCTCCACCACTTCGAGCTCCGAACTCCGCTCACTAAGCCTCCGACGAAGCTTCGAACTCCAGCTCCCCCGTCGATCTCCGCTCTGGGCCACTAGCGCTTCAAAAACGAAGAAGAAGAGGGGAAACAGAACGAAGAAGGAGAAGAAGAAAAAGCTGGCGCGAAGAAAAAAAAAAAAAAAAAAAGGGGTCAACTGTTGACTTCGCCACGTGGCACCCACGTAGACTTCGGCCACTTTGCCGAACACCCGTGCCACCGATCATGTTACACCAAAAAATGGTCTCCCCTTTCTCCTCCCGATGCGCGCTCGCTTGATCGTGATCAACGCACACGATCGCGCCACGTGTCCAGGTAATATTAAATTTATTTATTTATTTATTTATTTGTTTTAATTATTCGAAAAATCCGAAAAAATGTTTAAAAATCGAAAAAATTAAATAAAAATTCTAAAAAATAATTATAAATTCAGAAAAATTATTTTAAATTCTGAAAAATATAATTATTTAATTAGAATAATTATTTAATATTTTTGATAATTAATTATTTAATTCGGAAAATGAATAAAAAATTCAAAAAAATGAGAAAAAATTCAGAAAAATCTGGAAAAATCACCAAAAATCCAGAAAATTCTGAGGATATTTTTGGGAATTTTACAAGCCCAGAATAACACCGTTACACCCCCGAACAAGATCCGAACTCCCTTAAGAACACCGATAAAATCCCGTACGCCATTAGAACAGTAAACTACTCCTCAAAGGCTGATCAAACTCAGTCTTTAGGAGTGGGGGGCTCGTGATATGGCTAAAAATAGGATTAAATCGGGACCGTTCACATCGGACACGAATCTTAAAGCTCAGGGGCAAAACGGTAATTTCGCCTACAAACGGGTCTGAAATGGGAACTGGGTCTTTATTCAAAGCCCAATAACTCATGAACGGATCCACGTCAACTGGGTACGGGTTCCAACCCGCTGCATGCCCGGTCCAGCAAGATACAATCAAGGTCCCTGATTAGATCTGAATCAACGGCCATGATTCACATCTATCTTTTCACTGGAGATTAGGGATTAAATTCCTTAACTGATTACAGGGAATATACCTTATCAGATTACATGCCTTATCTGATTACGAGGAATATTCCTTATCTAATCACGGGGATTACATTCCTAAAACCAGTCCCTAAGACGCCTATAAATACCCCCCATCTATCTCCATTACGAGGTAATGAGTATTTTTCCCACTTTACGCTCTTTCTTAATCATTTCTGATTACTCACTTGAGCGTCGGAGGGTGCGTCACCGGGATCCCCCCCGGTGTCTCGCACTTTTTGCAGGTTAACGGCGGGAGTCAACGATCAGTCAACGACGGGTCAGGTTTGGTTTCGCTATTCAGGTTTTCCTCGAACTCACAAATTCTGTCTGTTTACCCCCACACCAGATTTAGCGGTAACAAATAAAGATACAGATACATTCGTCTACTGCCCAACCCTGTGAACCTGTATCAGACTACTACTCCTCACCGATTCGCGGCCTCTTCTGTCCACCTGTCATAACATTCCAATCGTGAATGAGGGAGTAAATATTATGCATCAAAAATGAAATTCTATGGTTAATCTGACGAAAACAAAATTCATTACGATCCAACCACAAACTCCACATAGTGGCAACCACCGTGATATCCCAAGCCAATCTATCATCTTTCTTAATTCTATTTAATCTGATAATTCCCCAAGCCTCAGAACTCAACCTAGGACACAGAGTACCCCCAAAGCCTTGACCCACTATCTCCCAAATTATTCTAGTTCTAGGACAATGAAGAAGTAAGTGATTTGTGTCTTCATCATCTAGGTTGCACCTGTCGCAACTACTATTAATTATCATGTTCCTTTTTTTAGATTTGTCTTTAAAAGGATAGTGTTGTTCTGAACCAACCACAGGAATATTTGAACCTTCAACGGAACCCCTATCGCCCAGATAATGTCACACTCCTTATTTCGTAGACCCCCGTCATTCAATCACTTATACATAGATTTGACGGTGAAGTTTGACTTTGAATCTAGATTCCACCCCCTTTCGTCTTCAATATCATTAGTGTACTGTCCTTTTGTCCTAATATAGGCGTTATTCTGTAGTTGATCTACACACACCTAATTAAGGTTTTGTTGTACGTCTAGCGTCAGGGTTTGATTACGCCCCCATCTGCTACGAGCGAGTCGGTGTTGATGGTAACTGACGCAGCTGCTAGGAAAAGACTACTAAGGGTGTTGTTTCCGCACCACTTGTCCTTCCAAAATCTTGTGCTTTTCCCGTTCATGATCCTACATGTCGTATTGTCATGATAAATCATCCCTACTCTAGCCACTCCTTTCTAGATAGGTGAAGCTTTTCCTTGTCCTCTTACTCCTCAGAATCTGAATTTCTTCCTTTTCTTATAGGAGTCGAAAGACTTGCACCACCAGATATTTCTTTTATTCCTTATCTTCCACCGCCACTTACAAAGAAGTGCATTGTCATTGCTCTTAAATCTAATACACCCAACCCTCCAAAATCCTTCCGTTTACAGACTCTACCCCATTGGATAAGGTGAACTCCCTTCCCACTATCTGCTGTACCTTTCCACAAAAATCTTTTCCTATGTCTATCAATTTTGTTGATGACCCATTTCGGTAACTCGTACATTGACATCATATAAATTGGGATACAGCTTAGAACAGAGTTAATAAGCGTCAGTCTTCCTCCTAAAGATAGGAACCACCCCTTCTACCAGCCAATCGCTTCCCAATTTTTTCAATTAACTGCATCCAGTTCTCCCTTAACAAAGCTCCCGGTCTCAAAGTCATTCCCAAATATGATATCGGGAACGTTCGACGAGATATGAGTGGAGATCTCATTGCTAATAGGGATGACACAACTTTTTGATGCGTTGACCTTCATCCCTGACCATGCTTCAAAGCACTTAATCAGGAGACCTACTGCGGTCGCTTCCTCCTCCATGGCTTTTCCAAACATAAGAGTATCATCCGCATATTGTAGAATAGAGATGGGATCCAAAATTCCTTTTGCCGTGATGCCCTTGATGATGCCCCCTTCCCTACCTCTCTTGATCATTTCTGCTAAACCATCAACCACTATAGCAAACAATAGAGATGATAAGGGAACGCCTTGTCTCAACCCTCTTCGACACCTAATTTCCTTCCCCGAACTTCCATTAACTTGCACATTGGATTTTCCACCCCTTAAACACATTTTGATCCACATTCGCCATTTACAGCCGAACCCTTTGAGAGTAAGAGCTTCATCAACCGAATCCCACTCGATCGAATCGTATGCTTTCTGGAAATCCAACTTTAATACAAAACCGCCAGCTTTATTTTTTGATCCCCTGCAAACTACTTCGTGTGCCGATGCAATGCTATCCATAATGTCTCTATCCTTGATAAATCCGCTCTGAGCTTCTCCGACCACATCATTGAGATGTGGAGCTAACCTTCGTGCCAGTACCTTGGTGACAATTTTGAACGACCCATTAAGCAGACTAATTGGGCGAAGATCGTCGATCGTTCGAACCTCTTTTTTCTTTGGTATTAGAATGATGTTCGCATAATTAAGCCTCTCCAGCTCCACCGTTCCATGAAAGACCTCTTTCATAATATTCATCAGATCATGTTTAACAATAACCCAGAATATCCTATAGAAGAACATCGAAAATCTGTCTGGTCCTAGCACTTTGTCTTGCCCTAGCTCCTTAATTGCGTCTAGTACTTCCTCCTCTGTGAAGACCCCTTCAATACCCTCGCTCCCCACAATCCTTGAGGAGCCCCACATCTCTAAAGAGAGCTTGCTCTTGTTAGTCATCCGGCTTCCTAACAATCGTTTGAATTTTACATCGATTTGCCTCTTAATTATTTCTTCATTCTTAGTCCACACTCCATCAATGATCAATCCAGAGATCTTTTTCTCTCATTGGCTATCTTATGGAAGAACTTAGTATTCGAATCACCTTCTTTTAGCCACTGTACTCTAGAGCGCTGATTCCAGGACGTTTCTTCCAACTGACCGATCATGTGGACCTCATGTCTATTTTTCATTAACTCTTCGCTTAAAAGTGCAGGTAAATTTCCTTCCTTTTGAATTAACTCCATTTCAGTGATTCTATCTCCCAAGATCTGGACTCGTCTTTTATTCTCCCTAAATTCTTTGAAAGCCCAAGCCTTCAAACATCTACGTAGCCTTCTAGTTTTTTCAATCCAAATTCCTATCGCTCCAACCTTCTCAGTGTCTCCCACCCAAGAGTCCTGAATAATCTTATGCAATCCTATGGAGAATGTCCAAGCCTTTTCGAAACAGAACTGATGACGAACTCTATTGTTACCTATGCCACTGTCTAATCCCAAGGGACAATGATCAGACGTCATTCGTGTTAAAGACTTACCGAATGCCAACGGGAATTCTTCCTCCCAATCACTGGAAACTAGGATTCTGTCCAGTTTAGCAAGTATGGGGTTTGACTGCATATTCGACCATGTATATCTCCTTTCGGTAGTCTCTAACTCCATCAGCTCGAGCTCCTCCATAATAGCATTGAAATTGCCTCTTTCCACCCAGGTCGCTCCTCTTCCGTTGTGTTCATAGTTAAATCTAGTGATATTGTAGTCTCCACCGACCACCTCTTTCTGATGCGTCTTAATTCGTTCAAAAATTGCTCCCTAAGTGTCGAATCGTAAGGACCGTAGATTGAAGATATCATCTGTTCCTTGTTATCTCCTCTGCGTCTAATTCTAACCGTAACCGAGAATGCACCAATCAGTTCAGCCATAATCTTGAAGTAATTGTTATCCACCCTAATGACTATTCCTCCAGAATACCCGATAGCAGAATTAAACCTCCACTCAAAGTTCCCTATGTACTTAAGATCCCGAAAATCATTGATAGTTGGATTAGCAATTCTAGGTTCTTGTAACGCACAAATGCTCGGCTTTCTCTTAGCTATTGAGTCACTGATAAGTCTTTTCTTAGTCTTTTGTCTCATTCCTCTAACATTCCAAAAAATGTATAGCATTAAAAAATCAAATTTGACGTCTAACCCCTATACCCACCGATTCCTATAATGTCTGCTACCCTAACATCCTACTCCATTGTTCACTACTCTAATGATATTGATTTTTCTTAACTGTTCGACTCTACTAGGGCCCACATCAATACCATAATTAAAGACTTGCGTAATAAATCAAAGAATCATCATTTAGTAAATGTAGAATTGAAGTGTTATTAATCGAAATACCTCCACATGTTGATGCAGGTTCTTTTGCCCTAGATGCTGCTTTGATCAGATCCTCTTCACTCGGTCCTTGGGATCCCCACATATTCAATTGCCTCTTACATATTCTCTGATACTCCATAGTTTTCTTTGCATTTACCCCTGCACTGTTAACGTCAATGTTGCCTCTCGCTAGTTCGTCTACCTGTTTTTCCCATAACTCGGTGTCCATATCCGATACATGCCCCTCTTCTGCAACTCCATCTAGTGCCTCTATCATCTGGTCCTCATAAAGATAACACCCTTGTTGCGGTTTGTTGCCCTCTAACATCTTATTAATTTATATATAAAAAAAACATCTTATTAATTTGCATCAGGTGGACTGTATTGGATTGAGACGACTCGCTTAGCACTTTGATGTGTTCAGTCAACAACAGATTTCCCACATTAATTGGCCTTGGGATGAAAATTCTAGAGTTGTTTAATAATAAATCTTCTTGAGCCTTTAGCCTATTCTGTTCCAACCCGTTAACTTCTGAGGCTCTAGCCACTGCTTCTATAATTGCAGCATCGAACTCTGCTCTTGACAAAGACAAAATTTTACTGTTGATCTTGACAGCTGTACTTTTCTCCTTGGTATCTGCCTCACAAGATTTCTTCAAAATCCCTTCTATCCCCTTTTATTACCCTTTGCTTTCGCCAAAAAACGTCTGTCAATCTCTCTCTTTTGAACAGTGGACTTGTCAATTCTATTTAATAGAGTGACCGGTTGAGTTCTGGCTTGTTCAGCACCCTTAAATGCTGGCAACAGGCATTGTTGGCCAAGCTGGCTTGTGGCCCCCACACTCTCTTTACTTTAGATTGAACGGGCGGGATTACTCGCGTCTTGATCCAATGTAGGACCTGATTTGTGATAGTCTGCTGTATTAAGATGAGATGAACGCTCGTGATTCAATCTCCTCATATCAGACGTACGGACTTCGTCTGCAACCTCTCGATTCGCAATTTCACTACACTCCAATAACCCATCGTCTCCTCCGACTCGAAACAGAACATTTTTTTTTGTCTCTACAATAATCTTAACATCGAATACATCTTGTTCAAAATCCACATTGATAAGAGACAGGATATCCTCTTTACGCTCCACTCCGACTCGAATACGAGCATACTCCCTTCTCTCTTGCAACATAGTGTTTTTTTCGATATCGGCCACCATTCCAAAGCTTCTAACTAGGTTTTGGAATCCAGACTTCACCCAACAGTGGTAAGGAAGATTGAGTATTCTAATCCATAATGAAGACATGGACGCCGCTTGAGAAGCTCCGATCGAGCGATGCCACCTTGTGAAAGTAACATAAAAACTTCTCCCTTCAATTCCTTTCAATGCCAATACCTCCTGCACTCTTTCCTCATTCACACAATGCACGAAAAAAGTGTTGTAGCTTGTCTTTTAGGCAGTCCAAATACAATTCGGAATTGGCGTTATCACCACCGTTAAGAGCTCGTTGATATCCTCGCTCGTTGGACTTCTACTCTGGACGTTGACGATGAAGCAATAAGAAAATCTCCTTTCGAATTCCGCCATGATAGGAGTAGGAGTGATCGTAGCTCTCGAAATCTTTCTCATTCCAGCCTCACTTTCTTCAGTCATGCTCTGTTCTTGGATCTCCGGAGTAACCGCGCTGTGGATAGCCTTCTTTCCTGTCGTCGCCGGCATTCTCTTTTGTGGACAATCCGGAGATATGTGACCATTCCCCTTACAGACGTAGCAGAACCAGTCGAACTTGCAAGCGTTAATGGCGTGACCGATCCTTGAGCACTTGTGGCACCACTGCTTACTAGCTAGGACTTGCCTCTCCGATGATGAAACTGTTGGCTTTTTGGTCAAAACCAAACTCCTCATTTCCTTGCTTTTAGTCCCACATCGGTTGGGAGATGTGCCTTGTGAGTGGGATCAGCCCATATATACTCTAATCTTCTCTTCCCTTAAAACGACTGAAAAATGTATTCCCACGTAACTCTTCTTCTCCTTCACTTCTTCTCTGCCAAATCCGGTTCTTTCCTTTTCATCTTCGTTCTGGGCAAGGCTAAGTTGGGGTCAATCTCTCAACGTTGTGTGCGACAGCGAGACGCCGGTGATACGGGGGTTTTACCACTAGGAGCATCTGCGAAAAGTCTGCACATAAGACCGCGGATCAATTCTTAGGGCAGTGCGCTCCGCGCGACTTCCCCATAGGCCGGTAACTCTGTTCTTATTTATTTTTAATTTGTTATCTTGGGTTGCAGAAAATCAAAGATTCGAGGGTAATTTCTATAACAATCTAAGAGTTGATTCTGAATTTAGATTATACAAAGATTGCATTACTCAAATCTTTTTACCTATGCCTCGAATCCTGTCCCGAACCCTAATCCCCAATTCCCAAACCCCAAGACCCTCTCCCTCTACCGCTTCAAATCCAAGCGCCCCGAAAAGACTCAGCTCCTCGAGGTGGATCTCGGGTCCTCCTCCGATGAACCCGGATCCGACATCGACCAGGTTCTCGGCATGCGGAGGCTCCAGGACGCCATCCACGGCATCATCATCCGCCGATCCGCGCCCGATTGGCTCCCCTTCATACCCGGATCCTCCCACTGGGTCCCACCCAGGAAGAAGCCGTTTACTGTTGTTGATTTGGGCGGCGGGGGTGGTGGGAGGGTGAGTAACAACCGTCCGGTTGTGATGCGGGCAGAGGACGAGGAGGTGATCTCGTTCGCGTCGGTGAATGGGCATGGGTGGCCGTCCTCCTAAAAGGCAATAGTCACACAGGCATGGGTGGAGCTATAAGCAATCAAAATAAAAGGCATTGTTGCATCTTTTGGTAATTGATATCACACAATTTCTTATCATGATTATCACCACCTAAACCATTTCCAACAAAATGAGGTCAGGCCGTGGTTCTCCTCCACAATTAATTTGGCACTAGTAAAAGATGGTTGATGTCAGTTCACTTACTGGTTAAAATTTTTTTGTCAAATCTTTTATTGAGTAAGATGACCTGAGTTTGATTTGAAATGCTTAATATAATAGTTACTGCTAACTGAGTAGTGAGCCTATCAACTTGATCTTTAACTTCATCCTAATTTTGGTTTTAAATATCATTAACGGATTCCTCTTAATGGGAGTGCCCTCAACCTCAAGTTGTCTGCTTGAATGTTTTTCAGTCTGGGTCGCCATCTATTTTCTAACTGTGAAGTGATCTTCATTATGTAATCTACAGTTTAACAGTTCTAGATTTTGGAACTTATCCTATTACTGTAGGCATAAATACATTTCTACTTAATCTGGCCTAATCTTTTGAAAGTATGCCAAATTTCTTCTGTTTTACTATTACTACTAGTCTGTTTTTATTCATGTTATTTCTGTAAAGATAGGCATTTGTTTTCTGATCCTTTGAATCACTGAGATAAAGATTACATAATCAAGCCGGTCATTTTTCTTGATTGGAAAACCATTTATTCTGTTGTAAGCATTAATTTAGGGTTCTAATAGCTGAGGAAATAGTAGCTAGAAATTATAATTAAGTGAGCCTACTGAAAATTAATGAATTGTAAAAACATGGATTATAATGTATTTTTATTTTCCTATTGCAAGCTTATTATATAAAATGATATTTATATTTGCAAGGCTTCAATTAAACTTTTAAAAGAATGTATATGACAGAAAAGCATGGTTATAAAAGTAATATGACAAGGAACTATAGATGTGCTTATATTTGTGATGATTTAAATTTGTTTATTTCAAAGAATTTTGGAATTGCCTATATTAGTTGGACTAGTTTTCTGCTCCTAAAGTTGAACTAGTGATGGGAGCCTAATTAGGAGTTGTTATGGATAACGTATTAACTGCTTTTTGTAGTTAAAAATGAATTGTATATTCAGGCCTTGTATCTATACATATGCTTAACTTAAAAGTGTACATGTGTTTGCTTGTGTATGTTTATCCTAAAAGCGTTCTTTATTGTAATTGCCTAAATGACATCTGACTAATAAGGTCCTAATTGTATAAAGCATTGACAGAAACATGTAATTGCGTCATGCAATGAAATTAATAATGTGAAATAGATCTATGTAATGCATTAGCAAGGACAGTATTTTTTCCTCCAAGTTAGTGGATCAATAACATTTATGAGATAAGAGCAATTAAATAAATGAATTAAAGAACAACGATAAACTTCTCTATCTCTTTTGGAAAATGTCATGTCAGAACTTACATATCATCATTTTGGCCGACCGCCTTTAGTTGACAATCAACATTAACCAAATTATACTGTAAACAATGTGATTCTTCATTTCATGTATGGTGCCAATGCTACAAATCATTGATCAACATATCAAATATGAATACCATTGCCTCATTGATAATGTGAATCCACTTTTTCTTGTTTTGGCCAATTTTTTTTTGACTTTTTATTTTGTTTTGTTGGCCTCATAGATGGATGCATTACATGTAGCGACTATCATCACAAACAATAAGTTTATCCTTTTTTTTTTTTTCCGGCACAGTATTAGTGAGTATAGATTTTTCCTTTTGCATGCCTTTTCAAATGGTCAATCTTCAAAGTTCAGTTAGATGAAATTATGTCTAATAAGATCTTAGTATGTTAGGTCAAAAGTGGAATAAATGAAGCCAAAGTTAGGTCTCGCAAGTTGCGATGCTCTGCAGGTGTCAACTTATGATACGATAACTCATTAATCAAATTTGGTGCCGATATTAATCAAGGTGAGCATGTAGACGTAAGGAGAAATAATATTTTGACGTTATGTTGTTTTCGTCCTTTGAGTATAGGAGACGAGGACATCAGGTAACAATGTATGCAGTATGCTCTACCAGGATATGTCATTATGTAAAATATTTTTGGTGATACCTAATCATAGTATTCTGTGAACATGTCTCAAGTCCACACAACTCCATTAGTTTTATATTTATCCATAAAGAACCAGGTCAGGATGGCACAAATATATATTGTCAACACATAAACCCAAGAGTTTAAGTTGTTCCACCACATCATTAGTGGCATCATGAAAAAGAGTATCATGGTTTTAGACATATTAATAAAGATCTTTATCTAAATATGCATTTCCATTAATTGTTTGCTGCTTTTTCATTTTTAAGAGAAAGTATGGGTAGAATTCATTAATTATGTTGCTAGTTGCCACATAAGAATGGGAGTATGATTCGACTGGGGCGGAATGTTGAGCTACTACCTTATAACTAAAGTCATTTTGTGTCAAAGTGGCTAGTGGCTAGTGACTAGTGACTAGTGAGAGAGTATATGGGCATAACATTTCTTTAAGAGTCAAAGAAGCATAATAGACATTGATTACAGTACATAGCAACTATTCATATGGTTTATTACACAACATATTAAGAGAATATATAAATATTCCCGTACCATAATAGTTGGATCTGTATCATGTGACTTACGGTCCATATGTAGAGTACTCCTCTCATTTAATTTTGCTCTTGGCAAATCTGACATACCTATATGCCTGGATAAAGCCCTCAAGGTTTTCAATGCAATCATCCAATGCTCTCTGCTCTACTCAATTCACATGTCCATCTTAGAATATTAGCATCTGGAGGTCCTAGTTTTGACCCTCGCAACCCTCGCAGTCACCTCTGATGACTACTTTGTATATTTTGTGTGTCATCATCAACAAGTTCCTATTGAAGTTTTCTTGAATGTGTAATAGTGAATCCTCAACCTATTCTAGGAATGTAAGTATCCAATTCTAAGGAGGGTTATACTCTCTCCTTAGTACATTCTATTGAGAAAATGCTAAGAATTGTTGAGTACTTCGATATGACACCTGCTCGTACTCATTTTGACAGTAGTATCATTCTCAAAAAGAATGAAGGTTTACCTGTAGAACAACATAAATACTCTCAAATGATAGGTTCTCTTATGTATATAACAAATAGAACTATATCTGATATTGCAGTTGCTGTTGGGAAACTTAGTAGATATACTAGTAACCAAACCGGTCACATTGGTCAGCAATAGAAGGAGTATCTAGATATCCTAAAGGTACTATAGATTACAAACTTTATTATTCTAGACACCCTGATATCATAGAAGGTTACTCAGATGCAAACTGGGTAACTGACTCACATGTCGTGAAATCCACAACTGGATATATCTTTACCTTAGGAGGTGCTGCAATCTCCTGGAGTTCATGTAAACAAACCATCATAGCTAGAAGTACTATGGATTCTGAAATGATAGCTTTGGACACTACTTGTACAGAAGCTGAATGACTTGGAAATTTGATTATGCATATACCTGTCACTAATATTCCTGTTCCTACTATTTCTATAAACTGTGATAATAAATCTGTTATAGAACTACTAAAGCATGATTCTGTGAATGCTAAGATGAGCAGGCACATGCAGCTGCGCTTCAAGTCAATCAAGAGCCTATTAGGCAAATATGTGGTTCTTGACTATATAAAGTCAGAAAAGAACCTTGCAGACCACTTAACAAAGGGTCTGTCTAGGACGTTGATCCTAGAATCATCGAGGGGGATGGGGTTAAGCCCATAAGTAAGTCACCAGCAGTGGCAACCCAACCGAGTCTGACTGGAGATCCCAAGAAGTCGGTTCAATGGGTAGAAACAAGCTAGACTTCGGTGACTATTATGGAACACTGACTCAGAGATTAAATTCTCATAAATTAATGCCCAGGTGGCTGTACGAGGTTGTACAATGATATCCCATCCCTATGGTGACAGTGTTCCTGTGTGATCTGGTTAGGATGAGTTCTAAACTCTTAATAGGTCCAAACATTATTATGTAGGGTTGACTCCGATCACCAACCCTTTGAGGACCTACCTATATGAGAGGTCGTGAAGGCCGCGACTATGGAACAGGGCGATCCCAGACAACTCTCATGAATATGGAAAAGAGCGCATGGCCATTCAAAAGCACCACCCGATAGACCCAAGAACCTCTAGCGTACTATGTGTGCTATTTTCTGAATCTGAGTCAAAAAGTCTGATTCAAGGCATAGTCCATCAAGCACTTCTTCAGACAAAGACAATAGTCACTACGTGAGATTCAAGGCTGTAGTCCATCTCATTTATGCATAGTATACTCTTGCCCAGAACTTCTCCATCATTATTCTTTTGTTATCTCTGTTTTTCGGATCTTGGTTTTGGGGGGGATCGTTGGCTTTTTGGTCAAAACCAAGCTCCTCCTTTCCTTGCTTTTAGTCCCACATCGGTTGGGAGATGTGCCTTGTGAGTGGGATCAGCCCATATATACTCTAATCTTCTCTTCCCTTAAAACGACTGAAAAATGTATTCCCACGTAACTCTTCTTCTTCTTCACTTCTTCTCTGCCAAATCCGGTTCTTTCCTTTTCATCTTCGTTCTGGGCAAGGCTAAGTTGGGGTCAATCTCTCAACGTTGTGTGCGACAGCGAGACGCCGGTGATACGGGGGTTTTACCACTAGGAGCATCTGTGAAAAGTCTGCACATAAGACCGCGGATCAACTCTTAGGGCAGTGCGCTCCGCGCGACTTCCCCATAGGCCGGTAACTCTGTTCTTATTTATTTTTAATTTGTTATCTTGGGTTGCAGAAAATCAAAGATTCGAGGGTAATTTCTATAACAGAAACACTTCCTCTTCTACTATCCTTCAGCTCTACGTATTTCAGTTTGTGGGTTTCACTAAAACCCACTCACCCTCTTCATCCTCCTTCTTTATGGGCTCGACTTCGACTTCTGGCGTTTTCAGTGAGCGACGAGCTCTATGCTCGTCGTCGACACTGTGAGCCGCCCTTGTAACCTCAGTAAGGACTTCTTCTTTACCTCTATGTTGTCGTCTTCACATAGGCTATACTCTGGTTTCCTTATCAGTCTTCTGTTCCTTCCACTGTTCTCCTCTAATCCTCTGACTCTATCTCTCGATCGATCTCCATGATCAGATCGAAGTTCTCGCCTTACAGTCCTCTCTCTCCATGCCTGCAGCTCGCTACGGGGGTAGTCGTCTTCATGGCGCCTAATCGAACGGCGATCGACCTCTTCAGCTTTAGGACGCGTAGCCATGGTGGAGGGGAGGTGCGAGGGAGCCTTGTGTTGATGGTGGGAGTTCGGTTTGGGGGTTGGTTTGGAGTAGCTGTATTCGCTCTTCATTTCTCTTTTCTTATTATTATCTATTCTTTTAGAGTGATGCTAGAGCCACTACCAATTTCACTATATTTCTCTTCACTACCTTAGGTGGCACACTCCAATAGGTAGAGGAAGATAGAGTAGGTGGGAGAACTCTCCAATAGAAGTATGCCACCTAAGGTAGTGAAAAGAATGGTAGTGAAATTGGAAGCATTACTCATTCTTTTATGTTGAAGTTTAGCCTAGTGGGAGAGTTTTTTTTTGTACTTTCCAAATATTGGCAGGTTAATATAATTACCCCTTTATGATCTCTTTCCAAATTTTGGTAAGAAAGAAGACTTCTAGCTATAGCATGTGTCCCTATTTAAGATTGACTTAACATTAACTTGTTTGCAGTGTTCAGTCCATATCAATCATACCTTCAGCAAAATATTACAAGGTGAAAACTCTTCCATTGAAACGTTACTTTCCTTGTCATGCCATTAATGAGTGCAAATGTCAAGCTAGTTACCATATAAATATCAATATACATGCAACATTGTCATGAAAATAATCTTAGTGATCACTCATGCATTGATTTATGATTGTGATCTGGTATGTCTTCATGCAATGAATTGTTGATCAAGCTTCTACTGCATGGAATTGACAACACATAGCACATGCATATATGCATTTCAAATATATATTTCATGAATTCTACATGTAGGTGAACAATGGAACCCACCACTATCTTGTGTCCCTGATTCACATAGCATATATGCTACGAATATGTTAGCCTTTCACATAATTATGAGTTCATTACTTCGAATTTTCTTATTATTATATATGTTATTATACATTAGAACACATCATAGTTAGTTTGTTCAATCAATCAATCGGTTATCTAAAGTTCTTGATTATGAGTATACTCAGAGATTAATTGGCCTACCTTCAATAAATCCGACAGTCACTACAAAAGAAATTCGATTTCTCGGCATTTTTTTACGTCTTTACCGGCGTTTTTTTTACGCCGGTGAAACTTTCACCGGCATTTATAATAGCGCCGGTCCAAATGCCGCCGAAGTGAGCGTCGCGGAAAGAAAGGGGTCTACACCGGCGGTTTTAGTGGACGCCGGTAAATGTGATACCTACACCGGCGGCCAGAAAACGCCGGTGTATGGGGGCCAGTGAGTGCCGTTCTTTCACCCCAATATACATTCACCGGCGGCTATAAACCGCCGGTGTTCATCAATTCACCGGCATTTATAGAAACGCCGGTGTAGATTGAACGTATACCGGCGGTCTGTGACCACCGGTGTATGTGCGTTTATGAGTATCCGCTTTTCCCTACTTACAAGCACCGGCGTGATCAAAAACGCCGGTGAACCCAACTACACCGGCGTTTTATAAAACGCCGGTGTTTCTTTTTACCGTTACAGCTGACGGCATACACCGGCGTCTAGCCGCATACACCGGCGTTTGTGTGAATGCCGGTATATCACACACTGCAACTAATTCAATAGATAGACCGACGTTTTATATAACGCCGGTCTAGCTATGCCCGCTTGTATTCCTTTCTCCGGTTTTCCGTTCGATTTCAATTCACAGTTTCTTTTACAAAACCTGTAAACTAATTCACAACTGGTTCAACCAATTTCGTTACATATTAATGCGCAAATCACAACCAAACACAAGAATAATAAAGTTTAACACGTGTCATATCCCAAATATCTCAACAAACTAATTAACAGCGTCATAATCACAACCAAATTCACCGCAAAATTAACAGTCATAATTAACAAATTAATATACCGACGAACATCCCAAATATCTCAGGTCTGACAAATATCCCAAATTAACAGTCTGACATAACTCTCATCCAAAAAAAACAGTGACATAACAGCAAGGAGGACATAAGAACAATCATACAGCAAGGACACAAGAACAGCAAGGAGGACCACGGATTCATACCCTCGAGGAGCTTCAGTTCTGATCACCAGAATTTTCTTCATCTGGGCGACCGCTCTGTGAAAAAAAACAATAGTTTAATTCAACAGTAGACCACAATACAGAATATACATATTTTTTGAACTTGCAAAAAAATCTAACTGTATCTTAAATTATAAGATCAAAGTGCCAATTGCAAATGAAATTGTTGATGATATATAGAGAGGTAAAATAATTACATTGCAATGCTAAAAATCCGGTACTTAATTTTGTTTTTTAAATATATCTAAAATAACAAAACAAATGAAAATTCAGTATCTAACTTGAAAACTCTATATTCTCCTTTGATTGGGAATATCCACTACCTAAAACAGTAAAACAAATGAAAATTCAGTATTTAAGCATGTCTTTCATGGATTGTTCAGACAATCCATGAAACTGTCATCGTGGACGGAAACCAAATATAAGAAAAATAAGAAAAATAAGATAGGGCTCATATTAAGTGTATTTTTAGGGAACTGTCATCGTGGAAGGAAACCAAATATAGAAGCCAGAAATTGAAACAGAAAGAAGAATGGTAGAGACTTTGGATACACCAGGCTAACATAGCGGCATTTTCCTCATCTCTCTCATCCCTTGTTACCTTTCAGCACACGAACACAAAGAGACATCAGCAACAACAGCAAGAGCGACAGGAACAACAATAATAATAAATCATTATGAACAAGATGTCTCTATATGGGTTTCCAGATCTCCACTCGAGCCCTCTCGTTCTAATCACAGCCCAACTAAGAACATAGACAACAGCCACTGAACAATCCAATCACAGCCCAATCTAAATTTGCCATCCTGGATCTTAATGAAATAAGCTTCAGTAGCAGTAAAAGAAGATGGGGATGCTAGCAGCAAACTCAGTTTGGAAGTGAACCCATTTTTGGTTAAAAAATAATGCCAAAGATGGCAAACAGGTTACTTTAACAGTATCTTGAAATGAAAATTTCCAAAGATGCATCAGTTCACAGTAAACCCATTTATTATCAAAAAAACATGCCAAGAAGACAATCAGATGCATGAAATGAGCTTCATTAACAGTGAAGGAAGATGGGGATGCTAGCAGCATACTCAGTTTGGAAGTGATCCCATTTCTGGTTAAAAAATCATGCCAAAGATGGCAATCTGCAGGTTACTTTAACAGTACCTTCAAATTAAAATTTCCATTAACTGTGCTTAATTATATGTTGCTCCACTAATTCTTGTGCCCAACTAAATCTAAAACCCAATTGTTGTGCATATCCGGACCATTTTGGCGTACATAGCTATAGCATTCTCAGTTCACAGTAAACCCATTTCATATCAAAAAAACATGCCAAGAAGACAATCAGATGCATGAAATGAGCTTCATTAACAGTGAAAGAAGATGGGGATGCTAGCAGCATACTCAGTTTGGAAGTGATCCAATTTTTGGTTAAAAAATCATGCCAAAGAGGGCAATCTGCAGGTTACTTTAACAGTACCTTAAAATGAAAATTTCCATTAACTGAGCTTAATTATATGTTGCTCCACTAATTCTTGTGCCCAACTAAATCTAAAACCCAATTGTTGTGCATATCCGGACCATTTTGGCGTACGTAGCTATAGCATCCTCAGTTCACAGTAAACCCATGCTAAGATGGCAAAAAAACATGCCAAGAAGACAATCAGATGCATGAAATGAGCTTCATTAACAGTGAAAGAAGATGAGGCCTATGCTAGCAGCATACTCAGTTTGGTAGTGAAGCCATTTTTGGTTAAAAAATCATGCCAAAGAGGGCAATCTGCAGGTTACTTTAACGGTACCTTAAAATGAAAATTTCCATTAACTGAGCTTAATTATATGTTGCTCCACTAATTCTTGTGCCCAACTAAATCTAAAACCCAATTGTTGTGCATATCCGGACCATTTTGGCGTACGTAGCTATAGCATCCTCAGTTCACAGTAAACCCATGCTAAGATGGCAAAAAAAAATGCCAAGCAGACAATCAGATGCATGAAATGAGCATCATTAACAGTGAAAGAAGATGAGGCCTATGCTAGCAGCATACTCAGTTTGGTAGTGAACCCATTTTTGGTTAAAAAATCATGCCAAAGAGGGCAATCTGCAGGTTACTTTAACGGTACCTTAAAATGAAAATTTCCATTATCTGAGCTTAATTATATGTTGCTGTATCAATTCTTTAGCCCAACTAAATCTAAAATCCAATTGTTGTGCATATCCGGACGATTTTGGCATACGTAGCTATAGCAGCCTCAGTTCACAGTAAACCCATTTAATATCAAAAAAAACATGCGAAGAAGATAATCAGATGCATGAAATGAGCTTCATTAACAGTTCAGCATACTCAGTTTGGTAGTGAACCCATTTTTGGTTAAAAAATCATGCCATAGAGGGCAATCTGCAGGTTACTTTAACAGTACTTTAAAATGAAAATTTCCATTATCTGATCTTATATGTATGTTGCTCTATCAATTCTTCAGCCCAACTAAATCTAAAACCCAATTGTTGTGCATATCCGGAAGATTTTGGCATACGTAGCTATAGCAACCTCAGTTCACAGTAAACCCATTTAATATAAAAAAAAAACATGCCAAGAAGACAATCAGACGCATGAAATGAGCTTCATTAACAGTGAAAGAAGATGGGGATGCTAGCAGCATACTCAGTTATATGTTGCTCTATCAATTCTTTAGCCCAACTAAATCTAAAACCCAATTGTTGTGCATATCCGGAGGATTTTGGCATACAGCTATAGCATCCTCAGTTCACAGTGAACCCATTTAATATCAAAAAACCATGCCAAGATGACAATCAGATGCATGGAATAAGCTTCTTTAACAGTAAAAGAAGATGAAAATTCTAGCAGGATACTTACTTTGGAAGTGAACCCATCTTTGGTTAAAAAATCATGCCAAAGAGGGCAATCTGCAGGTTACTTTAACAGTATCTTGGAATAAAAATTTCCATTATCTGAGCATATATGTTGCTCTACTAATTCTTCAGCCCAACTAAATCTAAAACCCAATTGTTGTGCATATCCGGAGGATTTTGGCATACAGCTATACCATCCTCAGTTCACAGTGAACCCATTTAATATCAAAAAAACATGCCAAGAAGACAATCAGATGCATGAAATCAGCTTCATTAACAGTAAAACATCATGAAAATTTCCAGTATCTAAGCATATATTTTTCTATTAATTCTTCATCCCAACTAAACCATTCATGTTAAGGAAATCAAGATGCATCTATCTGAAAAAACATGCTAAGTTTGGAAAATAAGGGAAATCAAGAGATGATACCGAAGAGAGCGAGAGAGAGAGCGGAGGAGGGAAATCGAAAATGACGAATAGGGCTCATATCTAGTGTAGTTTTATGGAATTGTCATCGTGGAAGGAAACCAAATATAGAAGCCAGAAAGAGGAATGGTAGAGAATGAGGATACACCAGGCTAACATAGCGGCATTTTCCTCATCTCTCTCTCATCCCTTTTTTCTCTTCAACACACGGACACATAGAGACATCAGCAACAACAGCAAGATCGACAAGAACAACAATAATAATAAATTATTATGAACAAGATGTCTCTATATGAGTTTCCAGATCTCCACTCCAACTCGTCTCTTTCTAATCACAGCCCAATTAAGAACAATTGATCACAGTCACTGTTAAAGAAACATATATGCTCAGATAATGGAAATTTTCATTTTAAGATACTTTTAAAGTAACCTGATTGCCATCTTTGGCATGATTGCCATCCTCATCTTCTTTTACTGTTAATGAAGCTTATCTCATGCATCTGATTGTCATCTTGGCATGTTTTTTTTAACAAAATGGGTTTACTATGAACTGAGGATGCTATAGGTACGTATGCCAAAATCCTCCGGATATGCACAACAATTGGGTATTAGATTTAGTGCAGCTATGAACAGGGCTCATATCAAGTATAGTATTACGGACTGTCATCGTGGAAGGAAACCAATTTAATATATAAGCCATATATGGAGCCAGAAAGAGGGATGGTAGAGAATGAGGATATACCAGGCTAACATAGCGGTATTTTCCTCATCTCTCTCTCATCCCTTCTTTCCCTTCAACACACGGACACAGAGAGACATCAGCAACAACAGCAAGAGGGGATTGGTCCAACAATAAGTATAGATTATAATAAACGAGATGTCTCTATTTGGGTTTCCAGATCTCCACTCCAGCCCTTTCTTTCTAATCACAGCCCACTTAAGAAAATTAGATTTAGTTGGGCTCAAGAATTAGTAGAGCAACATATAAGCTCAGGTACTGTTAAAGTAACCTGCAGATTGCCATCTTTGGCATGATTTTGTAACAAAAAATTCACTGTGAAACTAAGTATGCTGCTAGCATACCAAAATCCTCCAAATCAGTACAACAACGCGGCTGAACAAACCTTATTAGCAGGTCATACAATGTCATCTAAGCATGTTATGTGCCAAAGTGGGGTTGGTCATACAATGCATGAACGACACGTATTAGTTGTTTGTGAGTATGCAATAGGGTGCAGCTATGAACAGGGCTCATATCAAGTGTAATATTACGGACTGTCATCGTGGAAGGAAACCAATTTAATATATAAGCCATATATGGAGCCAGAAAGAGGGATGGTAGAGAATGAGAATACACCAGGCTAACATAGCGGCATTTTTCTCATCTCTCTCTCATCCCTTCTTTCCCTTCAACACACGGACACAGAGAGACATCAGCAACAACAGCAAGAGGGGATTGGTCCAACAATAAGTATAGATTATAATAAACGAGATGTCTCTATTTGGGTTTCCAGATCTCCACTCCAACCCTTTCTTTCTAATCACAGTCCACTTAAGAAACATAGACGAAATACTTATAGACGACAGCCACAATGCAGACTCACAAACACTAGCACGTGTCTTTCATGCATTCAAGACCATAATCTCTTTAAAAATACCAATTTAAATACTTACCGAGGGGGGAACTTGGGATTGCTGCCCTATTAAACTGGCCATTTGTTCTTGGAGGAGTGCAACTTGTGCCTTTAAGGAAGTCATCTCCTCGTCCCGATTAGCACTTGAACTAGACTCATTCTGTCCGAATAGCCGCGAGGGGGTTGGTCCTAGGCCCATACCACGGACACGTCCATGCCTCTCCTTTCCCCTAACATCGGTCAAGGCAACTCTCTGCCGGGTACGCCAATCTGTGCGTACCGCCGTAGGGTCAGAATCTGAGGCAGAGAAGATTTCATCATACCTTTTTCGAGCGTTAGTCTGTAAAAGGACATAACAATTAGAGTTAAAGGCAGATGAGATTTCGACTACTCATTAGATATTAGTTCACAAATTACCAGAATCCGTGCTGCCTCAGGGCTCGCATACGTCCCATCCTTCGATTTGTGGGTGGCATCGAAAAAGTCAATGTCACCAAACTCCGTAGGACCCCCCAAATCTTCTGCCTATATATTAGTAAGATGAAATGGTTATAAACAAATAACTGTAAGTAAAAAATGTTCAATACTATTGCACCTACCAATTCTTCTCGAACCAGAGCAAAGCTCTGTGTACCAGCGGTGTGCAACACTAGCTGCTTTGACCGACTGGCAACTCCCACCTCCGCCCTTTTCTGTACATGCCACAATGAAGTTAGCAGAAAAAATCATTACAGTAGCCATACAACCACATACTCATTAGATTTTTGTGTGTTTAATGTAAATACCTGACCGATCGCCGAACTCCAGTAGTGCACAAGAAATTGCCAATCTGAAGGGTCCACATTTTCTGGCACATTCATTGCATTCTCCTCCTCTGAAAGTTCTTTGTCATAAAACTTCGCCTTCAAGTCACTCTTGTGGTCCCTCCACTTCTTGGAGAGTGACTTTTCAACCCAAGGCGTAAGGGAGTCGGCGAACGAGAAGTATTGCTGCAAAATTTATTACCCATCACTAAAAATACATATTTCAATAATATATTTGCGCCGACCAATTATGTATTTTAGATGAGAAATACCTTGATTGTCGTAATAGCAGTGGCCTTTGTCGTGGTTGGCACCTTCGGCCAACTCTCGTATGACAAAGAAAGTATCCGGGGGTTCCTTGCTATAACCCCAATGAAGGAAGAAAATTTGCTGGCGTTATAGCCAACCGGTTGCCCGACACCGTTCGCCTCCACCTCGATCCTTTCGTCATTCTGAAGCCTCCATACATTCGTCATCTTAGTCCGCCCACGATGTTTTTTGACAGTGGGCGGCGTGCTACCCTCACCCTCATCTGTTTGACTGCCACTATTATGTAGTAGCTGCTCATCCCCATGGCTCTCGTTGCCATCATTTATATTTATCCTCTTTTCACGCCTCGGCATGTTGTACCTGTCAAGGATTCAATAACTTCTTTAGAGATGCAAATTTAATTAATAACATGTTTATAGTAACTATCATAAAATTTGTACTTTAGTAGGAATAACAAACCAACATAATTATAAAAAAATTTAAAAAATGAGATTTGTAACAAATTAAATTACAATGATAGTTTGGTTCAAATGACACTAAGCATAGTTTAATGTAAATAACACCAACCAGTAGAAAATAGGAAGATAATTAAATGGGTGTATTAAATTGTTGTGCATATCCGGAGGATTTTGGCATACATAGCTATAGCATCCTCAGTTCACAGTCAACCCATTTTGGTTAAAAAAACATGCCAAGATGACAATCAGATGCATGAAATATGCTTCATTAACAGTAAAAGAACATGAATATTCTAGCAGCATACTCAGTTTGGAAGTGAGCCCATTTTTGGTTAAAAAATCATGCCAAAGATGGCAATCTGCAGGTTACTTTAACAGTACCTTAAAATGAAAATTTCCATTATCTTAGCTTATATGTTGCTCTACCAATTCTTTAGCCCAACTAAATCTAAAACCCAATTATTGTGCATATCCGGAAGATTTTGGCATACGTACCTATAGCATCCTCAGTTCACAGTGAACCCATTTAATATCAAAAACACATGCCAAGAAGACAATCAGATGCATGAAATCAGCTTCATTAACAGTGAAAGAAGATGAGGCCTATGCTAGTAGCATACTTAGTTTGGAAGTGAACCCATTTTTGGTTAAAAAATCATGCCAAAAAGGGCAATCAGGTTACTTTAACAGTATCTTAAAATGAAAATTTCCATTGTCTGAGCTTATATGTTGCTCTACTAATTCTTGAGCCCAACTAAATCTAAAACCCAATTGTGGTGCATATCCGGAGAATTTTGGCATACAACTATAGTATCCTCAGTTCACAGTGAACCCATTTAATATCAAAAAAACATGCCAAGAAGGCAATCAGATGCATGAAATAAGCTTCATTAACAGTAAAAGAAGATGAAAATTCTAGCAGCATACTTAGTTTGGAAGTGAACCCATTTTTTGTTAAAAAATCATGCCAAAGATGGCAAACAGGTTACTTTAACAGTATCTTGAAATGAAAATTTCCATTATCTGAGCATATATGTTGCTCTACTAATTTTTTAGCCCAACTAAATCTAAAACCCAATTGTTCAGCATATCCGGAGGATTTTGGCATACGTAGCTATAGCATCCTCAGTTCACAGTGAACCCATTTTGGTTAAAAAAACATGCCAAGATGACAATCAGATGCATGGAATAAGCTTCTTTAACAGTAAAAGAAGATGAAAATTCTAGCAGCATTTACAGTTTGGAAGTGAACCCATTTTTGGTTAAAAAATCATGCTAAAGAGGACAATCAGGTTACCTTAACAGTACCTTAAAACCCAATTTCCATTATCTGTGCTTAATTATATGTTGCTCCACTAATTCTTGTGCCCAACTAAATCTAAAACCCAATTGTTGTGCATATTCGGACCATTTTGGCATACATAGCTATAGCATCCTCAGTTCACAGTGAACCCATTTAATATCAAAAAACCATGCCAAGAAGACAATCAGATGCATGAAATAAGCTTCATTAACAGTAAAAGAAGACGAAAATTCGAGCAGCATACTTAGTTTGGAAGTGAACCCATTTTTGGTTAAAAAATCATGCCAAAGATAGCAATCTGCAGGTTACTTTAACAGTATCTTGAAATGAAAATTTCCATTATCTAAGCATATATGTTGCTCTACTAATTCTTCAGCCCAACTAAATCTAAAACCCAATTGTTGTGCATATCCGGACCATTTTGGCATACGTAGCTATAGCATCCTCAGTTCACAGTGAACCCATTTTATATCAAAAAAACATGCCAAGAAGACAATCGGATGCATGAAATCAGCTTCATTAACAGTAAAAGAACATGAAAATTTCCAGTACCTAAGCATATATTTTTCTATTAATTCTTCATCCCTACTAAACCATTCATGTTAAGGAAATTAAGATGCATCTATCAGAAAAAACATGCTAAGTTTCAAAAATAAGGGAAATCAAGAGATGATACCGAAAAGAGAGAGAGAGCGGGGCGACGAGCGCAGGGGGGGAGGAGATAGAGAGAGAGCGGGGCGACACGGTCGTTTCCGATCGCTGATTCACCTCCAAATCGGGATAGGGAGGAGGAAAATCGAAAATGGCGAAGGGAAGAAGGGACGATGACGAAAGGTCGAAGGCTGTCGAAGAGGACGAAGCGGCGGAGGCAAACGGGCGGGAAGTAGAGCGAGGAAGGAGGGAAAACGAAGCGCCCTCTTTTTCTTTACTTTTTTGGGGTTTGGGAAAATGGCGAGCGAAAGGTTAGGGTAGATGGAATTTATTGCAGCTTTTCACCGGTGTTTTAATTAGACACGCCGGTGAATAATACACTTCACCGGCGTTTTTAAATAAAACGCCGGTGAATACGCGGATTCACCGGCGTTTTAATTCGACCACCGGTGTATAACCATTCCATCTGGCACCCCATTCCTATTCGCTACCTATCCCGGCGCTACTATCAAAACGCCGGAGAATATTCGCCGCTAAATCGAGGTTCTTTTGTAGTGAGTCAAAGATGCCTTATAGTAATATACTATCAAGATTGAAATACAAACAGTTCCCCACCCCACAATTCTGTGATACCTATCCTATATTATTAAAACCCTAGCTCTATCGATCATATTCTGTTCTATGACTTCTATCCCCGCTAGTATTTCATTTTGAGGGCATATATACACATGCATGGTTAAATAAATCCTCCTCAAAACCTTAGATTATTACCACAATTAATTATAATATACTGCAATGAAATTGAGTGGCATGTAGGGAATTTAAGTAACAATTAGTGAAAGCACATCTCTCACGATAAGAACAGTGCGTTTCAGGGTATGAAGTGGAAGATAAGATATGTCATAACTGGCAGCTCTGTCTAGGATTTGGTTACAAGGTCTAGGATTTGCCATCAATTTTGGACTTGATAATGAATGATGATTAATCAATAACAAAAAATCAGAGAGAGATGCTATATATAGGATTAATTAAAGATATGTAACTAAACATACCATGCCCATTAATTTTGCAAAATGTTTCAGAAATCTTACACAGTTTGCATGCAATCAAATCAAGCTAAAATTATAAGAGAGCAATCTTTCATTGCAAATGCTACTGTAACTTTGCAAATGTGCAAACCACTTAACCTATCATTGAGAACGACATGTTAAAACATATTAAAAATGACCGGTTGTTCTCAAACAACGGGTTCATTATAACTTAACCCGTCGTTGTCAATAATGAGTTAAGTGGTTTACACATTTGCAATGGAATACTCTATATGAGGTTCACCTCTCTCTCTCTCTCTCTCTCTCTCTCTCTCTCTCTCTCTCTCTCTCTCTCTCTATATATATATATATATATATATATATATATATATATATGGCCAGCCCCCACCTTGCGGCAGGTGAGGATGCTGCCTTAGGCCCTCGGATTTTTTGTAATTTTAGGAGCCCCAAATTTGTATTCCCCTTGTAAATACAGACACATATTTTGCGCGTAAAAAAAATTACATTGTCATTAGGGCCCCCCAAAAATAGTTATTTGGGCCTTTCGCCTCGGGCCCTAGGGAACTCAGGGCCGACCCTGTATATATATAAGCAATTCTCCATTGCAAACAACTGAAGCCGTTGTTCCCAACAACGGCCTAGGTTATAACATAACGGCTTATGTTATAACCTAGGCCGTTGTTGGGAACAACGGCTTATGTCGTTTTCACGCGTTTTCACAATATTTGCATTTGCAATAGAGCATATGTTATAACCTAGGCCGTTGTTGGGAACAACGGCTTAGGTGTTTTCACGCGTTTTCACAACATTTGCGTTTGCTCAGCATTATATATATATATATATATATATATATATATATATATATATATATATATATATATATATATATATATCACAAGGAAATTTGAAAAAAAAAAAAAAAACTATCAAGTGACTCTCTTTCAATTGAAACAAAATCAATGGCTCACATTCACCATCCCAAAAGATATTTTTTTCTTCCCAAAACAAAAATCCTCGTCACTTTATTATTATTATCTCTCACTCATCTCCACTTTTTCAGATTTATCTCTCTCTCTCTCTCTCTCTCTCTCTCTATATATATATATATATATACACTTAGAAATTTGATTTCAAATGCAATGGAATATTTATATGTGTAACGCCCCGCACTAAGTCCGTACGCACACAATTAATTAAATTCTAGCCACGCCCACCACAGGCTGTCTCAAAAGGATGTCCGGACGTTGGGTACACCTTTATCATGGGCTTCCTAATATATGTCTCTTTCTCTCCTATTTCATAGCCGATATGGGAGTATATTACTCCCCGGCCAACCTGGTCAAAGCATACCCACTTCTCCATTCTTTCATTTAATTCATTCTTTCCTAATCCCCATAGGAAATCTTATAGGTCCATCACACTAATAATTCCCATAGGATCATCCTATAGGTCACACACATTAATTGTAGCGCCCCGAATTTCTAAATACGAAACTTTAGAAAATACGTGGCACTCTCCCAGCGATCCACTTCAATGTAACAATATACATAGACCAAAAACTCAAGTCATTTTATTCCAAATCTTTATTACAATAATCTTTTACAATGCAGCGGAAATACAAAACACCTTAAAATACATTTAACTATTACAACTCTTTCTCTTTACAAAATTACCCAAGGCTCTATTATATCACTCATGAAATCCAAAGCTAACCCAAGCATCCAAGCTCCCAACTCTAAGCAGCTACCTGTGACACATGAGGCTAGAGTTGAACCCTAACCCCCAAACTAAAGGGGTCAGCCATAAATGGTGTGAGTGATATAAACAACGAACATAAACAAACAATAAACATAAGCAATATGTACTGAACAATAATACATAAACTGAACATGTAATCTGAAACAAGAACGATAGGCCAGTACATGCGTGAACCGAGTCGAGAATCAATACCAACGATCAAGTATCCATCAATCAATCTCTCTCAAAATATGTACAATTCAACTGTACGGTACAGTCGACTGTCTTAGGAACCAGTCGGCTGTTCTGAACAAACAATAATCCTCACATTTCTGAACATGCCCAACTATCAATAAATCTCAATACCACGATGTATGTCCAACAATCAATCACCAACAATGCCATAGATCGGATACCCATATATCCATCTACAAAACTAAAGATGGTATAGATCAAATACATACCCGGCATGCAATCACCCATAGTGACTCTTACACCGACGAACATATTCATCTACAAACAAACTAAAGATGGTATAGATAGAATACATACTCGGCATGCAATCACCCATAGTGACTCTTACACCGACGAACATATTCATCTACAAACAAACTAAAGATGGTATAGATAGAATACATACCCGGCATGCAATCACCCATAGTGACTCTTACACCGACGAACATATTCATCTACAAACAAACTAAAGATGGTATAGATAGAATACATACCCGGCATGCAATCACCCACAGTGACTCTTACACCGACGAACATATTCATCTACGAACAAACTAAAGATGGTATAGATAGAATACATACCCGGCATGCAATCACCCACAGTGACTCTTACACCGACGAACATATTCATCTACAAACAAACTAAAGATGGTATAGATAGAATACATACCCGGCATGCAATCACCCATAGTGACTCTTACACCGACGAACATATTCATCTACAAACAAACTAAAGACTGAAGGAACACTCAAGATTATGAAAACTCATCAGAACCAGTCGACTTATGCGATAGTAAGTCGACTGCCCCGAGAACCAATATCCAAGATTATAACAAGTGCAGTAAGTCGACTCAAGAAAACCATCAGTCGACTTACCCGAGACAATTATCAACAATTCTCAAGAAACGTTCCAAGTGCTAACAGTATAAGATGACTTATAAAAATCATAAGTAGACTTATCAAAAGTATAAGATGACTTATAAAGATCATAAGTAGACTTATCAAAAGTATAAGATGACTTATAAAGATCATAAGTAGACTTATCAAAAGTATAAGATGACTTATAAAGATCATAAGTAGACTTATCAAAAGTATAAGATGACTTATAAAGATCATAAGTAGACTTATCAAAGTATAAGATGACTTATAAAGATCATAAGTAGACTTATCAAAGTATAAGATGACTTATAAAGATCATAAGTAGACTTATCAAAACATAAGATGACTTATAAAAACATAAGTAGACTTATCAAAACATAAGATGACTTATAAAAATCATAAGTTGACTTACCAGATCATAAGTCGACTTATAGAAAACATAAGTCGACTTAAAGGAGACATAAGTCGACTCATAAGAACATAAGTCGACTTATAAAAACATAAGTCGACTTACCCGAGAGAAATTCTACAATAACTTTGAAAAATAAATTCTAAGTGTACCAGTCGACTGAGAAGGGTCTAAGTCGACTGTCCAGAATGGATTTTCGAGAAAAACTAAAGATACAGCAGCTGGGTCGTACCAGTCGACTGATACATAGTCCCAGTCGACTGTCGGCCTACAGATCTCACAAATTAGGTCTGAAATCAATACTCAATACTGGAGTTTTCTAAAGGTTCTTGTTCATGAAAATAATTTTTAATCATGTAAAATGACAATCTCGATTACTTCTTCATTGCCGATCCATTATTCAATCATTCAATAACTCAAAACTCAATTCCCTTGTTCTCAAATTCCTAAATCTTACATTAGGGTTTCCTTAATGCTTAATTCTTCCACCAATAATAACCAAGATCTGATTATATATGCAAGATCCAGATGTTCATACATCCGATCAAACCATACTTGAATCTTAACATGTTTTCGATCAATAAAGAATTTGTTAAACTAGATCTACTAAACATTCGTGGATTTCTCATGCATAATACGAATAACGACTATTGCATCGATCACATACAAGATTCGGATACATTAAACAAAACAGCACACCATCATACACACTAACAAAACTAAGTTCATATCACTCACCTTTAGAAGCAAGAAGATCCACAAAAGCCTTCCTTTGCTAGATCCAAAAGCTTCTTCCTCAATCACCAAAAGAATGAGAAAATAATAAGATCTGAGTTGTGCAGCGAATGACGGCTGCAAACTCTCTTATATAGGCCGGGATCAAGTATTAGGGTTTCCAAATACATTTGCAAAACAATCCCTTCAAAATACAATTTTATATATATCTATCTACTCTTGGAAACTCATCCAAAATTCATTAAAATTAGGATTTAATAGAAAATATACTTCTAAATCTTAACCAATACTGTTTAAAACGTCCAGAATGCCAATTTTGTATTTTAGCCCTTAAGAATGTCAATTTTGCGAAAAGGTCCTTCTTTTATCAAAAATTGCAAATAGATCAAATTAATTTCAGAAAAATCTGGAAAAATACTAAATAATTCCCAAATAATAAATAATGATTTTTCATAGAGAAAACTTAATTTTTCAAACATCTCAAAAGTCATTTGCACGTGTTTTGCACGTGTACAAAAGATAAATCTTTTAGAAAATATCAATTAAATCCTCAAAATTCATTTAAATTCATTTTCAAATAATAAAAATAATATTTGAAAATACGGGGTTCTACATCACTCCCTCCTTAGAAGAGTTTTGTCCTCAGAACTACGGCTAATGAGGTCCGAACAAACCCACTAATAAGGGTTGAAAACCCAAGGATAGAAATATAACTCTTAGGAAATACAGTCACACCAAAGAATGCATTCTAACAAAACAAATACATCACACAAAATAAGCACAATCATGCAAAGAATTCAGAAAAGACAATCTTTCGCTGCGCGACTCTGATAACCTGCCATCGGAAGCCACGCTGCAACACCCTCTGAACTCCTGCATCCAACTCTGACCTTCCACATCTGCTTCATCCTTCCAAGAATCAGTGGCCACTCCCTCCTTAGAAAGGACATGACTAAGGATAGCCACCTCAAGACCTTGCTTGGAAACACCTTAAGCTCCACACTAAGACTAGTAATCAATGGGCGACACAATTTCATGCAAGAAAACAGTATTAAATAAAACTCTGTCTTTATTCCATTAATCCAAATAAACTTGTTACATGAAGAAAATACTCAATCTTCAATTATTTCCAAAATAAAGTTTTACTTAATACGAAAGAATAAATTCTTGCACCCACAGATCATATTTCTGGATTGCCCGCATCCTCTTCAGCCAGTGCGGACACTCGCCCCTGCTTCAGATCCTTTCTTTTCCTTGCATTCTCTTCCTTCAGCTGTGGACAGATTGGTCGAATATGTCCTTCTTGACCACAATGGAAACAAGTCTGCTCTGCCAATTTCGGACATTCCCTCCTTTTATGTCCTGTCTTCCTGCAGAAATAACAAGTCACCTCCTGAGTTGCCGGTGCCTCCTGTACTGGATTGCTGAGCTTGATTTTCTTTGCTGACCTTGGACATGTTGACCGGTAATGACCTGCCTCCTTGCAGAAGTAACAAATCACTTCCCGAGTTGCAAGTGTCATCGGTGCTGGGTCACTAAACTTGCCCTGCTTGGTGGAATCAGCGTTAATGAACACCTGTCCAATCCTATAATTCCGATCCTGGTTCCGAATTTGCGCCAAATGAACTGCCATCAGCGTGTCCAACGTCTGATACACCCTGGCGAATTCAGCTTCAAGGTCAATTCCAGTTCCTCAGGAACTGCCAGATCCATCGCCATTGTAGTCCTCGTCCCTGGGTCTGGATGCCACCATACTGATCACTACAAAACGAGGGTAGAGGTAGAGCATCACCACACGATTCCAACTCATATCAATATCCTATGGTAAGACCATAACCATACCATGACCTCAAACAAAACATCATATTTTTAACTCTATGTGATACTCACACTTCTAATGTCCACACCTAGGTACTCACTCTCTAGTGTCCACACCTAGGTTGGTTTTCATACTATGTCTATTATTACTATTGAAGCATGCTCTGATACCAATCTGTAGCGCCCCGAATTTCTAAATACGAAACTTTAGAAAATACGTGGCACTCTCCCAGCGATCTACTTCAATGTAACAATATACATAGACCAAAAACTCAAGTCATTTTATTCCAAATCTTTATTACAATAATCTTTTACAATGCAGCGGAAATACAAAACACCTTAAAATACATTTAACTATTACAACTCTTTCTCTTTACAAAATTACCCAAGGCTCTATTATATCACTCATGAAATCCAAAGCTAACCCAAGCATCCAAGCTCCCAACTCTAAGCAGCTACCTGTGACACATGAGGCTAGAGTTGAACCCTAACCCCCAAACTAAAGGGGTCAGCCATAAATGGTGTGAGTGATATAAACAACGAACATAAACAAACAATAAACATAAGCAATATGTACTGAACAATAATACATAAACTGAACATGTAATCTGAAACAAGAACGATAGGCCAGTACATGCGTGAACCGAGTCGAGAATCAATACCAACGATCAAGTATCCATCAATCAATCTCTCTCAAAATATGTACAATTCAACTGTACGGTACAGTCGACTGTCTTAGGAACCAGTCGGCTGTTCTGAACAAACAATAATCCTCACATTTCTGAACATGCCCAACTATCAATAAATCTCAATACCACGATGTATGTCCAACAATCAATCACCAACAATGCCATAGATCGGATACCCATATATCCATCTACAAAACTAAAGATGGTATAGATCAAATACATACCCGGCATGCAATCACCCATAGTGACTCTTACACCGACGAACATATTCATCTACAAACAAACTAAAGATGGTATAGATAGAATACATACTCGGCATGCAATCACCCATAGTGACTCTTACACCGACGAACATATTCATCTACAAACAAACTAAAGATGGTATAGATAGAATACATACCCGGCATGCAATCACCCATAGTGACTCTTACACCGACGAACATATTCATCTACAAACAAACTAAAGATGGTATAGATAGAATACATACCCGGCATGCAATCACCCACAGTGACTCTTACACCGACGAACATATTCATCTACGAACAAACTAAAGATGGTATAGATAGAATACATACCCGGCATGCAATCACCCACAGTGACTCTTACACCGACGAACATATTCATCTACAAACAAACTAAAGATGGTATAGATAGAATACATACCCGGCATGCAATCACCCATAGTGACTCTTACACCGACGAACATATTCATCTACAAACAAACTAAAGACTGAAGGAACACTCAAGATTATGAAAACTCATCAGAACCAGTCGACTTATGCGATAGTAAGTCGACTGCCCCGAGAACCAATATCCAAGATTATAACAAGTGCAGTAAGTCGACTCAAGAAAACCATCAGTCGACTTACCCGAGACAATTATCAACAATTCTCAAGAAACGTTCCAAGTGCTAACAGTATAAGATGACTTATAAAAATCATAAGTAGACTTATCAAAAGTATAAGATGACTTATAAAGATCATAAGTAGACTTATCAAAAGTATAAGATGACTTATAAAGATCATAAGTAGACTTATCAAAAGTATAAGATGACTTATAAAGATCATAAGTAGACTTATCAAAGTATAAGATAACTTATAAAGATCATAAGTAGACTTATCAAAGTATAAGATGACTTATAAAGATCATAAGTAGACTTATCAAAACATAAGATGACTTATAAAAACATAAGTAGACTTATCAAAACATAAGATGACTTATAAAAATCATAAGTTGACTTACCAGATCATAAGTCGACTTATAGAAAACATAAGTCGACTTAAAGGAGACATAAGTCGACTCATAAGAACATAAGTCGACTTATAAAAACATAAGTCGACTTACCCGAGAGAAATTCTACAAAAACTTTGAAAAATAAATTCTAAGTGTACCAGTCGACTGAGAAGGGTCTAAGTCGACTGTCCAGAACGGATTTTCGAGAAAAACTAAAGATACAGCAGCTGGGTCGTACCAGTCGACTGATACATAGTCCCAGTCGACTGTCGGCCTACAGATCTCACAAATTAGGTCTGAAATCAATACTCAATACTGGAGTTTTCTAAAGGTTCTTGTTCATGAAAATAATTTTTAATCATGTAAAATGACAATCTCGATTACTTCTTCATTGCCGATCCATTATTCAATCATTCAATAACTCAAAACTCAATTCCCTTGTTCTCAAATTCCTAAATCTTACATTAGGGTTTCCTTAATGCTTAATTCTTCCACCAATAATAACCAAGATCTGATTATATATGCAAGATCCAGATGTTCATACATCCGATCAAACCATACTTGAATCTTAACATGTTTTCGATCAATAAAGAATTTGTTAAACTAGATCTACTAAACATTCGTGGATTTCTCATGCATAATACGAATAACGACTATTGCATCGATCACATACAAGATTCGGATACATTAAACAAAACAGCACACCATCATACACACTAACAAAACTAAGTTCATATCACTCACCTTTAGAAGCAAGAAGATCCACAAAAGCCTTCCTTTGCTAGATCCAAAAGCTTCTTCCTCAATCACCAAAAGAATGAGAAAATAATAAGATCTGAGTTGTGCAGCGAATGACGGCTGCAAACTCTCTTATATAGGCCGGGATCAAGTATTAGGGTTTCCAAATACATTTGCAAAACAATCCCTTCAAAATACAATTTTATATATATCTATCTACTCTTGGAAACTCATCCAAAATTCATTAAAATTAGGATTTAATAGAAAATATACTTCTAAATCTTAACCAATACTGTTTAAAACGTCCAGAATGCCAATTTTGTATTTTAGCCCTTAAGAATGTCAATTTTGCGAAAAGGTCCTTCTTTTATCAAAAATTGCAAATAGATCAAATTAATTTCAGAAAAATCTGGAAAAATAATAAATAATTCCCAAATAATAAATAATGATTTTTCATAGAGAAAACTTAATTTTTCAAACATCTCAAAAGTCATTTGCACGTGTTTTGCACGTGTACAAAAGATAAATCTTTTAGAAAATATCAATTAAATCCTCAAAATTCATTTAAATTCATTTTCAAATAATAAAAATAATATTTGAAAATACGGGGTTCTACATTAATACCTTCCACTTTTCCTTCTTTCTTTCTTTCTACTATAGTATTATACTATATATATATATACTATACTAGTATATTATACTATAATACTGAGACCCCCTCTTAAGAATTCAGCGTCCTCGCTGAATACGGGACATACACATATCACTCACTTCCTATATACAAGTCCTACATTCGATGTCGAAAGTTGGCTCTGATACCATCTGTAACGCCCCGCACTCAGTCCGTACGCACACAATTAATTAAATTCTAGCCACGCCCACCACAGGCTGCCTCAAAAAGGTGTCCGGACGTTGGGTACACCTTTATCATGGGCTTCCTAATATATGTCTCTTTCTCTCCTATTTCATAGCCGATATGGGAGTATATTACTCCCCGGTCAACCTGGTCAAAGCATACCCACTTCTCCATTCTTTCATTTAATTCATTCTTTCCTAATCCCCATAGGAAATCTTATAGGTCCATCACACTAATAATTTCCATAGGATCATCCTATAAGTCACACACATTAATACCTTCCACTTTTCCTTCTTTCTTTCTCTTCCACGTCATCACCTTTCATTCATTCTTTCTTTCTACTATAGTATTATACTATATATATATATACTATACTAGTATATTATACTATAATACGGGGTCTCACATTACCATATGTAATACCCCGGGTAAGTTTGAGAAGAATATCCCATATCGGAAATAATAGAGATTAAAATATAATATAAATAATAAATGCCAAGGATCAAGAGTCACCTAATCGGTTAACCAACTTTTGAGAGGCAGCCTGTGGTGGGCAGTTGTACTACATAGTATCTAATTTGTCTTATAAATTGTATAAATTGTCCGAGCTAGGGACAGGGGCGTTACAAATGGTATCAGAGCCGACTTTCGACACCGAGTGTGGGTAAGAGTGGGTGAGATGTATGCCTGAGAGGGAGCGGGGTTGTGGCCAGGACGCCCGGTAAATCCACGGGGGTGGGCTAGGGGTCTGGACAACACGCAGAATCAGGGTACTCCACTCCACATCGGCTAGAAAGTAGATCCTGCACTAGATTGTGCATGCCCCGTCCTCATCAGCGAGGACGCTGATTTCTGAAGGGGGGGTGTATGTAATACCCCGGGTAAGTTTGAGAAGAATATCCCATATCGGAAATAATAGAGATTAAAATATAATATAAATAATAAATGCCAAGGATCAAGAGTCACCTAATCGGTTAACCAACTTTTGAGAGGCAGTCTGTGGTGGGCAGTTGTACTACATAGTATCCAATTTGTCTTATAAATTGTATAAATTGTCCGAGCTAGGGGCAGGGGCGTTACAATATGTATATTCACTTTGGTAAATTCAACCTCTAAAGTTACACTGAAAGTAGCAAATATTTTCTCAAAAGTTTAATTTCATCATTTTGCACCCTCAAAGTTTTAAGAAGTTAGATTTTACACCCTCATTTATAATTATTCAAAAATGGACTTTTATTTACAACTAATTGTTGTCGTACTATTCAAACTTGAGCTACATAAACTCCATGATGGTAGTTTCAGATTCATGCATGCCCAAACCCATTTCCCCCCCAATCCTTATCCCCGAAACCCTAGACCTCTCCAACACAAGCCTTGCCCTAGAAAGATGGAGAAACGATGCATGAGGTGCGGAGCATCCGATCACCTAGCAGTAGACTGCCGCAAAAGCGGAATACATTGCTTCAACTGCCGAAAATTCGACCACCGGGTTCGAGACTGTCCGCTTCACAACCAAAGGGAATCTATGGCCATTGAGGTCTTTCATAACTCAGAAATCGCCTCAGCTCTCCCAGGGCTACATGCAAGCGCCTTCCTCCATCTGATCAACCCACGCACTCGTCCCGATACAGCGACGGTTGAAAGTGCCTTGAACTTTACTTGAAGGAGGCAAGGAGGTTGGTGGGTTGTAAAGCGGGTCAACGATGTAGTGTTCCACGTGCAATTCCCTAACGAAGACGAGGCAAAGAAGGTGATCGCTGATGGCGTCTTCCAGTTCTCTGGTTTCAATGCCACCTTCTCGCTCTGGTCGATGGACTACGGTGCTAAGCTCAAGCCCAAGCCAAGCTTCATTTGGATTAATGTGCCGCTCCTCCCCTTCCACTTGTGGAACCAAACCTCCCTTGAGCAACTGGTACAACCCTTCGACAAATTCATCACCATGAGCGGTGATATGAAGAACGTGGTCTCCAGAGACCAGGCACTCATCCTCATTGAAGTCAAAGATGTCAGCCTCATTCCTAAGAACATCCAAATCCACTTCAAAGTGCCTTGGACCCAAGAACTACAGATCCATGAAGTCCCCGTTCTTATCCTCGGCAACCCCATTCCTTCTGACAATGTCGCTAAAGGCAAAGTCCAGCTCTTCACCTCAGGAAACGGCTCATCCACCTCCTTTTGGCGCCGAAGGGACTCTTCGGAAGAGAAGCAAGACGGAACCAAGCAGCCGCAAATTCAGGAAATTATTGGAGATGCAAAAGAAAAGGCACTGATCTCGGATGCGAATCTTTCCGTTAGAGGATCTGTAGCGCAATCACCGCACCCACCAAATCTTACCACCTTTGCAGGAAAATTTCTTAATATTTCAGGTCTGGCTGACTCTACCGCAGAAGGTTCCAAATGGGTCCGCCCCCCCAAGATGCGAAATGTAGCTGATCCTGTGGGGACCAACTTGGGTGAGAATATTGTATTCAACGCCCCCCCCCCCCAATTGAAATCCCCTCAGATTCCCCAAAGGGCAATTTGGGGATTGCCTCAAGTGCATCAAACAACAACCCTGACAGCTCCTCAAGCTCGCACGACAACTCCCTGGAAGAAGAGATTAGGAAAATGGTATAGAAGGGGAAGATTGTGAATATTTCCCTGTCTCTCTTTAAGCAAATTCAACCTGCAGTTGAGTCTACCATCGAGAACTCAGTGGCTAAGCGTGTTGGAAAATCTGAAGCTCCCAAGACTATGCAATTCAGCGCTGGAACCAAGGGAGCGCGCGGTTCCAGCTTTCGCACTAAGTCTCTCATACCAAGGTACCGCAGACTCATCTCCTCTTCTAGCTCAGGCTCAGCACCTCCAGGCTTTGAAGAAGGCAGTAGCAAGCGGCGCAAGTGCTGCCATTCAGCATCCAAAGTATCTTCCACCAGACCCTTCATGCACCATCTGCGGGCTTCCGCCAAGTCAGCCTCCCACCGCAAGATCGAAGGTACCTCCTCTTCTATGCTTTTAGTTACCAACACATGCAACAATCCTTTTGCTTTACTTTCTAATGGGGATATTCTTGAGGTAGCTGAATGTATAGTGTTAGGATTTGAATGGGTTGTGGATTGTTAGGGTTTTGAGAAGATGGAAGAGAAGAGAGAAGGGGGGAGAGCCGGCTGTAGAAGAGATAGATTAGGGGGAAAATGTTGATTATTATTCATTTGATTCTAATCTTCTTACATATATGAAGATACAAAGCCCAATGGGCCCAAAAGCAATTTGGGTCATAACATAACAATCTCCACTTTGAACCAAATTGCATCTAAAACAAACTAAAAACACAAAGCAAACATAACCTAAAACAAAGGTAAACATAAAGATATACTAGCAACATGCTAGAAACAAAACTAGCTCAAGCTAGCTAGAAACAAACCGACATCAAACTTGAGCAAAGCTTGAACTTTGCAATTGGAAGAGGCTTTGTGAGCATATCGGCCGGATTCGATTCGGTACCAATCTTCTTCACGGCAACCTTGCCTTCCGAGATCACATCTCGAACAAAATGGTATCGAATGTCAATGTGCTTCGTCTTCTCAAGGTACATGCGGTCTTTGGTCAAATGAATCGCGCTTTGGTTGTCACAAAACACCGTAATAGGACCCTCGAGTGAAGACATCTCACCAACAAATGCCTTGAGCCAAATAGCCTCCTTAATAGCCTCAGTAATTGCCATATATTCGGCCTCAGTACTTGAGAGTACAACGGTGGCTTGAAGTGTAGACTTCCAACTAATTGCACAATCTCTAAGGGTAAAAACATAGCCCGTCAAGGAACGCCTCTTGTCCAAATCACCCGCAAAATCCGCATCCACAAAGCTCGTCAGTTTCTTGCCATTACCAAACTCCAAACAAGCATCAATAGTTCCTCTCAAATAGCGGAAGATCCACTTCACCGCTTTCCAATGCCCTTTTCCCGGACAAGAGAGATATCTACTTACCACACTAACGGCTTGAGCAATGTCAGGTTGAGTGCACACCATCAAGTACATGAGACTCCCAACCGCACTCGAATATGGAACCTTTTCCATATATTTCTTCTCATCATCGGATTTTGGGCTTAAAGCGGCCGAAAGCTTGAAATGCGCTGCAAAAGGTGTTGAAACAACTTTCGCTTTCTCCAAGCCAAAACGGCGTAGCACTTTCTCGGCAAAACTCCTTTGTGAAAGAAACAACTTTCTTTTGGACCTATCCCTTGTGATCTCCATCCCGAGAATCCTTTTGGCCATCCCCAAATCTTTCACCTCAAATGCCGAACTTAGTTGCTCTTTCAACCTCCTGACTTCTTTCAAGTTTGAGGATGCAATCAACATGTCATCCACATAGAGCAACAAGTAAATGAAATTCCCACCATCCAACTTCTTGAAATAAACACAACTATCATAATTGGAACGATGGAAATTAATACTCACCATGAATGAGTCGAACTTCTTATACCATTACCGCGGTGATTGCTTAAGGCCATAAAGGGACTTCTTCAAAAGACACATACAGTCCTCCTTTCTCGCAACCTCAAAACCCTCCAGTTGGCTCATGTAAATTTTCTCCTCCAAATCACCATGCAAGAAGGCAGTTTTCACATCCATTTGCTCCAATTTCAAATCCTTCATTGCCACCAAAGAGAGCAAAACTCGAATGGAGGTGTGCTTGACTACAGGAGAGAACACATCATTGAAGTCCACACCTTGGACTTGACTATACCCTTTAGCCACTAGCCTTGCCTTGTATCAAAAATCTACGGGATTTGAGCCATCAATCTTCCTCTTAAACACCCACTTGCAACCCACAATCCTCTTACCACTCAGAGGCTTCACAAGAGACCAAGTCTCATTTTGTTGCAAAGATTGTAACTCTTCATTCATAGCGGCAACCTAATTGGCCGCATCTTTAGAAGAAATGGCTTCCTTGTAGGAAGATGGCTAACAATACTCCACATTCTCTGCAATTGCCAAACAATAAGCAAAGTCGGAGTATCCATACCTTGTAGGTGGTCTTGTTTCTCTTCTAGCTCGGTCCCTTGCCAATGCATATGGTTGTACCTCTTCTTGGGCTTCCTCCAAATTGACATCATCATGTGAGATCAAATCATCACCTTCTTGGACCGGCACCTCAAACTCCACCTTCTTCTCAACCTTCTCATTCTCCTTAATAGTCGGCTCGGGTGCAACATCATTTGCCTTCAACATGGCCGACTCATTGAAAATGACATCTCTTGAAATAAGAAACTTAGATGATTCGGGACACCACAACTTATATCCCTTCACATTTGTGGGATACCCAACAAAAATACACTTCTTCGATCTAGGCTCCAACTTTTCTTCATTCACATGTGCATAAGCGGGACAACCAAACACCCTCAAATTCGAATAATCGGCCGTCTTACCCGACCAGACTTCTTCGGGTGTCTTCAACTCAATTGAAGTGGTAGGAGATCGATTTACCAAATAGCAAGATGTGTTAATAGCTTCCGCCCAAAACTCCTTATCCAAACCCACATTTGAAAGCATACTTCTAGACCTTTCAAGTAGTGTCCTATTCATCCTTTCTGCAACACCATTTTGTTGTGGAGTGTTGACCACCGTCTTGTGCCGAACAATCCCTTCAGCCTTGCAAAAATTATCAAACTCACGGTTGCAAAACTCCAAACCATTATCGGTTCTCAACCTCATAACTTTCCTTCCCGTTTGGTTCTCCAAAAGTGACTTCCATTCTTTGAAGGTGCGAAATACATCACTTTTCTCTTTCAAGAAATAAACCCAAACCTTCCTTGAGAAATCATCAATGAGAGTAAGCATGTAACGAGAACCATTACCTTTGGAAGGCTCACGAGAAGGTCCCCAAAGATCCGAATGGATGTAGTCAAGTGTTCCTTTGGTCGAATGAATGGCCGTGGAGAAGCTCAACCTCTTATGCTTGCCAAATACACAATGCTCACAAAACTCCAAATTGCTCGTGCATTGGCCACACAACAAACCTCTCTTGCTCAAAATGGTCATTCCTCGCTCGCTCATATGCCCCAATCTCATATGCCAGAGCCTGGTAGTATCCTCATCCGATATAATACCCGAACGTGCAATGGCGGCCGAGCCCATAACCGTGGAACCTTGTAAGAAATAAAGAGTTCCAATTTTCTTCGTCTTCATGATTGTGAGAGCCCCTTTAGAGACTCTAAGGACTCCACCTTCACTTTGGAACTTACACCTCTTTTCTTCAAGAGACCCCAAAGAAATCAAATTCTTAGACAAATCGGGTATATGCCTCACACCCGTCAACCTTCGGACCTTTTTATCATAGAACTTAATTGTCACCGAACCAATTCCGGCAACCTTACACATATTGTTGTTCCCCATGAGAACCTTACCATCCGTAGGCTCATAAGTCTCAAACCAATCTCTATTCGGAGTCATGTGTTGCGAAGCACCCGTATCCATCACCCAACAATGTATATCATCAACATTAGTATCTATCACACAAAGAGTATCAACCGTGTCACATTCGGCCACATTGGCCTCCTCCGAAGAAGAACCTTTACTATCCGCCTTTTGTTTATTTTGGAGCTTGAAACAATCGGCCTTAATGTGTCCCTTCTTCTTACAATAGTTGCACGTCAAATTCCTATGCCTAGACTTCGAACGGGTCTTTGTATCTTTCGAGTTTCGGTCCCATGACCTACCTCGATCAACAATTAAACCAACACCTTGGCTCCCTTTCTCATTATTGGTCATCTCACTATCAATGTGCAACTTGGCTTGCAAATTGCTCTTAACATCCTCTAGAGAAATTTTATCTCTACTATAAATCATCATGTCTCTAAAAGCCTTGTATGATGCGGGTAATGAGCATAATAACAAAAGGACTTGGTCCTCATCCTCCACCTTAACATCAATCTTACTTAAGTCATTCAAAATAGATGCAAACTCCGTAATATGATCGGAAATTGATGTACCTTCAACCATGCGAAGAGTGTAGAGGCGCAACTTCAACCGCAGTCGATTGGTAAGGGACTTCTTCATGTAGATGTTCTCCAACTTCTCCCACAAAGCCTTAGCGGTCTTCTCTGATAGGACCTCTTGCAATATCGAATCGCTCAAACACAATTAGATAATAGAGAGCGCTTTATCATCCATCTCTCTCCATTTCTTATCCGCCACCGCATCAATCAATTTTTCTCGACCAAAAATGGTATCCTTAACGCCTTGGCTCGACAAAATCGCTGCCATACGCACTTGCCATAATACAAAACTCGTCTTCCCATCATACTTCTCAATATCATATTTCCCCGACATATCCATTCAAATTTCTTGAACCCAATTCAACAAAAAACACCAAATTTTTCCCCCCAAAAATAATTACTCAAATCACAAAAATCAAACCTTCCCTCTTGATATCCACCCTCCTCCGGTGCTCATGACAACGAAGACCAAGAAACCCGAGATCTGGACTGGACTGGACTGAGAAGCGCCTGATGTTCTCTGTGCCGAACTCAAGATCGGTGGGTTCAGAGTTCTTGTCTGCGACCAAACTGGCGACCAAACTGGCGGAAGGGATCAGGAGAAGGGCTCGACGATGACAAGGAGGTTGGAAGGGATCGTCAACGACGGCGCCGGAGGAGAAGGGGATCGTTGACGACGGCAAGGTAGTAAGGTGTGGAGGTTTTTTGGTGTTGGCTTTGATACCAGTTTGTTAGGATTTGAATGGGTTGTGGATTGTTAGGGTTTTGAGAAGATGGAAGGGAAGAGAGAAAGAGGGAGAGCCAGCTATAGAAGAGAGAGATTAGGAGAAAAATGTTGATTATTATTTATTTGATTCTAATCTTCTTACATATATGAAGATACAAAGTCCAATGGGCCCAAAAGCAATTTGGGTCATAACATAACATATAGGAGTGGAGACTTTTGGGCCACACTCAGTGGATAAGCTCAAGCAAATTACAGCGGTTACTATTGATCCTCCTGACCAACAGCAGCAGCTCAATTAAGTACCTGCGCTTATTGGCCCCTTCTTTGTCATTGTTTTTGCTGCGTGCTCTTTTAGTTTTAATGATGATTGGCAGCTGGAATGTTCGTGGGTTGGGAAACCACAACAAATGTGCACTGATCAAAGACGGTATTCACAATGATAAGATTTATGTGGTCTGCTTTCAAGAATCTAAACTCTCTAAGCCCTCCAACCATAAGCTCTCATCCATTGGAGGAAATTCTCTCACAAAGTGGAAATCTCTCGATACTATTGATAGCTGTGGCGGTGTTCTTGTTGGTTGGAATAACAACATTTTAGATTGCTTCTATTGTGCAGTCGACATCTTATCCATAGAGTAATGCTTTAGCCACTACCAATTTCACTACCATTCTCTTCACTACCTTAGGTGGCATACTCCTATTGGAGAGTTCTCCCTCCTACTCTATCTTCCCCTACCTATTGGAGTGTGCCACCTAAGGTAGTGAAGAGAAATATAGTGAACTCGGTAGTGGATGTAGCATTACTCATTATCCATATCCCTCTCCTTCCGTAATAGAACAACTGGAGCCGAGTGGTCCCTCACTTCTGTCTATGCACCATTTGAATTGGACGACAGAGACCTTTGCTTCAGGGAAATCACCCTCTGAAGAAGACTCTTATGTGATGCTTGGGTCATATGTGGAGATTTTAATGCAACCATCTCTAACTCCGAAAGGAATGGTTGCCTTAGTTCAAGCAGAGATATGAAGGACTTCAGGAGTTGGATTCAGCAGCTTCACCTCATCGACCTCCCCCTCGCTGAAAGGAAGTTCACTTGGTCTAATCTCAGAGCCAAGCCTGCGCTTGCTAAATTGAACAGATTTCTCATCACAAGCTAGTTTGATCAACTATTCCCTAACTGCCTCCAGCACTCTCTCTCGTGCATTGCCTCCGACCACTGCCCTTTAATTCTTGACGCACAAGCTATTACGCCCAAAGTTCACTACTTCAAATTTGAAAAGGCTTGGGCCTCCCACCCAGACTTCACTCCTGCTGTTTCTACTTGGTGGTCAAGCTTTTCTTGTTCAGGCTCTTCGGTTGACGTCTTTGCCAGCAAACTAACGCTTCTGAAGAGACGGATCAAACATTGGAGAAATAAGGAATTCGGCCACATTCCAATTCGCAAAAAGTCCCTCCTAGAGAAAATTCACAGCCTTGAGATCTTTGCTGATTCCCAACCCCTAAACACTGCGCAAGCCAATGAGCTCTCTGCAGCCCATAGGGATTACCAGACTCTGGTATAGGCAGAGGTTACTTATTGGAGGCAGCGAGCTAGAATATCTTGGATCCAAGAGGGGGATGCCAATACCAAAATTTTCCACTCTATTGCTAATGGAAGAAGGCGCAAGAACTATATTTATTCTCTAGTTCACAATGGAGATCTCATCACAGATCAACACTCTACAAGAACATGCTTCGAGCAACATTTTTGTAACACCCCGAATTTCAAATAAGGACAAACTCGGGATTTCACAGGATCTTTACTTCACTTCGTACAATTTTACAAGGAATTTAAAACTTTTCATTCACAATACATCAGAGTTCCTTTACACAGCGGAAGAATAAAAGATTACAACAATGAAATACAACTTATATAACTTTAACATCATTTGCAACATCTTTAACTTCTAAACAGCAACGGCATATCCACTTTATAACTCCATGAATAGTTCATTACCTGCATGTCAGTCTGTGGGCACGTCAGTTACTTACAACTGACGAAATGTTATACACGGCTATCCTCTCTATGCCGGGAATAGTATAACGATCTCATACTTTAACAAATCACAAAAAGATTGAATGAACATATAAAGTGTCAAAAGTGATTATTCTAAACATAAGTGTATGCCATGTCTTAATGCCTAATGCATACCATTCTACACTAGGATGACACTAATGCACACTTGTTCGAATTCTATGCATCCCATACTACATAGGTCCGAGGGCAAGTGCCTACGTTCTTCACAATACAGGGCTCGATCCCTCGCCATGAAAACTACCCGGTAGCAAAACAAAGTTCAGACTATTCCACGAATGTGAATCCCAGCCTTGGAGTCCACCGCCAGCTGTTATAACAGATTCCACATCGTACGAACCGTCCCGTATGTGACCCTCTAGCCCAGTATATATATATATATATACATTGGAGACGGTAAACACAAAAATCTATCCGTCCGACTACTCAAGATCCCGGAGTCCACCGCTGACCCGTCCTCATAGTCCCGGACTAAAATATAATAATCCGTCTCCCACAGGGCAACCTCAGTCCACCAACTGGGTCTATAGTCTTGGAGTCCACCAACGACTATATAGAGCACCCCACTTACGTTTTCCTAAGTTTACTACATCTTCACTTATGTGCCTAAACTTTCCTAAGTTCAAGACATGAATAATCTCCACATGTAGAATTAGTTGTTACCTCCTACCGGACTTAGTCAACAAATACGAGATGGCTCCATAACCACATCTCAAAATCACAACTCAACATTCTTTTATTTCAATAATGTCGGTACCGAGGTCTTACTAACTCAAAGTCATAAGCTTTCATGTACAAGAAACATGGGTACATATACCCTTTAATAATCATGTCTTAACTTAAAATAATTTCTTCTTTCAACTTAATCACAAGTAATCATAGTCTCATCATTATTCATTATCTAGTCATCCGTTCACATTCTTTATAAGCAAAGGAATAATTTCTTTTAAGAACACAATTCTATCACATGAGATTTCATAATAAAATCAAGCCATTATAATGTCTCACTTTACTTAGAATATTCTTCGAACAAATAAGAGTAAAATTCTCTTCAAGAAAATCACTTCACAAAAATACTACTTTACATTTCTTCTTAAAACATATAAATCTTGTAGTAAATATGAAGACTACATTATACAATGCACAAGTAGCCGAACAACTAGTTTGCTACAGTTTGCTTGGGTACATAGGCCAAATATTTTCGAAAGTGGACCAGTTGTGGACTAACTTTGGTAAATATTTTAAAAAGTGGACCAGTCGGGTAAATATTTTCCACGGTGGATCAGTTTCGGGAATTATTATTATTTTTTTTTTATATAAAACTTCTTAAAACCCAAAAAAAATATTTGGTCACCATGGGATTCGAACCAGGCACAGCCGGCCACCACAGTTACCCCACTGACCAAGAAGTCTTTGTGACTTTCTTGTCATAGAGGCAGGCCGAAATTCTCTTATATCAACTCTCGAGTTCTGTACTCATTTAAAATAAAACAAAAAAATGTTTTTAGGCTTACTAAGGATCGAACCCAGGCCGAAACAAAGAAGCATCTCACGCTCAGCCACTGGGCTAATTGTATCAACGGGTATAAGATCACTTCGTGGATTTGTATACTAACTTTCTGTTATTCCATTCTACTTATAGAACTCGATTTCCTCAAAATCTTTTGTTAGACTGAAATTTGTTCCTGTAATATGAGTTTACTTTTTCAACAGTAAATTATAATTTATAAATCATATTTTAGACAATAGTGTATTTCTCCCTATTAATAAGCATGAATTTGTATTTACTCAATTTAATCAAAATAGTACATTAGATCTTTTATGAACAATCAAATGAGTCCCATAGTATCAAATTTCACTTTACCAAAAATGTATTTTCTTATTAAAAAGGAAAACTCAACAATTATCAAAATCTATAGATTCATGTATACTAGTGCATGGCAATAATAAATTCTTTTCTCATTTATCAACTAACAAGTTGTAATTTAATCTACTAGTCATAACATGATTCACTACTATTCATCACATCCAATAGCATAAATTGTTCTACTTATCATAATCAAAATTTCTATACTATTCATCTATAATTACTAGCATGCATAGTTCTAGAAAATTTAGAAAGTAGGAGACACCCACCTCAATTGAAACTTGACTAATGAAGGGAAGAGCACCACTTCTAGATCCAATGTCCTCCTAGATCTTCTCCTCCTAGCAATGGCCACCAAACACAAAAAGAAAAAAACTCTCTTCTATCTTACTTTCTTTCTTCTCTTTTCTTTTCTTTTCTTTCTCTTATTTTAATTCTAATTTTTGTGTGTGAAATGAAAAGGGTAGGGTGCTATTTATAGGATATGTAGAGGGTTCAATTTGCAAAATTACCCACCTAATAAATTACTCAAATTAATTCTCACCTCTTCACATTTCATAACTCCTAAAAACTCCTAATTTTTCATCTCCCCACTCTCTAATACTCAACTCCCATCTTTTCACATCCCAAACTCCCAACTCCAATCTCTTCCTCTCCCCACTACCGGTCACACACAATCCCCCCACACAGCACATAACTCAAACCGGACCACACCAAGTGGGCCTCCATTCACACATATCTATTACACACATTATTCCAAAATTCATGCATAAGCCCATGTTGGCCAAAATTCATGCATAAGCCCATGTTGGCCAAAATTCATGCAGCCAAAGCCAAGGCTTAGCTACACTAAACCAACGTGGGCCCCTGCTAAAATACCATTCACATTTAATCCAATCAAGTTTTATAACAAATGCCATTACCCATATATTAACTTATACACTACTAATATATATATACATATACTACTATTTATATTATTTGAAAATCACGTGTGTTATACACACTCCGAAATTTATTTTGAAAAACAAATGTGTTTACCGAAAACACGTGCGTCGCACGTAAAATACCAAAATACAAAAACTGACTTTATCAACGAAAAAATGTTCAATACAATATAAGAAAAATTATTTATTAAATTATACATTCTATGACGTAATTACTACGTGCGTAGGAAACACGTGCATCGCACGTAAATTATCAAAATGCGAAAAATTAATTTTATTGATGAAAAATTATTAAATATAATCGAAAACAATATAAGAAAAATATATTTACTAATTTTGTGTATTTCATGATGAAATCGCAACACGTAGAAAGCACGTGCATTATACGTGCAGAAAGTCGAAAAATGCATTTTAATCAAAACAAGGGGAAAATAAATTTTCGTTTTATAAAATAGATTTAAATACATAAAAATAAATAAGTTAAACCTATAGAAAACATTGTACGTAGTGGTGGAAACACGTGCATCAAAACACGTAAAAAGCACGTAAGTCCCAGGGATTGAAATATTATATTTTAGTTAACTGAAATCAATACGAAAAATGTATAAATAGTACGAATCCAAAATATGTAGTGAAACACATTACAAAATATACGTGCGTAACACCCAGGGGCAAAATTGTAATTTCTAATTTTGCGGGGTGTTACAATTTTAGAGATATCTGTGGATCTAGTTCACCCCCAGATTTCAGAGTTGACTGGGCTACTCTCCAATCCTGCTCTTGATCTCTCTGATCTTGAAGCTCCCTTCAGTAAAGAAGAGATACACAAGGCAGTTTTCAGTATGAATGGAGACAAGGCCCCTGGCCCCGATGGCTTCTCTATGCACTTCTACCAATAATACTGAGAGACAGTTCAGGATGATCTCTGCTGCATGCTGCTTGATATTCAGAATGGAAAGGCAGAAATTCACAGACTTAACTACTCCAACATTGTTCTCATTCCAAAGTATGAAGGTGCTAACACCGTCTCTGACTTCCGTCCCATTAGCCTCCTCAATTGCTCTATGAAGATCTTCACCAAAATCTTAGCTAACATATTAATCCCACTACTGCGTACTCTTGTTTCTTTTTCTCAAAGTGCTTTTCTCAAAGGCAAGTCGACGGTGGACTGTTTTCTTGTTGCCCACGAAGCAATCAACCTTAGCTGCTCCAAAAAGTCAGACACACTTATGCTTAAGATCGACTTTCGGAAGGCCTTTGATACCCTCTGCTGGACTTTCATTGAGCAGATGTTAGTAGCCAGGGGCTTTGGCCCACGCTGGTGCAGTTGGATCAAAGCAATTCTCCACTCAAGCAAATCCTTTGTTCTTGTTAATGGTGTTGGGGGGTAAGACTATTTTATCCAAAAGAGGATTGAAGAAAGGTGACCTTCTATCTCCGATGTTATTCATCTTGGGTGTTGATGTGCTCGCCCAAATGCTGAGAGGGTAGAGATAATGGCACTTTTTCTCAGCTAAACCTCAGGGGCTCTTTAGCTGAGCTCTCCATTCTGCAACCTGCTGATGACACGCTCATCTTCTGTAAAGGTGATGAACAAAATGTACTCCATTTAAAATTGCTCTTGCACATATTTGCGAATGTCTCTGGCCTCCACATTAATCTCTCCAAATCCTTCATTCTCTATTTTGGGCATTCAAAGGCTAAGCTTCAAGCTTTCGCTTACATCCTCGGTTGCAAACAGAATTTCCTTCCCACCAAGTATCTGGGAATGCCCCTTTCCAAAGGTAAACTTAAGAAGAGGGACTGGCAACCTCTTATTCTCAAAATAGAGAGAAGACTATCCACCTGAAAGGGGCGTCTGTTATCTAGGGGGGAGACTGATACTCGTCAACTTGGTTCTCAGTGCACTGCTAACCTATTTTGCAGCCTTCTTCAAACTACCACAGTGGGTAATTGCTAGAACTGATCAGATTCGGAGCAGATTCTTTTGGGTAGGCGGAGACACTAAGGCTTCCAGCACCTCTTGCACAAACTGGAAGCGTATCTATCAGCCAAAAAAGCAAGGAGGCCTAGGGATTTAAAACCTCAGCCAATTCAACAATGCCCTACTTATAAAATGGTGGTGGAAAATTTTATCTGAGGAATCCCTTAGCACCCAAATTCTTAAATCCCTTTACTTCAACAGAGCAACCAATTCCTTCATCTGCAAATCCCGAGCTTCTGACTTTTGGAAGAATGTCTACAAGCTCAAAGAGCAATTCGAGCAAGGAATCTCCTGGCAACTAGGAGATGGGAACTTGCTTAAGTTCTGGACCTCCAAATGGATTGGAGGTAGCAACAGTACCACTTTGTTCCCTACTCTATTTGAGGCAGCTTGGAACAAAGAGGCCTCCTTGCACTCTTAAGTTATCACGGATCATGACAGATGGACTTAGAGACCAAGCCTTCACACTCTCACTTCAACCACAATTTGCCTTGAAAAAAGCCAACTTCTGCAACTTCTCTCCAATGTACAACCTTCTACTTCTCCTGACATTGCACATTGGAGGCATTCTAGCACAGGGTGCTTCACTGTGAAATCGACCTATGAGTTCTACAACATTTCAGGCCTTCTCTCTCCATTCTACCATGCTTGCTGGGAGAACCTAGCACCGCTCAAATGCAAAATTTTTATTTGGATGCTGAGTTGGGAGATACTCAACTCCAAAGATAGACTTCACTCCAAGGGATGGGATGGTGATCTGACATGCACAACTTGTGCATGCCCGATGGATACCACCTTCCACATCTTCTTCCAATGCCCCGTGGCTGTTCAAACTTGGCAATACTTCACACACCGCTTCAACATCCCTCATCTACCCTCATCCATTGCTGAATGTTTCACACACTGGTGTTTTGACTTCCACAAGCACAAGTTCACACTCTTGGCATTTGGTTACACATGCTGCATGTTGGAGCATATGGCATACTCGAAATGATAATACTTTTAACAACTTTATTACTGTGGACAAACTTATCATTAATACAAAATTTTGGTTCTCTCATTGGTTAGATGTCAGCGACGAGTCAAAGAAGAAGGCAGGGATTCTTCAAGAGCTTTCGACTACCAGGGATAGTGATCTGATGAGACCGGGAGGCACCTACTCACAGCGTAGTGCATGGAACTCTTAGGGATGATCCATGGCTTAGCAACCCAGCTTGGTGATCTGTTAGTTCTTTTTTTGGGACATTATCTGTCCTAGATCTTGTAATTTTTAACCTCTCCTATGTTCTGTTACCCTATAGAGGATTGGCTTTTTGTATTAAGGCTAGCTGTGATGTGTGTTCGGAGGATGAGATCATACCCTTGAGGCTAGTTGAGGAGTACGACAGATGTCCAATGCACTCTCTACGACTCAATAGTATGCTATCTCAAGCTCAGACGCACACATAGAGCTCGGATGTCACCAATTTCCTCCATCTGTTTTTTGTATCTCTTGTTAAAACTTTACTTATCTATATATATATTTTCTGTGAGGTAGGATAATCCTACCTTTTACTAGTCAAAAAAAAAATGTAAACATTATTATAGTGCACATCTCAGAAAGTATATTAACATATGATAGTAGAATATACTAGAACACCGAAATTAATCGTCAAATATTTCTTCCTTGATATATAGAGCAAGTTCTTCATCAGAACTAAACAACAGTATCTGTCTGGCTTCTCACTGCTTCCTACAATGGATAGTATCATTATATATGGTCATGTAAGTTTCCCTTTTTTGTATGACATCTATAACTCTTTCATATTAGATCAATTAATTCTTTTATATTCTTGACATTATAATACTTACTTTCATATCCTGCATCGTTCCGAAGATGTGCCGTAGGCACATGCCCACGGGCAAACCTAGTATATATTTTCTCATATAAATATATATATGTACAAAGTTTTGACGGGAGATATCATGACTTGAAGAATTGTAAGGTAGTAAATGACATAGACTTGGGCTCCATATATGATCTTAAATGCATATGTCGTCTCCTCTTAAGTAGTATGGTCATATCTATTATGTATTCATAATACTCGTGATTCTGCAATAACTATAGTTCTATGTAGACATAGCTTTGCTGGACTTATGAATGCATATATTGACTTATATTATTATCAATGTTCATTGTTAACTAGGTTAAAGATTGGATTATCAATCATACGATAATAATCTACAGAATGATATGTTTATGAGGTAGGAACATAATCAGGACATTCATTAGCATTAGCAACCCAACTTATGAAGTGGTTCAGAATGTGCATATCTAACTCATATTAGTTGAAATCGAAGACGAATGTGAGGATTTTTTTCCCCGAGTTGACCCACTTTTTTAAACTAATTTTTAAGATCGACCAGCTTCAAAACTAATTCCGATGATAGATCAGTCCTCATAGGCCACAGTTGCGAACTGCAACCTGTTCGATTGTGAGGCCGTAATTCCCAACTGCGAACTTTTTCAAAAATGTCTTCTTTTGATGCCGCAGTTCCCAAATGCGGCCTTAGTTCATTTTATATTTGGGCTAGAGAGACTTCAAGACTTAGAAAAAAAATTCTAAGTTAAAATATACTAAATATAAGCCGCACTTCCCAACTGCAACTTAAATAAACAACAGCCTCTCATATATATATATATATATATATATATATATATATATATGTGGGTAAAAGGGATATGAGCAACTTGCTCATTTAGTAAATGAGCAATTGATTATGTGGCATGCATGTGATACATTGGACAACTAACCATTTTAAGAATTTTCCAATCACATATATGTCACATCATCAATTGCTTATTTACTAAATGAGCAAGTTGCTCATACCCCTTTTTCCATTTATCAATTGCTTATTTACTAAATGAGCAAGTTGCTCATACCCCTTTTTCCATTTATATATATATATATATATATATATATATATATATATATATAACTTCGATTTTTTTGATTTTTTTTAATAGAGGCATACGCTGCAGTTGGGATCTGCGGTCTATATTTAGCACATTTTTACTTATAAAATTTTGTCTAAGCCTGGAAGTCTCTCTAGCTCAAATATGAAATGAACTAAGGCCATATTAGAAAAATGCGGCATCGAAAAAAGACATTTTTTAAGAGGTCGCGGTTGGGAGCTGCAGTCTCACAATCGAACAAGCCGCAGTTCACAACTACGGCCAAAGAGGACTGGTCTATCCTCGAAACTAGTTTCGAAACTGGTATATCTTGAAAATTAGTTTCAAAAAGTGGCTCAGTTCCGAAAAAAAATCCGAATTTGAGCTATCAGAAAAGCAAATTACTTTGCGCCAACGATCTGATTTGATACAACGTCCACTGCACTTAAAGCATCCGCTATAGTTTGTGCTAAAAGTTGCATATTTAACATTTAGCATTTAGAAATGAGTGATGAGGGATGTAGTCGTTGGTGTTAAATTTTTTTTAAAAAAAGAATTAAAAAAATTAGATGGAAGATGATGATCTATCTATATTTTTAAAAATTGAATTTCTTTTTTAAAATTGAAAAAAAAAATAGCATTTTCGTAATTAATGAATGACATTTTCGTAATTTGATAAAGAAAAAGTAAAGAAAGAAGTTAGACAGAGCTTGATCGTCTGTTCGACATTTTTTGATGTTCTTTTTTTTAAAATATTGGCATTTTCATAATTATTTGGAGTGGTATTTTGGTAATTTTTAGGAAAAAAAAAGTTTGCAGACAGAAGATGATATTCCGTCCGACCATATTAAAAAATAAAATTTTAAATGGACAGAGTTTGATCCTCCGTCTTCTATATTTAGCAATCATCTAAAGCCGCTGTTATCTTTAGCAGTCGACTGTTTGCTTCTATTATAAATTTTGGGTTTTTAGTAAACGATAATTGGGAGTTTTTTCAATCCAATTGCTAAATTTTGAGCTTTTCGCAAACCAGAGTGGATGCTCTTAAAGGGTGTGTTTGGATTTCACCAATCTTGAGTGCAAAGAAGCTTCACGGCATTGATTCATTTCTAACTATTTAATTCAAGGCATCGCTCCTAAGAAGTTTGAGCGGTCTTTATGAGGTTTCAAACAATTCCAACTATATAAGGATGTGTTTTTTGAACCTTAGTGAGATTAGTTTTATTTCCTTCAACCATTAATAAGCAAGAACACTTCAATTCGGACACCATGTCATATAGGATTCGTACTTGTAACTATGCTTACTTTAACAATTTTAGTTCGAATCATAAACTATATATTTTTATTCATAGAAATGTTTAGACATGTTCAATCAATTCGGCTGCTAATGTAGTAAACATATTAACAGAAGCTAGGTGCAGTAAAAGAATAGCTTACTAGCACAATGTTGTGCTTAAATGTAAACAGAGCATATCTAACTCTAACTGGTTATAGTCAAAATCAGAAGTCGAATTTGAACACGTAAGATGCAAGACTTTTAAGTCTGACATACTACAGGTGCCATCATAACAAACAACTATGGGAGAAGCTAATTGCAATTCCCGTGTAATTCCATCTCATATGAGCCAAGATCCACATCAAAACAAAACATGTAGTATATCAACAACCATAAAGCAGAAGTTGGGACATAAAAGTAATAAATCATAATATCCTACAGAGTTGCTCCTTCAATAATTATTATGGTTAACTTTTAAGATATACAGACTAACGACTATTTTGTATTAAGAGAGAAAATATAAGGAAACTGAAAGGCTAGCAGCAGACTCGCCTGAAATGGTGGTGGAAGGAATTGCCCACCTAAAAGAATTGATTAGTCTCAGAAATATACAATCAGGTCTTTGTCCTATGCACAAAGAATGAATTGTGTCGGACATTCATCTAATCATTAGGAATCATCTTGTGTGGATTAATCTACCAGGAGGTTAGAGATTGGATAAGAATCATGGTTAGGACCAACATCTCCGATCATGCTTTGAGAACGGAATGCTGCTGCTGATCGTTTTGTCTTCCTTGCTCTATTATAGAAAAGGAAGGGCCTTTCACTTTAATACGTTTTGGCCCTAAATCCAGAGATGACGGTTCTCTGACATTTGCTGCTAGATCAAGGGAAGAAAGATTGTTCTCCTCCGTGTATGGTTCTCTTGACTTGGATGCATCAGGATGATGTTTCTTCAATCGTTTCAGCACTACCTGGTTCAAAAGTGTGCATATGTTTAATCCAATTAAAATTGAAACATATTTCAACTCGTGAAATATGTTGAAAACAAATCATGTCAAAGCCCCAAGGTTTATCATTAATATTCCTACAACAGAATGGAAACTCGACTTTGCAAGTGAAAAGCTTCAGGTTGAAAAGCTTCAGGTAAAGCTCGCAAAGCAAGATACATTTACATAGACTTTCCAGCATATGGTTTGAAGGAAAGTACAAGAAAATGAGTCAGATTGAATGTTCTTTTCTGGTAGATCTTTGAATTTATTTTTTCTTCTGATTTTTCTAATGCCTTTTCTCCCCCACAAATTTCTTTGGGACCCAACTACCCCAGCACAATAAAAAATCTATAAAAAACATTTGTATCTGAGTCGTTATTTGGTATTTCGTTGGCCAGCTCATCATAACCCTCTGGAATCCAGAGAATTTACCAGGCAGATGACTCATGGAGAATATTTGGTGGAAACCATTTAGAAATATACTGCCTTATCTGGAGTTGTTTTCGAATATGAAAAGTATATATATTCAAAGATTATCTTGTTGGCCTTCCAAAATATTGTACCCTCCAGGCTACCCAACCATATACAATAAGTCGTTCAGATGTAACTAATAAATACGGCCGATGTGATGATCATCGATTATCCCTGCCTGAAGATCATAGAAATATAAAGCTCGGCACACTTGCTTATAATGCAAGAGACTTCATCCTTAGTTAAGTTCGGAAATCGGTTTGGGTATGAGAGCTTCGAATTGATAACTATTCCATATAATTATAAAAGCAAAAAAAGCATCCTTAATAAGGAATGGACAGCAAACATTCAAATACATATGAACAGTAATACAGGAGTCACAACGTTACACACATTATACTGAGAACAATAAACATTAAAAAAACTTCAAAAAGTAAAGGAAAAAAAACCGGTTTTCTTAAGTCAATTTAGACTTATGCCCTGGAGATCAACTGTGAAGATAAGATAATTATCAAAACATCTACTGAAAGGAAAATGGACATTTATCTCCTCAAATCACAGACCAATTATTAACATTAATTCCTTAACCGTTCTACTTAGTTATGGGTGACATTTCTGGGCACATTTGAGGTAAGATTGGTGGTGTATGAGGATGATGTTGTATTAGTTGAATAAAACGAAGCTTTTAGAATCTGAATTATATACCGATTTGTAAGCTGATCAAAATTATGATGAAAAAAAAAGAGAAGAGGCTATGTATCACATCGATGTCCAAGAAGTACCTAACAGTGATAATTTTTCATTATTCAAGATAAATCACTTGTCATATTAATATTAATAAGGTGTTCCTGTAGAATCAAAGTAATCATGATGTTGAAGTGAGATGGCTAAGCCACTAAAGTTGAAAATGCTCACAGAGATCATGTGATCACAAAAAATCAATAATATTAGGATAATGTTTGTAAGAAGTCTATCTTAGATTCTTAGAAGCCCAGAATGACTACTGAGTGTAGTTCAAATTTGAAAGGATGGTGTTGAGGTGTATGAGTTAAAGAATAATAAACGGAAAAAAGTAGATGCAAAATGAGAAGTTAAAGGTAGCTCAAACTGAGAACAAGATGAGAGTGAACAAACAAGTGCAGTGGAAACAAATAACATCAGCTAGATAGGGATTATAAGATATAGTTAACACAAAGATAATCAGGATAGACCTTAATAAACATAGATTTAGGTAGATAAAAAGAATACAGTAGTGTCCATTGGACAGAGAAAATTAATTCATGTAGCCAACTGCAAAAGTTTACTATAAAGAATGGTGTCAATTGGCCAGAGAAAATTTATTTATGTATCCAACTGCAAAAGTTTAGGATAAAGATAATTTTGATATTATTGTATCAACAAAAAAAAATTACATTACATTAGATGGAAACAATAATGATGAGCATAATAAATAAATGATAGCTAAAACGGTGTATGATAAATGCAAGAGAACATTAACCATGTCATTCTTCATGCATCATAAGTATGATTAAAACAACTTGATCATGTGAAAAACAGTGACTATATAAAGATATAAAAAAATATGAGCAATGATGCACAGTTGATTTAGCAAGAGTCTGATATTAGCTGAAACCAAATAATTTACCTGTTCTGCAGTAAACTTTGAGTTCACTGTTTCACCCTCCTTTCTTTTCTCTATGAATACTGGAGATCTGCGTTTAACCCTGAATATTTCTGAGTCAGAGTCATCATCATCTAGACAAGTTGGAGTGCTACGGACCGAACTAATATATTCACACTTGTCAGATGAAAGGAAATTATTCTCCTTGTATGTTAGTGCAGTTATATTCACTAATGCCATTTGTGGGCACTCTGTTCGTATGCATTTTGCTCCATGATAGCTTGCACAACCCTGTACGACAGCATTAAAACATTTATAAGCATCAAAATTAACATTCAGAACTAATACTCTTCACGGATAAATGCACAAATGAAACCTTACATCACAGGAAACATGTTCATCTATTCCTAGAAAAGACAAAGTTGACCGTGTAGAAGACATGGACTCCTGTGCAAATGTGAGACAATCTTTCTGAGATTTGCAATCTACAGATACTTGTGAATTTTCCCCAACTTGTTCAAAATCTATCTTGCAATACAGTCTGTATTCATCATCTCCAGAGCAGGGAAACAAACTTGGCTGCAAAAAATCATCACCTAGTTGTAGTTGTGCTTGAACCACCTTCAATATTTCATCATCCTGCTCAAACGTTCGTGCTGCAGCTTCCAGATCAGCAAGGTTTTTTCTTAAAAATATTGTACGGTGCTGTCCACAGGGGCAGCTTCTTATTTCTCTGTCTGTAATGCACAATCAGAAATTTTATCATCTAAATAAAAGACAAGGGCCAAAAACATAAAACAAAGATTATGTGAAAATGTATACCATGACGAAGACACATAGGATCCACAGTGCAGTTACACATGATATAAGCAACATAGCAGTCACGCTTGCAGATGCTGCAGGGTACTGCCACGGGAATATCAGAATAACAAGCTTGTGCTCTCCATTTCTTCAGACACCAGCGAGCGCGATGTTGGAACTGCATCAACTGCACAAAAGAAGCCTTGGAAGAACGCTGGGAGGGTAAATTGTTTAACAAGCCAGAGCTTTCACATCCAAAATTTGACAATTTGCTGTAAAGAAGCATTGCTTCCTTACAGAGAAGTTCCTCAAGAGGTAAGAAAGGATTTCGGTTAAGGAGTGCATATCGCTGGCTAGCAACAGCCCCCAACTGAAACCAATCGCCGGTAGCAAAATTCACAGCTTCACCACAGTTGAAACCTAAAATTGACACCAAGATTAGCTTAAGGAAATGTTTATAAAAGGCAATAAGTTCCACTTACTAAGCTACATGTGCATGAGAAGAAGAGAATGCAGTAGTTGGGGGTTTTGTGTGTGAGGATGTGCGGGGTGGGGTGGGGGGGTGGGGGTGGGGGTGGGGGGGGGGGGGGGGGGGGGGGGGGAGAGAGAGAGAGAGAGAGAGAGAGAGAGAGAGTCACACCATGACTGAATCCAGCATGATAAGCTCGAGGAAAGGTAATAATAAACTCCCCGGGTTTTTGTACAGCTTTGTAAACAGGAACTTCATGTTCTAACAAAATATTTGGGGGAAACATGGTTGTTTTTCCCAGAAGTACATCAAAAGCTGCATCGACTCCCTCAGATGACAAAATATCATGATTGTACACATGCTCTCTGACCACCTTTTCAAAATCAGGAGCCGCATTGCCAGGAATCCCATACCATGTTTTAGATGCTCCGCAATGGTGATAATTGACACTGCAAGATAACAATTACAAGTCAGAACCTTAGATTTAGCATAAGTCTTCTTAGTCCTACACAAGAACTCAACATAAGCATCCAACCTATATAAGTAGTGATCTTCAACATGCCAAGCAAACATACTAAACAGCATCCCAATATAAAGCATGGGTTCTGTTACTCCCTACATCAAACAAGGAGAATCATTAGAATATGCAACGACACGCAACAGAAGAAATTACATGAGTACTGTCAGAATATAAAATGTGTGCTACAGTACACTTACAGGAATTGCATTCCTCAGGAGGCGTAGCACAGATTTAGGCAGCTGAGAGAGCTTCTGGAAACACAGGAAACATTGATATAAAGTCAACTCTAGAGCAGACCAAAAAAAAATCAAATAATCATATATGAGATGATCACAATAACAATAAGGTCAAGCTATCACAATGAATACAACAATAATAAAAGGGTTTTTCTCACATGGGTCACTAACAAATGTTTCAATTCCATATACCTAACTCACAAATACCTAATTCCATATAACTCACTGAAAAGTACTTAAAACCCATAATAAAAATGACAGGAGAAATTCCATGCACCACAAGGGAATATTTGGTGGACGGCTTTCCTATGATGGAGGATATGAAGTTCAAACTTCAAACAAAGAGGTAAAAAAACTCCTGGCAACTTCCCTACTGTTTAAAAATAATTTCTAAAGTGCTAAATAGGCTGCACCTATGGCTCAAACTACAAACGACGAAAAGGAGAAATTTTAACCATGGCTGATGCTTACATAGTCATTAGACTCGTTACCATGCAATTTCTCAAAACAAATCCATACTACCAAGAATTTAGGTAAAGTGATTACTACGGCTTATAGCAAAGCCTTACTTATGAGAATTTAGGTACATAAACCTTACTTATGAGAATCAGCGGTAGAATTATACTGGACACATATAAGAATATGTAGATCTGATAAACAAAAATATATAAATCGCATCTAGTGCCACAGCATATTCCTTCTCTTCTATGTGGATGGCCAAAGATTGATTATTGCCAAAGACGGCACATTCTACTGGAGTACAGTCTATATGCCAAAAATTATTATATTTGAAGTAGTTCTGCATGATACATTTCAAAAGAAAATTGTCAAGGGCTAATGAATCATCACCTTCAAGTTCCATTTGCTTGTACCAAGTAGATCGCTAGGAGAAACAGAAAAGGCACTACCATCAATATCACAAGCATATTCTACTGATTCTGTTTTTCCAAAAGCAATTTCCTGCCAAAATTGCTCTTCCATGTACTTATCTGGGAGACATCCCGCACTAGAATATCTTCGTGCAAATACCTTGTTTGCAATCTTCTCGAAATCACGAAATGTATACTTTCTGAAAATAGTCATGTCCATTGTCACAGGATGAAGGTATAATAAAGAAGCAAACAGTGGACGGTTAAAGTAAACCCTTACATTCCACTCATGAAGAAGGTGACCTTATCACCTACAGCCCACTCAGCAAGGCGGAGAGGCTGAACTCTAGTAGTAAACTTAAAGCCAGCTTTTTCCTTCATCAATACTGCACCAGCAGGTACAGAAGGACTTATAGGGGATATGATCTTGCAAATACCTGAATCAAATTAACAGAATTATGCTATTAAAATGGCATGGCACATAATCCAAAGAATAAACAACAAAGTTGAAATAGATACAAAAAAATTCTCATTGTATACTCGAAGAAAATTTACATAAATTAAAAGAAACTTTAGCTTTAAATTCCCAATGGATGGAACAAGAGGTTCTTCAAAAAATCCAGAAAACCAAAGCACCCATTAAAATCCGAAAGGAAGAGGCAATTCAGGCCAAGATATTAATGTGATAACCAATGAATTATGAGGTCATCCTTCTAAAAGGATGTCAAACCAAATATAACATATACCTATAGCCAGGTGGTCTTTACCAAATATGCAAATAAGACTTACTATATGTTCAATGATAGAATTTTCCACCATATAGCCAACCAGGCAAACATAATCAATAATCACAATTTCTATGTACGTACTACATTAGCATACTAGAGTTAGTTACTACTGATGTGGCACAATCTCCATTTTGCATTGCATCAATCTCTAGAAATGCAAAGGGCAAAGGAGATTGTCCCAGATGGTATACTTATACTTACTGTCGTGCACAACAACAGCATTGACCATAACATTATGAAACACTATGAAACTATGCAGGGAAAGTTATTTTGTGATTAGCTATTCTTCAGATGATGAATACAGATTTTAAGGGTACAAGTAAGTCTAACAACATGTCAATATACTACTCAAAACTCTCCAAATGAAATGATACAAAACGAGAATTACCAACACTAAATTCATACCATATCTTGAAGCTACTGGCGCAATCTGCTCCAGATAAATTAACGGATCCTCAAACTCCTCCTTGGTCGGAGTAAAAACAGGGCACTCCGGAATCTTATCAATCCAATCCAAATTCGACATGTCAAACTTGTCCACCTTGTGCTTCGAAAATGCATCTTTCCCAGCACTACTCATCATCCCCCCAAATGACGCAGATTTCAAAGCATCACCTCCACTCCTACTCATCGTAACATTAGTAACATTTGTTGCAATCGACGCATCGCGCAACTTCATTCGCTCAAGCCGCTTGCGCATCAGATTTTCCGACCCCGTTTTAACCTCACCACACATACGACCCTTTCTTCCTTCCTTCCTTCCTTCCACCTTTAATTTAATTTTTTAAGAATGTTGTTAATTATTTAAAATTGAGAACTACTTGCTTGATAAACAAAATTTAGAGAACGCATGAACAAAGAGTCTACATAGATTCACTCCTTAGCTGTTGAAAAAATAAAAATTAAATGAGATCAGCTCAATTGATCGTTACAAACAGTACATCAAGAAAAGAGCGGGAGGCTTTTACTAGTTTTACTTTTTTTTTGTCCCATTAATTTTTATTTTTATTTTTAAACAGAAATAAACCTTAAAACTTGGTAAATCTAAAACAAGAAAAAAAATCGCAGTATGAATCTTTAAAAAATAAAAATAAATAATAACCAAAAATAGGAACAGAGACTAAATAAATAGAGTAAAAATCCAAAAATTCACATAAAAACCTCGAAGTTGAGTAAATTTGAGGACAGAAATTTCGCGGTTTCGAGTAAATTACCATCTCATACCAATGTCAGATCCGAATCTTCTCCCTCTCTCCGCCGAATCAAGAATAGAACGAAGAACCGCCTCAATTTCCACGCAGACCGTCCAATACCCTCAAAAGCGAACCCACATTACGATTCCAAGCCGACAAGACCTGATGCCTCGCCTTTGTACGCAAGAAACCGAAAGTTTGCCCCGAATTCGAAAGCGCTTCTCCGAAGAAAACGATGCCGGCTGTCTTGAAGGACGCGTGGCAGTTTCCGGCGACAGCTCCGGTGAAGGTAGAAGGATGGAGGAGCACTTTAAGCAATAAGCGAAAAAACAAAAAAGGAGAAATAAAGGGAAGTAACGCGAATAAATAGCGAGTACATTAATAAAATAAAATTAGAAAAAGGGAGAATGAACGGAAGAGCAAGTAGTGGTTGTTGGTAGTTCGGCCAAACGTCCCACCGTCTATTTACGATTCTACCCTTTGTTTTGGTTGCGGAGTGGTTTTACTAACAGGGGTATTTTGGTAATTTGGAGTAAAGAGGCGGGCAAATTTATCGCGAGAAATTGAGGGAATAGCGCCGCTAGCCATCAAATCGAAGGTCACGCGAAATAACCGGCAGGTGCGACTTGTGACACATGGCAGAGCGTGGGGGAGTTGAGGTGAGATCAGGCTGTTAAGGAGACACGTGGCGGTTGATGGTGAGGGATGACAGTACGGGATGAGCTGGCGGTAAGGTGAGAGAGAGGAGAGATTACGGGGGTTGCAGAAAACCGGGTGACGGTATTCTGTGACCGCAGGATTTTTCTTGGTTTATCCGCTGACATTTATTTTTTGTTTGGGGTTTGGTTATTGTCACGCCTGATATGTGTAACTTTTTTCTGCCTAAATATTGTTGTTTTGGTTACCTGCCACTTTTTTTCCCTTTTTTAATTTGTATATTTGTATGGGAAATTTAATGATGTAGTTAGGTCATAGGAGTAGGGTATAGTGACCTACCCTTAAAGATAGTTTCTTGGAGAACTTGGGTACTTTTTAAGGTCTTGGGGTGCTTGAATTTTGTGTTTGGTGGTACTACTATTTTAATAACTCTACTATTCCATATCCTGAGATTGCTTGAGATAGTTGTCCACCATCTTAAAACCTGTCAAATCCCTCCGGCCACAAACCCCAAAAAAAAAGGAGGATTGCATTAGATAGCTGACGGTCAGTCTAGAACCTGTCAAATCTCTTTAATTCAAATTCTAAAAATATACGATCAAATGCTAGTGCACTCTCTGTAAGCGATTGGTTGTACCTGTTTTCGGGTGCTTCGAAAATGTGTACGGGGGGTCACATCGGCACCCCAATGCGGTATTAAATGGGCAAGGGTTCCCGCATCTATCTGGACGTGTGCGGATAAAGAAACTAGTTCGGGATGGTAGGTTTAGGTTAGCGACTTAAAATATAAGAATATTGACGGCAAAAGACTGGTAGATACCACATTAGAAGGAATATTATTATAACTTTTTTATAAAAAATAAAGTGGGTATGAGAGAAAGCTAATGACATAGATGGTTTTAAATTATAATAAATCTATCTGAGATGTTTGAAATGCCATATGAAGGATAAAAATACGGAAACCTTTATAACCCGATCATATACACATTGACGTTTAGAAGTGTCTTGGGGATATGGGAGTAGGTTGACTAACAAGATTATTTAATGAGATTTTGATGAGCAAGAAGATGATCGATGAATGGAGAAGAGTATTTTAGTACCAATATATAAAAATAAATGAGATACACAAAGTTGCTTAAACTAGTGATAGATTAAATTAATGAGACATATGATAAAACTTTTGGATAGAATGATCAAACATATACTGATAATATAAACAGTAGTGTATGAAATTTGGTTTGAATTTATGTTTGAAAAGTCAACAATTGAAGCAATTTATATACTGATGAGACTTATAACAAATATAGAAAGAATAAGAAAGATTCACATATGGTATATATAGATCTAAAAAAAGCATATGATAAAGTTCTTAAAGACATAGTATGGCGGGTATTGCATAACAAAAGAGTAATTATTCGACATATTGAGGTGATTAAGGATATGTATGAAGTGACAATGAGCACAATTACAACAACCACAGAAGAGAATAGTGAATTCTCTATTACAGTAAGTTTACATCAAGGTTTGACTTTAAGCCTCTACATCTTTGTTTTGGTTATGGATGAATTAACGCGAGAAATACAAGATGAGGTGTCTTGGTGTATGCTTTTTATCGATGACGTAGTCTTCATGGACGAAACTAGAGCATGAATCAATCAGAATTATGGAGATAAACTTTGGAAGTTAGAATCTTTAGAATAAGAAGAACTAAAATATAGTATATGGAGTGTAATTCAGCAATATTCAGAACACAAATGAGCAAGTAGTGAAAGTTGATGATCAAAAGATATCTAAGATAAAGTATTTCCAGTATTTAAACTCGATTATACAAAGAGATAAGAAGATTTGTAAAGATATTATACATAAGATTCAAGAAAGGTGGCTTAAGTGGAGAAGTGCTAGTGGCGTTTTGTGTAACAAACGTATACCTTTAAAGTTGAAAAAAAATTTTATAGGATGGCTGTTAGATTAGTAATGATGTATGGAGCAGAGTATTGTGCAACAAAGAAATAACAGATATAAAAAATGAGTAGCGAAAATGAGACTACTAAGATGGATATGTAGTAAAACCAATAATGATATAAGTAGAAACGGACATATACGAGACATGGTAAATGTAGCTTCTATCGAAGATAACTTTTTTTATCAAAAAAAAAAAAAAAAAAGACTTCAGGTAGATTGGAGATGTCACACATAGATCTGGTAGTGCCCATGGTGACTTGTTAAGTACTGAAGGTAGGATTAGGAATAGGGGAAGCCGTAAACTTACCTATGTAGAAAATGGAGAGAAAAAATATGATAGTTTGTGTTCTTACAAAAGATACTGCGATAAACCGAACATCATGAAAAACCAAAATTTATGTATCGGATCCGAACTAATTGGGATTTTAACAAATTACACTAAAATTTAAGTATTTTCGAGTTGCGTGTGAACAAAGTAGGACTTATATCTCAAATAATATATTATTTAGCTTATTTAAAGAAAATAATATATTTATTTAGTTAGAGCATCCACAATCGTTTGCTAAAAAATATGGCAAAATGACAAATAAAATAGCAAATGAGAAATTCTTATGCAACGGTGATTTGCTAAAAATTGGAGAAAAACTGTACATGTTGTTTCGTCCGTCTTTGTTTTTTGTTTTTCCATTTAATTAATTAACATTAGATATTAAAATAGGTTAATTAAACAAATTAAATAATAAAATATAACATAAAACCTACTTAATTATACACTAACCTAGTTATTACACTAACCTAATCTACTTTTTTGCTGGACGTGACAACGGGACAAACAAAAAATGATTGAAACGGGACAACATGTCTCGTTTCAGCGTTTTTTTTTATATTTTTTTCTTCGGACAGTACATATTGTACCGTCTGATCATTTTATATAAAAAAAAATCGGACGAAACAACAGGTCTCGTCTGATCCCATTAAAAAAAAAATTAAAATGGAGACCCTATAATTTAAAAATCGCAATTTCGTTTCTCAAAAATAAGAAGTAACTGTAACGATTTTGTCAAGATATGGCAAAATAGTAAACGACTGCAGTGCCTCGTTTATTAAGAGCATCTGTAGTCGTTGCTGCCAAATTTTGGATATATAGCAATTGGAAAATAGCAAAAACAGAATGTTGCTGCAGTCGTTCAATGCTATATTCGATTTGTCGTTTGTTTTTTTTTTAAGGACGGATGATTATACACCGTTAATTTGATCGCACGATTCATTATTCTCCGTCCCTTTTAATTTTTATTTTTATTTTTAAAAAAAGTCACAGACGGATCAATATACGCCGTTATTTTCATCGCACGATTCATTATATTCTGTCCCTTCTTAAAATAAATTTTATTTTTTTAAAAAAATCACAAACGGTTCAATATGAACCGTTAATCTCATCGCACGCATCATTATAAACTGTCCCTGTTAAAAAAAAAAAAAATTTAAAAAAATTGACCCACGGTTAATTAAGCACCGTCAATTTCATCATACGGATCATTATGATCCGTTTGTTGAATTTTTTTTTTAAAAAAATTGACACACGGTTCATTATGGACCGTCAATTTCATCAAACGGTTGATTATCATCCGTTTGTTGAATTTTTTTTTAAAAAAAAAATTCACACACGGTTCATTAAGCACCTAGGGTATTTATGTAATTGTACTTTGGTTAAAAAAAAATAATAAAATAAAAGGAAACTCAGGGTGCATTAACTGCCGTAGGGTTCTTTTTTTTTTCCAATTAAACCTACAGACGGTGTATAATACACCGTCCGTCAGTTTAAATTTTTTTTTTTTTCTTCCATGAAACAAACGGATTATAATGCTTCGTCTGTCATCAAATTCGTACGTCTAACATCAGAGACGAAGGTTAATCATTCGTCATTTTTAACAGACGATGTATAATCGATCGTTAGCTATATTTTGGTTATTCTCAAATCTTCTCCTATATTTGGCCAGCTACTGTACCTCGTACACCCAAATTTTGGATTTTTAGACGACGACTGCAGCATGTTTTTATAAAATTTTTTCAAATTTTAGGTTTTTAGCCCACGACTACAGATGCTCTAAAAAAGGAACAATCGACAAATATAACAAATCACTGTGGATGCTCTTACTAAAGTTTGTCTTCTATAAAGATGAAGAAAGTCTTGCATCATTACAAAAACAAGGAATGCAGGAATCATTTGAGAAAAAACAGAAGAATAAAGTTACCTTGTTTTAAGGGCTGATGAGAATGTATTATATTTCAGTACCCATATGAAGCACAAGCGAAAAAAATGTTAGAAAAATATTAAATATACATTGATTTCTACGTAAACAAATATTGAACATATCTTTAAATAATTATTGTGTCGAATACTTACTAAATGACAAATGAAAATGCCCAATAGCCAATTAATGCCCAATAACCATTAATAGACAAATATAATATATGTTTGAGTAAAAATCAATGTATGTATAACATTTCTCGAAATATTATTACGATAATGTCTCAATAAAATAAATACTACTAATAAATTATTTTTCATATTTTAATGAGAGAATTAGGATTGTGTAACTAAACAAATATGTGTATTATAACCGAACAAACATGTGCACAACTAATATAAAGAAGGTCATAAATTTGATGTCCGACAACATCAATTTTTTAATATATATATATATATATATATATATATATATATATATATATATATATATATATATATTTATTTATTTATTTATTTATTTATTTATTTATTTATGTTTATGAAAACGGGCATCGCACGTGTAAATTGCTAGTGGTAGTAATTAGAATTATCAATCATGAGCATAAAAGTAGAGAACTAAGAGGTTTAAGAGCATCCACAATGGTTCCTCAAAACATATGGCAAAATGGCAAATAAAAATAGCAAATAGCTAGGTAGATCGTTTGCAGTGTTTGTTTGCTATAATTTGTCAAACAATGAAGCAGACAATTAATGTTGTCGCGTCCCTCCAAATTATTATTATTTTTTTTGGTTCCGTCCGTAATTTTTTTTAAAATAGTTAGTTATTAATTAGTCATTACTTAAATAATTAGTGATTAAAATATTACTAATACTTAATTAAATAGTCATTAGAGCCTAATTAATGGGTTAATTCCCCTTGAAAGCGACATCTCTTTATGCAAACGGTGTCCCGTTTGATGAGTTTTTTTGGATCGGACGGGATAACATGTTCCGTCCCGTTCCATTTCTTTTAAAAAAAATTAGACCGAACAACATATTCCGTCTGATATTTTTTATATATAAAAAATTTATAAAAAAATTGGGACGAAACAACATGTTTCGTCCGATACGATTATATAAAAAAAAAAATATTAGGGACGGAACAACATGTCTCGTCCCCTATAATTTGAGAATGTTCATTTCGTTTCTCAAATTTGAGAAACGACTATAGCGATTTTGCCAAAATATGGCAAAATAGCAAACTGACTGCATGCGTTCAATTCTCATAAAATGGCAATTTGGTAAAAATAGAAAACGACTGCGGATGCTACAAGATAATAATAAAAATTATATATTAGATAAAGTACGGGTCATATTCAAATTCAAATTTAAATTCATACCGAGTGTTTCAAGAATCCGAGTGAAAATTATGTGGTTAAATTTAGTTTATCATTTGACCTTGACTCTAAAAATTCAAGTATCCTCAATTATATTCGAACGTATAAATCCTTGATGGTCAGGTAAGCAAGGAAAAACCTTGTAAGAGCATCCACAATCATTTGCTATATTTGCCATTTTCTCATATTTTGAGAAACGATGGCATGTAGTCGTTTGCTATTTTGCCATATTTTGGCAAAATCGCTACAGTCCTTCTCATATTTGAGAAACGAACAACATCACTACAGGCGTTTGAGAACTGGCGATTCTCAAACGAACTGGCGATTCTCAAATCACTACAGTCCTTCTCCTATTTTTTTAAATTTTTAATGGGATCTGATTTTTTTATTTATTTAAATGATCAGACGGTACAACATGTACAGTCTGGAAAAAAAAAAATCAAAAATCGCTCAAACGAGACATGTTGTCCCGTTTCAAGCTTTTTTTGGCTTGGACGGGACAACAACGGGACTTGTTGTCCCGTCCAGCCCAAAATCTGATTAGGTTAGTGTATAATTTTAAGTAGGTTTAAGGTATATTTTATTATTTAATTAACCTATTTTAATATCCAATCATTGATTAATTAACTGTAAAAAAAAAGATGAAACAACATGTACCGTCTTTCTCAAATTTTAGCAAATCACCGTTGCACTAAAATTGTCATATTGCTATTTTCATTTGCCATTTTGCCATATTTTTTAGCCGACGATTGTGGATGCTCTAAGAACTAACTATCCGAACACATATCTAACATTTTATCCTTTTTTGCATTTATTATTTTTATTACACACTACTCGTGAAACACACCATACGGAGCATCTCCAATGGAACCCATTCTCATCTCTATTTTGGGTTCCATTTTGACATATTCTTTGAAATATGTCATTTAGGTTTGGGGTTTCAAATGGGGTGCTCTAATGGTACCCCACCCCATTTCGAGGTTTCTAATATTTTGTTTGTAATTTTTTTTTGCACAAAATAATTTTTTGGAATCCAAAAATATACTACAAATAACTGAAAATAATAATACAATTACTTATATCTACTATGTTAATGGGAGTGTTGGGGTTTGTAATCAAACAAATCATAACTTTGTAACTAAATAAACACGTGTAATATACGTACAAATTAAATATAACAAATACAAATATTTGTAGACAAACAAATTCGTGTATCTTCCGTGCATATATAATATAAAAGAGGTATTAAATTCAAGGCTAGACTACAGCATAAGTTTTTACTTTTAATAAAAAATACATTTATTAAGACGTGCATCGCACGTGAAAATTACTAGTAAATAAATAATACAGTTACTAAGAAAATAAATAATATAATTATTGATGGCATTATTTATGAATTTGTATTTCTCTTTAGTATAATAATTGATTCATATTATTAATGTATACATTTAAAACGAATTAAGACGATATCCAATATTATTCTCATATTAAAGATCTCGTTGAAAAATTAACAATAATATAATTATTGTCTATTATTATCTATAAGTAAAAAAACTGAAAAGAAGTTTAAAGAAACTAATCAAACAAACAAATAAATATTGTTTTTCCTTAAATAAGATTCATAAATGAGGGGCGGGATTTTTTTGGAAAAAAAACATCATTGGTTTGAGAACGGAACCATTTCTCTTCGGCAATGAGCATTAAATTTGCCGCTTTCTAAAGTCCAAATTAGTTCTGCTTTGAATAGACTCCAACCCCTCTTGTAATTTTAAATTGAAAATACAATGTTTGATAAACTTAGTAATAAACTGACAATACACACAAATGACAGATATACAAGTACATAAATCCAACAGAATGTTTCATTCTCTGTGAAATTTTTTATATCATCGTCGTTTTCAACAACGAGTCTAGTATAAATGTTATCGCTATTAGAAATAACGAGTCTTCTTTCAAAATTTTGAACTAAACTCCATGTTCGCAACAGCGAATCTAGTATAAATGTCCTCACCGTTGGGAACGGTGAGCTTCATTGAAAATTTTGAATTAAATTCGTGGTAGGGAACAACGAGTTTAATTGTTGAGCCCACCAGCATAAATACTTTAGCAACTGTCTTTTTTTGTAAATATTTATAAATAAAAAAAGTATCTTATAATTTTATTTAATAAAAGTGTACTTATGCTTTGCCATTCCATATATGTTGGTCTCATGATTACTTTTCTAGTCCAACCTAGCCCAAACCGGACCAAGCAGAATAACCACACCCAGTGGGCCCCCACTCATTCAGCCAGCCCACTTGGCCCCCCACACTTCCCATTTCCATTATTAAATAATATTATTTTTTGAGAAACTGACAAAAAAGCCCTTCAAAAATTTCGTGGCGCGTACTTGACTCCCATTTGTTAACCGACACGCTTTTTCCGTCCATCTCCACGTACGAGAATCTCAGGAATAATTAATGAAGTTTGTTAGACTTTTCAGAAGAGGATGGCTTTGAGTTTCCATTTTTATAATATAAATATTCTTTTATTTTTATTTCATTTATTATTTAAAGTGAGAAAATGAGTTAAATAGGTCACCTGATCATAAGTAGGTATGCCATGTCGCATTCTATATGTCTATATTTGTGTCATTCATCTATTGAACTTTTCATATTCTTTTAATATATTTATATATAAGTAAACTATTGCATAATTCTATTAATCTCTATAATAAAACACAAAGAAAGCTATTAAGTGGTTCCCCTTCAATTCCTCCAAAATTAAAGTTCCAGATCTAATATTTTTTTCTCTAAAAATTTTTCCCCCAAAACTCAAATTCAAATTCCCCATCCAAAACAACTTCTATATTTATTTAATTATTTTTTCTCTCATTCCCTCCCTCTTCTATTCAAAAAATAAAAAGAATAAAAATTTTAAAATTTTTAAAAAATTTTAAATTAAAAAACTTAAAAAATTTTTTAAAAATTAAAACTTTAAAAATAATTCAAAAAATAAAAATAAAATCATAAAATTCATATAATATGTTTTTTGCTGGATCCCCAAAAATTTTTCGTATAATATATTTGCTACTTCAATTAATTTGCTATACTTCCAAAACTATTTTATATGATCAAACAAGGTACACCGTTTCGAAGACGTACCATAGGCATGTGTCAACGGACAAACCTAATAATATTATAATTGACATGTTATTGATGCAAGTATAGACATAAAAATACAACACCTGTATATTACATAATGTAGTACAACTGGGTCATAGAAAATAGATAAAAATGTTAACAAAGCCTATTGAGTTTTGAAAGTAATTGTCAGTACTATATTGCTAGCAATTTAGAAAGTACTATGGGTTTACTTAAAGGATATCATCTTATTTTTACAATGTTTGCAGAAATTTTTATGTGTTATTTGTATGGATTGGATTGTTCTTACTTGAGCTGTGCTCATTTAACCCAAAAGATTCCCTCTTATCATAGAATGTGGTCCTAGATTCCTGCAATTTTAATATTTACTTATTGTGATCCTTAGAAGGTTAATTCATAGTTTAGTTGCTTACTTTATGACCCTCATTATCTTCTTTTATTGAGTTGTTAAGTCGGAGACAATCATCAAGAAAATTTGCTAATGTCTAAATAAGACAACAAATATAAGAATAAATTTCGGATAACCCTACTCATAGTTGCACATTTGGCCGTTAGCCATACTTAATTTAATTTTTTACGACAAATGCTGCTGAATTTAGTTTTTCTAGTATTTTGGCATATTCGGCCCTTAAAAAAAAAGGGGCAAAATTTAAAAAAACGTCGCAATAGTTTGGCGCTGTTTAAAAAAACGTCACAAAACTTTGACTTTTTAAAAAAACCGCACAATGTTTAACTTTCAATTCACGGAGTTATCCAACCGTTAACTGGGATAATAGTTATGTGATATTTTTTTAAAACAAATGGGAACTTTTGTGATGTTTTTTTAAACAGAATAATAGTTCTGTGTTGTTTTTTTAAACAAAACAATAGTTTTGTGATGTTTTTTTAAACATTATGTATAAACCAGTTAACGGTTGGATAACTCCGTGAGTTGAAAGTTAAACATTATGCGGTTTTTAAAAAAAATCAAAGTTTTGTGACGTTTTTTTAAACAGCGCCAAACTATTGTGACGTTTTTTTAAATTTAGTCTAAAAAAAAATTATTAAATTTTGCAAGTAGGTAGAATTCACCAAACACAAGCTAACTCAACTGATAGAAGTGAGTTTTGACTCAAGGTTTGCGAGATACTTGCAAAAACAAAGTAAAGTTATACATGCCCGTACAGGGGCCGACCCCTATCTTGAGGAAGGTGACGCTGCCGCCTCAGACCCCTGAATTTTTACAATTTTAGGGGTCCCCAAATTTGTATTCCCTTATAAATATAGGTACGTATTTTGCACGTAGAAAAATTATATTGTAATTAGGGGTCCCAAAAAATAATTATTTGGGCCTTTAGCCTCGGGTCCCCGAAAACTTAGAGTCGGCCCTGTGCCCGTATCTCGCAAATCGTCAGTCAAAACTTACTTCTACGAGTTGGATTAGCCTGTGTTTGGTGAATCATACCTACTCGCAAAGTTTCGTAATTTTTTATTGCCGTTATAAAATGTTAGGATTTTCTAAGTATGGAGTATGCCAAAATGCGAAAAATAATAACTTCAGGGCAAACTTCAGTAGGATTGTCTGAAAATTTGTCCAAATAAAATCCTGCAATTAATTACAGTACTATATATCTTTGCTTTTTTTAAAATTTTGTTTTACGGGAATGCTATTCTTGAGATTGATTAGCATATTCTTTCTAATGATTTATTTTCTCTAAATTTCTAATGAAATAAATATTGTTTGTTTTTTATTAATTTATCATAGGTTTGAAATTTAGATGATGTAATATATAAAGAAACATTCTCACATTAATAAATTAAGGGTTAAATACAACGTATTGAGCCTTTTGACCGCGGAATAACTTAGACATATTTGAAAAATTGATAGTGATAGAAATTGAACTGACTAAGAAAAAAGAAATGTGTACTTGATAATTGAGAAAAAGGCGCCGGGTTCGTTTGGTTTAAGTTTTTTTTTTTCTTTTCTGGAAATAAAACTTGAGTGTGCGTTTGGTTTGGACTTTTTTTGAAAACGGTATCTTTGAATACCCATCCCCCCTCTTTTCTCACTTCTCTCACTTCACGTGCTTGTCTTCACTTCGTGCTTGTCTTCACCTCCTTCATCCCTTCTCTCTTTTTTAGCGTTCCAAACCAGATCTGAACTAATCTCCACCCAAAATCAACGATTTTGAAAATATTAAGCCCCAAATCTACTCCAAACGGTTGATTTTCTGTCGCTGGCGACGAGAATACTGGTTTGTGAGATCCGTGCTGAGACTCTCCATCAGTTGATTTGGTTCGGGGTTGAGTGGTCGATTTAGGGATTAATGGTTTGTGAGACCCGTGCTGCATACAAAAAAAGGTATATTCGACAACGGGCAAGTCGAATCAAACGACTATTGAAGGTTGAATCTGTTGCTGACAACTTCTTCGCTCTTCAACTCCAATCGAATGTATGATCCGATTGGTACCCATTTTCATGTTTTTTGTTTCAGCCCTATGACTTCCGTTTGTTGCGGGAGTGGTTTTTACGACTCAGGGTTTGTGAATCTGTTGGTGACCAATTTTTTTTGGGCAAATCCTATATTAGAGATACAAGTTCTTAATTTTGGTTGAACTATACTTCCGAAAATTAACTTTGGGATCAGTATTTAAATGCTGGAATTTGGCATTGTTGATTACTATTTATCGTTTTTTCCGTAATATAGATGAGTAGTATGGGAAAGGGGAAGGAGATGGCGGTGGATGAGGATTTTGGAATGTGGAGTACCAATGTAACCAGGGTATTTGTCCATCTTATGGAGGAGGCAGTAGACAAAGATCTACTCAAAAGTAACACATTTGACGGCAAAACTTGGAATCAGTTTACTGTACAAATGCAATTTATGTGTGGTCGTTCATTCACGGTAACACAATTGAAGGCAAAATATCAGAGACTGAAAGGAGAATGGAAGGTGTTTTCAGATATGAAGAAACAGAGCGGTTTCGGTTGGGATGAAGTGAACGAAATGGTCACTGCCGAGAAACCAGTTTGGGACAACTATCTTAAGGTTCATATATAATCTCAAAGTTTGCTAATTGTCTGTGAAGTTGTTTTTATTATACTTAAGCTTGACTTTAATACTTGCAAATTAACAACACTTTCTATGATTAGGCACACCCCAAGGCAAAAAAATTTGAGAAAAAGGGGTTGGCAAACTTTGATGCTTTGACCAAAATTTTCGAAGAGTCTACTGCCCAGGGCAATGTCACCAGGGCTTAGGGTGTACGATTCTGATGAGGAACGGAGGGTGAATTATGAGTTTGCCCACCATAATCAGCCATACATAAATGTACCTGATGAGGATGATGATGTGTCATTCGGTTCGGGGTCGGGGTCTCGTAAGAGAAAATCTGGTACATCAAGTGGTCGGGGAACAAATATGTCATACATCCAAGAATTTGTTAGTTCCGTAATGGAAACCCAGAAGGTAAAAAGAAGCAGGTTAAAGAAAAAAATAGCGGAGGATAGTAATGTCTTGGTTGACCCTGCTTTGACCGAGTTGGATCAATGCCATGATATAATTAATGCGATGTCTGGGCTTGATTGCAATCAAACAGGGAAAGCACTTAACCACTTAATTGCTAATCCTCGTGCTTATCATATTTTCATTCGTATGACCCCAGAACAACGGGAGTGGTGGGTGAAGAATAATGCTGAGTAATAGCCATCCCATTTGGTTGAGTGGGATAATCATATCATAATGTGTACAATTTTTTATAATTATTTGCGTATTTGTCTGAGAGCTATTGTATTCTGACTGTTTGATGGTAAAACGTGGCGGTCTTTATTTAATTTAAATTTAGTTTTATTTTTTTGCCAAAATGGAATTGCTATTAGTAGTATATGTTGTTTTTTTTCATAATCTGAGCTTGTGGCAATGTTCCGTCGCGTAATATGTTAATTTAAAATTCTGTAAATATCGTGCACTATAGTCCTAGTATTAAATTAGTGAACTTACTTTACCGATTTGATTTCTACTTTTTGTCATAGTGAAGTACTACTGCACGTGCAACCAAAGTTATGGACACTTCTTCATCTAGTAGTGACGATGTCGATGACTTGATGAATCTGATCTTCCTAAGTGAACTCTCTGAAGAAAGAACAGTATCCTATCCAAAACTAACAGGACATGAATATTTGAATGAAATGTTAAAGGGTTCTCAGTCTAAGTTTCATGGAATATTCCGTATGAATCAAGATTGTTTTATGGCCTTGTGTACTTTTCTAAAAAATGGCAACTACCTTGAGAAAACGGAGGAGGATTCACGACGTAGACGCGTGTCTTTCGAGGAAAGTGTGGCCATTTTTCTGTATATTGTCGGTCACAGTCAAAGAATGCGAGCATGTGCGGATAGGTTTGTACACTCACTTCAAACAATCGATCGTCATTTTACACTTGTTTTGAAAGGTTTGGCAAGAGCAGCCACAGTACTTATCACTCCCCCGAACACTACACGTATACATGAAAGGATCACTAATTCTCCAGACTTTTATCCGTGGTTTAAGGTATTCTGTTACCTTCACTCGTCATGTATTATTAAAAAGTTTTTCAAAGTTTGCACATAATATCTATTATTCGAATTCATTAATGTAAAGAGCTATTGGTGCTGCTGATGGCACATTAATCAATGCTACGGTACCCGCTATTCGAAGCAATGCTTGTCGCTCTCGAAAGGGTAATATCACTCAAAATGTTTTAGCAGCATGTGATTTTGATATGTTGTTCACATTTGTTTACGCGGGATGGGAAGGCAGTGCTAACGATTCCCGTGTAATACAGAGTGCATTATCAGAAGGACTGTTGCAAATCCCACCCAATGATAAATATTACTTAGTAGATTGTGGTTATACTAATATGCCTGGTTTTTTAGCTCCATACCGTGGTGAGCCATACCACTTACAGGACTTTCAAGGGGCCAACCATGCACCAACTCAACCTTGACAACTTTTTAATAAACAGCATGCTAGGCTACGAAATGTGATTGAGAGAACATTTGATGTATTCAAGAAAAGGTTTGCCATCTTTAATGACATGCCAAATTACTATTTTACATGGCAAGTTATGATGGTCACAGCCTATTGTGCACTCCATAATTTTATATGTAAGCATTCAGTCGACGATGCTTTTTTTGAGGAATTTATCGATGAAGAATTAATTCATCACCAACAAACTGAAGATATCACATCCACATCTCAGGGATTGGATTTGTCATCTTCCCAATTGAATCGTATGAATACGAAAAGAGATGATATTGGTACGGCAATGTGGAATGCGAGACACTAATGTAATTTTAATGAAATTGTTTTTATTGTATCATTTATTACTATTTTGAATATAATGTTTTCTGCAGTGTATGAGATTTCATATTGACAATTTATAGATGAACAGGTACTGCACATGGATTCAATTTTGTGACCAACGATGGTCAGAAGAATGAAAGGATTTGTCGGTAGCAGTAGGTGATCTCAAATCAAATTTTTTTAAACCTAACGAAGATGATGTCGTTATAGGCAATGATGAAAGGTTTTAGTCAATGTTGAATGTGTGTCCCCCCCCACCCCACTGCCTCTTTCTGTTTGGTTGTATCAACCAGCAACAGATATTGAAAATATGAAATATATGAGTGAATAACCACGGAAATGATGTGTAATAGCCTTTAAGCTGATCTGTGGTTGATGTTTAGAATTATGTGAAGTAAGAATGAATCCATTATGTCAAGCAATAATGATGAAATCAAGTATTGTTGATGACAATGTGGGAAGGGGGGGGGGGGGGGGGGTGAACATTTTACTTAGTGCTAGTAGGCGTGGCATTGTAAAAAAATGCAGCCCTAGTGTGGAGTTTTTATCATTGATTTGACCAATCTGAGCCTACGACAAATTTGAGTTTTTTTTTGAATTTGTCTCATGAGGCTTATGGCTAATTTTTTTAGGATACTGATCAGAATATTGCCCAAATCAAGAGATCTTTTAGAAGCATCTCAATGCACACCCCAATTATTCTTCACAGCAAATATCAAAAGGCTTGACAAACTCTCATAACATCATAATACATGCGCAGTATGAGAGACCTTTCAGAGATAGGAGATTGTACACATTATGGAGATTTGTTAAGGTTAAAAAAAATCAATACTTGAGTTACACAGTATTAAAAGCCATCTGCTCCAAATTTACTTTGAAAGGCACGTCAACAACATTTATTGAAAACCTTTTTGTTACCATATTGCTGATTATTGCATCACAAGCCATGATCTGATAATTATCGTGGAAATGATGATGAAAAATCCTGATCCTGTAATGAAGATAAAAAAAAATTCAATTAAAAAAATGTCATTGCCTTTAAAAATTTTGGAGCTGATGGATGAGGTTCCTGCTAAACTCAAGTAATTTTTTTTTATTTTAACAATTTTACATTAATTGTACAAATTCCTTCCTGTGAAGGGTTCAAATTCTGCTTGTGGCTTATAATGTTATCATTGTGTTGTGAAGACTTTTGTCAGTTGGTAACTCTGAAGAAATGTAATTGGAGTGTGCATTTAGATGCTTCTGTTGCAATCTCATGCTTTGGGCAATAATAATCAGTATGCTGGCACAAGGGCTTAAATAAATATTGTTGGTGTGCCTAAATAAAAAGTGGGAGCTGATGGCTTCTCATACTGTGTGTAACTCAAGTGGTGTTTTTTTTTGGTATTAACAAATTTCCATAATGTGTACAATCTCCTACCTCTGAAAGGTCCCTGATTCTGCACATGGATTATGATGTTATCATGGTTTGTCAAGTCATCACCATATTTGTTAACAAATTGAATATTGGTTTTGCATTTGACATAATAATGGTTTGGGCAGTATGGGTTTTGCATTATGAAAAAATTTCCATAATCAATCAGTATGTATGCTGCCGGGGTGCTTCTGACGTGTTCTCATGATTTGGGCAGTATTCTTTCAGTATGCTGGCTCAAGGGCTTCAGCAAATTTTGTTGGTGTGCTTTTAAAAAAATTGGGCTGTGCATACTGCTGTATAGGTATGCATCATAAATGTAATTGGGTTGTGCATTGAGATGCTTCTGATGTGTTCTTATGCTTTGGGCAGTAATAATCAGTTTGCTGACACAGTTATGAAGGTTTCTAACTGCTGTTCATTGGTTATTACTCTGAAGAATGATAATTTCAGAGGTTGTGCATTGGGATGCTTCTAAATGCATCTCATGCTTTGGGGAGGCTTATAATCAATATGCTAAAACAACTGTTTCAATTATAATTTCAGAATGTGTACAATCCCCTAACTCTGAAAGGTCTACGATTCTGCACATGTATTATGATGTTATCAGGGTTTGTGAAGCCTTCTGATATTTGGTAACTGTATACAGGTTCCTAACTGTGAAGCTTTCTGATCATGTAACATCTCAAGTGTTGTACCTTCAGTTTTATTTTCATAATGTGTACAATCCCCCAACTCTGAAAGGTCTCTGATTCTGCACATGTATTATGATGTTATCAGGGTTTGTGAAGCCTTTTGATATTTGGTAATTGTATACAATAATTGGGGTGTGCATTGAGATTGGGGTGTGCATTGACATGCTTCTGATGGTTTCTCATGATATGGGCAATATTCTGATCAGTATGCTAAAACAAGGTTTTGAAGGAAGATCCAAAGTGGGAGATGATGGCTTCTGATCCCGTATAAAAACCACTTTTGGTTTTTAAGTTTAAGTTATTTTCATACTATGTACATTTTCCTTTCTGTGCAGGGTTCTGATTGCTGCTTATGGCTTATGCATTCAGGGTTTCTTACTGCTGTTCGTAGGTTATAACTATGAAGGATGATTTGGGATGTGCATTGGTTTGCTACTGAATGCTTCTCATGCTTTGGACCAAACATGATCAAGTTTGCTAACACAACTATTCGAACTCTTTTTCTTGTACAGGAGGAGGTTCAAAAAGTTTGGAGATGAAGGATCCTGATCCTATAAAAATCAAGTGCTACTATTTTTTTAAGTTTACAAATTTCCATAACGCGTACAATCTACTTCATGTCAAGGGTTCAGATTCTGCTCTTGGTTTATGATGTTATCATGGTTTGTAAAGGCTTTTGATATGTTATAACTGTGAATAAATAATTTGTGGTCTGGATTGAGGTGTAACCGATGGGTTCTCATGCTTTGTATAAAAAACTATTATAGTATGTTCATACAAGCTTTTCAATAAAATTTGTAATCTAACATGACGAATCAATCGTGGAGATGATGGCGTCTGATTTTTGCTCGATTCACATGCTGCTCAGGTTTCTTGTTCCCATACTTGTACAACATTGCAATCTAACTGCAACAATTAAAAAAATGTCAGCAAATGTTTAATGCAAATTGATTTAACAAACGCCTCTTATAATCTCGCTTTTAAAAAAACTGTTTTCCTATTAATTTGCGGATTTATTTTTAAAACCAAACGCCTTTTCATTTCATATTTACTGGTTTACCAAACACGTTTTGTAATCTTACAAAAAAATTGTTCAGCTCAAAAAATATAACCAAACAGCTTTTACACTCTCTTTTTCAGAAAAAACAGTTTTCAGAAAACAGTTTTCAGAAAGAAATATAACCGAACAGCTTTTTAAACTCTCTTTTCCAGAAAAACAGTTTTCAGAAAACAATTTTCAGAAAGAAATATAACCAAACAGCTTTTAAACTATCTTTTTCAGAAAAACAATTTTCAGAAATAAATATAACCGAACAGCTTTTAAATTCTCTTTTCCAGAAAAACAGTTTTCAGAAAGAAATATAACCGAACAGCTTTTAAACTCTCTTTTCCAGAAAAACAGTTTTCAGAAAGTAGTTTTCAGAAAGAAATATAACCGAACAGCTTTTAAACTCTCTTTTTCAGAAAAACAGTTTTCAGAAAACAGTTTTCAGAAAGAAATATAACCGAACAGCTTTTAAACTCTCGTTTTCAGAAAAAACAGTTTTCAAAAAATAGTTTTCAGGAAAAAATATAACCAAACAGCTTTTAAACTCTCCTTTTCAGAAAAACAGTTTTCAGAAAACAGTTTTCAGGACAAAATATAACCAAACAGTTTTTAAACTCTATTTTTCAGAAAACAGTTTTCAGAAAACAGTGTTCAGAAAGAAATATAACCAAACAGCTTTTATACTCATTTTCAGAAAACAGTTTTCAGAAAGCAGTTTTCAGAAAATTGTTTTCAAAACAACAAACCAAACGCACTCGCATTTTTACTTTGAGAATAATCTCAAGTAGGGTCATAGTTATCAAATGAGATTAGCGGCTCTCTTAGAGCATCACAGTGGTTTGCTATATTTGTCATTTTCTCAAAATTTGAGAAATGATAGCCTGCAGTCGTTTACTATTTTGCCATATTTTGACAAAATCGCTACAGTCGCTTCACATATTTGAGAAATGAACTGGCGATTCTCAAATTATAAATGACGAAACACATTGTTCCATTCCGTTTTTTTTAATAAATATAATGGGATCAGACGAAATAAGTTGTTTCATCAGTTTTTTTTTTTAAAATGATCGGACGGTACAACATGTGCCGTTTGGAAAAAAAAAGGATCAGACGGGACATGTTGTCCCGTCCGATCTAAAAAATCGACGAACGGGACAACATGTCCCGTTTGACATTGAAGATGTCACTTTCAACCTAATTAGCCCATTAATTAACAACTAATCTCACTTTATGAAGTAATTAATAAATATTTAGTATTATTTTAATCAATAATTAATTAACTAATTACTATTTAGTTACTAATTATTATTTAATAACTGATTACTATTTAATATTTTTTTACAAAAAAATTACGAGAGATGGGACAACATATCCCGTCTCTTCCGATTATTAAATAATTTTTTTTGCTGAACATGTTAGACGATATATGTTGTACCGTCTCCCATTTTCTCAAATATGAGAAGCACCATTGTGGATGCTCTTAGAACTAACATTCTTGATTTCCTGCTCTAAACTGGAGGAGATCATATAAGGAGTAATTTAAATTCTATATTAATCATATTATGTAGTACGCACTGTTTACAGATCTATCATAGTGAGCTGGTATACACTTTTGTCATAAGCTATTCGAGCCTCGATGAAGATGATTACTTTTCACTATATTACTATACTAGGTTTGTCCGTTGACCGTGCCTATGGCACGTCTTCGGAACGGTGCACCTTTTTGATCGTATAAAATAATTTTAGAGATCCAGCAAATTAATTAAAGTAGCAAACATATTATATAAGAAATTTTTGGGGGTCCAGCAAAAAACATATTATATGAATTTTTTTGATTGTTTTGAATTATTTTTAAAATTTTAAAATTTTTAATTTTTTTAAAAAAATTTTAAATTTGTATTTTCTTAATTTTTTAAATAGAAGAGGGAGGGAGAGAGAAGAAAAAAAAAATTTAAATAAATATAGGAGTTGTTTTAGGGGGGAAATTTGAATTTGAGTTTTGGAGAGAAAATATGTATTGTGAGGTTAAATCTCGGCCTTTGATTTTGGGGGGAATTGAAGGAGAGCCACTTGATAGCTTTCTTTGTGTTTTATTATATAGATACTATATACAAATGATTCAAAGTTTTAGCCGATGAATAAAAAAATATGGGGGGAAAAGGGCCAACTTGTCAATTTGCCTCATATTTGATTTTTTTTAAGAGCATTCTGTGGTCATTTTTATTTAAAAAAATGGGTATATGGAAAATATAGAAATAACGAATAGGGGTAGCGCTGCCATTGTGAATATTCATAAAATTGGATTTTTTGGAACAAACGAAACATGATATACCGTCTAAAGATTTGTCGAAGAACGCGAAAAAAAGATTGAACAACGGCAAATCATCTACCGTCTGATGGATTTTTAGAAGAAAAAAAATAAAATTTGTGAAGGACGGGAGATCATCTCCCGTTCTCCCGTCCAACACATAAACTTTAATTTTTTTGCTTGTTTGTTTGTTTTGCTCAAACGGAAGATCATTTGCCTTCTACACTTTTTTTTTCCCAAATGGCATATTGATATGGTCAAAACAAGGGGTTCAATCGAGACCGTCCAAATGGGGCACGAATCCTACAGCTCAGGGACGAGACGGTAATTTCACATGCAAACGGGTCCGAAGCGGGTACTGGGTCTCCTTCTCACAGATCCAATAACCCGCAAACGGATCCACCACAGCTGGGCACGGGTTTCAACCCGCTGCCAACTCGATCCAGCAAGACACAATCAAGGCCCCTGATTAGATCTAAATCAACGGCCATGATTCACGTCAATCTTTACACTGGGATTTAGGGATTAAAATTCCTTATCTGATTACCAGAATATACCTTATCAGATTACTTTCCCAATCTGTTTACAAGGAGATTATTCTATATCAGACTACGCGGATTACATTCCTAAATTGTTCTCTAAGACGCCTATAAATACCCCCCACCCATCTCCATTAACAGGTAATCAATCTTTCTCTAGTTAAACGCTCTTTCATAATCATTTCTGGTTACTGACTTGAGCGTCGGAGGGTGCGTCGCCGGGAACAACCCCGGTGTCTCGCACTTTTTGCAGGTGCACGGCGGGAGCGACGATCAGAGTTCAACGGAACAGGTATACAGGTTCTCCTATTCAGTTTCCCCAAAGAACTCACAAATTCATCTGTTTGCCCCCACACCGAATTTAGCGGCAACAGATTGGCGCCGTCTGTGGGAAACTAACGAGTAGAGACCTCTCCTCTTCCCGGTGAACAGGTTTTCTCCAGCCATGCCGCCTCGCAAAGTCAGATCTAGGGGCTCCAATCGAGCGCCCATCCCTGACCAGCAGGAAGTCCTTCCTGATCCCACTCAACAACAAGGGCAGCTCCCTCCTACCGTGGAAGAGCCGCTCCAGCGGAACCCTCCACATCCTGATCCGAAGGGGCCTAACCCCCAGAAACAGCCTCTTCATCCAGAGAACATACCCAACCACACTGCCTCCAGTGCCTCCATGGCCTCCCATCATCCCCGAGCCTCTGGTCGCCACGATGCCCATCCCAGACGCCCGGAGGATAAGGACCTTCGTCACCATCTGGACGAAAAGCGGGCTCGGGGAGAAGCCTCCCACCAAGAACGATCCCCCCGACACCGGGGACACAGGGGATCCCCCGCCCGAAGAGAGAGAAAAGACTCCCCCGATCACTACCGAGGGAGGCACTCACCGGCAGGTCGGCAGCAGCATCGGAACAATGAGGCACCCATCACCCGTGCCGAGTTCCAGCAATTCCAAGCTATGGTACAACAGGCCCTCAATCTCCGTCAAAATCCCAATGAGCCAAGGGCCCCCTCCCCTCGTCCGGTCCGGAGCCCTCGCCAACGTTCCCCTTCTCCTCGACCCGCTCCTACCAATTCCAGACGCACCCCAAGTCCTCGTCGTTCCCGAAGCTACCATCGCCGCAGCCCTCGCTCCCCATCCTACGAAGACGAGTCCCGTGGCTCGGCAGATCACCGCCGGAGAGATAACACCATGAACCGCCACCTAAACGAGGTGGAAAAACTCTTGGGACGGATAAACCGGGAAGAAGAACTCAGGGGGAGGACCCTCCGTCCTAGCCAACCCCCGTTCTCCCGGACCATAGTGGATACTCCTGTTCCCTTCGGTTTCAAACCTCCCCAGTTCGAGAACTACACGGGAGAGACCGATCCGGTTGACCACATCGAAGGCTTTAAGACTTTGATGCTCCTCCATCAAGCGTCCGACGCCCTCCTCTGCAAAACATTCCCTGCAACTCTGAAGGGCCCAGCTCGAGAATGGTACTCTCGCCTTGCCCCGGCGTCAATATTCTCCTTTGAACAGTTCGAGACCCTGTTCATCACCCACTTCGTCAGCAGCCGAAGGGCCGAGAAGACCAGCATTTCCCTGTTGCACCTCCGTCAGCAGAAGGGGGAAAGATTGAGGGACTACGTGAAGAGGTTCACAGCCGAGGCCAGAACTATCGCATCCCTCGACCAATCCGTTGCTACCGCGGCGTTCCAATCCAACATCCTAAATTCTAACCTCCGCTCCTCCCTCGCCAAAAAACCGCCACATGACTTTTCTGACCTCCTCCTCCGTACTGAAAAGTACATCCGAGCTGAAGAGGCCGAGGAACCGCCCAACTGGGAAGCAACCGCCTCCGGGTCTAAGAGGAAGGGAACAGAAGAAGAGGGACCCAAAAAGTTTCAGAAGGATAATGCCGGCCAGCGCCGGCCTCCCCCTAGATTTGAAAAATTTACTCCCCTCACCACAAACATCTCCGCCATTTTCATGGAAGTCGAAAAAGAAGGGGTCCTGCCTCCAGCTCCAAAGATGAACACCCCAGCCAAAAGGAGGGATAAAGACAAATGGTGCCGTTATCACCGGGACCATGGGCATGACACCAACGACTGCCGGGCTCTGAGAAACGAGATCGAAGCCCTCATCCAGAGGGGGCAGCTGGCGAAGTTTGTAAGAAAGGACGGGGCCGAACTTCCTCCCCAGCCTCGGGGGGCTAACAAACGTCCAGAACGGGAAGAGACACCAGAATTCGAGGAAGAGCGAGTCCTCCACCTTATCCATGGGGGTCCAATGGGGGGCTCCTCGAACACTTCTCGGAAAGCTTTTATTAGGGAAGTAAATTCTGTCCGGGCCACCCCTCCCCCCAAAGGACTCGGAGTGCCCGTCACCTTCTCTGACGACGATCTCGAGGGCGTCCGCACCCCTCATTGCGACGCACTCGTCATCAACCTTCACATGGCCAATTTCAAAGTCGAAAGAATCCTAGTGGATAACGGCTCCTCCGTTAACATCCTATTCCTCGATGCTTTTAAGGGGCTGAAGCTCTCCCGAGACAGACTGAAGCCCGCCGGGTATACGCTCCATGGGTTCACGGGAGTGCCGGTGACGATCGAAGGGGTGATCACCCTCGATGTCACAGCAGGCAAAACTCCTACTACCCGCACGGAGTCAATGGATTTCATGGTTGTAGATGTCCCCGCGGCCTACAACGTCATTTTGGGTCGGCCCGGCCTAGCCGCCCTTGAAGCCGTCCCTTCTGCCTATCATCTCAAAATGAAATTCCCCACTCGGGCTGGAGTGGGAGAAGTTAGGGGCAATCAGGAACAGGCCCGCAAGTGTTACATGACCTCCACGCTCGGACCCGTCCTCTCCTTAGAAACACTCGAGATTCCACAAGATGCTGCTCGGCCGACTCCCGAGCCAGTCGATGAGCTGGAGGAAATACTCTTCTCGGAGCAGGAGCCGACCCGTAAGTTCTATGTCAGCAAGGCACTCCCATCCGCCCTACATTCAAATATTGTGAAATGCATCCGAGCCAACCGGGACCTCTTCGCATGGTCAGCAGCGGACATGCCCGGTATCTCCGAAGAACTCTTGGTCCATCGCCTCAGCGTTGATCCGGGGTCCAAACCGGTCCAGCAGAAGAGGCGCAAGTTCGCCCCCGAGCGCCAGCTCGCCATCAAAGAGGAGGTAGACAAACTGTTGAAAGCCCGATTCATACAGGAAGTGAATTATCCGGAGTGGTTGTCCAACGTAGTCATGGTGAAGAAATCCAATGGGACATGGAGAATCTGTATTGATTTCACTGACCTCAACAAGGCCTGCCCTAAAGATCCCTTCCCTCTGCCGAGCATCGACACTCTGATTGACGCAACCTCGGGACATGAGCTCCTCAGCTTCATGGATGCTTTCTCGGGTTACAATCAGATAAGGATGTTCCCCCCGGATATTCCGAAGACGTCTTTTGTAACGGACCAAGGACTCTATTGTTACCGAGTCATGCCGTTCGGCCTGAAGAACGCAGGGGCAACGTATCAACGTCTCGTCAACAAGGTATTCCAGGCCCAGATTGGTCGGAACATGGAAGTCTACGTGGACGACATGCTTGTGAAAAGCATCCGAGGCGTTGATCATGAGACCGACCTCCAAGAAGCGTTCGATGTTTTGAGAAAGCACAATATGAGACTCAACCCGAACAAGTGTGCGTTCGGCGTCTCATCGGGCAAGTTCCTCGGCTTTATGGTCAGCCAACGAGGAATAGAGGCAAATCCGGAGAAGATCAGGGCCATACTAGACATGGCCCCGCCCAGAAACGTCAAAGAAGTTCAGAAACTGACAGGTCGTTTAGCCGCCATTGGGCGCTTTTTGTCGAAGTCCGGGGAGAAATGCCTCCCGTTCTTCAAAGCCCTGAGGGGGACTAAGGGGTTCGAGTGGGGGCAGCCGCAACAAGATTCCTTCGACCAGCTTAAAGCTTACCTCGTCAACCCGCCTCTGCTCAGCAAACCCATACCAGGCGAACCCCTCTACCTCTACTTGGCAGCCTCGGAACAGACACTAAGTGCGGTCTTAGTCAGGGAAGAAGATAGAACTCAAAAGCCCATTTACTACGTCAGCAAAGTGCTCCGGGACGCCGAGCTCCGGTACCCGAAAATTGAGAAAATAGCCTACGCCCTGATAATGGCTGCAAGAAAGCTTCGGCCATACTTCCAGTCTCATTCGGTGGTCGTCCTTACCGACCAGCCGTTGAAACAGATCCTTCACAAGCCAGAGACTTCCGGCCGCCTCATGAAGTGGTCGATCGAGCTGAGCCAACATGATATTACTTATCAGCCTCGGACCGCAATCAAGGCGCAGGCGCTGGCCGAATTCATAGTTGAGACGACTATCCCCGACTCCGAGCAGACGACGAAGGGACCGCCTATCTGGTCTGTATATGTCGATGGATCCTCTTGCAACGAGGGGAGCGGGGCTGGAGTCATCCTGGCGGGCCCAGACGACTTTGTCCTTCAATATTCCCTCCGGATAAACTTTAAAGCCTCGAATAACGAAGCCGAATACGAGGCACTCATAGCCGGCCTCGGGATGGCCCGAAACGCAGGGGCGCGACGCCTGCAGATCTTCAGCGACTCTCAATTGGTCGTCAACCAGGTCCTCGGCGAATATGAAGCCCGCGATGACAGAATGGTAAAGTACTTGGCCAAAGTGAAGAGCCTCATGGCGCTCTTCGACGAGGCCCTCATCCGAAGAATCCCCAGAGAGGAAAATGCCCAGGCCGACGCCCTGTCCAAACTAGCTTCCTCATCCCTGCAAGGCCTCGAACAAACCGTTCTGATAGAAGTCCTCCTCAAGCCCAGCATAGAGGGCGAGGCTTTCAACTCCGTCGAAACACTGCCGCTCCCCCTCGAAGACAATTGGATGAAGCCCCTCGTCGAGTTTTTAAGAGACGGACTCCTACCAAGGGATCCGAAGGAAGCCCGAAAGATAAGGACCCGGGCCGAGCGTTACATAATGGTCGAAGGCGTTCTGTATAAGCGCTCCTTCACCCAGGTGGATGGTCGACCCTACCTAAGATGCCTCTCCCCCGGACAAGCCGATTACGCCCTGCAAGAGCTCCATGAGGGCATCGGCGGAGCCCACTCCGGCTCCAGAGCCTTGGCACGTAAAGTGTTAAACTACGGGTATTACTGGCCCACTCTCCTACGGGACGCCGAACGACACGTTCGACAATGCACCTCCTGTCAGAAGTATTCCGACATCCGACGCCTTCCACAAGCACCACTCTCCTCCTTGTCGAGTCCGATCCCCTTTGCAATGTGGGGGATGGATCTACTCGGGCCATTTCCACCGGCCCCCGGACAGTTGAAGTTTCTAGTCGTGGCAGTCGACTATTTCTCGAAATGGGTCGAGGCCGAGCCCCTGGCTACAATTACCGAACATAGAGTCGTCCAATTCTTCTGGAAAAGTGTAATCTGTCGTTTCGGTGTTCCCCGAGTCGTAGTTACGGATAACGGTACGCAGTTCGCTGGAGCTGCCTTCCGAGCCTTATGTCAAGACCTAGCTATACAGCACCGCTTCTCCTCAGTCTCTCATCCCCAGTCAAATGGCCAAGCCGAGAATGCCAACCGACAGATCCTCTCCGGCATCAAGAAGAGACTCGACAAATGCTCCAAGGGATTGTGGGTCGATCAGCTGCCCAATGTGTTGTGGAATTACCGAACCACGAAGCGGATCCCGACGGGCGAGAGTCCGTTCAATCTCACCTATGGGTCCGAGGCCCTCATCCCACTAGAAGTTGGAATACCCTCTCCTCGCCTGATTGCCTTCGAAGAAGAACAGAATGCCAGGGAGCTCAGAACGAGCCTAGATTTAGTAGACGAGATTCGGGAAAGAGCCGCCATACGGCAGCAAGGTTACCGAAGAAGAATCGAACTCGCCTACAACAAACGGGTCCGCCCAACCGACTTGAAAGAGGGGGACCTGGTCCTCCGAAAGCTGGCCATTTCGTTCCCCGGACAGAAGAGCAAATTGGCCCCAAATTGGGAGGGACCGTACAAAGTATCCAAAGTGATCCGCCCCGGTGCGTACAAGCTAGAAGACCTTGAGGGTAGAGAAATTCCCAGGACTTGGAACGCCGACCATCTTTTGAAATACCTAGAGAAGGCAACCCCGCCTATCTAAGTAACTCGAGATGTCGGGCAACCACTCCTGCTACTAGTAATTTTTCCTTTGTTCTTTTTCATTGTAATAAACGGCTAGCAACTTTAGAAGCAGCCGACCATTAGATATTAATAAATAAATAAAGTTTTTCTTTACATTATCGCGTACTTCCGCCTCTAATTCCCTTATCACACAATGGTTCGGAGTCCAGCACTCGGCTCGACTCTTCCTACTCGGCCCGTCTTCAGACGGGCCAGGGGCAGATCGCCGTTCGAAATTGCTCCTGCAGCCGTTGAATGGATCGGAGTCCAACACTTGGCTCGATTTTGCTTCGCAAATCCGCTCCTAAGCGGACTAGAAGTAGCTCGCCATTCGAAACTGCTCCTGCATCTCTCAAGCTTATCACACAATGGTTCGGAGTCCAGCACTCGGCTCGACTCTTCCTACTCGGCCCGTCTTCAGACGGGCCGGGGGCAGATCGCCGTTCGAAATTGCTCCTGCAGCCGTTGAATGGATCGGAGTCCAACACTTGGCTCGATTTTGCTTCGCAAATCCGCTCCTAAGCGGACTAGAAGTAGCTCGCCATTCGAAACTGCTCCTGCATCTCTCAAACTTATCACACAATGGTTCGGAGTCCAGCACTCGGCTCGACTCTTCCTACTCGGCCCGTCTTCAGACGGGCCGGGGGCAGACCGCCGTTCGAAATTGCTCCTGCAGCCGTTGAATGGATCGGAGTCCAACACTTGGCTCGACTTGGCTTCGCAAGTCCGCTCCTAAGCGGACTAGAAGTAGCTCGCCATTCGAAACTGCTCCTACATCCCTTAAACTAATCTAACGACCGGATCCTTCCTCCGGCTCGACTCTATCTCTCCGACTCGTCCTTAAACGGTCCGGAACCCGTCCCGACCGTAGACTGTGCCGAGCTGACGAGGTACCGACCCTCGTTTTGGGAAAAAATCACCCCGAGGTCAACTCGCCGTTAGATCCTCTCAAATTGTGTGCCAAAGCGTGATGAGTGGATCCAGTAGTGCCACGTGCCCACAAAACGACAAGATAACGTTTTCTTGGTACTCGTGCCTGCCTCTGGATTCGTGCCCCCATCCGACGGTTATGGACACCCCACGTCGATCGGCACCAAGAGCCGAACGGCGGAGTCAGAACAACACATTGTTGGAGAATTCGTTTCGGCCATCAATTGTGCCGAGCTGACGAGGTACCGACCCTCGTTTTGGGAAAAAATCACCCCGAGGTCAACTCGCCGTTAGATCCTCTCAAATTGTGTGCCAAAGCGTGATGAGTGGATCCAGTAGTGCCACGTGCCCACAAAACGACAAGATAACGTTCTCTTGGGACTTGTGCCTGCCTCTGGATTCGCGCCACCATCCAACGGTTGTAGACACCCCACGTCGACCGGCGTCAATAGCCGAGCGACAGGATCAGAATTGCGACAAAAGACTCGACGAACAGCCAATAGAAGACACTTCGGATAAATCGACCCCAATTTTATTAATGACTTGGACGAGTTTACAAAAAGATTACTACAGCGAGTTCAACAAAATATTAGAAGGCATGACCCGCTCATTTCCTCCGAGGAAGGGGGACACTCCGGTTCAACGACACTTTGGGTCGGCGCTTCTTAGCCTCCGAGCTCGTCTCCAGGCCGACGAACCGGGACGCCCCTTCGCCGCTAAGCCTCACAGTTGCCCCAACCGAAGCGCCACTTGAAGACACCGCCACACCACTTTGTGCATCGGCGGCTGACGCCCCGATGATGGGAGTCCGGGACGCCGCTTGGTAGAACGTGATACCTCGCTCGATCTCTTCGCGGGTACAGGAGGTGCTCCGGACGTTGGCCCTCACCGGCTGAGGCTTGAGCCGAGCGACCTCCTCCTCCAATTCGACGATCCGGTCCTTCAGCGCCTCGTCCCTCACGACAATTTTGAACCGAGGAAGCTTCGCCGATCCAGGGTATTCGGCGCTGTCAGATATGACACGACGCAGATGGGTCACCTCGATACTCTTGTCGACTGTCACCCTTTGCAAATGCTCGACCTTCTTCACGAGCTCATCTCGTTCGGCCAAAACAGAAGCCAATTCTTCTTCCTTAGCAAATAGCTCGGCTTCGGCTATCCGCAAGTGGTACACTTCGGCCAACAGATCCCCGTTCTTCATCTCCATATTGTACAGCATCCTCCTCGTCAGGTCGATCTCGCCCTCAAGGCGTTTCACGAGAGATAGATGGAACAGCTCTACTTGTCGCCGAGCCATCGTAGTGACGGGGGCCTACCCTACCACCGAACCAAACACTTAGACAATTTCAAAGACAAAACGTTTTTTCATTTATCAAAAAGCGGTGGCCAGTCCGCAAAAGGCGTTACAAAGCTCGGAAGAAAAAGCAGAACAGAAACTACAAAAAGATTAACGAAAGAATCAAGGGTCCACCTGCGTCTCCGCTCCCACCCCGGACGCATCGACGGGCGGTCCCTCGATCTCTCCCTTAGCCGGGTCATCCTCTCCCCCTCCGTCTTCGCCTTCGACCTCGTCCTCGGCATCCCCCTCCTCGTCGTCCACGGGCGACCCGGGCCACAGTCGATAACCGACTCGCTCGAAGCCGGGGACACGAGCCTGGACATGGTCCAGGGCCGTCTGGTAGGATCGCTCCATGTTCTCAGCCATATGTTTCTTCGCCTCTGCCTCAATCTCGGCTTCGACCTCCGCCCGGATCCTCGCGGCCTGCGCTTCCCTTTCCGCCTTCTCGTCGGCCAAGGACTTCAATGCCGCGGCAAGATCTTGGGCGGCCTTGGCAGCTTTGGCGGACTCCGCTTCGAGGCCCTCCTTCGCTTTCTTCAGGTCGGCAGTAAGGTCGGCCACCCGAACGTCCAGAGCCTCGGCCCGCCTCTGCTCGGCCTCGAGATCCTTGACCGCCCGGACCTTCGCCAGCCTGTCTTTCTCGCTGGCGGACTTCAGCTCCTTCTCCTGTGCGGCGAACGCCTCCATGAGATGGCCGAAGTGAACGGTGGCCTACGAAGACAACGATAAGTACGAAGTACGCACCGAGTAACAAACTTGAAGAAATTTGCGAACACTTACCGAAACAAGCCCCCGGGCGACTTCGTAAGTGTCGTCGCCGACCCTCCCCGCATTCAGCGCGGCCTTATCCTTCGGGGTCGCCAAGTGTTTGACGACCTGCATTGACATCTGCGAGTTGCCGAGGAAACCATCATGATTCCTCACCAGCCAGTTCGGCACAAACAACTGCTTGTGCTGCTCGGTCAGGATTTCCTCGGCATTCTGAGTCAATGGGGGAAGCTCGAGCGCCAGCGCCGCATTGACATCAAAGACACCCTCGTTCACGGACGGGGCGACAGGGGCCGAGGTCTCCTCCACCACCACTACCTCCGAAGGCACCTCGGTAGCCGGGGGAGGCGGAGCAACGTTAGTGGCGACCGCGGGCTGAACACCCGAAGACGCACCCTCGGCCGCCCTCTTCCTTTTTCTGGTCCCGGTCAGCTTGGACCTATCGGCCATCATAGCTTTAAAGTCAATCTTCATCGACTCTGCATCAACAAAAAAAAAAAAAAGAGGGGGAGAAAACCGAATCAAAACAGACGAATTGAAGACTTAGAAAAAAAAAAAATTGAATGAGATGTCAAGAGCGTACTCGGGTCGATGGGGCTTAGTCCGGACCCGAACAACACCTCTTCGGTCAACTCCCTCCAACTCAGTACCGGAAGGGCCGTGATCCTCCTCGCTACCTCCTCCTCGGCCTCAGATAGTGCGGGGTCGCCCCGCGCAAATTTCGGCACTTCCACCTTCCACCGGGACGGAATGTGCCAAATCGCTTCGCCCCTTACGATAAAATACTTCTCCCTCCAACCCTTAAGAGAGTCGGGATTCTCTACAATCTTAACACCTCTCCTCGGCCCCAAATAGTACCGGTACTCCGAGCCGTGTTGCCTGTTTATCCGATAGAGGCCCCGGAAAACTGACAGATCCGGCGCTACCTCGGCTCGGTGACACTGAAGCAAGAATGCGTTCACATGACGCCAAGTGTTTGGACTGAACTGAGTAGGGGCGAGACAATACCAACCGAGGATCTGAAGTATGAAAGGGTGCAGCGGAAAACGCAGTCCCGCGTTCAAGGAGTCGACGTCAAACATGCACATGTCCGACGAAGGCAACTTAGTGTTTGCTCGCACCCCGGGGCCAGCGACCATCAGCTTGTACTCCGACGGGATAGCGAAGGCCTTCCTGATCCGAAGAAGATCCTTCTCGGTCAACGACGAAATGAGCTCGTCAGCTTCGGAGGGATGGAACGGACTAGGCTCCTCGACGATCTTCGACTTTCCGTAGATCGCTTTCTCCAGAAGATCACCCTCGTACTGCCTGACTCCCGAATGCCCGGACAGGACGGAAGGATATTGTCCTATCTCGGGAGCTCGTTTCGGGTTCTCCACAATCACCCCCACTATGGGGGGCGGGGTCTCCCCTGTCCTCTTCTTCTTCCCGATCCTCGACTCGACAGCCAGCGGTTCGGCCATCTGCTTCCCCTTCCTGCGAGCTTCCGCCCTACTCCTCTCCCCGGCGCCATCACCGCCCGAGGACGAGGCACCACTACCCGAGCTTACCCTTGACATCCTTTGAAAAAGCTAAGGCAAAGACAAACTAACCTTTGAAGTGACGTTCACGGTCGGAGAATGCTCGCCTGAAATCGCCTGGCCCACGCGACAGCTAACGACAACACCGTGGAGCAAGAGCGCCGCTAGCAGAGGACTTAGAGAACAAAAGTGAATTTGTAGAGTGAAAAGTGAGAAATGAGCTCAGGGGTGAAGGAATGGTAACTTATAACCTCAACTGATAACGGGCCTCCTTGGGAATCCAAAAGGCCCACTAAGAATCCCAAACGCCCTACAAGAGAGAGGCGGCGGTATGAGAGGGGTGGCGGAACTCCCCAAAAAACACAAGTTGCGACTCGGCCACCGGTCTAATGAGCCGAGCTATCGAACGAAACGCTCAGTGACCGAGCCACCGTGTTCGCCCAAAAATACCCAACTCCGCGCCCGGCAAACAGCGCGAGGTATGCAGACCGAGGTGACGAGATACCGACCCTCGTTTTTGGCAAAAAATCCTCCCGAATCAAAATCACCGTCGGATCTCTCCAAAATTCGCGTCAGAATCTGATGAACGGTTCAGATTGCGCCACGCCCACAAAACGACAAGATAGCGTTTTCCCGTGATCCGAACCCCATCCTCGTGATGCGTGGCAAAATGAACGGCCCAGATCCGTCCACGCAGACCTTCCAAACCGCTTGCCATCGGCTTGGTCGGCCGAGCTACCGAACAGCTCAGCCAAGCAACCGAGCCACTTAATACGGAACGGCGGAACCATCAAGAAGACAAGTAAACAACTCGGCCTCCGGCCCACCAAGCCGAGCCACCGAGTTCGCCCAAAAATACCCAACTCCGCGCCCGGCAAACAGCGCGAGGTATGCGGACCGAGGTGACGAGATACCGACCCTCGTTTTTGGCAAAAAATCCTCCCGAATCAAAATCACCGTCGGATCTCTCCAAAATTCGCGTCAGAATCTGATGAACGGTTCAGATTGCGCCACGCCCACAAAACGACAAGATAGCGTTTTCTCGTGATCTGAACCCCATCCTCGTGATGCGTGCCCAGATAAACGGCCCAGATCTTGCCACGTCCACAAAACGACAAGATAGCGTTTTATGGGGATCCACGCCAAAGATGGACGGCCTAGATGATGCCACGTACCTCGGATGCTCCGAACCGAGGCACCGACCCTTCCAACCAGGACGCCGACCCCCCAAGCCGCGGCACTACGCATCCGGGCCGTGGTGCTGGGTTACCGACCCATCCAACCGGGTCGCCGACCCCCCTAGCCGCGGCGCTACGCATCCGGGCCGTGGTGCTGGGGTATCGACCCTTCCAACCGAGTCGCCGACCCCCCTAGCCGCGGTGCTACGCATCCGGGCCGCGGTGCTGAGGTACCGACCCTCGTTTTTGGGAAAAAATCCTTCCGACCCTCAGGAGCCGTTGGATCTCATAGGAAAGCGCGCTCGTCATGATGGACGACCCAGGTCTTGCCACGTCCACAAAACGACAAGATAGCGTTTTATGGGGATCCACGCCAAAGATGGACGGCCTAGATGATGCCACGTACCTCGGATGCTCCGAACCGAGGCACCGACCCTTCCAACCAGGTCGCCGACCCCCCAAGCCGCGGCACTACGCACCCGGGCCGTGGTGCTGGGGTACCGACCCTTCCAACCGGGTCGCCGACCCCCCTAGCCGCGGTGCTACTCATCCGGGCCGTGGTGCTGGGGTATCGACCCTTCCAAACGAGTCGCCGACCCCCCTAGCCGCGGTGCTACGCATCCGGGCCGCGGTGCTGAGGTACCGACCCTCGTTTTTGGGAAAAAATCCTTCCGACCCTCAGGAGCCGTTGGATCTCGTAGGAAAGCGCGCTCGTCATGATGGACGTCCCAGATCTTGCCACGTCCACAAAACGACAAGATAGCGTTCTATTGGGATCCCCGCTAAAGATGGACGGTCTAGATGGTGCCACGTACCTCGGATGATCCGAACCGAGGTACCGACCATTCGACCCAACTCGCCGACCCCTCGAACCGCGGCGCAACGCATCCGGGCCGGGGTGACGGAGTGCCGACCCTCGTTTTTGGGAAAAAATCCTTCCGAGGAGCAGGAGGCGTCTGATCGTTCCGAAATTCGCGCTCCGTCTTGATCGAAGGCCTAGATGATGCCACGCCATAAATAGGTATTAAAAATTGGTTTTTATTTATTTAAATCGGTTTATTTATTTAAAAAATTGCGAAAAATCGCTAAAAATTCGGGAAAATTAGCTAAAAATTCCAGGAAATAATTAAGAATTCGGGGAATATTTCTAAGCCACCGAACGAGCAATTATTACCTAGAATACGCGGTTAAAGCCCCCGAACAATTAGCCAACACATCGCAAAATTAAATAAATCATCCGGAAAAATAGATAAAAACTCGACACAGCTTCGGAGCATCAAAGAAGGAGGAACTAGCCTACCCCCGTGCTCCAGGATTCAAAAAACACCCATTCGGACTGCGATACAGTTCCACCGACCACTGAGTTAGTCAAACTACTCCTCAAAGACTGACCACCCTCAGTCTTTAGGAGTGGGGGGCTCGTGATATGGTCAAAACAAGGGGTTCAATCGAGACCGTCCAAATGGGGCACGAATCCTACAGCTCAGGGACGAGACGGTAATTTCACATGCAAACGGGTCCGAAGCGGGTACTGGGTCTCCTTCTCACAGATCCAATAACCCGCAAACGGATCCACCACAGCTGGGCACGGGTTTCAACCCGCTGCCAACTCGATCCAGCAAGACACAATCAAGGCCCCTGATTAGATCTAAATCAACGGCCATGATTCACGTCAATCTTTACACTGGGATTTAGGGATTAAAATTCCTTATCTGATTACCAGAATATACCTTATCAGATTACTTTCCCAATCTGTTTACAAGGAGATTATTCTATATCAGACTACGCGGATTACATTCCTAAATTGTTCTCTAAGACGCCTATAAATACCCCCCACCCATCTCCATTAACAGGTAATCAATCTTTCTCTAGTTAAACGCTCTTTCATAATCATTTCTGGTTACTGACTTGAGCGTCGGAGGGTGCGTCGCCGGGAACAACCCCGGTGTCTCGCACTTTTTGCAGGTGCACGGCGGGAGCGACGATCAGAGTTCAACGGAACAGGTATACAGGTTCTCCTATTCAGTTTCCCCAAAGAACTCACAAATTCATCTGTTTGCCCCCACACCGAATTTAGCGGCAACACATATCATATACCGTCCCATCGTTTTTCAATTAAAAAATTTGTCTTAGATGACAAATCATATATCGTCCGACTATAAAACAGTAAATCATCTTTTGATCGATTTCTAAAATATGGATGAAGCCATTTCCGCTGCCAAATATGGCCCTTTCTTGTTCATTTGAAACCCAAAAAACAGGTATGTAGACGACAACTACATGTTTTTTTCCTTCAAAATATCCATTTTTTGGATATATAGCCAACGACTACAGATGCTCTTATAGAGTAATGCTACATCCACTACCTATTTTACTACATTTCTCTTTACTAACTTAGGTGACACACTCCAATAGGTGGGAAAAAAAGAGTAGGTGGGGGACTCTCCAATAGAAATGTGTCACCTAAGATAGTGAAGAGAATAGTAGTGAAATCGATAATGGGTGAAGCATTACTTTTTTATATATATTTAGAGCATTCACGGTCGTTTGCTATTTTTGTCATTTTCTCATTTTATGAGAAATAAGCGTCTGCAGTCGTTTACTATTTTGCTATATTTTGGCAAAAACGCTACAATCACTTCTCATATTTGAGAAACAAAATTGACGATTCTCAAATTATAGAGAACGGAACATGTTGTTCCGTCCCTATTTTTAAATTTTTTTTAATGGAATCAATTAATGAAACAAGTTGTTTCGTCTGATCATTTTTTTAATTAAAATTATCGGACGGTACATATTGTACCGTCTGAACAAAAAAAAAATACCGTAAATCGTCAAACGGGACATGTTGTCCCGTTTGAAGCCAATTATAACTTAGACGGGACAACATGTCCCGTCCAGCCCAAATTGTGCTATTTTGCCATTAATTATAGGTTAATCTTTAGGTTAAAGTACAAATTAGGTAGGTTAGTATATATTATAATATTTAATTTATTTAATTTGCCTATTATTATATATAATCATTACTTAATTAATTGTAAAAAAAAAAAAATCGAAGAAACAAGATGTTCCATCTTTCTTAAATTATAACAAATAACAACTGAAGTGCAACAAATTGCGATCTTTACTATATGTTATTTTATCATTTTTTCAAATATCAAAAATACCATTGTGACTGCTCTTACAATAATAAATTTAGAGAGATTGTAATTCAATTGAAGAAGAAGAAGGCTAGTTGACACTTGACAATGAAGGGAATTTTGGATCATTGGCAACATTTATGATGTTTTCGAAGTCTAACAAGTATATACACTGTAGCATTTATGCCATATAAAATAAAATAACTAAATAAAGTCTTTTAGATCTAAAAGATAATGTTTATATTCATTCAGACTTAAATTTAGATCTAAAAGATAATGTTTATATTCATTCGGCTGAGTGTGATGTTGAAGTCAATGATTGATTGGTCAAAGGTGATGCATTCATGCGGTGAGAAATGACGAGATTTGACTTAATTTTTTAATAAATGCTAAAATTGTAGCTTTGAATTAAATTTTATATCCAGGCCTAAACCTAAAGAGTAATGCTTTAGCCACTCCCAATTTCACTACCATTCTCTTCACTATCTTAGGTGGCATACTTCTATTAGAGAGTTCACCCACCTACTCTATCTTCTTCTACTTATAGAAGTGTGCCACCTAAAGTAATAAAGAGAAATGTAGTGAAATTAGCAGTAGATGTAACATTACTCAAACCTAAATAACTAAAATGGGATCTGCATTTTAATGTAGTATTGTAGCTTTGTGATAGCATCTCTTATTTTGACTATTAATTTTTGTTAGATGGAAACTATTATAACTAGTTTGATTCAAACATGTTCATCAACATATAATGAGCGGTTAATGTTAAATAAGTGAATAATTAAAAATGGAATTTTCCCCCAAACTGACCTACTGTTTGAAAGTTTTTCCCAAACTGATCTATTTTTTATAAAAATTTCCAAACTGACTTATTCGCTATTTTCAAAAGCGAATTTGGTAAAAATCTCATTGTTTTTTGAGACAACGAGTGTGAGGTTTGGGTTTTTTTTATTTCTCCCTGACCAAGACTCGCTGTCTCAAAAGGCGAGTGATTTTTTTTTATTCCAAACTTGCTTCTTGAGACAGCGAGTGTCGTTTGGGAGTTTTTACTACTACAGGTTCGTTTTTTTTCCTCTCTCTATCTCCATTCTAATAGAGAACTCGAAACATTTAAATCATGTCAAATTCAAATATGTTTATATTTGTTTTGCCAACTTTGTAGTAGATTATAATTGTTGTATTATGTGATGTGGACTTTTTACTAATTTGTGTGCGTTTAATTTTGAACTATGATAATTCCTATTTGTTTCAAAATCGATTGCGAATGAATTTGGATTTATAGATGTTGGAGTATATATGAAGTTTAGAGATTATGAATGAATTTGCATATGCAACTAGAATTGGTTTTTTTTTTTCCTCCCTAAACTCGTTTTCTCATCAAGCAAGTCTGGTTTAAACTTCTCGCTTTCTAGAAAAGTGAGTTTAGAGTTGAGAGATCTGAAAATTTCTCAACTCTACAATCGCTTTCTCAGAAAGCGATTGGATTTTGCCTACAGTCGCTTTCTAAAAAAGCGAGTGTAGGCAAAACCACATCGTTTTTTTAGAAAGTGACTATGGAGTTGAGAAATTTTCAGAGACCAGCTAAAGGTGGGTGATTGAAGAGGTAGATAGTCAATACGAGGTCGAAGTAGCTCCTTCAACCGCACTATTTTTCCCCAAATTCCCCATTCGACAATTTCCTTGGATATTGGGGTTTAGGGTTTTCAGTGCGCGAATAGAGTGAGTTGAGAGTGTGAGGAGATATCGTAGGTGAGAGATGTGGAAGATCATATGTGAGGATTTTTGGGTTAATCGACGAGAGGAGATCGCCGAAATGGATTAGGGTTTCGGGGTTAGAAGAGGAAGAGGAAGATAGAGAGTTGAAAGAGAGAGCAATGTCGAAACAACGAGTTTGGGTATTAAATGTAAATCACCCTTAGGGGGGGGGGGGGTGAATAGGGTGATCGTGCGGAATTTAAAAATTAAAAGATTAAAGTAAAATAAATCAAAGTAATGCAAGAGAGACAAGAAAAGCAAACTCAGATGACGCAGCGATATAACGTGGTTCGATCCCCAGGTCTACGTCCACACAACCTACTTGTAGCAATTCTTCGCTACAAGTGTTCCACTATACTCAAAAATTCTTAGTACAGTGATTCTCGGATTCAGGCCGAGAGACCTATTACACCCACAAGACTTCTAATCCAAGTCCCGTCAATCTCACAGAAGTGGAAAAGAAAAAAAATATATAACTCAAGATCGTTTGATATCTTGACTAAAGAATACAACCAATTCAACGCTTACACTCAGATTGATTATCAAGAGATTCATTCAAAGTAATTTTCTCAGAAGGAATAGGTGAAGAAGACATAGTGGATTCGTTCGATTAAATAGAAGAGGAAGTGTATCGATCAAAAGAAGAAACGATACATTCCAAAAAAGATATACAGCCAAGTTGCGGTCAACCGGTCAAAGTGTGCGGTCGACCGTTCAGCTCTCTGGCGTAGCTAGAGAGTTGAAAGTTCGACTGCTATCTTAACTCATATAGGTTGCGGTCGACTGTGACGGTCGACCGACATAAGGTACGGTCGACCGGTCGTTGGCTGTATAAATCAAATCCACTTTGTTTTCTTACCATAAACTCATCTCTATTTAATCAATCAATTACAATAAATATCTCATGAAAACATTGCTAAAAATTCAGACTTGATAGATTGTTTGGAGGCCAATTAATTGAGAGCTCTTTGCTTTTTAGCTTGTAGATGCAATCTCCCTTTATTTAATTGGGAGCTCTTTCCTCTTTAGCTTGTAGATGCAATCTCCCTTTATTACTTTTCTTATTTGTATATTTGTAAATATCTTGGATCTCTTTTTTATATTAATTAATCTTGAAAAACCTAATACACTAAATTCAAACTTATTAGTACAAGTGAGCACGTTTTGTGTACATCAAATCAAGAGTCAACATTAAAAATCTCCAAACGACACTCGTTGTCTCAAAAAGCGAATTTGGTAAAAACCCACTCATTTTTGAGACTGTGAGTCTTTGTTAGGGAGAAATGAAAAAAATCCAAATCTCACACTCGCTGTCTTAAAAAGCGATAAGATATTTACCATACTCGTTTTTTGAGACGGCGAGTAAAATACCAAAGTCATACATTGTTTCGGTAAGATTATTTTAACGGAGGAGAGGGAATTTGTTATCCATCGTTTTATGCTAAAAAGAAGACTATATATAAGAGAAAAAGTGAACACAAAAGAGAGTTAAGTAGTTCCACCAAAAGCACCATAAGTTTACAAAGCATATCAATGTGTTGATAATATGGCTCTTGTTTGATCTCTACCACACGCTTTGATTCTTTTCCGACCATAGAATCCACCAATCACTTAACCATGGTTAGTATAATAAAACAACATTATCATCTTTTTTTTTTTTGGTTAAAAACATTATCATCTTATTACGCTCTTACTTAAGCTAATCACTCGATATGAACGGAATATTACCGACAAGTCGTACTAGATGTCGTGTCATCCTAGCTATTTACACGTCGACAAGCTGAATTTTCTTGACTACAAATCGTTTGACCAATAATTAGGGTTTTAATTTAAGGAAATTAGTAATTACATGTGGATGGATGTCTTAATAAATATATATATTTTTAAAAGTAAATTTTTTTAATGTAGTCGGGTTTCAAAACAGATACCTCATTTATATTAGTTATATACGGACGATGCTCATATTGAGTTGTATACAAACGGAAACTCAAATTCTTCCATTATAATATTGTTAATTAAAATAATTAATGAGGCTTATGACAGTCTCCACATCACTATCTCTTGTTAAAGTTTAAAAATATCGCTAATATTATAATGAGAGAAGGCCTTAGTGTCATTTGTAAATATATCAACGCATGTAACACACATACATAACTAATATGAATGGGGTCGTAGGTTCAAATCTAGACTATGGCTGAGTTTTTAGAATTTTTTACCTTGATAGGCAACTTTTTGAAAATTTTTGCGATTATGGGTCAGTTTCGAAACTATTAGCGCTCGTAGGCTACTTGGTGCCACGTCAGCAGCGATCGCTATTCTCACTAGTGGCATGTTACATTAAAGGTCGTTAATGGAAATAACGACATCATTTTTTTAAATTGAAACTTTTGTTTACTGTCATTATTCCTATGAGTGACCAAAGCATATTTGAAGCGCTAATGGGATTAAAGAGCTTCAATGAACTGTATTTCAATACATAGCAAAATCTATAGATATTTTTCTCTCTGAAAAAATAACAATCAATTTATTTTTGAAACTGAGGTCGATATTCAAAATATCGACCTTAGTTGTACAAATGTCGTTATTCAGAACAGATGTCTTAATTAACTAAGGTCGCTATTCAGAATAGATGTCTTTATTGTCCTAAGGTCGCTAATCCGAATAGAGACCTTAATTGTGTAACTATTTTGTAAATTTTACAAAGAACACTGATATTTAGTCTTCTACTGAGATCACTATTCGGACTAGCGACCTCAATTTTTTTAAAAAAAAAAATCCCAAAAGAGCAAAAGCTCTCTAGAAATTGCTAAGTGTCTTCATACATTTATTTGAGGTCTATAATCCCACTAGCATCCTCATATATACTAAGGTCGCTAGAGGGAATAGCGACAACAACAAAAAAAAAATTCAAAATATTTTAAAACAGAGGCTACTATTTTCATTAGAGACTTTCAAAATAAAGATGTCGCTAATGAGAATAGCGGTGACCGCCGACGTGGTACAAAGTAGTCCACGAGAACTAATAATTTCGAAACTGACATATAATCGTAAATATTTTTAAAAGTCACCTGTTACCCCCAAAAAATTAAATTTTTTACTTTTAAAAAATTATATATTTATTAAAATATGTGATGCAACCTGTAAATCTCTAATATTATAATGGGAGAAGGCCTTAGTGTTATTTGTTATTTTGTCATTCTACCAACATGTACAATACACGTACATAACTAATATAAAGAAAATTTTCGATTCAAATCCTCCTTATGTAAGAATTTTTTTAATAAAATTATTACGTGTAAATTACTTGTGACTGGTAAAGTGGAAAAAGTGAGGAAACCCTACCTTCTCCTTTCTCTTTCAAGCTTTTTTTCTATTTAGCACGAGGTTGTTTGACCACGGTCACTTTCAATATTTACACTTGGCTCTAAAAGAATGGTCAAATTCAAATTCAATTTCAAGGAATGAGGTGTGTTGGACACCTTGTACCATGTTTACTTTTCAACACGTACTCTTGTATATTTCATGTCAATTTTCCCCGTCTATACATATACTTTCGTCTCGTCAGATCAAGAATTCATAACATATAACCAACCACCGCATCCAAACACAACCAACATATTGAGGGCGGGCGATTCAAAGAAAATGATCATAAAGAGATGTATCCATTAAAACACCGCTTAAGAAAAGTGGTGACTATGTAATTATTATTTAATTAGTTTTTAATTAAGTTTAGTTATTATTATATTATTTAATTTATTTAATTAACATATTTTAATAGTTAGTAAGTAATTAAATTTTTTAATTATTTTTTAATTAAATTTTAGTTAGTAAGTAATTAACATGTATCGTCGCTCGTTTTCTTCAAAAAAAAAAAAAAAAAAAAAAACTGCGCGCCGATAAATATTGTACCGTCCTACACAAATTTTTTTTTAAAATGAGAAACATATAGCAAACAACTGTTGCAGTAACTATCACTATTTGCTATTACTGTAGCTGCCATTTTTTTACAAAATGAGAAACACCATTGTGGATGCTTAGGTCATCCAATGTCCAAACCTAATTGCATTTCTTTATCTACGTAAATATGGTCATAAATTGTGATGTAGTAAGTCTATATTAGAAAATCAAAAAGAAAAGAGTTAAGAAAATTATGACATTGTATGTTGCCAATTTATAATGAACAATGCAAACATAATAGATTTTTGGATTTTTTTTATAGTAAAGTTAACATTTCTTTATGCACATATGAGTAGAGATGTATAAAAAGCCCAAAAGCATGCTGATGAAGCCCAACTCAGCCCTTTAAGGTCCGTACATGGGCCGGGAGTTAAAAGCCCATCCCGGGCTTTGATCTGGACCATGGTCCCAGGGTTTAGGTCAGCCCTTTTGAGACAATGTAAAATTATATACTTATGTAGAGTCACATAAATATATAACTTTAAAAAAAAATGCAAATGTTTTGTTGAGAGATATAAGAAGATATTATATATGCATAATCTATAGTTGTAAAAGAGTATAATATAATATATTTCTAACAAAAGAATATAGTATATATTTCTTATATATGAAAAAAAAATGTCCTAATTATATAATACCCGGATTATGGCCCGGGCATTAAGCCTTCCAGAAGCCCGTACCTACGGCCGGGCTTAGGACGTAGTATTTTCAAAGATTACGGGCTTAGGCCCGAGTGTGACCCCAAGGGAGGTCAGTTGGGTTTGGGCCAGATCAGCCCCCATTTAACATCCCTACACAAGAGTATGTCAACATTATTATTTTGACAGTACTTCAAATAGAAATACATTTTTTTTTTGGCTGATCAAATAGCAATGACATGCATATTTGTAAAAAAAAAACAAACAATCACATAAATGGGAAAAGCTATACGATTTATAGGAAACTAGTATTATACACGTGCGTTGCACGTGGGGAAAATGGGAAGGAAAAATGAAAGGGACAAAAAAAAAATCTAGTATTATACACGTGCGTTGCACGTGGGGAAAATGGAGAGGGGGAATGAAAAGGACAAAAAAAAACAAACACATGCGTTGCACGTATTGACAAAATGACACAATGACGAATGACACTAAGTCCTTCTCTCATTATAATATTAGAAATGTTAGCACTTTAAATAAAAGTTAGCTATAAGAACTTAATGCAATGTAAAGAAATCAAAAAAAAAAAAAAAAAAAAAAAAAAAAAAAAAAAAAAAAAAAAAAAAATTGTCTTCTCCTCCGGTACGCCGGGGTTGTTTTATTAACTTCTTATTAATGAAACAGGGTGGCCTTATTCCACCTTTCACCTCAAAAAAAAAAAAAAAAGAAATCAAAAAAAAAAAAAAAAATCTTGAATAAAAATTTAAAAGCAAAGAAAAAAATTCTTGCTGTAAAAGGCTACTTTTTGAAAATATTTGCGATTATGGACAAGTTTCGAAATTATTAGCACTTGTGGGCTACTTTATGTCATGCCAGTCGCGACTTCTATTCTCATTAGCGACATTTTCATTTTGAAAGTCGCTAATAGGAATAGCGAGCGGCCTATGCTTTAAAATATTTGAATTTTTTTGTTTACTGTCGTTATTCCCACTAACGACCTTAGTATATATGAGGTCGCTAATGGATGTATTGAGATACTTAGTGATTTTTAAAGAGCTTTTGCTCTCTTTGAAAAAAAATATATTTAAAACTGGAAATAGCGACCTTAGTATACTTCGCTTGTTATTCGCAACAGCGACCTCAGTAGGAAACTCAATCTCCTTATTTTTTTTTATAAAATTTGCTAAATAGTCACATAACAAGGCCTCTATTCGAAATAGCAACCTTAGTACAATAAATGTCTCTATTCCGAATAGCGACATTTGTACAACTAAGGTTGCTATTCCGAATAGCGACCTCAGTTTCAAAAATAAATTGATTGTTATTTTTTCAGAAAGCAAAAGCTTTCTAGATTTTGCTAAGTGTTTGGATATAGTTCATTAAAGGTCGCTAATCCCATTAGCAACTTCATATATACTTTGGTCGCTAATATAAAAAGCGACAAAAAAAAAAAATTTCAAAATATTTTAAAACAACGACCGATATTTTTATTACCAACTTTCAAAATAAAGATGTCGCAAATGAGAATAGAGACCGCTGCTGATGTGGCAAAAATTAGTCGAAGAGCGCTGATAGTTTCCAAACTGTCCCATAATCATAAATATGTTCAAAAAGTGACCTATGCTGGTAAAAAATTCTCTATTATGGACGAGTTTCGAAATTATTAGCACTTGTGGGCTACTTTATGTCACGTCAGTCGCAACTTCTATTCTCATTAGCGACATTTTCATTTTAAAAGTCGCTAATAGGAATAGCGAGCGGCCTATGCTTTAAAATATTTGAATTTTTTTGTTTACTGTCGCTATTCCCACTAGCGACCTCAGTATATATGAGGTCGCTAATGGATGTATTGAGATACTTAGTGATTGTTTAAGAGCTTTCGCTATCTTTGAAAAAAAATATTTAAAACTGGAAATAGCGACCTTAGTATACTTCGCTTGTTATTCGCAATAGCGACCTCAGTAGGAAACTCAATCTCCTTGTTCTTTATAAAATTTGCTAAATAGTCACAAACTATGGTCTCTATTCGAAATAGCAACTTTAGTATAATAAATGTCTCTATTTCAAATAGCGACATTTGTACAACTAAGGTCGCTAGTTTTAAAAATAAATTGATTGTTATTTTTTCAGAGAGCAAAAACTCTCAAGATTTTGCTAAGTGTTAGAATATAGTTTATTAAAGGTCGCTAATCCTATTAGCGACTTCATATATGCTTTGGTCGCTCATAGAAATAGCGACAATAAACAAAAAATTCAAAATATTTTAAAACAACGACCGATATTTTTATTAGCGACTTTCAAAACAAAGATGCCACTAATGAGAATAGAGACCGCAGGTGATGCTGATGTGGCAAAAAGTAGTTCACGAGCGTTAATAATTTTGAAACTGTTCCATAATCATAAATATTTTCAAAAAGTGACCTATGCTGGTAAAAAATTCTCTAAATTGCCCCTTAAGAGCTTTGTCCCTAGATGTTAGGAATTGATTGATCCAGTCGAGCAGACCAACATGCGATATGGAGTAAGGTAGCACAAAAAGGAGAATTTAAAAGAAAAGGTAGTGCTGACTAAACTCCAATTGTTAAAACATTGTTGATCGAGATTATAAAATAAAAGAAAAAAGAAAAAAAAAGAATGCTGATCTTAAGATGAACTTATATGAGTAATGCTACATCCAGTACCGTACTACCATAGAATCACCTTCTTTCCCCTCATTTTTAAAAAAACACTAATTCATACTGAAGCTGAATGTAGTAGCTAGCTAGGGAGTCTTGGAGACCTAGCATGCATGCATGTGGAAACTTGGTTTGAGTTTCAGATAGTTTTGATGTAAATAAAGTCTAATGTCTAAGTTAGAGCATTGACAACGTTGTTTCTCATATTTAAGAAAATGACACAAATAAATATAGAAAATCAGTGTGATGTGCGTAGTGATCGTTTGTTAAGTTTCTCAAAATATAGCTAGACAAAACAACTTGTATCATCTAGTAAAAAAATATATTTTAAAAGGTTAAATTAATAATTTTTAAGTTAATTAACTATTGATTAGATATTAAAATAGTTAAATTAAATATTAAAATATATACTAATACCTAATTAATACACTAAGATCACCTTATGTGCTGGACGGGAGTCCAAGCAATTTTTGGCGTTTGACGAATTTTAACATTTTGTGTGTGTGTGTTCAGACGGTACAACATATACCGTCTGATCATTTTAAAAAATAATTAAAAGAAAATGGTCAGACGAAACAACATGTTTCGTTCGATCACATTTATTTTTAAAAAAAATTAAAATAGGAACGGAACAACATATTCCGTCCCCTATAATTTGAGAATCGTCAATTTCGTTTGTCAAATATGAGAAGCGACTGTAGCGTTTTTGCCAAAATATGGCAAAATAGCAAACAATTACAGACGCTCATTTATCATAAAATGAGAAAATGACAAAAATAGCAAACGACTATTGATGCTCTTAGAAACTAGGTGTATTGACACTAATTTACGAACCATTTTAAGGCAATTTTTTTAGTAAGATCCACTATGAATTAGTGAGATATCTTTATTGATTTGAATTCTCTTTGATGAGTAGATCAAAATCATATATTTACTTGCTTAAAATGGTTAAGGGTTGAACGAGGAATTGTCTCCCTAAGTGAGACGGTTTCATTTTTTAAAATGAGTTAGGAATTTTAGTTTCACATCAGAAAAAATCAAAGGAATTAGAAGATGATATATAATAACAACTTCTTTCTTGGCATTGTAAGATAGTAAGTCAAGAGACTCTCTCTAGTGCGTGCAGAGTGTGCAAATCTCGGACCGGATACATTCGGGGCTTGTGTGTGCTCATACGTCCTGCAGACACGAATGCCAGGTGTAGGAGCCTCTCTTTTGATACAGTTTGGATTTTCAAGCGCTGTTCAGTTCGATAGCGTGATGTAGTGCCTGCGTCAACTCTTCTGTCGTTGCATCTTGGAAGACAGACACCTACACAAATTTCAGCACCCGGACGAGACGAAATCTGTTTTAAGGAGATTGTGTGGTACACAAATTGTTTAGTTTGTAATTTTGTTATTTTTATTATTTTTTTTATTTGTTAGTTTTTCTCCCTCTTCGATCTTCTTCTTCTTCTTCTTTTTCTTCTCACATTTTGTACCTCTCAATCATATCTGATTTTATTGCAAACGATATTTGTAAACAAGATTTTGTAACGGTCTATGCATGCGGTAATACATTATATGGCTTTAACTTAACGTATATATGCTTTTCTTTCTTTCTTCTGATGAAACATTTTCATTCAGGTTCCAAGAACCTCTCTCTTTATCTTTAAAAGGTTAACAGCATGCATGAGCTACAAAATTGACCTGCTTTTCACTGAAGAAGCTGCAAGTCCGTCCCCAAATTTGAAGTGGTTAAAAGTAAAGCTCACGTGCTCGCTCATCAATTAATTGACCTGCTTTTGTTAATAGTGGTTAATTTCTACTAATTGTGCATGTTTATGGTGGAAAAAAAAGCAATCAAATAGTCGCAAACAGTTCAAGATCTAGCTAGCTATTAAAAGATTCGATCCCCCTTTCTAATTGGAAAGATATTGTGATTGAATTGAGCTTTTATGTTTTTGATATGGGATAATAAGGGACCCAATCAGGACCCCCAGATCTCCTTTAATCCCGCTCTCCTGTGTTCATCAGGTCAAACAGGTCAAACGGGCTTCAGTCCATTCAGGCCCACGGGCAAACGGGTACGACCCGCTCCGTTAGGATCACAGATCCGTTTGTCCCTGCCTATAAATACCAGCTCCCCTCCTCACTTTAAAATATAAATCAATATTTTTCCACCTGGATTCCAGTTACTGTTGCTTTCTTAGTGACTGACTAGACGTCGGAGGACCTGTCATCGAGACTTCTCCCAGTGTTTTTAGGCAGTGTGCAGGTACAGAAGGCCAAGTCGAGCCACTTCATCCGAGCCGAGCACCGGGCCTCTACCTAACTGCTGCTACTCCCGAGCTGGTCCTACTCCCTAGGGATCGGATCGACGCCAGTACCACAGTTTTTCTTTTGGTTTGATTCTTATACATTTCATACTCTCCAGAATTGGTGCTATAATCAAGTGAAAAGCTGCATGGAGACTGGAGTCGATTGAGAATAAGATGTTCTCTATATTGGGAAAAATTTTGATTTGCAGCATATTTTTTTTTTAAAGTTGAAAGAAAGAAGAAAGACTTGCCAGGGACGGATCTAGGATTTAAAAACTGGGGGTGCCTTTATCTATTAAATAATTATATAACTCGACAGAAAAAAAAATTAAAAATAAAGTAATAATATCTCATATAGTTAAAATGGCATAATGAAGTACGCTGCAACTTGAATCAAATATATAATTCTATTACAACTTACAAGTTTAGTTGAACTCTCCTCTTCTTCATAGCCTGAAACGCTTAATTATATCTAAATTATCGACTGTGCTAAACACTTCCTTCTCCACAAAAGTGATTAGACAATCATTAAGCCAAGGATTTGACATCCTGTTTCTCAACTCATCCTTCACATATTTCATTCCTGAAAAAACTCTCTCAACAGTTGCGGTTGCCACCGGAAGAGACAAAGCTAATTTCATAAGCCTATACACATAGTTATATGTCTTGTTCTTCTTTGTTTGCACAAGAGTCTTAGAAAGATCTGAGAGCCCCTTCAAATTGGAAAATCTATCATCAGCTTTAACACTTCTAATATAGTTCTCAAGTTGGCTAGACAACTCCCCATCATCAACATCAAGAAAGTCGTTAGGATACAATCTCGCTAATCTCACAAGCGATTTAATGTCAAAAGCCTTAAATGACTCGCAAGGACTTAAACATGAAACGCAATGCAGCAACTCAATATTCTCAGGAGTAAAACGGTCTTCCAATTCATTCAACACCAAATCTATGATACGCAAGAAACAATCATTTCCGAAATAATGCAAATTTGTCACAATAGGAGCATTGCGCTTCGACTTATTAATTTTCACATACCTTGCATCCATGTCGGGCACATCAATCTCAAGGTTACCACAAGATCCTACAACTTTTTCATAAAACAATTCCCATCCACCTTCTCGCATTTCCATAAACCTTTCCTTGTTGATTCGGACAAGTTCCATAGCATTCACAATATCTTGCTCACCCTTTTGTAATGCTTGAGACAAATCATTTGTAACAGATAAAACATCAATCATTAAATGGAGCATGAAAATGAATCCAAAAGTTTGCATCACCACCAACAAACTTTGTGGTTCACCTTTACACGTTCTATCACTTTGAAGATCTTCCAACACTTCAAGAATGGGAGTAAACAAGTCATGTAACCGATTCAAAGTCCGAAAGTGAGATCCCCAACGTGTGTCACCCGCTCTTGCAATAGACATTTCTTGATTCAACCCCGTACCAGTTTCAATCAAGTCATTATCAATTAATTCTGCAAAATAAGCAACTTGCTTTTTACAAAGAAGAGCTTGACGTTTGTTAGATGCACGAAGGAAAGTCACCACACGACTAACTTCACAAAAAAACCAATCAACATCATCATGATGCCTAAGAATTGAAATAAGAACCAATTGGAGTTGATGTGCAAAACAATGGACATAATAGGCCTGCGGATTCTCATTCTGAATCAAAGTTTTCAAACCTCCAAGATGACCTCGCATATTACTTGCTCCATCATATCCTTGACCTCGAATTTTAGATATGCACAATCCTAACCCGGACAACAAAGTTTCAAGAGCCTCCTTAAGTGCTTTTGCACCTGTATCTGCGACGTGAACAATGCCAACAAATCTTTCAACAATAAAACCTCTTTCATCAACAAAACGCACAACCACTGCCATTTGTTCTTTGCCTGAACAATCCCCAGATTCGTCGACAAGGACACAAAAGATGTCATCTCCAATTTCTTCAACGATTTTTTTAATTGTTTCAACAGCACATGCATTTGCAAGATCTTTTTGAATAAGTGGAGATGTCATCTTATGATTTTCTCCACCACTTTTTATCGATGCAGCTATGTGATCACAATTTCTTGCCAAAAGATCTACTAATTCAAGAAAATGACCCTTATATATAGAGTCTTTCCCTTCATTGTGTGCCCTAAAGGCTAATCCACCTCTCACAAGAAATTTGACTGCTTCAAGGGATGCATTTAAACGAACCAGATAATCAGATTTCTCTTTTGCAGAATGTTTTGTATAAGAAGACTCGATACTCTGTTTTTGGTTCATGAGAGCTTCACATAATTGCACACAATTCTTGTGATGACTTGTTTCTTGGTGGTCAGTTAACTTGCTCTTTTTATTCCAAATCTTAAAACCATCAATCACAAATGCAGTTCTACTGTTTCCTAACCCCGTATAAAACAAATAGCAATTCAAACAATATGCAGCCTTTTCTTTAATACTATATTCCAACCAACTATATTTATCAACCCAATTAGCCTTAAAACTACGATTCTTCCCATAAATTGTTTCAACATGATAACTCTCCAAACGGGGTTGAGTAGGGCCATGTAAAAGATAAGCTCTTCTTACCTCATCACGCTCATTTGGATGATAATCAAGAATAGGTTTTCTTTTTCCGGGATCCAACTCCAAATATGCCCATTTTTCACTAACATCATTTGGTAGCTTGGGAACTTGTGGATTTGGATTTATATCTACTTCATCAGCCAATGGTTCACTTTCTTGTTGAATTGGTGGTGCACTTGTAGATTCCTTGGATTTTGATACCAATTTATAATACTTTAACATCCTATTTCATAAACCAAACATCAAATATATAATTAGAAAAAATTTAATGAGACAAATTGCGAACAATTCGGGGCCAAAAATATAATTAAAAAATAATAGCAATACTTAGCATCCTATTTCATAATCAAATATATCAAATATATAATTAACATAAATTAATTGAGGCAAATTGCTAGAATTTTGGGGCCAAAACATAATTAAAAAAAAGCAATAGATCATAGATGCATTACATACTTGAAGATTTGACAGATTTGTGCTCCTGTTTCGAACTTTCGGTCCCGGCACCGGCAGAGGAGGGTGGCGGCGTCGCGGCGAGTGGCTGAGTGGCGTCGGGATGTACAGGGAGGGAGTCGCCGGGGTGCAGTGGCAGTGGTGGGGGAGGGTGTCGCCGGTCGCGAGTGGTAGAGAGAAGCGGCTGCGGGAGTCTGGAGAGGAATGGGAAATGGGTTTCGTTCGGGTGACTGGGTGAGACTGTGAGAGAGAGATGGGAAGAGCCGAAAAGGAAGATGAATAGTAGGGGTTGGCGGCTGTGCAGTTATGGGAATATGAAGGGTAATTATTAATTAGGGTTAATAGGCCTGTGCAGTTAAAAAAAAGGTGGGGGCCAGATTTGTTGGCCAAAAAGATGAAGCTGTAGCCAGGATTCGAACCTGGGCCAGCAAGATAAAACCCAATACATTTACCATTAGTACTAGGAGACTTTTTGTAATTCTGGGTGGTCCTGGGACTACTTAGACCCATGCCAAATCCGTCCCTGAGACTTGCAGGGCCTATTTTGTAACTGATCGATTTGCAAAATCAAGACTAGTTGCAATGCTTGGGTGATCAATAAAAGAGTTGCTACTCGAAAATAAGTTATTTTATAGTAAGTTGCAAAAAGTAGGTCACTTGCAACTTTAACTTGCACTCAAGTGATATTTGAGTGTTTTATTCTTTGTTTCACTTACTCCGCCCACCTTATTATTACTAGTAATTTACACGTGCGATGTTTTAATCATTTCAAAAAATAAAAACAAAAAGTCTGACGCAGGGAGGATTTGAACCGGAAACATTCTTTATATTAGTTATGTACGTGCGTTGCACATATTGGTAGAATGACAAAATGACAAATGACAATAAGGCCTTCTCCCATTATAATATTAGAGATATATATTTTCTAGGTATTGTAATTGCAACTGCAGTTGCTGTTGCAGTTGCAAGAGAATTGATGTTTGTCAAACCTATCCTAAGAAAATGATGAAGGCCCTCGCTTTTTCTACATTTTCCTGACTATTTTGCATCCAAATTCATATTAGGATATAGGGGGAAAGTAACTCCATCCAGTCCATTTACAGGCTCATATGAGTCTCTTGTTCACTTAGACTTATATGAGATTTTGGGATCGAGTAGTTACAGACAGTAAAACTTCTTGGCCTTTATATTCTGAAATTCTGTGCTTAATTTTGTTGCTCTTTTGGCTCCTTGAATTGCTGGTTGTTGTTTTTTTTTGATTTTAACTGGGTATCCATCTCCCCTCTATGGTTCAGACTAATCCCAGTCCCGTGGTTAGGTTTTGCGCTGGCCCATCTATAGCCCGCGGCCACTGGCGCAATGTCAACTACAACACCACGCTGTTGACTCTTGGTTTGGTGTGCACAAGACGTGCTCACTTGTACTAATAAATTTGAATTTAGTGTATCAGATTTTTAGAATTAATTAATATCAAAAAGAGATTCAAGAGAGATTCACAAATATACAAACAAGAAAAGTCCGTAATAAAGGAAGATTGCATCTACAAGCTAAAGAGGAAAGAGCTCTCAATTAAATAAAGGGAGATTGCACTTACAAGCTAAAGATGAAAGAGCTCTCAATTAATTGGCCTCCAAGCAATATATCAAGTCTGAGTTTTTAACAATATTTTCGTGAGATATTTATTGTAATTGTTTGATTAAAGAGAGATGAGTTTATGGTTAGAAAACAAAGTAGATTCGATTTATACAGCCAACGACTGGTCGACCGTACCTTATGTCGGTCGACCGTCACAGTCGACCGCAACCTATATGAGTTAAGATAGCGGTCGACCTTTCAACTCTATAGTATGCCAGAGAGCTGAACGATTAACCACACACTTTGACTGGCGACCGCAACTTGGCTGTATATCTTTTTTAGAATGTATCGTTTTTTCTTTTGATCGATATACTTTATTCTCTATTTAATCGAACGAATCCACTATGTCTTCTTCACCTATTCCTTCTAAGAAAATTACTTTGAACTAATCTTTTGATAATCAATCCGAGTGTGAGCGTTGAATTGGTTGTATTCTTTAGTCAAGATCTCAAACGATCTTGAGTTTTATTTTATTTTCTTTTCCACTACGGTGAGATTGATGGGACTTGGATTAGAAGTCTTGTGGGTGTAATAGGTCTCTCGGCCTGAATCCGAGAATCACTGTACTGAGGGTTTTTGAGTATAGTGGAACGCTTATAGCGGAGAATTGCTACAAGTAGGTGGTGTGGACGTAGACCTGGGGGTCGAACCACATTATATCACTGCGTCATCTGAGTTTGCTTTTCTTGCCTCTCTTACATTACTTTGATTTATTTTACTTTATTCTTTAAATTTTTTAATTCTGCACGATCACCCTATTCACCCCCCTAAGGGTGATTAACACACGCCACACTTCCGAACTGAATGAAGCATTGAACTGTATCACCACCGACCAAGAGAACACCATACAAACAAAGAATGACAAGAGTGGGATTCTGATTAGAGATTTTTTTCGGGTGCCTAGAATGAGAGGAAGATGCCTCAATTTATAGGCTTCTAGAGAGAGAGGTGAATGAAAGCAAAAATTAAACACTAGACAAAACTATTTCGTCCGTTTGAAATGTGTGAATAAATGCAAAATTAAAAGAAAAATATTTCGTCTGTTTTGTTTTTAAATTGCAATGACTTGTCCGTTACAAAACTTTATGGTGGACAAAAACGTTAGAACATTTATTTTGACCGTTACTATTGGAAAAACCTAAATTAGGGCAAAAAGGAGGTTCAAGTTGGTCTGGCATTTATGTCCGCATACAAGCCGAATGGAATCTTAATCTGGTCCAAGATTTGCACCTCTGTGCGTGCGTGAGACATGGCCTTCAAGTTAATTTATATCAGTCTAGTCCAGGTTTTCAAGGCTTGCTCCTTACAGGAAATCACCTTCAATGCCTCCTGCCCGCGTGGCCCGGCAAAAACCCGAACATTTTCTTTGCTGAGAAATATCCTATTCCCGCATGCATATACTATGAGCTTTTATCAACACTCTCTCGTTTCTGAATCCTGGGTAATGGGTATAGCTCAAGTGTCTTCAGTAAACTGTTCAGCTTAGTTCCTACAGCATTGAAACCAAGTGATGACTGCAATGCTTTCCTGAGAGAAATTTTTGTCGAGGAAGAGGTGTTGAAAACTACGTGGACATCGGCAAAAAATCCTTCAAAATGATTCAGTTAAGTTGACAAAACAGCTTTAACTTCTATTACGCAGGTTCAGGTGACAACATTAGCCGAAGTTTGTCTAATTCCATACTTGTATCTATTTTGTGTGTGCATATATGCTTGGAATAGTAGAGGTAAACCTGATTACGTATGCTTAAAATTTCAAGGTCATACAATATTCTGACTCCCAAGTCCCAAGTAGAAAGCCACAATTGATTTATTTTTCTATTATAAAAGCACGCATAAAGAAAATTTTGAATATGTCTAACAAAGATCGGAACAATAGATCTTATATACCTATACTAAATCTCAGTCATCCAAATTACTAATTATATTTTATATTTTATATTTTATATCTTATATCTTATACTAATAGGAGAGAGTGTGTAGTGTGCATTCTTGATATATATATTCTTCGTACCCATTCCCATATTCCCGGAAATCTTCATACCCACTCCCATATTTCCGGAAACTCTCTCGTTCCTAAAAATCTTCCAATCCGTGTACCAAACCCCTCTGTTAGTGTCATTTGAAAATCTATCAAAGCGTGTGACGCACGTACATAACTAATATGAAGAATGTTTCAGGTTCGAGTCCTCACTACATCAGAATTTTTATTTTAATGTTTTTATTAAGATGGGCATCCCACATTAGTATCACATTTTGGTAAACGAAAAAATAGACACATACCACATATTAAAGAAAAATGAAGAAAAATCACAAAATGCTACTAATCCAGTGCTCTCGATCGACTGAATATACATCTAATACTAAAAATCTCTCCCATATATCAAACCCTAAAAACAAACTTATTAGTTTATTAAAATTTAGATTTATTTTTATTTGGAATTGCTGCTTTCATAGCACTATGTTAACGATATCATTCTCTTAAATACTTTTAGAAATGCTTTAATAATACTCAAAATCAGAAACAAAAGCCACACCAAAGTATTGTTAGAATTAATATAATACCAACACTTACATTTCAAATCTTGAAAATAGTAACTTGCCTAAATTATATTGTACTTCAATGACTGTAATCTATAGGTGTAATCTTCGATTTGTATTTAATTTCGAACCCAAATTCATATTTAGTTTTTGTATGTATCTTCGAACGGGGAACGGGGGTGACTTCTATATTTAAGTTATTCTTTTAACTTATGATAACAATTTGAAACAATGTAGACTTTACTTATTAGAAAAACAAAAAATCTAGGGTACTAAATATGCAAATTCTTTAATAAAGATAATAACCATACACAAAATGGTTCTATGTATTTAATTCCGAGTTACAAAGATCAATGCTTCCCATCTTCAACTTTTCTAACCATGTAAGAGCAATTGATACATGGGGAGAAATATGATGATATGTTCTTGATTGGATCTAAGGCCCATTTAGTAACTTGCAATATAAAATTAAACATTAACAGGCCCATTTAAGTCCTCCAATGTGAAAAGCCCAGTTATTGTTCTTTAAAGAACAGGCCCAATAAGTGGGCTTCTCTCTTCTGTGTTTCGCTTGGGCGCGCTTCTCAAAGCAACCAGGTTCCTCTGTTTCTTCCTGTTCAAGTTCAACTCTAATAATTTCCTCTTTTTCGTTGCATTTTGCTCATCATATTGATTCTTATTGCACCAATTACCTTTATCTGCAATTGTTTCTAATCCAGTTATATACATAAACCTTAAATAACTTACAATTTTTGTTACCATTGAATTGTAGCTCAGATGGCACATGTTTGGGACAGATATCTCAAATTCAAGATTATAATTCTTGTTTGAAATCTATAATGCTCGAAATTTGTATTGATTTGAATTAGGTAAAGAGTTCATATAAATCATTCTTTTAGGTTAATTTCTCTATTGAAATAAAAGAGAGAATCTTTGTAAAATATCAGGATGTACTAATTTTTCAATTGGAAAAATAGGAATCAAATATCCCCCTCACATGCATAAGCATAGCTGGAAAACAGATCAATTATAAAATTTTGAGGCCATACCAAACATGGAAATGATTGGATAACCTCTACAAACAAAATTGGCCTCAATTCAACCATATCCAACTAAATAATGTAACATATGAACTTTTTATAGACAAACATGACTCCATCTCGTTCATGATAAGCCCCACTTTATGTAATATATGAATCAATAGGACCCCCCTCAGTCTCATAATGTCTGAGGATAAGCACCCCTAGTAGGATTTTTTGATGTTTGATGTATGCAATTATCGAACAAGCTATGATCGATGATCATCCATCTGTGAAAAGTAAACCAGCAGGAAAGCTATTCCGAGCCCGGAAACAGATTCTTGTTATCATAAGAACAGAGAAGATAAGAGTTTTTTTTTTTTTTTATTTTTTTTTATTTTTTTTTTTTTATAATTTTTTATTTTTATTTTGATAATAGGGATAGAATCCGTAGATTGTAGCCAATATATTCACACAGAGAAGATAGAGTTAAGTCCGACATTGGAAAAGATCTGGCCATGTTATTCAGATTTGAAATATTTCAAATGTATTCAGTTTGTCAAGTTCGTTAATTATCTACAATACAATATACTTCTAACATAAAACATTCATGTTAATGATGTATGTGTTTGGGAATGGAGGTAAGTTATGATAGCTCGAGTTTTGTGGTGTTGTCTCTCAGAACCTCATTTTTTTTCTAGGATTTGCATTGATTGCGAACCCATTTAGGATCAGATTGGAAACATTTAAAAGTTGGAGAATGGAAAGGAATGGAATGAAAATGAATGAAGAGGAATGGAAAGAAAGGGAAATGGATGAATTAACTTTATAAGTTGTGTATGTTTGGCAACTGGTGGTATGGAATTGATTTTTTTTTTGTTTCCATTCCCTATTCTTGTTTGGCAAACAATGGAATACTATGGATTACGACATTTTGAATTTTTTTTTTTATAACATTTGCACATGGACATACTTCAGACATTTTGCATTTTGGGTTGAGTAATGAATACAACTGTTTTCCTGGAAAGAAAAAACATACTTCTAACACTCACACAGCTTAAAGTATGGATTATGACAATATCCTCCAAACTCAAGCTAGAGCACTCTACGTTCCGATCAACAAAGAAGTTTGATGACAAGTATTTTGCTAAGGAAGGCAAAAGGAAGCAGAAAAAGAGTGAGGGAGAGTTTTTTGAAGGCGAGAAAGAGGTTTGCGTACGTCCTTAATTTTAATCAGTGCTCTTGCCAGTGCTTAGAGTTCAGATAACTCCGGTTTGGCATTCGTGTATATGTATTGAGAAATAAACATACCAAATTGCAAGCACCCCATTCCTCTTTATTCAATTTACCTCGTAATTCTTAATCTAATGTACAGAATGCAATCTCTGTTCTTCTTTATTCACCCCAACCTATAATCCCGAATCAATCAATCGGTATGCACAACACAAAAAACTACTTACAGTATAACAATATATTCACACAATGAATGCATGCACCATGTATCTGAATGTAACACAAACTAATCCCCAAAAAAGATATTTAACATGTAACATCTTTGATCAGTTCTCACTCATCAATCTGCTTCCTACTAGCCCGCCTTGACCGCCTGCGCCGAGCTTTGTCGATCCGTGGAAATTTCGTGTCCCCGGACTTCCAAAACCTCTCCTGCTCTTCAGGAATAATGTCACAGTCGGGGAAGGTGTTAGGGTACCGGTTTACGTCATAACAGAAGGAGTAGGTCATGTACTTCTGTCTGTATCTCAGCATGGCAGCACGCTTTCGTGGCGTCATGATGGCAAAGTCGGACTCAGAGAGGAGGGTGTCGGAACGGGCGCATTGTTGAGGGGAAGGGTACTCTTGGATGGGGCTGGTGGGGCAGCCTAGGAGGACGAGGTCGGAGAACTCTGCGATGAAGGGGGCATATTTGTAATTGGCTTTGTACTTGCCACCGTCGGTGGCCCATGTGGAGCCGTCCCAGATGGTGGCGTAGAGGGACATGGGTTTGGACGGGTAGTCGCCGCCCATTGACTCGGTCCGGATCACTTCTCGGATCGGGGTGTCATCGATGTAGAATCTGTAGAGAAACAGATATAGACATATATAATAAGATGTATGGATCTAAGATTTTCTCTGCTATGTATGTCAATGCATTGATAGATGTATGGATTAGGACTTAGGAGAAAATGGAGCTGACATCCTGTAATCGGACAATATATATTATGTTCCTTTAGGATTTCATGTAGTGTAATAAAAAGCATGTAAAATCACGTGGTACACAAATGTATGTAAGAACCAATTGATGTACCATAGATTCATGTAGTTATTTCTTTCTCTCTATAGTGTGCGTGTATACTGCTGTTGGAACACTGAATACTACTTAATTGAAGAATTCAGTGCAACTAAGACTAGCTTGATTGACTACCATATCATTATTAAACTCAATTCTGGCAACAAAGCCTTTTTTTTTTTGGGGGGGGGGGGGGGGGGGGGGGGGGGGAGTTAAACAGCCAGGCCATTTTGTTAGCTGGCATTACGGTATACATGCAATTTCGTGCACTACCAAACACATTATGTACGATTAGTTGGCCAATATAGAAAACTAGCTAGAATTTGGTTCTTGTAATCTTAATCTAACCCACGTTGTCGATCAAGAACGCTGAACGAAACAAAAAAAAGAAGTGCAAGTCTGATTTTGTTAGAAAGCTGCGCTGTATCACAGCAATTACTCAATACACAAATCCGACTTTAGTAATTCAGAATCTTGGATGTAGCATATATATCTTATATTGTTCTTAACTCGAGAAATTGATTGATTAATTTACTTACAGAATGGTCTCTGAAGTCCAGAGGATGGAATAACGGTGAGGGTCTTCAGTAGGATCGAAAGGAAGAAGATACCGCTCCTCACGCCCTCTGCTCGTGCTTCCATTCCCATACACATTGGTCTGAATTCTCCAATCTTTGCCTCTGATGTTCCCCAGAAACTCAAAGTCGAGTTCATCATGTGTTTTCTCAAATATGTCCCCGTTTGATGTCTGCAATTTAATTATTATTATTACCTTCATCATTCTTTACATAATGCATATGCATGGATTAATTTAATAAATTCAACAATCATAACGTATAACAAATATATATGCATCATTAATTAATAATACATGTACATGTTTAATTATTTTTTGATGTAAGTACATGTTTAATTATTGAGTCTATCAAAATTTATTTAAGATAGTTATCACAAGTGGCCGGTATTATATAACAGTTGTTCTTCATCTTCTGATTTGAACTACTCTTCCTGACATTAACCAACCCTTCATTATGTATCTACACAATTATGTATATATACTCGTATACTTCTACAGTACATTTTAACAAACATTACATACTAATAGTACTTATAATGCCTCGATCGAGACAATAAATAAAACATCCAATCACTAACATAATTAAGATACATACTAGCACATGCATGCTAATAATCTAGTACATTACAATTGGCCGTTCCTTCTACCCGGATCATCACAATCATCAATATTGATATTATAAATTTGCTATTGTAAATGGAAAAAAGGGGTATGAGCAACTTGCTCATTTAGTAAATAAGCAAGTGATGATGTGGCATATATGTGATTAGAAAAGCCTTAAAAGAGTTAGTTGTCTCATTAACAATCTATATATTCTATATATTCGAACTATCTACCTATTTACTACATCCAAAAGTAGTAGATAACTTTGTAATCTAGCTAGTGCGCGCATTAATGGAAGAATCTTTGAGGTGGAAGGTATAATGAATGAAGTTGGTTTGGTTAGATATCTTGTCACATTTAACCTAGCTAGCTACTTAATTATTGGCATATATCCTCCTTTTCTATATCTACTAGTATCATACACGTGCACACGTGCACGTGAAAAAAATTGAAGAGATAATGAAAAGGGAAAAAAAAAATTAATTTCCAAATTGATCCACTTTCGAAAATATTTACGAAACTGGTCCACTGCCGAAAATATTTATCAAAGTTAGTCCATAACTCAACACGTGCGTTGCATGGGTTGGGTTAAGGACTAAGGGGTTCTCCCATTATAGTAGTAGAGATACTAAGTCCATGCATGCTCATGTTGGTATCCGAGAAGAAACAAATTATGACCTTATCAGATGACTAACTACTCCATCAATAGAGTAGAACCTAGCTATGCATAACTGCACAATATTCTTCGTACCCAAAAACAGCCGAGAAATAGATCAAGTGACAGAGAAAATCAGGTTTTAAAAAAAAAAAAAACTTAACACAAACAGAAGAAAAGAAAACTTACATAAAACGCGACTACCACACCTGCAGTATAATCAGATGGCAATTTGATGGACGCACTAAAAAAACCATGATCATACATGTCTGCCGAGATGAAGCCCGAACCTATACCACAAACCGAACCATAACGTACGGTATGAATACATGCATTAACACGACAAATTCGAAGTTTCACTGACTATATATAACATATATAATCAAATTATATGTACGCACCTGAGTACCGATTCAGTAGCAGCTTCACACTCCTCCCATCCTTGGACTTAACCACGTTGTCACCACCAAAGAGGGTGGAGTACCCCTCGTCGAACCGGAGTGTCGACACATTAAAACTCTCCGTCGACGTTGCCGTCAACAAGCATGAGAGGAGTAAGAGCTTGAAGAACAGAGGAGGAGAAGAAGACATGTTGGGATTTTCTTTGTTTTGTGTCAACAACTAGTTTCATCTGACTGGCCTCGTTCAAATATATATAAAAGAGGAGGTGAGGTGTAAAGGGATCTTATCAGTTTTTTTAAAAAAAATTTTAATTCCCATTTGTAAGAGATTTCTAATTAAGCAAATATTAATTAGACTGAGGGGTTTTGTGTAATAATTAGCTGGCCTTGACTGTGCCCCTGATTTTTGCTAAATTTACAGAATTGCCAATTAGTTAATAATTTTTCTAGTCATGCGAGATTGAGTGCGTACGTTAGTGTTAATCTTTACTAATCTCACTTCAAAAAGTTAAAGATCTGACTTTATTCATACTTATTATTACTTGTTAGATAAGCCTAAATAATGGGCTTATATGACCATTTCACCCTTTGAAGTTCCACTACATTGACCAAGAGTTTATATTGTGTTTTTTTTTTTCTCACATAAAGGTTCCCAAAAATCCCATTTCAGTCACTCATAAATTGCTATTTCATCAACTCAACATTTGATTATTCAGAACCTAAATTGTAATATCATGAAAAATTGTGATCTGTTGAATCTACTTTTGAGTAAAAATCTTACATAAAAGTGTCTTCTATGCTAGAAATAGTACGTATTTCTATTATTGCCAATTTATTCTCTTTTATACCATTCTCTTAAGATTTTTTCTCAGAATTTTCAGAAACATTCGACTTGGAACTCAAATTGTTCGTTTTTTTTTTAATCATTTTTGAATTTGATCGAGGGACTAATAGGAAAATACCAAATTGTGAGGAACTAATATGGAATTTCACTATGTGTTAGAACCTATGTGGTAAAAAAAAAAAAAAACACTTGAATTTATTGAAAGTGGCAGATTGAGTAAATAGTTGATAGTGTGAAGGATATATGTGTGATTATGGAGTGTTTCCTCTCTCGCTAAGCGATGAGCGATGACTTGCCACGCTGGTTTAGGGATTAATTATTAAAGTTTTTGAATTAGGTTTTGATTAAGAAAGGAGTTAGTGTAACCTAGCTAGCTTTGATGAATTAATCATTCATTCTGTCCTCAATTATTAAAAAGAGGTATGCAATGCTAACTGCTACCATCTTTGATTAATCCTTGTCTCTGATAGAAAATACACGTAGTACATAACTTAATCATAAGAGAAAATGTGCTACTCGACAAGTAGGTATGTACTACTTGAATTAGGAGAGTTAGGTGGTACTTGAATCTCCGACTACAAGTTTAACCCTTATTTTTTTTTTGAGGTAAAAGGTGGAATAATGCCACCATATTTCATTAATAAGAAGTTAATAAAACAATTCCGGCGTACCGGAAGAAAACAACAGTACAAAACAAACCAAAACTACAATGCAGAAATAAAAGAAACAAAAGAACGAAAAACAAGCCCCCCAACAAACCCTGGAGGGTGGGTCTAACTATTAAAACCTCAAGCAACCAGGATGAAACAACAGCTGGAATAAGCACTGTCATGACTGGAGTTTAACCCTTATTAACATCAAAGTATCATATACAATTAGAGAAAGAAAATCAAATAATGACAACACACATATATATATAGTCACTCCATATTCTGACTAAATACAATAGTATCTGCACGTGCGATGCAAGTCCTAATAAATTTTTAAGTAAATACTAAAACGTAATTTGGCTTTAAATCTGAGACCTTCATTTACTTATTACATACTCTTTACAAATTATTTCTAGTGACACCAACTTTTATTTTTTATTAGTGCCACTTTTGCAAATAATTATATCGTAAATAGATTTAAACTTAAAAAATATTATGATAACTAAAAATAGTTGAGTAATGAATAATTAATATAACTTCAACTTAAAAATGAAAGGTTAAGATTAGATTATTAGTTATCTACAAATAATAACTGCAAATTTTGTATTATCTCTACTACTATAATGGGAGAAGGCCTTTGTCCATAACCCAACCCGTGCAGCGCACGTGCAGGTAAAATTTTTTTTTTTTTCCCTTTTCATTACCCCCAATTTTCTCCACGTGCACAGCATGTGTATAATAGAGAAGATAATTTGTCCATTTTTTTTTCTTTGTCCTTTTCATTTCCTCCTCCCAAAAAAAAATTAAATTTTATCTACGTGCACAGCACGTGTATAGTACTAGTAATATACTAATATTAGATATTAGAGATAGTAGGTACACACGTCAATTGTGTGTTCTTGTTGCCTTTTGATTGGGTGTGCTAATTAACATTAATCAGTTTATGACAAATTTGATTTGAAAGCAACCAAGCACCTTCCAAATTCCTAACCCCTCTACAAGAATCACAGAAAAGAGAGACAATCAATCATACACGCAACAAATTTTCTTTTAAAAGCCACATAATATAAGTATTAATTTTTTTAAGTAAGATATTTATATACATGTCAATTTTGAAGGTTCACTTTCATTGTATGCTTTCCATTGAATCCCCAAATAATTAGTTACTACTCATAATAAAAATGAGACTAAAATAAAAAAAAGATAAATAGCTTGCAATCATCCTCCACAAGATGGAATTAAAATAAAAAAAATCAAAATCAAAATTATATGGTGAGCATGCGCCTCATATCCAATAATATAAATAAAGCCTATATTTTTCACTAAAAGGGTTAAAGCAAAGCGACTCATCGTAAAATCCACCAGCGATACCGTATGTATAATCATGTTTGAACATACATAAATTTATTTTTATAATTAACCGCTCATGATATCAGAAGAACTCAGATATCATCATTACAAACTGTAAGGACTATAACGGCATTTCTATTTCGGTAAATGAAACGACTCTAATTTGAAATAAGAAGTCCTACATGATCTTCTCAAATTTAATTTAAATATAGTGAAAGATGTTAATAGAATGTTTAGGATGGTCAGCTAGGTTGTATTATTATTGAAATTAAATTGGAGGTATGCATGAGAACATGAAAGAATGTCCAATACTAATCCCATATTGCCATGTGAACCAACATCTCACTTCCATGATAAAAATTAAAATAATATTAGAATCATTTACTTGTAATCTATTCATGTGCTATCATATATAATTCACAAGTATGCTTGGACTTGGATCATCAATTCATCATAATATGATACAAAATTAGGAGGCGTGAGATGCAACAGGCCACCAAATCAACCACCCCGGCCCCAACTTTTGGAACTAGTAATCAATTATTTATACCAAATTTTAAGCCAAAAAATAAATAATTGCACATACGTATATAACTATGTATACCAAGTGGAGAAATACAACACCCTACTGTATTTGTTTCCTTCTTTATTTTAAGCTAAGTCGCCATGTCTCATCTTCGTCGTTACTTAATTTTGGACGAAACTATTACTATGTAAACCTCTCTATATATAGTGGGAAAAAAAATTCAATTTTAATTTTGACGACATAAATACATCCACTGCACATGTGAGAATAATATTGAGCATGATTTGAGTTTTGTTAGTAATTAAGGTAATTAATCATAACAATTATGGTAATTTAGTAGAGCTTGATGTCGGTTTAGTGTGGGTGCATGCAGGACCGGCCCTGAGTTTACAGGATCCCGAGGCAAATTCTCGAAATGAGGTTTTCATACAAATAAAATAATAAAAATTGTTTAAAAACAATTCTTAAAAATCGATATATAAAAAAATAGATGTAGATTTAGGAATTTGAGAAGAAAAAATCTCAATATAAATCTAAGCCCAACTAAAATAAGCCGGTTCAAATACTAATTTTAAAAACATAATTCAAAAATAAATAAAATTTGAGGTCCCTTAGAGCATCTGTAGTCGTGGGCTAAATACCCAAAATTTGAAAAAAATTAGAAAAGGAGAGTTACACTCGTCGTCCAAATACCCAAAATTTGGATATACGAGAATAGTACATTGCCAAATATAGCAGACGATTTGGCAAAATGCAAAATATAGCTAACGGGAAATTTTCTTTCGTCCCTGAAAATTGACAAAGGAAAATATCTCGTCGCTTCGATTTTTTTTGAAACGGACGATAAACAATGGGGCGTCGTTGATTATAAAAATTAAAAAAAAAAAAATTGGGTGTCGAACGGTGTATTATACACCGTCCCAACCAATTTGAATAAGACAAAAAGGCTAGGCCGGTGTATAATCCACCGTCCCAGGCGCTGCAGTCAGTTTTTTTTTTTTGTCTTATAGTGCTAAAAAAAAATTAAAAAATTTGGGACGAGAGATAATCGATCGTTCGGCCATATTTTAGCTTTCAACGACTGCAGCACGCAGCTCTATTTTCTATTTCCAAAAGCCAAATACCCAAAATTTAGCTTAGAACGACTACAGATACTCTAAATACATACAAAGAAAAAATGTGTGGGGCACTAAGATTGCGAAAAAGTCGGGGGGTTGGGGGTTATCTCAATGTCTTTGAGAAGAGGCGAGTGTAAAACAGAAAAATGAACTTTTTCATAAAGGTCTCTCGCAAATCTACATTTCCTTAACAGTCTCTTATATACGATTCAATTCAACAACAATAACAAAAAAGTACCTCTATTAAGGTTTTGATGATCTGCTGTGAATAATGACTAACTATAAATTTAGTACAGTTCAAAAAGCTATAGTCTTAACTTCTTCAATACCCCAAATTTCTCACAAATTTTTCACAGTTCTTCCCAAATCTCATATAACTTTTTCTCCTAAATCTTCTAAGTCCTAAATCCTAAAAATCTCTCAGCGCTACTATGGTAATATTCTCCCCGATTTCAAAACATATTCTAAATGAGAACTTGAAGAAGGGTAGGGACTTTAAAAAATTATAGTAAACATCAAGTCATATGATAAATAGAGAAAAAGGCTAAATTTAAAAAAACCCCTTAATCTATTCACTATGTAGAAAACTTCACTGAACTATTTTTTACATAGAAAATCATACTCAAGTATAATTGTAAAAAACTCACTCTGACGGCATGAGTTTTCTGCTAAAGTTGAGTGAGATTTTTTTAAAATAATAAAAAAGATGCATGATGTTTTCTTAACTAACTTGAAAAGTTGAATTGAGTTATTTAATATACAAGTAGAAAGTAGATGTGATTTTCTGAAAATATATTTTAGGAAAATTTTTTGCAACCACACTTAAGTGTGATTTTTGTGCAAGAAAAGTTTAATAAGGTATTCTGCATTACGGAAATAGTTCAAGGATTTTTTTATCAAATTCAGCCCAAGAAAATTGTGAGTCTTGAGGTATCTAAATTGTAAAGTAAGGGCGTGCGTTTAATTTTTTTGCTAACTATGGCTATCCACTAACAAGCAGTAATCATATTATTATATTAAACCATCAAAATCCATAGCTGATGATAGAACTAGAATAGATATTTTTTGTTTCCTACTTACGCATGCCCATATCTTTGTTCTTCTATCAATTTCTAATTCCGATCTTCCTCCCCAATCTGATATTATGGTGCTGGTATAGACAGAATTTTCGTTATGGTCCAATTCTGAACGGTAGTAAATACCGAAACTTTGCAATATTTGATTGATCACAATTCTGTATATTTCATTTACTATAGAGGTTCCCAGAGAATTTATTAGACGGATGTTTCCAATAATACATATCAGAGACTTTTTTGCAAGGGAACCCTAATTGTTAGGGGGTTTTACACAAGTATAATATTTGTGAGGAACCTTTCCGTAAACAAAACCCAGATAATTTATTAAAGTAAGTAATGGAAAATCGTGTCAAGGAAGGGATCCAAACTAAAATTTCCAACCTTGTTCCACATTTCAAACTCGTGTGGGTTCCCTCCCCTGATTGGCTACTCCCTTGTCTCTTCGTCTTCCAAATATCCAAATTTTTCTTTAAAATGAGAACCAAAACGGCGTGGTTGGCCCAAAACTCAAAATTTGAATTATTGGTGAACAATAACCTGCCAAATATGGTAACCGATTTGAGATTTTGAAAAATATAGCAAATAGAAAACGATTTGTCGTCTATCGCATCGGACAGAAAAAAATTCTGTCTGAGAGAATTTGGCAAATCTGAGAAGTATCGTACGAAATTTAATTTTTCGTTCGATCGAAAAATTTAAAAAAAATGTAGAGACGGTAAATCAATTTTCTACGGTGAATCAATTTTCGTGTATATATATATATATATATATATATATATATATATATATTCATTTCACAAATCTTACCTGATTCCTTGGACGGGGGAAAGATTTTCGTCCATGGGATTTTTTGAATTTTTTTTAAAAAAAATTTGATGGATCACTTTTTCCGTCCGTTCCAATTATTTTTTAAAATTTTGGTTTTGTTCTTCCGACGATAATTCGTCTTTCATCTCTTATTTGAAAATATATTTTTTTGATGAAATATTTGAAAATATATGAATATCAAATTTTTAACGACCGATAACTGCAACACAAAGCTATTTTAACGATTTCCGTTTACCAAATACCTAAAAAAAAAAAAAATAGCTGTAGACGACTACAGATGCTATGCATCATCCATCCAACTTGCACAGTGCACATGCCTCGTTTGATGACTGAGTCCACGTGTCAGTTGACTTGACTATTGGTACACGTGTCATGCAACTACTGCATGGTAAGCCTGTGCTTGTTGCTATATCGTTGTCATGGTAATCGACCACATGCAGTTCTATAATGCGTCCAATTAGGTTATATCGAAAATTGATTAGATAACAGATATACACTCATATAGGGTTTTTTCCAGAAAAGCACCGACAATATTTTAAATTCAAAATAAGACACTCATAATTTACTATTTTCATATATATCACCCACAATGTTAGGCTCACTCCAAAAACAGCACTTCGTTAAGATTTATTAGTGACCACGGTTTGTAAATGACTAACATGCCCTTCAGTTAAATATACTCCAATTATATCCAGGGCCGGGTCTGTGTTCTCGGGGACCAAAACGAAGGCTCAAATAATTAATTTTAGGGGTCCCTAATTACAATATATTTTTTTACGCACAAAATATGTATCTATATTTATAGTAGAATTACAAATTTGGGGCCCTCTAAAAGCGTCAAAAAATTGGGAGCCTGAGACGGCCGCCTCACCGGCCTCAAGTGGGGGCTGACCCTGATTATATCCCACATTAACTCAACCTTCAAATATAAATTGATGAACTTGGGATAAAATTGAGTTTTTACTGATAAAAAATAAATTTGGATAATATTGAGTAACAAGTTGAAGAAAAACTAAAGATAAGGATCAATAAGGTTGAAGAATAATAGGAAGGGAGTTTCTAGTGAAAAATAAAGAGATTATCAGCCGTTTGATATTATAGAAAATGATGGGGGTTCAATCGTTGAATATAAAAGACATCAAATTAAGTGAAGGAGACGAATAATTTAGACATTTTACTGTCTTTCCATTAGAGTTATCGTAATATTCACCATTGTTTTAACACCAGATAACACAACTACTATTTTTTTGAGTTGGTCCAATATTATAGGTGTTGTATATGAAAATAATGAATTGTGTATATCTTATTTAAATTTTTTTTGATGAAACAGATAGAGTCAAGCGACTCCAGCCAGGCAATCAATAAATAATATGTAACTTACAAGACGGGTTTTACCAGAAGTAAAACAAAAAAACAGAGAAAACGCCTAACAAAGCAGAGAAAGAACAGATCTCCAAAGCTAGCATCTACATAGAAGCGAAAAAATACGCAATACAATAGAGACCCAGTAGGAAGCATCTGAGGGTATGGATAAGTGAACCAGCGACTGACGCAGGCTACTGATGTTGGGTCTTCCGACCTAACCTCAGCCCGGAGAGCGGACGCGCACCGGAAACTCTTTTCGATGCATCACAGAAGAAAACCAACGGTGGAAGTCTTGCAACAGCCACGGGTGGGGACGCAAGAACACCCGGTGGCGAAGACGCGCTGGACGCAAACGTCCCATAAAACTGGAGAACCATGAATAGATGACAACTAAAAATAACAGCAAAGGGGAACGTCCAGTCAAATAGACATAAACACTTTCCATAAGAACATGAGAAGACTAATACAACACTGCCGATGTCAGTCAGTAAAAGGCTGGAGAAGGGATGCGATAACATGACTAGGCCCCTACTACATAGTCCAGTTCCGTGATAAACCAAAGAGAAGGTGGCTTCATAAAAAAAACCATCAGCCACGACCCCTCCAATCCAGCCAAAACAATACAAAGTAAGTAGATAGCATCACTAACAACGGCAAAAGAGAGAAGGTGGACCTGAAGTAAGGTTCGAGAGCAAAAGATAGAGGGGAGAGGCACGACACTCTCCCAAGTAGTGATCCACACTACCAAAACACCCTCAACACTGCTCAATAAACGCAGTGAAGCAAGAGGGACACCGCAATGATCCCCAAATCCATAGCCATCCAGACAAAGGCAGCGTAAAGAAGTTCAGAGCACTTCATACATTGTCAAAGGGAGTAAGAAGAAAAACTACAGATACGTAGATATCAGAAAAGCATACACAAAAACATCAGTCATACCCCGACCTATAGCTAATCACAAATGACGAACAGATATAGTAGAGCCATAAACACTTCCAACAAGGCCAATGCCCAGAGTAACAAGGGAGAGAGTAATAGAAGCATAAACTAGACGCAGAGCAGCCTGCAGCTTAAGAAACATCAGATACTATAGGTTAGTAGGCTGATAATTACAACCAAAACAGACAATCAAAATACCCAGACCAAAAGCATCCCAGGCAAAGCCAACGATAGCGTCTCAAACATCTTGACAGCAACTAAGAAAAGGCCTAGAGGACCCAAAATGGAGAGAGTCAGAAGCACCAAAAAGCCAAAGCCAGAAACACCCTGCTGCTCCCTTACGAAGAAGTCAATCCTGCGAGCAAAAGAGAGAGAGGAAAAGAAACGGTGAGCGCAATAGTAACAAATCCAGCGGTTATAAAGCATGAAGGTTACTAAGACAAAGAACAGAGTCGTTTAATTTTTGATAAGCCAGAGAAGTACTGGCTTTGAACTTTGGGCCCGAAGCCCAAAGCTTAAAGAGAACTAAGAGTTCATCAATCATAGACGCTATCGAGCTGTTGCGATGCTGGAACAACATGTTGTTCCTTTCCTTCCAAATGATCCAAATGATGGTTTGAACCGACAACATCCACGCGCTTCGAAATGAAGCGTTAGAGGGCTGATAAGACCAACAGGATGCTAATAGAGGGGGGATCGAACCAGTATCCCATGCCAGGGTGCAAATCTTCCACAGAAGGAGGATGACGGGGCATCGAACAAAGAGATGGTTAACGTCTTCCGAAAGCTGATCGCACAAAGGGCATAGCTGCCCCCAAGCCAAGTTCCTTTTGTTAAGAACATCAACGGTAAGTAATTTATTATAAAACGCAAGCCAGGAGGTGATTTACACCTTAAGGGGGGTTGAGGAGTCCCAAAAAAATGCGCGATCGGCGATTGAACACCTCTAGAGTTAAGGAAACGATAAAAAGATCTAACAGAGTAAACGCCAGCTGACGACCAGCGCCAAGTGATACCCTCAATAGGACTCCACGCGAAGTTATTGAGGGATTCAATGAGAGCATTGAAATCATCTGAGAGGGAGTGGGGAAGGTCAACCACGAACGGGATGATCCAATGTCGAGCATCGTCAATGAAAATGAACGAATCCGCAACGGTAGCTGACAGGTTAGCAGCCAAGCGAAATAAAGAAGGGTACGCAGAGGAAAGTTTGGTGATACCGATCCACAAATCAGTCCAAAGTTTAGCTGTAGACCCGTCAGAACAGGTGCGAGAGAAACTACAATGGAAAGCGGCTGACGCCTTCCAGACCCCTTTCCAGAAAGGGGAGGCTTGGCGAGAAACTGCCGGGGGGAACTTCCACCAGTTAAAAGACGAGGATCGATAATTCTTGATGCACCGAATCCAGGTTAAGTGATCGAGATAATGAAATCTCCACAGCTATTTACCTAAGAGGGCAATGTTATGATTCCTAAGATCCAAAGCACCAAGGCCTCTTTTCTTTTTAGAGGTGCAAATCAATTTCCAAAAATTGTGAGTACCCTATCTGAAAAAACCCATATATATAAATATAATTGATATCTAACATACGTACATATGAAACCAAATGCGAAGTCAATTTCTTTGGTTGCAACCAGAAGTTAATGAAGATGAATAGGGTAGGTGAGCTGTCATAGCTAGCTACTAGTTATACTCTTTGTATTTGGGTCTATAAATAATTTGACATGAATCAGCTCTTCAAGCAACCTCCAACACTTGAAAATATATATATATAGGTTTTGTTTTTGTGTTTTTTTTTTTTCAGAAACAAGAAAGAACATTCGGCTCTAGCCTATAATAAATTAAATTAAACCAACAAATGTACAACCAGAATAGATTACAAACGGGCATCAAGGCAGCCAACACCACATCACATTAAAAGCAAACAAAAAACAAGCCAAAGTTAATGATAGATTAGCCTCCGACAAAAGAGACAACAGCCACACCAGGACTGAGCCACAGCAGAGACTCCACACCGCAGAGACAACGACCTCGGCCAAAAAGATGCCAATAGTCCCGCCGACTCCGACAGCAACACACACCGCAGATGCTCAAGGAACAGGTACACAGGCAGATGCAATCTAATGCCCCGAAGAAGAAGACCCAAGCTAGAGTCCCATCCTACACCGCAACTTGAAAATATATACGTTAGGTATTTAAGAAGAAGAAAATAATAAGTTTTAATCAATAATTTTCTTGTGTTTTATCATTTTCGTGTCAATATGAGAAATTTTTTTCCCTTTTAATTACAACTCATGTTACTACTGTGTCCTATTTTTCGATCGCTGAATTAAGTCTCATGAGATTTGTTCGTTTAGTCCTGAAAAAATAATGGAAATGGAAAAGGAAAAGATTCTACTATTATAATGGGAGAAGGCCTTAGTGGAATTTGTCCATATCCCAACCCGTACAACGCACGTGTTGGTAGAATTCTTTTTTTGCCCTTTTCATTTCCCCTTCCAATTTTTCCCACGTGCACAGCACGTGTATAATACTAGTATAGTTTAATGGCAACTATATGATATGCACTTGTGACCTGTCAGTTGCAACGAACGCATCTTTTTTGTCTTGTAATTTTTTGCTACATTAATAAATTGAGTCAAAAAGGGAAGGACAAGAAGGGGAGAACTAACTGGAATAAGCGAAAGAAAAATTCTCTTGAATAAGATGTTTTCTCTAATATCATATAATTTGTTGACTTATGAGAAATGTATGGTTTATGAAAATGATGTATAGAGAGAATATAGTAACTTGTGGAGTGCAGAATGATGGACCATATAAGATGCTTTCTCTATCAAACTAGCTGGAGAAGAGTAAGAGGTCACTTTGTACCAAATGGGCACTGCAGTCTTATCCCTCCTATACCTTATCTATCTAGAGATATAGAATATTAGATGATTGGTTTGAATAAGACTAAATTTGAAAGGACAAAAAAATGCTCTTGAATTATCTTCTTTATACAAAAAGTCTTACTGAACTTTTTTTTGCGCAACCGTACTCAAGTATAGTTACAAAAAATTCACTATGACGTTATAAGCTTTCTGCTAAAGTTGATTGGAGATTTTTGATAATAATAAAAAAGATGCATGATGTTTGCAAAGACGAATGAGTTTATCTAATACAAGTAGAAAAGTTACATGTAGTTTTTTAAAAATATACTTCAGAGAGGAGGGGGAGTTTTACAGTCATAATTAAGTGTGGTTTTCTGTGAGAAAAAAAATCCAGTGAAATTTTCTGGATAAAAGGGATAGTTTAAGAGTTATTTTTTTCAAATTTAGCCTATCTATATTAAGTACATAGATCATCATTTGTTTGAATTAAGGACCTAAAGACACCTAAAACTTATATGAATTTCCTATACATATCTAAAATAAAAATAATACTCCAATATCACATGAAGTTTTAAAAATTGGACCAAAAAGCATCCATCATTAAGTTTTCCTTTAAGTTAATGGAATATTCTTCTTAACGTTTAAAATAGTGTGAAATATCGATTTTCCCCTCATCTCTTAACGGGTTTAAAATCCGCCATCTCCACCACCGACCACCACCGCAACAATCTCCACCACCATCTCCATCAAATCATAATCATCTTCTTCAACCACCGAAACTCATTTCCTTCAACCTCCGAAACCGTCAACCACCTCCATCTCCAACCACCATCACCACCGTCACCATCACCGACTACCATCTCCACCACTATCTCCAACCACCACCAAAACTCATCACCGTCACCTCGGTCTCCACCGACCACACCACTACCCCGACCACTATCTCCACCACCTCCGAAACTCATCACTATCACCTTCATCTTCAATAAAAAAATTTAAAAAGAAAAAAATAATAATAAAACTGGAAAAAAAACTATTTTTTATATATAAAAAAATATAAAAAATGAAGAATATGACGATTGAACAGAGAAGAAGAAGAAATAATTGTATTTTTGTAATTTTGCGTTAATTATGTTAAAAAAATAACAAATTTGGTTTTTTGGTTTAACTTTTAAAACTTTGAGCGCAATTGGGGTATTAATATAACTTCAGACGTGCATAGTACTGCATAGGGTATTCAGATAAAATTTAGATGTCTTTATATACTTAATCTCATTTGTTTTTATTTGGCTAATATATACAATACAACAATAATAATAACACCAACTTGTATCCATGTACATGTATGGATGTGAAGGAAGGAGGTCCTTAATATATAACATCCGCATTGTTATATATTATATTAGTTTAGTCCCATATTGATTATGCATCAGTTTAGTATCTGTTCTTTTCTATATTCAGTTTACTCAATCAATCAATAAAGTATTTCTCCTTATCCCTAATTTCCGCATCCAACAAATAAAATAAATCATTCATGATTAATTTCAGTGATTATAAAAAGATTCATGACGAAGCATTTGTCCTCGGTACAAATTAACATTTTCCTTCGCGGTGTATATTGGCTTAGAAGTTAGAACCATATGATATCAACATTGTATCAGTGTCAGTGTCGTGTCTCAGGAGAGCAACAAACAATCCGGTTGATTCTTCTCTCTCGGCCGAAGGCTAACAACAGCAGCAGCAATCATCAAATTCCTTATGCGTAAAATGTATGAAGAAAATTTAAGGGAGAAAGAATGGAAAGTAAAATTATGGGCCCAATAAATCCAGTCCAATATGGAACAAGCCCAAACAAGTATTTGCAAGAATATGTACACCAAAGTGAAGCCCATGAGTCTATAATAATAAATCCTCTCCCTTTTCTTATTTTAGTTTTCTGTATTCTGATGAGAAAGTACGGAAGATTATCGCAGAATTCATTCGGTTATTTGGTATTTTGAACATTACGGATTTGCTATTGATTTGACATGTACCACAAATATTTTTTGTCACGATTTTACATTCGTAAACGTCCAAATAGTTACTGTCATTGTAAGAAGTAAATTTAATAAAATGTCAAATTGTATCTTTAAAATAAATTTTTTATAAAAAAAAACAAAGACATAGTCCTAAGACCCAGCCAAAAAAATATATGGGAGGGTTGGGTAGTCATCTGTACACATTCAATCCCATACATCGCCCTGTGCATAATTAATATAAAAGAGGTCTCACGTTCGAGACCCGACTACGTCGAAAATTTTACATTTAAAAATATATATTTATTAAGACGCATCACACGTGCAAATTAGTGAATTACTAGTATTATATAAAAAGAAGAGTACATATAGACAATATACACAAAAACAATTTACAAAATGTAAGACCGAAAAAGATACAAAATAAGAAAGAAACTCGAGAGGCCACCCAGCAACAGAGATAACTGTTGAAAAACTCCGACAAAGCAGCCGATTAGAAATCAGCCGAAAGTATAAAGAAACTCAGCAAACATTGACATAGAAGCCGAGCAACAGACAACCAAAAGCATAATGAAACTCATCAAATGAACAACATGCCACCACAAGTTCAAGCCCAAACAAACACCAGCAAAAAAAATAGTTCGAACATAAGCAGAGGAAGCGCAAGAGAAAACTAAAATGCATCGGCGGAGAAAAAAGCAGACGACAAATAGACCCAATAGGATGTTAGGGATTTTCCCTTCTTTAGGATCTTGTTGAGTTATTCAATGCAATCAACTCAAACCACCAAGTACATATGAGATCGTACCAACACCAAGCATATATGAGATCATACTAAACACACCAAAGCACACACAAATTTGTCTCGATTGGGGCTTTCGCCTTAATCCGAGGGAGAAGAAACTCAATATGTTATTCAACTACAGAACATACAAGAATATTACAATTTTCACCACGAATCTATCTCAAACTGCACCAGCAAGTACTAGTTGTTTACAATTAGAGAATCACTCAATCTTTTCTTCAATGAAGTACTCACTCTTGGCTCTCAATGGAGGCCAATAACAACAATATTTAGAGATCTAGAGAAACCCTAGTTTGATATCTTGATACAATAACTATTGGATATTCCTGAAGAGATAACCCTACGATAAGAGTCGTAAGATCTGATTTGAAGAGCAAGTTGGACTTCTCACGAATCACCAAGCTCCGGCCCAAATATTTCATCAGCGCCGCGTTCAGTCGACCGCACCACAAAGTCGGTCGACCATCCCCCTCTCGGGAATTCTGTGCAGTCGGAGCGATCGATCGACCCCAAGTGCGATCGACCGCAACTCCACCCTACTGTTGCTGCTAACTGTTTTTCTTACTCCCACTTCGTTTCCAATCGTCTCGATTCCTCCATCGTCTCATCATCTTCTTATTCAACATAGTATGTAAGACATAAACCTAACATAGGAAACGGAATACAGCCCATAACTAAGCGGCCACAAAAGGAAGAAGACAAAACCAAAGAAATAGCATGTCAAACATACCTTGTTGAAGATGACCCTATTTACTACTATTAATTAAATAAAAGTTTGTTTTTCAGAAACCAAGGTTACCAATTAATTCATTTCAATTCCCAAAAAAATAAAATACTAATAATTCATTCCCTAAAAAGAATTGCCCATCAATTTCCTTCATTGATTACTGTACCATTAAAATAAAATAAAAAATCCATCTGGCCATTAACGGCTACTTTTTTATTTTTCGAGGCTCTTCAAATCCATTCGCAAATTGCCCCCAACGGTCATATTCCCGTTGTAATCCATTCCCAAATTCAAATCTTTTTAAACCCTCCCCTTTCTCCTTTTCCTCTTCACTTGCTCAATCTCAATCGACATTCTCAATCTAAATCCTAATGGAGACCCCATCATCAACAAGAATGGCCACAAGATCCCAAGCCTCCGTCGTGGTCGTCGCATCATCTCGTAAGTCGTCACCCAACCCAAACAAACAATCTTTTTAAACCATTTCCTAATTCCTCTTTTCATCAAATTCTTTTTTTGTTTTTAAACAGAGAAAGTCAAGAAAGAAGATCAATCATCATCATCATGTTACCTTTCACAATCAAGAACCAAGGCATCATCCCTGGTCGACATCACCAACGACTCCCCCATTGTTGGCCTCGCCAACGGAAAGACCCCTTCATCCTCCATCGCCAAGAACCGGGTACGCGTCAAGAACACAACACCCGGATCGGGGGAAGCGATATTGAGAGGGCAGGTGAAAACCCTGCTGCAGAAGGTGGAGGAAGAAGCCGAGTTCGTCGTGAACAAGAACAACAAGAAGAAGAATCAACAAAAGGCAATGGTGAACTTGCCAGGTCCTTCACCCATTCAGCTTCTCGCCCCCACCCCTATGAACACTCCACAGCTTCCCGGGGGGGTTTCGGAGTTCCCACTCCAAGATTCTGCACCAATTCAGGTTTGCATTTCACTTCACTTTTTGCTTCTTGATTTTATTTTATTTTTTTTTTTGCTTCTTTACATAAATGTTTGTTTGGTTCAGCAGATTGCAGAGGCGGTTGGACAGAAGGAGTGCTTGATAAATCGTGCATTGCTGTTTGATTCACCTGACAAGTCAGATGCTTCGGTGTCCTCAGCTGTTACCTATCAAGGGAGCGAGATCGAGCACAAGTCACCTGAGGAGGATGACAGCTCATCGGCCTGGTCGTCAATTCAGGTCAATGTCAGTGTGGAGGATGATGAAGAGGATGATGGAGATGCCGAAGATTATGAAGAAGAAGAAGAGTATGAAGAGGGGTTCGATGAGTTGTGCGAGGGGCTGAGTAAGATGACAGTTGAGGAGGAGGAGGGAGTGCCTCATCTGCCTGAGTTTACTGGAAAATTGACGAGGTTTGTGTACAACAGCGACGATGAGATTGAAGGAGAGGAGGTGGTGGTGAAGGAGAAGGAGAAGGTTTCGCCGAGTGTGATGGTGCTCAAAGGGTTGCCGGTGCCGGAAGGGAAGCACCTGCGATTTCAGGATGATGAATGAAGAAGAAGAAGAAGAAGAAGAGTGATTTTAAAGGAATTTTTGGTGTGTTTGGTTGTTGTACTTGACAGCCAATTTATTTAGATATGTTTTTTGGCTATCAAGTTTGATGTTTTTCTCTTATTTTGATTCTGTGAGGATTCGTCAAAAACATTTATGTGATGGGGAAATTATTGTTGGGGAATAACTTCTTTTATTATTACAAAATCATAAAGGAACTCTTTGTCGGCTTCAACTGTCTTGCGAACGCTCAAGTTGGTGTTTATATATTTTTCCATTTCAATATTTGATAATTCTGATTTTCACCATTTCTTCCTGAAAAAGTTGGACAAAGTGTCGGAATAACTTCAACAGAATCAATGCAGTGAGAGCAAATCTGTTAACCGGCAAGGGAGTCCTTAGAGCATCTCCAACCATACTAGCTAAAATGGCTAGCTAAATAGTATTTTTTTACCTAGTAAATTTGGCTAGCCATTTTGCTTCATCTCCAACCATGCTTTTCTTCCTCTATATTTTGCCTCTTCATGTTCATGGTTAGACAAAATGTCTAACCATTACGCCCATCCGTTGGAGATGCAAAATGAGTGTGACTCTCCAAATATGGCTATGCCTCTTCATTTTGGCTAGCCATTGGAAATACTCTTACGATTTAAATTAAAATCAGTGACTACTAATCTGTTAACCATCTGGTTTCGAATCACACACCGTGATGGGAAATTGGGAACGGGAGCGATGTCGAAAAATTAATACTGCTTCCCTTTTAAGAAGCATTTGTGGAATATCCACATGCCGTGTGCTCTTCTCAATCTTCTATCCCAGACTGCATGATGCATGATGATCCGGCAGACACCAAATTCATTCCCAAAGACTCAAAAAACTAAAACTATATCAGATATTGATCAAAATTTGCACTATGTTGTATAATTTTTATGCACTCAAAGTGTGAAGAAATACTTTTATGCACTCAAAAACCAAAAAAGTTTTAACACCATCAAAACTAATAGAATTAAAAGCACATACATATAAAAATGGTACTGATGAGGGTCAGGAATAACGTGGCCCTTTTCTGGGCCGCAGGATCCCCTCAGGGATGCGCGCCCCTTCTGATCCTTCGGATCTGCCACGTCAGCACCGGAAAACCGCCCGGACCTCTGCCACGTCAGCCCGGAAACTGCTCCGGCGTCTGCCACGTCAACCTATACCGCCCGGCTTACCACCGCTTCAGCCACTCGGGCAACCGGGTCCAGACCCGGTTGGCTTCCCCTATAAATACCAGACCCTCCCCTCCTAAATTCAGGTAATCAATCTTTACCACTTAAAACCCTAGTTACTGCTACTCTCTCTCAGAGACTAACTAGATCGTCGGAGAGTCTGCCACCGGGACCAACCCCGGTGTTCCTAGACCATCTGCAGGTACACCAGACCTCGGATCCGAGCCTCCTGATCCGAGCCGAGCATCCTTCCTCCGCCTCACTCCAGCCTGCCACCGGTACCGCTTGGCCAGCCGAAGGTCCTCCTTCAATACAAATCAAGTAAGAACTCACACCTGGTGCATCCACACGCCTCCTAAAAACAAACCGCATCAGGTTGGCACCGTCTGTGGGAAACCTCTGCTTCAGACGCCGACCCGAGCTCAACCATCAACGGTACCCCGACAGCCGAGCTCTCATGGCTCCCAAAGCCAGGAAGGCTGTTACCTCCGCGCATCGGCAGGACTTACCCCCGCCGGGTGTCGCCGCCGAAGCGCACGCATCCAACCATGGGGGTGCCAGTCATGGACCCCAGCCGAGTGCCTCCCGTCCGGCTCAGCCCGACCTACGAGGGGTAATCATAAACCGACATGTTAGCCGCAGCAAGGGAATGGCCGCTTCCAACTCGGCCCCGAACCATCCAAGACCACCGTCCCAAAGGCGGAGGCCAGCGCTCAGCCGCGTCGAACGGCAACCTTCGGCTCGACCGAACCGCATCGAGGGAGCCCCGGTCACTCAACAGGAGTTCCAGGACTTCCGGAGGGAAATCTTCGGCGCCCTCCGAGGGGCCCCCGCCAAGGAGGATGTCCGCCGCTCCCACACCATGTCGGACGCCGAGGCCAGCGTATCTCGCCCCTCGACGATCCCGCCAGAATACGACGGTGACATCCTGAAGCACCTCCAAGAGATGGAGGACCGCCTCGACCACTTCGGCAACGACAGTCCTGGAACGGCTCAGGGGTACAGACCCGTCCGACCTCCCTTCTCCGCCCCCATCCTCCAAGCGGAAATACCCCGTAATTTCCGACCACCTCAGGGCGATCCTGCTGATCACATGGAGGGCTTCAAAACCCTGATGATGATTCACAGCGCTTCGTATCCCCTCCTATGCCAAGCCTTCCCCGCCACCCTCCGGGGTCCGGCTCGGGAATGGTTTTCCAAACTCACCCCCGGCTCCATCTATTCCTTCGATCAATTGGAGGGCAACTTCCTTGCCCACTTCGTCACCAGCCGGAAGGCCGAGAGGACAAGCGCTTCTCTGTTGGGCCTCCAGCAGAAGGAATGGGAGTCGCTCAGAGTGTTCGTCCGAAGGTTCACCGCAGAGGCAAGGTCGGTCTCCTCCCTCGACCCTGGCGTCGCCTCCGCGGTATTCCGGCACAACGTCCGTCATGGACAGCTGAAGGCCTCCCTGGCGAAGAAACCACCCACCGACTTTCCTGACATTCTCAACCGGGTCGAGAAGTACATCCGGGCAGAAGAGGCCCTAAACCCAGAAGAGTCCAGGGAGGTCCCCGGGAAGGGAAAGCGGAAGGCCGAAGAAGGCAAGCCAGCAAAGAAGGCTCCGAGAGACACGGGCACAATGAAGAAGGTCCTGCCGGTCCCTCGCTTCGAGAGGTATACTCCGCTAACCCAGAATGTATCCACCATTCTCCTGGCCATCGAGGACAGGGACCTCGTTCAGTATCCTCCTCGTCCGTCCAACAACACCAGCAAGAAGAGAGATCAGCGGTTCTACTGCCGCTTCCACCGGGACAACGGGCACGACACGGATCACTGCCGTGCCCTGAAAGACGAGAACGAGGCCCTCCTTCAGCGGGGGTACCTCCGGGAGTACAAGCGAGAAGAAGCTTGGGGACAGAGGGACACGAGGAATAGGAGGACTCCCCCTCCTCCTCGAGCCCCCCGGCATGTTCCCGAGCGATAGCAGGAGCTCGATGAGCCCGAGGGTCAAGCCATATTGCACTGCGTCCACTGGGGGGGGGGGGCCATGGGAGGGGAGTCCAACACTTCCCGCAAGGTGTTCATCCGGGATTTCAATGCCATCCAAGGTCCTCTCCCCCCCCCCAGATCCAGCCACTCCCTGTCTCTTTCTCGGGAGAGGACCTGGAGGGAGTGCGGCTCCCTCACTGTGACGCACTTGTTATCAACCTCAGCATGGCGAACTTCGAGGCTCGGCGAATCCTCGTAGACAACGGGAGCTCGGTCTTCGAGAACTTGAAGCTCTCCCCGAGTCGTCCAAAAGCGACGTAATTTCGCTCCGGAGCGACAATAGGCGATAAATGCAGAAGTCGACAAGCTCCTCTCTGCGCGCTTCATCCAAGAGGTCAGCTATCCCGAGTGGCTGGCCAACGTCGTCATGGTCAAGAAGGCGAGCGGGAGCTGGAGGATCTGTATAGATTTTACCGACCTCAACAAGGCGTGCCCCAAGGATCCGTTCCCCCTCCCCAGCATCGATGCTCTTATCGACGCGACATCGGGTCACGAGCTTCTGTCCTTCATGGATGCCTTCTCAGGCTACAACCAGATCCGGATGTTCCCTCCCGACATCGCCAAGACGTCCTTCGTCACAGACCAGGGGCTGTACTGTTACAGGGTCATGCCCTTCGGGCTGAAGAACGCCGGTGCCACTTATCAGAGGCTCGTCAACCGGGTCTTCAAAGAGCAAATTGGGCGCAACATGGAGGTGTACGTCGACGACATGCTTGTCAAAAGCCGGCAGGGACAGAACCACGTCGCCGACCTGAATGAGGCCTTTGGGGTCCTTCGAACCCACAACATGAGGCTCAATCCGTTGAAGTGTGCGTTCGGCGTCTCCTCTGGAAAATTTCTGGGTTTCATTGTCAGCCAGCGAGGAATCGAGGCGAACCCCGAGAAGATCCAGGCTATAATAGACATGGCCCCTCCCAGGAACATCAAAGAGGTCCAGAGGCTGACGGGGAGACTGGCGGCCATCGGTCGTTTCCTCTCCAAGTCTGGAGAGAAGTCCCTTCCGTTCTTCAAGGCCCTGCGCGGCACCGGAGGGTTCGAGTGGGGTACCCAACAGCAAGAGGCCTTCGCCTAACTGAAGGAGTACCTCGCAAACCCTCCCCTCCTCAGCAAGCCCGAACCGGGAGAGCCACTCTGGCTCTACCTATCAGCCTCGGAGAAAGTGCTCAGCGCCGTTCTCGTTCGAGAGGAGGAGGGGGCCCAGAAACCTCTATACTATGTTAGCAAGGTCCTGCTCGACGCCGAGACCAGGTATTCCAGGATGGAGAAAGTAGCGTACGCCTTGGTCATGGCCTCGCGAAAACTCCGTCCATATTTTCAATCTCATTCGATACTGACGGACCAACCCCTGAAGGCCGTGCTCAACAGGCCCGAGAGCTCTGGTCGACTTGTCAAATGGTCGATCGAGCTCAGCCAGTACGACATTGGCTATCAACCCAGAACCGTCATCAAAGGGCAGGCCCTCGCGGAATTCATCACGGAATGCACCATCTCTGAGCAACCCGTGAGCAAGGAGGCCGACCAGACGTGGGAAGTTTACGTCGATGGCTCCTCCTGTGAGGCGGGTAGCGGGGCTGGCATTATTCTGCGAGGCCCAGTTGGTTTTCTTCTCCAGTACTGCCTCCGCCTCAACTTTTCGGCCTCCAACAACGAGGCCGAGTACGAGGCAATGATCGCCGGGCTCACCCTGGCTCATCAGGCCGGCGCCAGACAGATCAGGGCTTTTAGCGACTCCCAGCTCGTGGTCAACCAGATCACCGGGGAGTACGAGGCTCGTGACGATCGAATGGTCAGGTACCGAGCCGTTGTCCAATGCCTACTGACGTCCTTCGACGAGTCGGCTGTTTTAAGGATCCCCCGGGAACAGATTATCCAGGCTGACGGCATGTCAAAGCTGGCTTCCTCATCCTTCGAAGGTCTCGACCGCACGGTCCTGATCGAAGTCTTATTGAAGCCGAGCACAAATATCCCGGAGGTCCTATGTGTTGAAAACGGAGCTCCCCCGACGACTGGACTACTCTTATCAGGCGATTTCTCTTCAAGGGAGAGCTCCCCGAAGATCGAGCCGAGGCAAGACGGGTCAGGACCCGAGCAGAAAGATTCACAATGATCAACTCCACCCTCTTCAAAAGGTCCTACACCGCGTCGGATGGCTGACCCTACCTCCGCTGCCTCACTCCGGATGAAGCCAAATATGCTCTCAAGGAACTACACGAAGGGATCGGTGGGTGTCACATGGGAAGCCGCTCGCTCGTGCGAAAGGCTTTAAATCACGGATATTACTGGCCCACCATGTTGCAAGACGCCCTCGCCCTTATGAAGAAGTGCAGTCCCTACCAAAGGTTCTCCCCCATCAAAAGAGCTCCGCAAGCAAACCTCCGCTCAATGGCCAGTCCGACCCCCTTTGCCATGTGGGGAATGGATCTGGTAGCCCCCTTTCCGAAGGCAACGGGGCAACAAAAGTTTCTCATCGTGGCGATCGATTACTTCACAAAACGGATCGAGGCGGAGCCATTAGCAACGATCACCGAGCAATAGACACAACAGTTCTTCTGGAAACACATCGTCTGTCGGTTCGGGATCCCTCAAGTGCTCATCACAGATAATGGGACCCAATTTGCGGGGAAGCATTTCCGCAAGTTCTGCGAAGATCTCGGAATCCAGCAGCGCTTCTCCTCAGTGTGTCATCCCTAGTCCAACGGTCAGGTAGAGAGCGCAAACCGTCAGATTCTCGATGGCCTCAAGAAGCGACTAGATAATTCCTCCAAGGGGTTATGGGTCGACGAGCTGCCGAGTGTTCTCTGGGCTCACCGAACGACAAAGAGGATCCCGACAAGAGAATCACCCTTCAATCTGACATACGGCGCAAAGGTCGTCATTCCCCTGGAGATCGGGATCCCCTCGCCCCGGATCATGGCTTTCGACGAGGCAAGTAACTCTCTACAGCTACGAGCCGACCTGGAGATTTTGTCAGGGAGAAATCGGCCATTAGAAGAAGCATCTACCAGCAAAGGATCGAAAGGTTCTACAACAAGAAGGTGCGCCCAACTGACATCAAACTCGGAGATCTTGTCCGAAAGCTGACGGTATCCAATCCCGGCCAGAAAAGAAAGTTGGCACCCAACTGGGAGGGCCCCTACAGAGTATCAGAAGTCGTGCGCCCAGGCACATATCGCCTGACCAACCCCGAAGGCAAGCCCATCAAGAGGCCCTGGAACGCCGAACACCTCATTAAGTTCTTAGGAGGAGAATAGTCTCCGTGTAAATCAAGATTGTAATCGGCACGTCGTGCCTTATCTTTTGTAAAATTCAAATGTTGTAAATATGTCAGCTTTCTTAAAACAAACCTATGACTTTTTATTTATTACTGGAGAATGTGGTTCGGGCTCGGCACTCGGATGAAATCACGAGCTAGAAAAGCTTCCATTACAAGCTTTGGGCTCGGCACTCGGATAGAATCACGAGCCAGAAAAGCTCCCTTACAAGCTTTGGGCTCGGCACTCGGATAGAATCACGAGCCAGAAAAGCTTCCCTTACAAGTTTTGGGCTCGGCACTCGGATAGAATCACGAGCCAGAAAAGCTTCCCTTACAAGCTTTGGGCTCGGCACTCGGATGAAATCACGAGCCAGAAAAGCTTCCCTTACAAGCTTGGGGCTCGGCACTCGGATGGAATCACGAGCCAGAAAAGCCTCCCTTACAAGCTTGGGGCTCGGCACTCAGATGGAATCACGAGCCAGAAAAGCTTCACCTACAAACTTGGGGGCTCAGCATCCGTCCCTCGCTCGGTTTGGGCTTCTTCAAGGCACCGAACATGTGCTGGAGCTCGGCGTTGGCCCCGAGCAAGGCGGGTACCTTCTTCAAGGCACCGCGACCTTGACGCTCGGCGGCGACCCTCTGCTACGCCCGCACCGTCTCTCCCTGAGAACATGTGCTGGAGCTCGACGTTGGCCCCGAGAAAGACGGGTACCTTCTTCAAGGCACCGCGACCCTAACACTCGGCAGGGCCCTCTGCTGCGCCCGCAATTGTCTTTCTCACCGGTATGGGGGCTCGTCATCCGTCCCTCGCTCGATTTGGGCTTCTTCAAGCTCATCAACATATGTACGAGGCGACATCCGCCAGCCACGCCCGCACCGTCTCTCCCTGAGAACATGTGCTGGAGCTTGGCGTCGGCCCCGAGCAAGGCAGGTACCTTCTTCAAGGCACCGCGACCCTGACACTCAGCGGCGATCCTCTACTACGCCCGCAATTGTCTTTCTCACCGGTATGGGGGCTCGGCATCCGTCCCTCGCTCGGTTTGGCCTTCTTCAAGCTCATCAACCTTTGTACGATGCGACATCCGCCAGTTATGCCCGCACCGTCTCTCCCTGAGAACATGTGCAGGAGCTCGGCGTCGGCCCCGAGCAAGGCGGGTACCTTCTTCAAGGCACCGCGACCTTGACGCTCGGCGGCGACCCTCTGCTACGCCCGCAATTGTCTTTCTCACCGGTATGAGGGCTCGGCATCCATCCCTCGCTCGGTTTGGGCTTCTTCAAGCTCATCAACCTATGTACGAGGCGACATCCGCCAGCCACGCCCGCACCGTCTTTCCCAGAGAACATGTGCTGGAGCTCGGCGTTGGCCCCGAGCAAGGCGGGTACCTTCTTCAAGGCACCGCGACCTTGACGCTCGGCGACGACCCTCTGCTATGCCCGTAATTGTCTTTCTCACCGGTATGGGCGCTTGGCATCCGTCCCTCGCTCTGTTTGGGCTTTTCAAGCTCATCAACCGATGTACGAGGCGACATCCGCCAGCCACAACCGCACCGTCTTTCCCTGAGAACATGTGCTGGAGCTCGGCGTCGGCCCCGAGCAAGGCGGGTACCTTCTTCAAGGCACCGCGACCTTGCCGCACGGCAGCGACCCTCTGCTACACCCGCAATTGTCTTTCTCACCGGTATGGGGGCCCGGCATCCGTCCCTCGCTCGGTTTGGGCTTCTTCAAGCTCATCAACCTATGTACGAGGCGACATCCGCCAGCTACGCCCGCACCGTCTCTTCCTGAGAACATGTGCTGGAGCTCGACGTCGGCCCCGAGCAAGGCGGGTACCTTCTTCAAGGCACCGCGACCTTGCCGCTCGGCGGCGACCCTCTGCGACGCCCGCAATCATCTCTCACCGATATGAGAGCTCGGCATCTGTCTCTCGCTCGGTTTGGGCTTCTTCAAGCTCATCAACTAGTTTTCTCAAACATGGGGGCTCGACAAACCGGAGCAAGGCAGCCGCTTTCTTCAAAGCTGCTCGACCACCACGCTCGGTTACGACCTACAACCATGTGTTGACAAAATTTTATCAAGGTTTAGAGCGTCCGCCTTCGGCAGACGCCCCGAGCCTCGAGTCGAATTACTGACCACCCTCTCACCCGCGAACAACCCGGGGTTGACGACTTTTACAAGCCTAAACCCCGAATTCTTCGAGGGTGGCAGGGGGCAATCGACCCGCTGCTCTCGCCGTCCCGGAACAAACACTCCGAGCCTTCGAGCCGTTCAGCTGACCCTTCTCTCGCCCCCGAACAACTCGGGGTTTACGGCTCTTACGAGCCCGAAACCCCGAATTGTTCGAGGACGGCAGAAGAGTCGCCACGCTTCGGCTCTTTCCGAACCCCCGAACCGATCGGCCGGCCCACCGTTCACCAACGAACCCAGGGTCTCACGGCCAACAGCCTGAACCCCGAATAGTTCAAAGGTAATCGGTGTGCCCCCGATCCGGAGTACTCGGAAATATTTTTATTCTCTGGGCGTCTGCCTTCGGCAGGCACCCGTGTCAGACAATTCACTGCCTGACAGCCAAAGACGCTCGGACAACATCGCGAGCCACACCCCTTTTCTCTTTCTCAAAGGGGCTCGGAGCTCAGATAGCACCGCGAGCCAATAATTCCTCTTCTATTACACAGAAGGGTCGACGCTGGGATAACATCGCGAGCCACACCCCTTTTCTCTTTCTCAAAGGGGTTCAGAGCTCGGATAGCATCGCGAGCCAATAATTCATCTTCGATTTCACAGAAGGATCGACGCTCGGATAGCACCGCGAGCCACACCCCTTTTCTCTTTCTCAAGGGCGCTCGGGGCTCGGATAGCACCGCGAGCCAATAATTCCTCGTCTATTTTTACAGAAGGGTCGACATTCGGATAGTATCGCGAGCCAATAATTCCTCTTCTATTTTACAGAAGGGTCGACGTTCGGATAGCATCGCGAGCCACGCCGCTGTCTATGTTTCTCCAAGGGGCTCGGGACTCGGATAGCACCGCGAGCCAATAATTCCTCTTCTATTTTACAGAAGGGTCGACGCTCGGATAGTATCGCGAGCCAATAATTCCTCTTCTATTTCACAGAAGTGTCGACGCTCGGATAGCATTGCGAGCCACACCCCTTTTTCTCTTCCTCAAAGGGGCTCGGGGCTCGGATAGCACCGCGAGCGAATAATTCCTCTTCTATTTTACAGAAGGGTCGACGCTCGGTTATTATCGCGAGCCAATAATTCTTCTTCTATTACACAGAAGGGTCGACGCTCGAATAGCACCGCGAGCCACGCCGCTATTTATGTTTCTCCAAAGGGCTCGGGGCCCAGATAGCACCGCGAGCCAATAATTCCTCTTCTATTACACAGAAGGGTCGCTCTCGGATAACATCGCGAGCCACACCCTTTTTCTCTTTCTCAAAGGGGCTCGGAGCTCGGATAGCATCGCGAGCCAATAATTCATCTTCTATTTCATATAAGGGTCGACGCTCGGATAGTATCGCGAGCCAATAATTCTCCTTCTATTTTTTCAGAAGGGTCGACGTTTGGAAAGCGCCGCGAGCCCCATCTACCCCCCTTTGGTTCAGGAGGCTCGGAGCTCGGATAGCATCGCGAGCCAATAATTCCCCTTCTATTTTTTCAGAAGGGTCGACGCTCGGATCGCACCGCAAGCCCCATCCACCCTCCTTTGATTCGGAAGGCTCGGAGCTCGGATAGCACCGCGAGCCCCAACTGCCCTCCTTTGTTCAAGGGGGCTCGGAGCTCGGATAGCACCGCGAACCCCATCTACCCTCCTTTGGTTCAGGGGGCTCGGAGCTCAGATAGTACCGCGAGCCCCAACTACCCTCCTTTGTTCAAGGAGGCTCGGAGCTCGGATAGTACCGCGAGCCCCATCTGCCCTCCTTTGTTCCAGGGGGCTCGGAGCTCGGATAGCACCGCGAGCCCCATCTACCCTACTTTGTTCAAGGGTGCTCGGAGCTCGGATAGCACCGCGAGCCCCATCTACCCTTCTTTGTTCAAGGGGGCTCGAAGCTCGGATAGCACCGCGAGCCCCAACTGCCCTCCTTTGTTCAAGGGGGCTCGAAGCTCGGAAAACACCGCAAGCCCCATCTACCCTCTTTTACGCAAAAGGGTTCGGAGCTCGGATGATACCGCGAGCCCCACGAGCCCTCCTCTTGTCGCGAGAGGCTCGTCTGCCGACCCCTAGCGCTCGACTAACCGAGCCCCGGAAGAAGACTTCGCCTCCTCGCTCTTCCAACTAGCGAGGAGGACGTTCGCCGACCCTCCGAGCTCGGCTGCCGACCCTTAGTACTCAAAACGAGTCTCCAATGGGAGACCTAGGCGTCCCCTTGCTCTTCCAACTAGCAAGGGGATCGCCTACGGACCCTTGGGAGCTCGTCCGCCGACCCCAAGTCTCGGCAACCATCGCTTTGGCTCTCCTCTCTACTAGACTTGGCCTCCCACGCAGAATCCAATGAGGGGTCCCTTCCTCCTACCCCCCTGGCCTCTTCGGGAAATAGCCGATCCTACTCTTTACCCCAACATCTGCTCTCCCCACAGAGGCGAAGAATCACTCCTACACTGCTAGTTCACCCAGCCCTACAGGAGTGTGGGGCTTGTGATGTGGGTCAGGAATAACGTGGCCCTTTCTGGGCCACAAGATGCCCTCAAGATGCGCGCTCCTTCTGATCCTTCGGATCTGTCACGTCAGCACCGGAAAATCCCCCGGACCTCTAGCAAGTCAGCCCGAAAACCACTCTGGCGTCTGCCACGTCAGCCTATACCGCCCGACTTTCCACCGCTTCAGCCACTCGGACAACCGAGCCCAGACCCGGTTAGCTTCCTCTATAAATATCAGACCCTCCCCCCTGAATTCAGGTAATCAATGTTTGCCACTTAAAACCCTAATTACTGCTATTTTCTCTCAGAGACTAACTAGATCGTCGGAGGATCTGCCATCGGGACCAACCCCGGTGTTCCTAGACCGTCTGCAGGTACACCATACCTTGGATCCGAGCCGAGCATACTTCCTCCGCCTCACTCTAGCCCGTCACAGGTACCGCTCGGCCAGCCGAAGGTCGTCTGAATAGGAGCTTCCTCCTTCAATACAAATCGAGTAAGAACTCACACCTAGTGCATCCACACGCCTCCCAAAAAAAACCGCATCAAGCACATATATAAAGCATTTAAATAACGACAAATCAATATCACAATCTTGCAAGAAACGATTCATGGAAAACTGTTTCATTAGTTCATATTGAGGTAGCCTGCATCAAATAAAAGATGCAAACCTTTCATAAAAAAGGGTTCATGGAAAACTGTTTCATTAGTTCATACTGAGGTGGCCTGCAATGTGTAAAAGGCAAGTTATAACTGTAAAAGGCAAGTTATATAATAAGACAATTATAACTGTAAAAGGCAAATGTAAAAGGCAAAATCAGTAAGAGATGCAAACAAGTGGAAATGAAGATGCAATTCTTAACATACTTAAACATAATACTAAAACATTGGAGTAAATTGTTTCGTAAGCTAGCTTACATTTTCATCATCAGCCAACTTTCAGAATAATATTTCAGTAACTTGAAGATAACCCCCATCCCATGAATTCATCAGCATAATTTCTGAAGGCATTCATCAGAGGATTACAATACAAAAACACCAATGGGTTATAACCATATACCAAAACCCATTGAATACCCAAAAAAATTGAAATCCCACCAAAATTACCCAAAAGAAAATGCCCAAGGGAACTTCCAGATTAGCCGCCAAGGTTTGAAAGTACGCTCCCACTACTCTTTGCAGGTATCACAACTTCCCATCCTGGCCCTCTAAGAGGAAGAGAGCAACCAACAGCTACATCAGGCTTAGTGTCACCAATGCCATTGGGTTGGGAGACTACCAAGTCACTACGATCCATCAATCTCAACAAATCCTCTTCAGTAATGTCAGTCTGAGTAAGCTTATCTTCAGCATCTTCTTCATCTCGAAGTAAAGCTAAGAGTTCATCCTCCTGGTTAGAGAAGAGCCACACGTAAGTCACATTCTAGATGGTTCACTCTAAAAGAAGTGAGGTTCTCTTTAATAGTGTGATAAATGTTTTTCTCAATAATGCAAGGAATTCGAAGACGAGACATGTAGAAAAGAGATGCTAAGGACCACCTACCCACATGCCCGTGCTACACCAAGTTACACAACCATCTCTGGTTATAATAGTAAAAGGTGGGTGAAGATGTGATGTTAAGGTTTGTGTACATGTAAACACTACATCATGTATATTAAGACTAATTCATACATTTCTTCTAGAGACATGTGGTGAATAAAATCTAGCACTCAGAAATTTATATTTATTATCTCAAATATTATAATGGGAGAAGACCTTAGAGTCAGTTATGCGTGTAATGCACATGCATAACTAATATGAAGTAGGTCTCAGACTCTCAGGTTCGAGTCCTCATTACGTCGAGTCCTCATTACGTCAGATTTTTTACTTTAATTTTTTTGAAATATATTAAATGTGCATCACATGTGTAAATTATTATCTATCTATCTATAATATAATATATAATCTCTATTATTATAATGAAAGAATTGGAGTTGTAAATCTACCTACTTACGTGCAACTCCAACTCTCCCATTAAAGTCTTCACATTTACTTTTAAAAATATATAATCCTATTTATTAAGACATGCATCGCACGTGTAAATCATAGTTTTTACGTCAATTTTTTTTTAAAAATAATACACGCAGCACACATATATATTACTAGTATTGGATAATTAATTTTACTGTATCAACACTAACACCCTATTATTTGTCAAAAATGTTTCCCTTGTCCCTCCCTCCCTCCCTCCCTTTCCCCTCTTCACAAAAAAGTACCTTACACACTTAAAATAGAACCAAAAAAATATGTCGTAAGAGACTGCATCCCTCCAAGGCTAAAGATAACTCTGACCCATACGGACATACCAACCACTAATAAGATATATGGTTAAATGGATTTTGATATAATTATAGGGTACGCAATAACAGGGAATTGAGTTGAGTAAAAAAATTATTATCATTTAAGAGGCATTTGAAAATTCAATAGTAGAGGTTTCCTTTCAAAAAGTTTGCTATGATGTGAGACTTCAGGTATATCATGGAAATAAAGCATTAAGATTGCATCTGTAATTTCACAAATGAAAAAGTAATTTTCTCTTGATAGTGAAAGGAACCTATTAGCTTGGTAAGACAAAGCATAATAGAATCACTGACCGCGAGTGTATTAGGCTTCACCCTATCTTGTTGGAATTGTCCGGACGCAATAACAACATGCTCCAATTTTAACTTCCCAAATGCTTTCTTAATGATTTTGCCCTAATACAAATTTGGAGAGAAAATCAAAAGAATAAATCACTTCATTATAAACAAGATAGATAGCATAATCATTAGAAAGATAATCAAACTTGATTATACCTCTACAGAATGGGCAGTAGCAAGCCTATATACATGCACAGGCCGAGTTTGTCCAATCCTGTGGCATCGATCCATTGCCTGCAAATCCATTTGAGGATTCTGCATTCCTTTTTTAAGTCAGTCATATATCAAAAAAAACTCCTCATCCTTTATTAAATTACGAAAGTAGATTAGTTATAAAGTTTACCCAGTCACTGTCGTAAAGAATACATGTATCTGCTGCAGTGAGGTTTATACCCAGTCCACCAGCACGAGTGCTAAGAAGAAATATACTAACACTGCTATCTAAGTCATTGAAGGCATCTATCTGTAATAAGCAAGTAATAAGCAAGAACAAGTGATACTGTAGTGCACATATGTAAAGAAATTTTATGAAATTTCACACTAGTGCATAGAAAATTAAATGCTGAGAATATGATTCTAATGCTCTAAATATGCACCAGTACTGAAACTTCAATGAACTGAATCTCAAGAACAACTTCAATGCAAGTGTTTTGTCAGAGAAAGTGGAGGCTTTTCATCATATATTTAAATAACTCAAACATTTGCCAGAAAACAAAATCAAACACATGCAAAATGATGATACGGAACAACTTCTTGCTAAACAACATGGAACAATTAACCAACATGAATATGCAATTCAGCCTTTATGATCTATAAGTGTTGTTTTGTGCAAAAAAGTAGAGGCTTTTCAACAGATATACATAAGAACTCGAACATGCACCAGAAAACAAAATCAAACACACGTGAAATGACAAAACAGACAGCTCGGATCAACTAACCAACATGAAAATATAAACACCCTTACCTGTCTCTTCCTTTCATCCAGCAAAACACTACCATCAATCCTGCAAACTTCGAGTTTTTTCTCACCCAAGTAATATTCAATTATGTCTAAGACTTTAGTCCACTGAGAGAAGATGAGAATCTGAAAAGGAACAAAAAAAATGGTACATTGATATTTATGAATGGTAAAAACAGCAGATGGAAAACATGCTTACTTTGTGCTTCCGTGCAAGTAGCAAGGTTACTAGTCTGTCCATCAAACGAAATTTACCACATTGTTCTACCATCTGCTCGATGGGAGGATAAAATTCTGTAGACGCATAAAATTTACAATATATCCTTGATGCTAAATCAATATAACCAGAAACAGTTGTAAGGTTGCATACCTGAACAATCATACTGAGATTCTAATAGATCAGGATGGTTGCAGTTCTTCCTAAGTTGAATTAACAGATTATTCAACTTTCCCTTCATGCCAGGTTTGCTATAACCTGTCTTTCATATCAAACATCAGTACTAGGCAGTTAAAACCGGTTTTGGAACAATCGGTCTAGGAGCGATATATATATATATATATATATATATATATATATATATATATATAATAGAGAGAGAGAGAGAGAGAGAGTCGTTCCGTTGTGCACTAGGCCTTCGTGTGCACTCGGCCTTTCCGCCTTCGTATCCGAAACGTTCACAATCACAATGATCTACACATTTAAATTAGTCTAAATATGTAAAATTAAATAATTTGAAATTTATTTGCAAATCCACTGAAGCGTTACAAAATTGAATGGATGGAAATCGTTGTTTTTTATAGTCACATGATTGATGGGCAAATAAATTTCATATAATCTGATTTTACATATTTAGACTAATTTAGACGCGTAGATCAATGTGAACAATTTAGATTGTCGATACGTAGTGCACAACGAAACATTTCTCTCTTTCTCTCTCTCTCTCTTTCTCTCTCTCTCTCTATATATATAGTCTACTTCCGTTGTGCACTTGCCATGGTGTGCACTCGGCCTTCGGACCTTTGTATCGACGATCCGAACCGTTCACATTGATCTACACGTCAAAATTAGTATAAATATGTAAAATTAAGTCATTTGAAATTCATTCGCCCAAACATTGGTGTTACAAAAATGTAGGACTGAATATAGTTTCTTTTAATGACATGATGGATAAGTAAATGAATTTCAAATAATTTGATTTTACATATTTAGACTAATTTAAATGTGTAAATTCGGATCGTCAATACGAAGGCCCGAAACCCGCATGCACACCATGGCTAATGCACAACGGATGGATAGTATATGTTGAAAAATAACTATAAAGAGTGTAAACTACAACTTCGAACTTTGATGGTGGAAAATGATGAAATTTAACTGTTGAGAAGATATTTGTTATTTTCAATGTAACATGAGCAATAAAAAAAACCATAAAAATCTGAAAATTTACAAACATGAAATCTGAAAATCTAAATTTCTGAGTAAATAAAGAGAATGAGATAGAATGAAAATGAGACAAAAATTGAAGAGAGAAGAGAGAGACTGTAATAAAGTAAAGATTTTTTTGGTTTTGGGGGGGGAAACTTTGGGGGGGGGGGGATTTTTGGAGGAAAAATATGTTCTGAACCGTTGATTTTGTTTCAATTGAAGGGGAACCACTTGATAGTTTTTTTTCCAAATTGTCTTGTGTTATATATATATATATATATATATATATATATATATATATATATAATGATCTATCCTCATTCTATCCTCATTCTGTATCAACCATAAACCCTAACATAAAACTATTATGAAATTATCAAATGGGAACACACAGTTATACAGAATAAAAAATTACTTCATTTGGGTTTGTGCAAGGACCAAAAGGAATTTGGATTTTGGATTTGAATTTGAGTCAGATTGAGCCCAAATAATACAAACAAGTATGAAAATTAAAGGAGGGGATTTAATCGGTTAATCGGCCACTTAAAATCACCAATTAACCACTAATCGGCCGATTAAACAAACTTATTCATCACAATTAGTCCCTAATTTTAACAAAATCTACTACATTCAACTCAATTTTGGTCTCCAATTGAAGTAAGTTATTTGATGACAGATATAGTAAATTACTATAACTTCAGTTGAATGTCATAAAGAAAATTTAATGAAAACAACCTAATTTACTTGGGGGCTAAATTGGATCGAATGTAGTAGATTCATTAAAACTGGGACTAAATTGATGAATGAGTTTTAACGGGGCATCAAATTGCAATAAATCACAAATACTCATTAATTCAGGGACTAAATTGCTAAAAAAAATACTAATTATAAATGCACAGTTCTTTTTTAAAAATACTATTTAGAAGAAAAAAAATTAAAATGCTACAAAATGTAAAAATGTTTTTTAAATATAACAACAGTACAGCTTCCTTGCCTGCTGCTTTCTCTTCAAGATAGTTCCCCAGTGTTTTATTGACTAAATGATCTTGAAGATTCTTTTGATGATCAGTCATAATTACATAGAGAATTATCTCTTTCTTTCGAGGAAGATTCTGCTCTACATCTATCTTCATCCGTCTTAACAGAAATGGACGGAGAATTGAATGAAGCTTCGACACAACCTGAAAAAAAGTGAACAAAACTGAAACTCTTCAATATGTAACAGGACATGCATTGGACATCATATGAATGCATACAAAAATTACCTGAACCCTTCCCTTCTCTTCATCATCCTGTTGAGAGTCACCGTTACATCTCCCTGACAGATCAAACCTGAAAGTTGAACATCAAAATCAGCACCCAAAATGATGCGCATTAAAAAGGAAATTTAAAAAAAATTGCAGATTTATGTATACCAAGACTCAAACTGAGAATGGGATGAAAAGATATCAGGCAATATAAAGTTCAACAATGACCACAGCTCTGCCAAATTGTTCTGAAGTGGGGTTCCAGTTAAAAGAAGCTTATTTTCAATAGGTATGCGCTTTAGCTCCCTCAATAAAAGGCAGTTCATATTTTTCAACCGTTGGCCCTAGAGAAAACAAGAAACATAAAGCAAAGCAAGAGATTTAACATTATGGAACTGGCCAACAAATAAATGAAGGAAAAAGAGCAATAAGATTCAATATTACCTCATCTACAACAACATACTTCCATTTATAATGGGATAAAAGTTTTGCATCTCTCCAGGCAACTTCGTAGGATGTAATTATTAAAGGAAATTTAGGACCACCAGTTTTTGGCATGAGCTTTTTCCTTTTCTCTGCCCTTTCATCCTTGGTTCCATGATATATAATAACACTTATAGAGGGAGTGAACCTAATGTAAAGCACCACAAGATTAGACACATTAGTCTGGATACGCAGCGAGAAACTACAATAATAATAATAATAATAACAACAAATATTAACCTCTGCACTTCGTTGGCCCAATTAGAGAGGGTGGAGAGTGGAGCTATAACCATATAAGGCCCATCTAGACCGTTCCCTATAAGGTGTGCTAAAAATCCAATGGTCTGTATTGTTTTACCCAGACCCATTTGATCCGCTAATATCCCATTCAGTCCATTTTGCCACAATGATATCAACCATTTTACACCTTTAATCTGGTAACTCTTCAGTTTCCCACCAGTCATTAACGGTACAAGTTCAGCCTGCTCCTTTGCAGTTCTCTCCTCCTCTGTAAGGCAGGCATCTTCAGGGGCAATATCATCATGAGATCTTGTTAGCATAGCTTTAACTGCAGTCTTTGCTTTTCTCTAAATTAAAAAAAATAACAGAAGTTGTTTATGTCCGACATTAGGTAGATTATATGATCACATAACAAAGTGCTATAACATTCAACAAACTTTGCAATGCAAACTTTGCTACTAAAATGGATTTGCTTGTCTTCAAAAAACAAACCCACGATATCAGCAACTAGCCAATTATATTCTTCCCACCCCTTTCTGTTCCCTTTTTGCCCAATTCTCATGGTCATCTCTCTCTATATATACGCCTTTTTTTCTTTTTTCTTTTGTTATGGAAAACTGAAAAACCACTCAAAAAGAACCACTGAATGAAATTTATCAACTATTTTTGTTTTTTATACTTTTCCATTCCATGGTCTTCTATTTAGACTAACATGTTTTCTTAATCTTAATTTTACTTGCAGTGTGGAACAAGAATTCACTCTATAGACTTGCCAATGTACGATAGTTGTTTTATTTGATTTTTATCTGCCTTCTATTTTGTTTTCTTGCTCTTTTGTCCATTAATTCCTTGATTGTAAAATTAATATCAACCTCATACCAATTCTGTGTTCCAAATAATGCAATCAAAATATTTCTAATTTAATCTTCAATGGTGATATGTACACTGGTTACCAGTCTTACAGTAATTTCCGAGAATTATGGTAATTATCTATCATAGTTAGGACTAAATAAATAATCTTGAAAATTATGTCTTTTCCTGGAGACAACCCCCCACATGGTTAGTACCTGCAATTATCTATCAGTGGAAAATAAAACAAATTACAGTGCGTTTGGTTGGATGCAAGGGCAAGAGAAAATTCAAATTTTCCTCCATTTCTTTTTTATTCAACTGCCGAAATATCCTCTTATCTTTACAGGGAAGTTGAAGTTGTAGTATATTTGTAAAAGGGAAGGATACATGAACTTGTTTTGGTAACTGAGTCAAGTAATTTGGAGGGAAATTCAAATTTTCATTTGCACTTGCAATGAAATCACACACCTTTAAGAAAAAATGTTGAACTTAATTATGTCGGCCTGGATATTTATTTTCACTGCCTGTCAGCAATACCATAAACAATAAAAAGACAACTTCAAATATAGACTTGATACAAGAACAAGGGTTTTGCTTTCGTGGTCCATGACCGTGGAAGCCTACCCTTTGACGCTATGACGGACCAATTCATTTAGCAGGTCATTCCGGTTTTTCTACAACACCAGTGTTTTTTTTTGATGCCCTTCTAGCTTTCCATGGCCTTAGGCTCAGGCATTGGAATACTTCATAGTTTTTCATAGTCTTAGGCTTAGGAACATATGGTACAAACTATCCCTTTAAATATTTTTGTTATATTAAATTCAAATGGTTATTAATTTGACCGTTTTTGAAAACATTTTCCAACAATAAAGTTAAACATACCCCTAGGATTAGGATAGCTGTGTTAGTGTCACTATCACTGTCACATTTACCCGATACCCGGACCCTGGACCGGAACCTACCTGATCTATACGGGTTCGGATCCGGGTCCATGCCCTAAAATAAGACCCGATGCACTTTCGGATCTGGGTCCGGGTCCAGGTCCACTCAAAATAGAACCGACCTGGACCCGGACCCATTAAAAAATACTCAAAAATATGAAATTTGAATAATAGGATTATAAGGATATACATATAAATAGTAATTGTTGAAGATAGATGAGTAAATATAATATTTATTAATGTACTTAAGTGCAAAAAATGTTGGAATCGTAGGGTATTGAGTGCAAAAAATACTTAAGTACAAATATTTATTTTTCTCTATCAGATCCGACGGGTAGATTTTTTAACTAGGACCCGGACACGGTTCTCGCAAGTCTGAGTCCGGGTCCAGGTCCAATTTTTAGACCCGTAAGGTACCGAGTCCGGGTCTGGGTAGTGAAGAACCCGACCCGATAGGACCCGATAGCAGCTCAATGTGTCACTATGAGAACATAATTTTCTAATCAACTAGCTACCTAAGTGCAAGCGTCATTGCAGTCAGAATGACTTTTATAAGCTTACTTTTTCTCTTTTCTACTTTACAGCACACACTACATACATTCATCTTTAACCTTATTACAAGCACGGGCAAAGCCCGTATGTGACATCTTTAATACTCCTTCTCAAGTTGAAGCATATATATCGAACATGCTCAACTTGTCATTGATGAAATGTATTCTTGATCTCACAAGGGGCTTTGTGAGAACATCAGCTAGCTGGTGATCAATACGAGTATATTTAGCTTCTATCTGAGAGGGCTCATACGAAGTGTTACTAATCTTGTTGCGAACCACATGACAGTCAACCTCAATATGCTTGGTTCGTTCATGAAACACAGTATTAGTAGCTATATGGATAGCGGGACTGATTGTCACAATACATACGCATTAGCTGATATTGAAGAACCCCCAACTCAATAAGTAATCATTTGATCCATGTCATTTCACATGTGAGGTCAGCCATAGCACAATACTCGGATTCTGCACTTTATCGAGACACCACAATTTGTTTCTTACTCTTCTATGAAACTAAGTTTCCTCCAACAAATACACAACACCCAGTGGTGGATCTCCTAGTCGTTGGGCAGGCAGCCCAGTCAGCATCTAACAAACCAGCAATTCGACAATGTCCACCATCAGTATACAACAATCCTTTACCAGGAGAGCTTTTCAAATACTGAAGAATTCTCATAACCGCATTCCAATGGCTTGTACGGGGAGAGGCGATAAACTGACTTACTATACTAACTGAATATGCAATCTCATGACGAGTAATTGTGAGATAATTCAGTTTTTCCACAAGCCTCCTATATCTCTTTGGATCCTAGAATAGGACACCTTAATCTAACAACAACTTGGAATTTGAATCCATAGAAGTGTGTGATGACCTGCATCCTAACATACCGCTCTCGACAAGTATGTCCAGCACATACTTCCTCTGTGATAAACAAATTCCTTGCTTAGATCAAGTAATTTCGATCCCCAAGAAATACTTTATTCGCTCGAGATCCTTAGTTTAAAACTTGTAGAATATATAACTTCAGATCTTGAATACCATTCAAATCATTTCATGTAATTACAATATCATCAAAATATACAACTGAAATGATCCTCTTCCTTTGATGATGTCTATAGAACACAGAAGGATAATTATCACTCCTCAATCCAAAACTCGTGACAACCTCAGTGAAACGACCAAACCAAGCACGAAGAGACTGTTTGAGTCCATGCAAAGATTATTTCAAGCAACAGACTTTAGTGGGCTCAGCTTTACTAACAAAATCATGGGGTTGCTTCATATAAACCTCCTCAAGAACGTCATTGAGAAATACATTCTTGACATCAAGTTGGTGGAGTTGCCAATGAAATCGAGTAGCCAAGGCAACAATGATCCGAACAGATAATATTTTGGCCACATGAGAGAATGTCTCATCATAATCAATGTCATAGGTCTGTGAATAACCTTTAGCAATCAACCTTGCTTTTAGGCGAACCAGTGAACCATCTGGGTTTACTTTAACCGTGTACAACCATTTACAACTAACACAATGTTTGCCAAATGGAAGGTTAACAAGATCCCAAGTAGCAATTTATTCAAGAGCAGACATCTCTTCTCGCATAGCCTGGCTCCAGCCAAGTTGTAATAGTGTTTCTGATAACGACTTAGGAACCCGTTAACTGTCCAAAGTAGAGAGAAAGGCATGATGGGACGACGACAAGTTAGCATGTGAAAGGCGACTAAATATAGGATGAGCATTAGAGCGGTTCCCTTTGCGTATGGCAATGTAAAGATCAAGATCAGAATGCTCACTAGAAGAGGGAATAATAGGAGTGGGTTCAATGGATGAAACAGAGGCTGTAGGAGCATGTTCAAATGGTGGTGTTTCATCGACTTGAGGCATTGAGACAATGGGCACAGTGGCGTGATATAGAAAATGTTGTCCGAACGTCATTTATACATTTGAGTGATTGCAGATCGTTCGGGCATAGCTGGGGAGCATCATGTTACAGAACTAGGAGGAGTAGATAACACAGGTCTAGGGTAGGTTAGAAATTCAAATTCTGACGCATCAGAAGGACCGGAGGTACACCAGAGAGTGACAAAAAAATAAGGTGGAGACTCATGAAATTTAACATTGGTAGAGATAAAACAACGACGCAACTCAGGACCATAGCATCTATAACCTTTCTGGAAGCAAGAATACCCTAGAAAAATGCACCGAATAGAATGGAGAGTTAACTTGGAACGGCCAGGATGATGGTCATGGACAAAACTAACACACCCAAAGATTTTTGGGAGGAAGGGGGAATGGGTCAACATTTGGAAATAAAATAGAGAATGGTGTTTGACCATCTAACACAGATGATGGCATGCGGTTAATTAGGTGACATGCAGTAAGAACCGCATCACCCCAGAAATATTGAGGAACTTGTCTATGAACAGGTATTGTCCTTACAACCTCTAACAGGTAACGATTTTACGCTCAGCAACCCCATTTTGTTGAGGGGTGTAAGAGCAATAGGATTCATGAAAAATGCCAGAATGAGACATAAATGCGTTAATACCAGAATGAGACATAAATGCGATAAACTCAGAACTAAAGTATTCTCTGGCCTTATCGCTACGCAAAGCTTTGACAGTAACATCAAATTGGGTTCTGACCTCGGCACAAAAAGATTTAAAAATAGAGAAAATTTTAGAACGAGATTTCATTAAATATAACCATGTTGCACGAGTAATTATCAACAAAAGTAACAAAATATCTAAAATCACCGAATTGAGACTAGATAGGGCAAGGTCCACATACATCAGAATGAACTAAATTAAAGGGTCGACTTGACCGTTTATTGATTCTAGGAGAATAAGAAACACACAGGTGTTTACCTAACTGACACGACTCACAAGACAACTCATTAAGAAAAGATAACTCAGGTTGTAACTTCTTCAAATTCTGTAAAGACGGGTGTCACAGCTAAGAATGCAAATCAAAAGGCATGTAACTACTCAAGTAAGCAAAAGAGATAGGAACACCATCCAGCTGGTAGAGACCCTCAGATTCACTTCCTCTGCCAAACGTCCATCTCGTCTCAAGCTCCTGAAACACCCAGTGATTAGGATAGAAGATAACTGAACAGTACAAAAATTTAGTAATTTGACAAACAGATATAAGATTAAACAAAAATTTAGACATATAAAGAACAGAACTAAGAGAAAAATTGGGAGTGAGGTCAACATATCCAACCCCACCAATCGGGGAGGTAGAACCATCAGCTAGATATACAGGTGAATGAAATGACTCTAACTAATGACAATATACCTGAATTCCAAGTCATATGGTCTGAAGCACATGAATCAATTACCCATGATGTAGGAGCTGTGGTAGTTAAGCACGCACTACTAGACCTAGCTAATGTGGCAGAAGAAGGCTAGCCGTGAGAAGCACGATATCGTTGGAGAGCCTGAAATTCTCCTGCTTCTAACTGAACATTGGTCAAACTGGACGCGACATGTGCAGTGTGTGATGGTGGAGTGTTCTAAGAACACCGATTAGGGCAATATCACTTTGTATGCTCAAACTCCTTACAATAGTTGCACATGATCTGGGTAAGTGAAGTGCCTAAACCACTATGCAAGTTGTAACTGCTAGCACCGCAACCACTGAAACCACTTGTGCGACCATGTCGTCCTCCTCGACTAAAACGAGGCTGAGAAGCAACTAATGCAGATCTCTCTTTTGGGGTATCGCTAGTGACAATTAAGGAAAAGTGAGGAAACATCTCCTAAACAAGTTTATAGATCTCTAACAAACTCTTGGAGGCAGGACCTCCCATTACTAAAGGTCGTACAGTCTCATGAGACTTGGAAGCCCCCCGAGAAAGGTGAGAACATGAATATGTTGTTGGCGCTCTTGCATCTGCTTCAAATTAGTGCTCAATGGAAAGAGTTATTGCAACTCATCACATGTCTTCTTGGAGACGACATAGTACCCATCAATACTTTTACTACCCATCTCACAACCACAGTAGGCCTGCTGAACACTGTAGGCAAGTGTCATACTGGTCAAACCCGAATAGGTTGACTGGAGATGATCCCAAAGCTCTTTAGCCGTAAAGCACTGCATTGAAGTATCAAGAATATCGGGCTCCATGGATTCCCACATAGTGCTCATGATCAAGCTATCTTCAGCTTCCCAATCTTCCGTCATAGTCTTAGGTCGATCGTGAAATATATGACTCGAGCGACGAATACCTTTCAATTTGACTGTAAACATCTTTGTGCCATTGTTGCCATTTACTACTACTCAATTTCACAGTTAATAATTTGGATGGAAGAGGAAGAGTAAATCCTGTCGCAGTAGTTCCTACCACGACAAAGTTATCATTCACATCGGGTTCACCGCTCTCTTTGGTCATCTTGTCGATCACAATAAATTAGTACACAATCAATCTTAGAGGTGAAGAGAGATCGGGAGTTAAATTGGAGGGGCTCACACACCTAAAGATAAGTTCATTTATTTGTGAGAATTCATCAAACACATGGTGTGCCACACCCATATTGGTGAGATTTAGTCAAGCTTGAATTTATTTCCGTTCAAGGAGATGATGATAATTGTGTTGGGTGTTGGTGGAGAAGGTCGCCAGTAGAACATGAGATGATGATGCCTAAGAATCGTCAATGGTAACTTTGACCTCAATGCCAGGTTCGATGATGATGGTTGATGTGATATGCTTCACAACTTTGGGGGAGCTGATGGTCAAATGCTGGTCGGAGGTCAACGACTACTGGTCGGAGGTTGACGACTGGATTGCTGGTCAGAGAGAGCTGGACAGGAGCGCTGATACCATAAAATACTTTTATAAGCTTACCTTTTCTCTTTTCTACTTTATAGCACACTACATACATTTATATATAACCTTATTACAAGCACGGGCTTTGCCCGTATGTGACATCTTTAATACAGTCCACTGGTAAGCTTCATCGTTGGTGAGCAACAGATCGGAAATTTGAATGTTGCTTAGACCGTGAAATTTCCAATTAATAATATAAATCAATATATAGAGTAAGAATCTATGTTGCTACAGTCTTGTTCCCAAAAAACCTAGCTAGTTAAGTTAATTCTAATATTTAACTAAAGTAACTATGTATCCTCTTCGAAAACCCAAAAAAAAGCTAAGTTAATTCTAATATTCTAATATTTAACTACAGTGAATATGATTGCAGGATTATTTTATTGTATGCCTCTAGCATTAAAAAACTAATTTGTACAATATGTGGGAAGTTGCCAGTGCGTTTGTTCTGAGTTTTTTTAACTTACAGGTGAAACCATGTTTCATTAATGAGACAAAACAAGAGTTTCTATTGTTGTAATTACTATAATACTTTCATTCAGAAGAACAATTGTTGATTGTCTGCCATTAGGAGTTGCAATTTTAACCGGTAATCCGATTCAACTAGAATCTAGTTAGCCAGTTAACCATTACGCGAGAGGTCCGAAGTTCGAATGCCAGTTGCACTATTTCCCTTCACAGAAAAATGTGTGGGAGTGTGCAACTAGGATCTTGTTAAACAATAAAATAATAAAATATAGATAATGACATTTTTTATTATTTTTTAAAATAGGTGAAAATTTATGCTGCTATTAATTAAGCAAATAGTGAACAAAGTGGTCACCGTTAGTGCATATAACTAACTACACAGTAAATGCAATCACAACACAGCAACCCGTACTCTTCGTGTTGCATGTGCCAAATACCAAACTGGTGTTTTGTACAAATATGCATCTAGAACTTCCAAGTGCAACACGTGCACAATAACATGATGCACATGCACAAATAGGGATGCTCTCGGATACAAATTTATCTGATAAATTCGATATGCACCCGAATCGGACATTAAAGCAGAGTCGAAGAGAAAAATCCAAATTCGTTCGGATTCGGGTCCGTATAACAAAAACTATGTTTTCTTGGGATTTAGATATGGATACAGATATCCGGAGTATTTAAATATATAATTCTTATGTCCAGTAGATACATTACTTGAGTTGCGGCCAGTTGGTCATCTTCTTATAATGCCACCATGATGACTCAGGTTGGAATCTTGTCATATCCAATTAATTTCTCTTTTTGAATTACAGCTAAGGGAAAATTTGTATTAGCCACCATAATATTGTTTCAGTTACAAATTTCTTTTAAAAAACGTATTTACATTTACATATACTTTCATATAATTTTTTAAAAAAATATTACATCCCTCTTAAAATTACAAAATGATCATCAACCATTTTTATACCCATATCTATATAATAAAACACAAAGAAAGCTATCAAGTGGCTCACCTTCAATCTCCCAAAAATCAAAGGCTTAGATCTAACCTCACAAAACATATTTTCCCCCCAAAAATTTTCCCCCAAAACTCAAATTCAAATCCCCCACCCAAAACAACTCATATATATATTTATTTATTCTCTCTCTCCCTCCCTCTTCTATTCAAAAAATTAAGAAAATTAAAAATTTAAAAACTAAAAATTTAAAAACTTTAAAAATAATTCAAAAAAATCATATAATATGTTTTTTGCTCCATGTTTACTACTTCAATTAATTTGTTGGACCTCCAAAACTATGTTATATGATCAAATAAGGTGCACCGTTCTGAATGTGCCGTAGGCACGTGTCAACGGACAAACCTAGTTCTACATTAAATTACAATCATCTATAGATTTTGAAATACTTAAATTATTCTATTTTTCTTCCTTGTGATTAAAATAAATGAATTTTCAAAAATTCATATTCAGTTAGATTTTCTTTTCTTTTTCTATATTTATTTTATATAATATTAAATTGATGTTTGAATTCGTAGTCGTATTTGATACACCGTATCAGATTGGCATCTGTATCCCAAATTGCGGATACAGATACAAATTTCTTCCTGAGTCATATCTGCATCCGTTCCGAATCCGTGTTTGGAGTGCGGATACGGATGTTAGTATAGTTGATATCCAATCCAAAAGCATCCCTAGCACAAATGATAAAGCAAATCCAATGGCTACAGATGCTATAAAACATTCACTAACAATCGCAAGACCCTAATAATAAGAACAATACTTAAACTATTGCTTTTCATCAAGTAAAAACTAAAAGTAGACATTACAAATACTCACAGGGTTATACAGAGTATTGGTGGACTTCCTCTTCCGACCCTTCTTCCCTTTCAGATTAACTTCCTCCTTCTCTTCCTCCTTCACTTCCACCTTCACCTTCACCTCTGCCGCATTCTGCCAAACCCAAACACCCAATTAATAAACACCCCCAAAACCCGGAAACAAAAAATACTTCCCAAACTAAAACTACAACATACCGCGGAAATGTCTTCCATCTTCTCAAGCAAGAACTGCGAAAACAACTGCGTCTGCGTAAGCAACTCATCCAACTTATTGAACTTGAAATTAGGATCCAGCTTCTTCTCCTCCTCCTCACTCTCCTTCGCTCTCTCCTCCATCAACTTCTCCTCCTCTTTTGCCATAGCCTCCGAAATAAGCGTCACATCCCCATTCTTTGCCTCAAGCTCCAGCGGCAGCGCCGTCTCGTTCGACACCTCCTGGTCAAAATCCCAAACCCTAGCCGTCAAATTTCCTCCCAAAAAAAACATTTTTTTTGGAGCAAAATCAATAATCCAAACTCAAAACCCTAGTTTCTAAACAGATACCTCTTCTAGAACGGAAGTCGGCGAATCGGCGACCGAGCGGCCGTCCATCTCCATGGATCGAAGAGAATCGAACCTGAAATCGCGATAAGTTGCGGATCTGATAATTTATGTGTGATTATTAGTGATAAAAATGGGATTTTTAACTTGCTTGGAATTGGGGGAGAAATGGGGGGAAAGGGAACGGCTCATTAGAAGGAGAGAAGAAGAAGAAGGTCACGGTGGTAATTTAAGGAGAAGGGCGGGGGATTTGGGCGGGAAAATGGAGAAGGTGTTATTGAGAGAGGGCTTGGACTTGGAGTTTATTTACGGGGTGTGCCCTGTTGTGATTTTACAGTTGGCGATTGAAGGAGTGGGGGGTAATTGGGTAAGTTTGAGGATGGTAATTCAAATTTGATTTTGTTAAAATTATTTATTTATTTATTTTAGATAAAGAGTGTATTTTTATACTTATTTGATTGGACCGGTGGATAGCACTCACAGCAGTAATGATTTTTAATCTGGTCTCTTGAGTCTTGATATGGCCAATACTTTTAAATAATACTAGAGTTATCCATCTAAAATCAGTTTACACGTGCGATGAACGTCTTAATAAATATAGTTTTTATAAGAATAAAATTTGAGACTTAGTTTGGATTTGATCTAAAACTTCATTTATAATAGTTATGCACGTGTGTTGCACGGATTGGTAGATGGACAAATTACACTAAGGCCTTCTCCCATTACAGTAGTAGAGATTTAGTTAATAATTTAAATAAAACTAGTGTCACGTGTACAAATTGCACAGACTAAAATAATTTTTAGGGACTCATAAAATTATATATTACTTAAAAATTTAAAAATACCTCTTACCTATTTCAATCATAATATAATGAAAAGATGATAAATCTACAAATTAACTAATTCATACTCTCAAACCAACCAACATCATCCTATATATCTATTCAATTAAAAGAAAATAAAAAAATCGCCGAATAATTACCGAAATTTAAAGATGCTAAGAAAGAGACTTACAATCTTGTCAGATTCATCCATTATAAAGCTTGCTTGCAAACACTCATATTATCTGCGGAGTTCCTCAATATTTGCCTCTAACTTTTCTATATTACTCCTTAGCTGTGTCTGTATAAAATGATCAAACTATAAAATACACATACAGATGTTACAATACTATAATTCACAAAAACTTTTCAAACAAAAAAATTATGTAGAAAAGATATCACTATCTGCATGTTGTTTCCCTTCTAATTCCAACATATTCCGAAACTTCTCTTGCTTCATCAAATTTTTATCTTCTCATTTCATCAACCATTTGATGGAAGTCCTTAGCTTTCTTATATATTCACTCATTTCTTCACTTTTACCCTAAGAAAATAAAAATAATAAAATACAATAATGATAAAACTGACCAAACTATTCAACTTTCATGTTTTTTACCATCATCTACAATCCATCATTCTTTGTAATTGAAAATTTAATGATAATATTACTTATAAAATTCAAAGGTTCAAATGAAAACATATATCAATTAGAAGAAAAAATCCTCATATGCAAGTCAATCCGTTCCAATTTCACACTTGATGATCCCCTTGCTTCTAATCCGAAACCTTACATTATTAGGTTTGCATCTGTTCCTGAATCTCAAAACTTGACCATATTATCGTAAAAAAACAGGAAAATTATCAAACGCAAACAAATTAAATATTACCCGAAAGAGAATAAAAAAACTGAAACAACAATTCTAATTGAAGAAATATTACTAAAATAATTATGAAAGATTGCTAAAAATAAATGAAAAGCTCAAGAACTTAACAAAAGTAAATTTTCATGATCAATAATTATAAGAAGTAGTAAACACAATTACCATCAAATTGAAGAATAAAAGTTGATCTTCACGTAACCTACGTCTAGGTTAATTGCAGCAACGGCATGACATACAGGCCTAATTGCCATCTTCGTGATCTCTGGGAGTACACATTGGAGAGAGTAGTGTAAATCAGTGAATAAACAAAAACAAACAAATAATCACTTACATTACCTCTTACTTTCCCACGATTTATTCTTTCCTTCATCTCTTCGCCTTCCAAAATCCCAATTTCTACCATATCCTCTAAAATCTAATTTATTAGACCTGAATTAACAAAGAATCAAGAACAGAACATTAGTAAGGATTTGGTATGAAAATAACCAATCTTTATTTTTGAATCCATAATTAGGATTTGTATTTTAAAATTTTAATAATTGAAATGCCCTAATTAGAAATCAAGAGTAAAAGCGGATGGTAAATTAGGGTTTCATGAATACAATATTACAAAACAAATTAGGAATTCAAAAGCCCTAATTCATAGGATAATTCTTTCTGGCGGTGTCATCACCCATGGCAGGCCAGTGAGCGTCGACGGCGAGGATTTGGGCGGGTTGGCGAACGACGACTGGTGAGATTTGGTGGGGAGGAGGGTTAGCGGGATTTTGAAAAGAGGGAGTTAGGAGAGGAATGATTTTTTTTGTTTTTGTATTTTATTTTGTTAAGTAAAAAAATGTGTTGTGCGCGTGTTAAGGTAAGTGTGATTTCCTACTTTTGCACTCCTTTTTCCATTTCAAAATGGAGAAAGGAGATTGGGGTAGGCCTATTAGCTTAAGATATAGTATAATATATAAATATAAATGCACGCTATAGAGAGAGAGAGAGAGAGAGAGAGAGATTTCGATATCGTACCTTATTTATATTAGGTATACATGTGCATTGTACGTGTTTGTTGGATTACAATACGCGTGTTTATTTGGTTACAAATTAATATTTCTTTGGTGATACTCTCCCATTGAAATAGTAAAAATAAACATAAGTACAATTATACAAAATCTATGTGCTTGTGCATTGTTAGTGGATAAGGTCTAAATATAGCCTGAATTCATCACAGATCCGATGATAATGTTAATGGGTATTGTAGTTGAACACTTTTTCCCTATGGGCATATACGAATAGACCTTTAGTTGAAGTTGAATGTTCATATGAATGTAAAGATGACTTAATAAATACCATTCCTTTTCATTAATCATAAATTTGAGTAATAACTAATTGGGTCAGAATTCTACGCTCTTGCAACATCAAAATTAGCAAATAACTTGTTTGGACCAGGACTTGAACATGAGTGGTTAGTTCAACCCAAGTCCAAAATAAATGTTGAACACGTATCCTCTGAACACTACAACACATGTGCGATTTACCAGCATATATTTCCCGACATTTTACCATTCGCGCCGGGGTAGGAAGCGACTATAAATGGGGCATCAGATTGGATGGTTATACACCGGCGGCCTCTATAAAATGCCGGGGAATCATGATATTCACCGGCGTTTTGTTTAAAAACGCCTGATGGGTAATATTCACCGACGTTTTAATAAAAACACGCCGACGAATATACAGATACATCCACCGGCATTTGTAATTTCAAACGCCGGTGAATTAACTGGAATAAATCCCCGGGAACCCTAACATTTCGCTCGCTTTTTTCCCAAACCCAATTTTTTCCCTGCCTTCGTTTTCCCTCCGTCCCTTCGTCAATCTTTGACACCCGATCAAAATCCCCCCCCCCCAAAACTCCCTCCTTCCCTCGTCTTCCCTCTCTCCCTCTCTCACCACAGCAAAACGCCCTCCTTCCCTCGTCTTCCCTCTCTCCCTCTTTCACCGCAGCAAAACGCCCAATCCGATTTCCCTTTGAATTGGCGTTTGTAGACCGACCCACCGTCACCATCTCCATAGCCGCCGCCGTCGCCCCAGTCCCAGTCCCCCCCACCGTCATCTCCGACAGCCATCTTCGTCGTCTTCGAAAAGTTGCCATCTCCGACAACCCCAGTCCCCCCCACCGTCAACAACTCCTCCGACATTGAGTGGTACAATGCTTTATTCTTCTTGTTTTTTTTTCGATGTTTGGGATTTCATGAGAACATCTTCATTTTTTCTTTCACTTGAAATCGCTCTACACAGTCTAAAGATGGTGGTTCTTCGTTTATTTTTCATCCATTACTGTTTACAAAATATGTTGGACATATTGTGTTTGTGATACTGTGAACTAGAACATGGAGGTCTTTTTGATTGCATAATGATGTTTGATGCCTCGCGAGATGAGATATTGGCTGTGGAATTAAGTGGGTTTACTAGATTGATGTGTTATCGTGTGAAATTTCATTTAACGGTTCCAATTCTGTGTTAGATATGTCATTTGGTCCATGGTTTGGGTGTTTTGACATTTGGTAAGGATTTGACATTGATTGTGGCTCTCAATTATGGGCATTTGGAAGAATGGATAGCTTTTTTGATTGTTTTGTTTTGTTTTTTTTGATAAGGAATAGTTTGTAGACTATATTTTAGATGCTTGAGATGTCATGCAAGTATGGAGTAAACTTAGGAAGTTAAATAAGAAATTTCCATTTTTTTAGTTGTTGTCCATCATTGAGTAAACTATTTGCTTGACAAATGATAATAGAGAAGAATATAATTTGTTTGTGGTATTTAGGGATGGGTGTTTTATGAGAGAATGAGTAAATGTAAATCTGGAGTTGGTGATTTGGGATGATGGATACCTTTTGACATTGTTCTTTGAGTAAATGTAAATTTTTATTTCTGCTTGATCACACAGAAATCTGGTCCATTAGCATTGTTTACGCAAATATTTTGTAGACTATATTTTAGATGCTTGAGATGTCATGCAGGTATGGAGTAAACTTAGGAAGTTAAATAAGAAATTTCCATTTTTTAGTTGTTGTCCATCATTGAGTAAACTATTTGTTTGGCAAATGATAATAGAGACGAATATAATTTGTTTGTGGTGTTTAGGGATAGGTGTTTTATGAGAGAATGAGTAAATGTAAATCTGGAGTTGGTGATTTGGGATGATGGATACCTTTTGACATTGTTCTTTGAGTAAATGTAATTTTTTATTTCTGCTTGATCACACAGAAATCTGGTCCATTAGCATTGTTTACGCAAATATTAAAAGCTAACTCTCTCTATGAAGTCTCACAAATGATTTCCATTTCAAGGTTGTGTTCATTTCATAATTCTTAGTTAAATAAGACTTTCAGCCCGTCAGTTGGTTTAATTATTACATGAAATTTCTCATTTTGTGATAGTTATTATAAACATGTTATTAATTAATTTTGCTCCACTAATGAATTTACTGAATCTTTGACAGGTACAAGATGTCGAGGCGTGGAAAAAGGATCAACATAAATGATGCCAATGAAATCCATGGGGATGAGCAACCACTACATAATAGTGACTGTAACGCCCCGAAACCCAAATACACTGAATTCGAGATGTTCTACAGGATTTTTTCACTTTCAGTAGTACAATTTTACAAGGAATTGAAAACTTTTCACTTGCATCAGAGTTTACATCATATATTACATTTACATTGCACAGCAGAAGTAGAAATTTACAACATTAAACAAATGTACAACAACGTGGTGAAATCTTTATGCATCCATTCATCTTTAATCTTTAACATGTCATTTATCCTGCATACAAAACTGTGGGTACGTCAGTTTATTCAACCGACGATAGTTATACATGGCTATCCTCTCTATGCCAGGAACAGTATAACGATTCTCATTTCTTAACAATCACAAACTTGTTCACATTCAATAAATAAAGTAAAAAGGGGAAGTCTTAATGATGTCGCGTTGTGATTGTGCACTTAATCCTTAATGCAATTTTTCAATTTACATGACACTAATGCGCACTTGTTCGGATTCTATGCATCCCATACTACATGGGTCCGAGGGCAAGCCTCTTAATCGTTCTTCATCTTTGTAGGGTTCAATCCCTCGCCATGACTTAATCTACTACTGTAATTACGGTGAGTATCCTAGATGATCTATAAGTACAAGCTCGTGTACAGAAAACCTGGAGGGGAACCCCACGCCATGTCTTGACTCATCAAGCATGCATTCTGTGGCAATTTCAGCCTCCTTCATGGCACACGATCCTCTTGCAGTCACCAAACATCCCACAAGCGTGACTAGAGTCCGATCATTCTGAGTTGTGCCCACGCCATGTCTTGACGCATCAAGCATGCATTCTGTGGGTCACACACCCGCACCGTAAACCCGAGTTCTCATACTCGTGTTTTTCTCTCACTTTCATCACATATTCACTATGCACTAATCCTTAGTTTTTATTAGAATCATGAACAAAAATCAAAGCTCTAGAGTTAGCCTCTCCACTCAACCGGACTTATTCATTCATTTCAATGGATGACCAACCTTGGTCTTTCAAATTCCCATTTCATTTCATTTCCAATGCCGGGGGAGACTTAGCTACTCTTTGGTTTCAATTTTCAATTCACAATTTCCAATCGAGCATTTTCAGCTCATAATTCATTTTAGAGTCTCACAGACTTTCTTTATCATGATCTTAGCCTTTCATGTTCATTTAATTCTCAACTCACATCTATGATAAATTCATACAGCCATAAAAGAGTTCATCAACATCAATCATAAAGTTCACAACTTTCAGCAGTAATCAAAAAGAAATCTCTGACATATCAAAATCTACTCTGTACAGTCGACTTGGAAGAGGACCAGTCGACTTGTACAGTCAATGCAAGTTCTTCATAAGCACTCGGGAGAGTCGACTGCTGCACACGGCCAGTCGGCTGACCCGCAACTTTCTATGCACAAATTATTATTCACGTGACAGTCGACTGTTAATCCATCAGTCGTCTATCCTGGGGTTTTTAACATACATTATCAGGTTCAGCTCAGTCGACTTGCTACACGCATTAAGTCGACTGGACAGTTTCACAATTCAAATTAAAGACTATCTTTCCAACCGTTCTCACATGCACTTATATCATGATGTCAAATCACCATATACATACATTCATGTTTCATAAACACAACACTTCCTAATGTTCAGTAACAACGCAGCATGGAATTTCAAGTTACTAACATTGTCTTTTCTTTAAGGAAATACTTTAAACATGCATTTACACTTATTCATAACTCTCTTGCAGAGATGAAGATATAAATCTCAATCCATTACTCTAGAATAGCACCATGGAAAAATACTTCATTTAATGAAACTACTGGATTATTCATAATTTAATCAAAGTATCAGTCGACTGTTCATAACCCCAGTCGACTGCACAGATCATTCTTGGTTTTATTAGTCATCGCTAATTCTTTTTCCACATGCTCATGTCTACTTAGCCATGTACATCATGAAGGATATGAGCTTAGCCTTACTACTTCATTTTAATAATACACATATATGTCATGTAACTTCTAACAAATATGTAGCAGATGTCTCGTACAAGTCGACTTATCCTAGCGACAGTCGACTGTACCGACCCAATTCGTCATTGATCGTAATGTCATTATTTCACTATTAGTCTTCCACAATTATTATCATAAATATATTCGAGCAATTCTAGTACTTTTGAATTTACTTCTCATAAGCAATAGTCATCATAATTATAGCATAATTTCTACACTAGAAGTCCTGAGCAACACCCACCTTATTTGACGAAATAATCGAAGTCCAGCAAAAAACTCCTTACTGTAGTGAACGACTCCTCGCTCCTTACTCCTTGCTCCACACCAAAGCCTTCAGAAATGCTACTCGGCCTCCACAGCAAAGCACACACACAACTCACAAAATACCTCTCTTACAATACTAATCTCATAAAATAATCTTAGTGTAAAGAATAGTGGATGAGAGGGGGGGGGGGGGGCGGTATTTATACACCAAGGGGAGTGAGATGGAAGGCTAGGATTCATTAGATGGTTATAGAATCAAAGGCTAGGATTTACTAGGGGGTTGTAAAAACTACCCACACCTTGCATAACCACCCATGATCTCCATTCAACCATTTGAAAAATCTCTCCAAAAGAAGCAATCCGGCCATTGGGGAAAGTGTGCATCGCACGTGTACATAGGGAGCACGTGCACACACAAATCACCCTACAAAATTTGTACACCATGACAAAATAAAGGGAATGCTACACACTACAAGTTGTAGAAAATAATAAAAGGGTTTAATTTCATGGGCTAAAATTAATTGGGCCAAAATAATATTTTAAAAGTAAATAAGTAAATTAACATTTGGGCCTTAGGAAAAATACTTTATAAAGCAATGCTCTTATTCATCATGAAAGAAAAATAATAGCCAACAATATTACACATGCACACCATATATAAAAATAGATAGTCTTTCATATATTCGAAAATCAGGGTATTACAGTGACAGTCAAACAGAGGAGGGGGGGGGGGTAGCATGCCCACTGTCAAAAAACATCGAGGGCAAACTAAGATGACGGACATATAGAAACTTAAGAACGACGAACGGATTGTGGTGGAGGGAAACGGTGTTGGGCAACCGGTTGGTGATAATGCAAGCAAATTCTCATCCTTTATTGGGGTAATTGCAAGGAACCCACGGATAATTCCTTTATCGTACGAGAGTTGGCCGAAGGTGCCCACCACGACAAAGGCAACTGCAATTATAACAATCAAGGTATTTCCCATCTAAAATAAATAATTGGTTTTATGCAATTCATATGTTCTTGTAGGTTGAAAATAAATAATTGGTTTATGCATAAATTTTGCAGCAATACTTCTCGTTACCGGACTCACTTTTATGCCTTGGGTTGAAAAGTCACTCTCCAAAAAGTGGAGAGACTACAAGAGTGACTTAAAGGCTAGGTATTTTGACAAAAACCAGTCAGAGGCGGATAATGCCAGTCGTGTGCCACCCGATGTAGAGCCTTCGGATTGAAAATTCCTTATGCACTACTGGAGTTCGGCTGTCAGTCAGGTATTTACATTACACACCAAAATTTAATGACTTTGTGGTTGTATGGCTACTCTAATTAAATTTTTTTGTTAACTTCATTGTGGCATGTACATAAAAGGGCGGAGGTCAGTGTTGCCAGTCGGTTAAAGCAGCTTGTGTTGCACACCGCTGGTACACAGAGCTTTGCTCTCGTTCGGGAAGAATTGGTAAATGCGATCAAATTGAACAATTTTGACTTACAGTTATTTGTTTATAATAAATTCATCTTACTAATATATAGGAAGAAGATTTAGGGGGTCCTGAGGAGTTCGGGGATATAGTTTTTTTCGATGCCACCCACAAGTCGAAGGATGGGACGTATGCGACCCCTGAGGCAGCACAGATTGTGGTAATTTGTGAACTAATATCTATCAGATCTACAATTGACTATCATTATAACTATTTTAATGATGGGTAATTAAATATTTGGTGAATTGAGTTGGAACACAAACTTGACTATAGGCTATGACATAATATTCTAGTGATGAGCTTTTAGAAATTTACTACTATAGGCTATAGCAATGTTATATGTTTATGCAATTAGTAATACTAGTAGACAACCGGTAAAATACCAATTCATAGTGGTTTTATTTTAAAGGTTTGCTCATCTTTTTATATGTGTATATCTGATTTTATTGTTTATATATATCTTCAGTTGCTTTTACTTTTGATGATTTATAGATTATTTTTGTAAATGGCTAATGATAGTCGAAATCTCTTATGCTTTTAACTCTGACTATATGTCCTTTTACAGACTAACGCTCGGAAAAAGTTTGATGAAATCTCTTCCGCTTCAGATTCTGACCGTACGGCACTTCCACAGATTTCCATACCCGGCAGCGGCTTGCCATGACCGCAGTGAGGGGAAAGGAGAGGCATGGACGTGTCCGTGGTATGGGGCTAGGACCAACCCCCTCGCGGTTATTCGGACAGAGTGAATCTACTTCAAGTGGGACTCGGGACGAGGAGATGACAGAATTAAAGGCACAAGTGGCACTCCTCCAAGAACAAATGTCCCAATTAATAAGGCAGCAATCTCAAGTCCCACCACCAGTAAGTCTTTAAATTGGTAATTTTGAAGAGCTTATAATTTTGAATGCATGAAAGACACGTATTATTGTTTGTGAGTCTGCATTGTGGCTGTCGTCTATGTTCTTAATTGGGCTGTGATTAGAAAGAGAGGGCTCAAGCGGAGATCTGGAAACCTGTATAGAGACATCTCGTTTATTATAATTTATTATTATTGATGTTGTTGTCGCTCTTGCTGTTGTTGCTGATGTCTCTTTGTGCAAGTGTGCTGAAGAGAAAGAAAGGATGAGAGAGAGATGAGGAAAATGCCGCTATGTTAGCCTGGTGTATCCTCATTCTCTATCATTCCTCTTTATGTTTCCATTTATGGCTTCTATATTTAATTGGTTTCCTTCTACGATGACAGTTCCTTAAAACTACACTTGATATGAGCCTCATTCTTATTTTTCTTCAATAGAATTGGGAGTTTTGGTGATCCAACTAGTGATCATAGCTGCACCCCACTGCAGACTCGCAAACACTAATACGTGTCTTTCATGCATTCTATGACCAACCTCATTTTTGCATATAGCATGCTTAGATGACAATTATCCCATTTTGGTATACAACATCCTTAGATGACAATTAACCCATTTTGGTAAATAGCATGCTAAGATGACAATGATATGGCTAATATCTAGTATCTAAAACAGTAAAAGAAATGAAAATTTCCAGTATCTAAGCATGTTTGTCTATTCTTCATCCCAACTTTGCCAATGATGCTTCTGGCTCCAAAAGAAACCTGCACAAGGTCTGTTCTGACCAATTCTTGACAGATTTGGGAATTCTGAAGATTTTAGATCTAGGATGACAAATTTTGATTAGGCTGTGATTGGATTGTTTAGTGACTGTCGTCTATGTTCTTAATTGGGCTGTGATTAGAAAGAGATGGGTTGGAGTGGAGATCTGGAAACCCATATAGAGACATCTCATTCATAATAATTTATTATTATTATTATTCTTGTCGCTCTTGATGTTGTTGCTGATGTCTCTTTGTGTGCGTTTGCTGAAGAGAAAGAAGGGATGAGAGAGAGATGAGGAAAATGCCGCTATGTTAGCCTGGTGTATCCTCATTCTCTACCATTCCTCTTTCTGTTGCCATTTCTGGCTTCTATATTTGGTTTCCTTCCACGATGACAGTTCCTTAAAACTACACTTGATATGAGCCCTATTCTTATTTTTCTTCAATAAAAATGGGAGTTTTGGTGATCCAACAAACATGTATCCTCATACTTCCAAATGGTATTTTCTTTAGAAAGTCGGTCTCCAAATAATCGATCTATGACTAGAATCTCCAATCACAGCCCAATCAAAATTTGTCTTCCTGGATCTAAAATCTTCAGAATTCCCAAATCTATCAAGAATTGGTGCTGAACAAACCTGTGTGCAGGTTTCTTTTGGAGCCGGAAACATCATTGGCAAAGTTGGGATGAAGAATAGACAAACATGCTTAGCTACTAGAAATTTTCATTTCTTTTACTGCTTTTAGATACTGGGTATTAGCCATATCATTGCCATCTTAGCATGCTATTTACCAAAATGGGTTAATTGTCATCAAAGGATGCTGTATACCAAAATGGGGTTGGTCATAGAAACCATGAAAGAGGCTTATTAGTGTTTGTGCTCTAATTTCTCATCCTGGATCTAAAATCTTCAGAATTCCAAAATCTGTGAAGAATTGGTCTGAACAAACCTGTGTGCAGGTTTCTTTTGGAGCCAGAAACATCATTGGCAAAGTTGGGATGAAGAATAGACAAACATACTTAGATATTGACCAATTTTCATTTCTTTTACTATTTTAGATACTGAATATTAGCCATATCACTGTCATCTAAGCATGCTATTTACCAAAATGAGTTAATTGTCATCTAAGGATGTTGTATACCAAAATGGGGTTGGTCATAGAATCCATGAAAGAGGCGTATTATTATTTGTGCTCTAATTTGTCATCCTGGATCTAAAATCTTCAGAATTCCCAAATCTGTCAAGAATTGGTCTGAACAAACCCGTGTGCAGGTTTCTTTTGGAGCCGGAAACATCATTGGCAAAGTTGGGATGAAGAATAGACAAACATGATTAGCTACAGGAAATTTTCATTTATTTTACTGTTTTAGATACTGGGTATTAACCATATCATTGTCATCTTAGCATGCTATTTACCAAAATGGGTTAATTGTCATCTAAGGGTGCTGTATACCAAAATGGGGTTGGTCATAGAATCCATGAAAGAGGCGTATTATTCTTTGTGATCTAATTTGTCATCCTGGATCTAAAATCTTCAGAATTCCCAAATCTGTGAAGAATTGGTCTGAACAAACCTACGTGCATGTTTCTTTTGGAGCCGGAAACATCATTGGCAAAGTTGGGATGAAGAATAGACAAACATACTTAGATATTGACCAATTTTCATTTCTTTTACTATTTTAGATACTGGATATTAGCCATATCACTGTCATCTAAGCATGCTATTTACCAAAATGAGTTAATTGTCATCTAAGGATGTTGTATACCAAAATGGGGTTGGTCATAGAATCCATGAAAGAGGCGTATTATTATTTGTGCTCTAATTTGTCATCCTGGATCTAAAATCTTCAGAATTCCCAAACCTGTCAAGAGTAGGTCTGAACAAACCCGTGTGCAGGTTTCTTTTGGAGCCGGAACATCATTGGCAAAGTTGGGATGAAGAATAGACAGACATGATTAGCTACAGGAAATTTTTATTTCTTTTACTGTTTTAGATACTGGGTATTAGCCATATCATTGTCCTCCTAGCATGCTATTTACCAAAATGGGTTAATTGTCATCTAAGGATGCTGTATACCAAAATGGGGTTGGTCATAGAATCCATGAAAGAGGCGTATTATTCTTTGTGATCTAATTTGTCATCCTGGATCTAAAATCTTCAGAATCCCCAAATCTGTCAAGAATTGGTCTGAACAAACCTGTGTTCAGGTTTCTTTTGGAGCCGGAAACATCATTGGTAAAGTTGGGATGAAGAATAGACAAACATGCTTAGATACTGGAAATTTTCATTTCTTTTACTGATTTAGATACTGGATATTAACCATATCATTGTCATCTAAGCATGCTATTTACCAAAATGGGTTAATTGTCATCTAAGGATGCTGTATACCAAAATGGGGTTGGTCGTAGAATCCATGAAAGAGGCGTATTAGTGTTTGTGAGATAATTTGTCAGAAAATGCCATTTTGAGAATCTGAAAACCCTACTATTTAGTTGTTTAGTGGCTGACGTCTATGTTCTTAATTAGGCTGTGGTTATAAATAGAGGGCTCGAGTGGAGATCTGGAAACCCATACAGAGACATCTCATTTATTATAATTTATTATTATTGTTGTTGTTATCGCTCTTGCTGTTGTTGCTGATGTCTCTTTGTGTGCGTTTGCTGAAGAGAAAGAAGGGATGAGAGAGAGACGAGGAAAAAGCCACTATATTAGCATGGTGTATCCTCATTCTCTACCATTCCTCTTTCTGTTTCCATTTCTGGCTTCTATATTTGGTTTCCTTCCACGATGACAGTTCCTTAAAACTACACTTGATATGAGCCCCTTCTTATTTTTCTTATATTTGGTTTCCTTCCACGATGACAGTTTCATGGATTGTCTGAACAATCCATGAAAGACATGCTTAGATACTGGATTTTCATTTGTTTTACTGTTTTAGATACTAGATATTCCCAATCAGAAGAGAATATAAAGGTTTTAAGTTAGATACCTGATTTTCATTTGTTTTACTGTTTTAAAGATATTCAAAAACAAAATTAAGTACTACCTTTTAAGCACTGCAATATAATTATTTTACCTTTCTATATATCATTAACAATTCCATTTGTAATTGGCACTTTGATCTTAGAATTTATGAATTGGGTAGATCTTTTTGCAAGTTCAAAAAATATGTATATTCTGTATTGTGGTCTAGTGTTGAACTAAATTATTATTTTTTCCGCAAAGCGGTCCGATCAATCAATCAAATTGAGTCTCCCAGATCAAGGAAATTCTGATGATCAGAACTGAAGCGACTCGAGGGGTATGAATCTGCGGTCGGCCTAGTCTAGTTGTTGTTGTGTTGTCCTTGTTGTTGTTATGTCCTGCATTGTTGTTTTAAGTAATTGTTGAGATATTTGGGATGTTCATAATGTATTTGTTAATTATGACACTGTGTTAATTTTACGGTGAATTTGGACAATTAATGTAATACCCCATATTTCTGAATTATATATATATAGAATTTGGACAATTAATGTAATACCCCATATTTCTGAATTTTATATATATATATATATATATATATATATATATATATATATATATGTGTGTGTGTGTGTGTTGGTATTAATTAGTAGTTGGCTGTTTGTGAATTATGTGCATGGATTGGTTTAAGGAAATAATAATGGATTGGTTAATGGATTTGTATGTTGGTGGAGGGGTCCACACGTTATTGAACAGCACTGAGTGCTTGTGCCTTCTTGAATTCGTCAAAGGCACAGATGACGTGGCATGGATGGGTCCCACCCCACCCGGGTGTATACTTGCATTGTTCGGCCTGTGTACATTACGGGAGAAAGGTAAGGGATTTAATCCCATATCGAAGATTGAATATAAAATAATATAGTATAAATATAATTGCCAAGGATCAAGAGTCACCTAATCAGTTAACCAATTTTTGAGAGGCAGTCTGTGGTGGGCAGTTGTACTACATAGTATCTAATTTATTATCTAATTTATCTTATAAATTGTATAAATTGTCCGAGCTAGGGGCAGGGGTGTTACAATTAATGGACTATGTGTGAGTGAAACTTTATTATCTTTAATTCTTGTGTTTGGTTGTGATTTGCACATTAATATGCCTGAAATTGGTTGAATCAGTTGTGAATTAGTTTACAGGTTTTTTAAATGAAATTGTGAATTGAAATCGAATGAAAAACTGGAGCAGAACGTTTTATAAAACGCCGGTGTATCAAATTGATTAGTTGAAAATTTCGATAGAGAGGCATTTCCACACACGCCGGTGTAGCACTCAGAAATACCCATATACCGGCGTTCGCTGGCCGCCGGTGTATTTTCAAGATCTACTGGCGTCCAGTAGAAATCCCGGTGTATGCCCCTATCTTTCCGCGACGCCCGCTTCGGCGGCATTTGCACCGGCATTAGTAAAAACGCCGGTGAATGTTTCACCTGCGTAAAAAACTGTCGGTGAAGACCCAAAAAAACACCGGTGAATGGCTTGTGTGTTGTAGTAGAAACAAATCTTTTCATAAAGAAATCTTCGATCTAGATGGAAAAAAGATAGAAAAATCTTAAGTAAAAGGGAAACTTACGATGGAGGGTAGAGGCGGCGGGGTCGGGGCGGGATCGACGATCGACGACGACGATGGAGGGTAGAGACGGGCAGGATTGGGGCGGGGTGGATGGCGGGCGGCGGTAGGGACGGACAGGTGAGGAGATGTGGGTGGGTTTTGGGGTAGGGAGAGTTAGGGTTTGGGGGTTTGGGGGAGATGTGGAAGAGGAAAGGTTTTTTTTTTGTGTTTTTTTAATTAATTCTATTTTGGCAATTGGTGTCGACTGCATGTGTCAATTCCTACTTTTGCTATCCTTTCTCTATTTCAAAAGAGAGAAATGAAGGATGGGGTAGGCCTATTAGCTTAAGATATATATAAATTACATTATTTTTAATTAGAATAATGCACGTCCAATGTATGCCTAAAAATATTATAGTCATCAAACTAATGAATATATTTGTTGTATATAGTTTGAACGTGTATTGATGGGTTTGTTTGGTTACAAAGCCCAACTCTCCCATTAAAATAGAAGAAACTAGTAATTTACACGTGTGATGCACGTATTAATAAATATAATTTTTTAAAGTACAAATTATGACATAGTCTGAACATGAACATGAGACCTATTTTATAATAGTTATGCACAGGCGATACACTACTTTATTTATTTACAAATGACAACTTCAACTCTCAATATTAGATATATTAGATATTATAGATTATTCTCAATTTTAGACCTCTAAGAGCATCTGTAGTCATTGTCCAATTTTACAAACTATGCAAAATTTAGGCAAAAAAAGCTGCAGTCGTTGGTCATTTTTCCATATTTTGAGTTATTTGTGAATAGTTCCCGCTCAAATTTGGGAGAAGATATAGCCTTTTCCAAAATTTGGAAATCGAAACATGATATACCGTGCGATGGAGGCTTTGTATGAAAAAATGGTTAAGACGGTACATGAATTCTGTCGTTATTTTTTTTAAAAAAATGAACATGTGATATCCCATCCAAATTCTTTTTTTTTAAATATTATAGAAGGGAAATCATATTTCATCCAAGTAGATTCTCCACACAAAAAAAAAAAATTTAACGTCAAACGGGATACAATATACCGTACGTTACCTTTTTTTTAATTAAAAAAAAACTCAAACGAAAGATGATATCCTGTTTGTTATTTTTTTTTAAAAAACAATTTTTTTAACGATAAGATGAATCTTCTTATGTCCCTCTCTTTATTAAACTGAAATGCAAAATTTTGAGTTCGAACGACTACAACCCAGTTCCAAACTTTCTATTACTATATGCCAAACACCCATCTTAAAACTATTATATGTGCTCTAAGAGCATCTATAGTCGTTGGCTATTTTGCCAAAATTTCCAAATTTTAGTAAAAATAGTGCTGCAGTCGTTGGCCATTTACCCAAAATTTGAGTTTTGCGTGAACAGTGGTCGGCTATATTTGGGAGGTGAAATGGCAATTGCCAAAATATAGCTAACGAAAGATGATTTTCCATCCGTTTGATCGGACAAAAAATTATCTTCGTCGTATTTTAAAGTTTTTTCCCCATCGAGCGGTAAATGAATCATCGTCCAAAAAATTGCGGATTTCTCGGACGAGGGATTATTTTCCGACCTTGATTTTTTTTAAAATTAAAAAGTGGTTGGGCGGGAGCTGAAATCCCGTCCATTCCGTTTACAATAAAAAAATTGCCAGAAATGAAGTGGGACGGGAGATGGCCATACATTTCTTTCAAAAAAATTATACAAAACGACCCTATAATGATTTCTATGGGTTAAACTTTGGTTTAAATGTTAATTAATTAATAATTAAGAAATAATTAGGATTAAATTAACAGTTATTAAGGAACTAATTATGATTTAAATGGGTTTTTTTAAATAAGACGGACGGGAAATCATTCCCCGTCCGTTCAAAATTTTCCTTTTTTTTCGTGGGACGAAAAATAATCTATTGTCCGAGATTTTAAATAGTGAAAAAACTCAAAATTTGGCATTCAACGACTACAACGCAAAGTCATTTTTTCCATTTTCATTTGCCAAATACCCAAAGTTTGACTCTCGACGACTACAAATGCTCTAATTGCCTCATAGGTTAACATGTTTCATGTGGGTTTTTTTGACTTTTTTGAATGTTTTGCTTGAGTGTTGTTGGCAACCAAGTGTAACGTATCTCTCTTTTAGTTAGTAACCCGACTTGTTACCGTTTTAATATGATCGGGCTTGGCAACTTGGTCGAGTTTCATTAATTGTAAAATACGGTTTTTTCTCGTTTTAGTTAGAGCATCCACTATCATTTTCTAAAAACCCGAAAAAAAAACAATCCATTAAGAAAATACCCTCACAGGCGTTTGCTAAAAACCTAAAACCCAAATATTAGAATAGGAGTGAACAGTGCATCGCTAAACTTAGCAGGGGCTTTGGAAAATGCCCAATGTAGAAACGAATGAAGATCGTCCGTTTGAGAGAATAATTTGGACGGGCAGATGAAGAAGCTCCGTCCATTGTTAAAATGTAATTTATTAATTCCACTTAAAAACAAAAATAAAAACGAAAACAAACCATACGGGTGAAGGTAATCCATATGGTATATTTTTGTTTTTTGTTTTATTTATTTATTTGGTTTTGGTAGGAAGAGTGAATGTGGGTAGTGTTGCCGCTAAATTTGGTGTGGGGGCAAATAGATGAATTTGTGGATTCTTAGGGAAACTGAATAGTAAACCTGTATACCTGTTCTGCCGGGCTTCGATCGTCACTCCCGCCGTGCACCTGCAAAAAGTGCGAGACACCGGGGTTGTTCCCGGCGACGCACCCTCCGACGCTCAAGTCAGTAACCAGAAATGATTATGAGAGAGCGTTTAACTAGCAAAAGATTGATTACCTCTTAATGGAGATGGATGGGGGGTATTTATAGGCGTCTTAGAGAACAGTTTAGGAATGTAATCCCCGTGGTCTGATATAGAATAATCTCCTTGTGAACAGATTAGGAATGTAATCTGATAAGGTATATTCCTGTAATCAGATAAGGAATTTAATCCCCAAATCCCAGCGAAAAGATTGACACGCATCAGGACCGTTGATCAAGATTGATCAGGGATCCTGACTTTATCTTGTTGGATTAGGTGAACAGCGGGTTAGAACCCGCACCCTCCTGTTAGTGGATCCATTCGTGGGTTATCGGGTTCCTGGGGAGAAGATCCAATACCCATTTTGGACCCTTTTGTAGAGAAATCACCGTTTTACCCTTGGGCTTCAAGATCCGTACCTGATTTGGATGGCTCCGATTAAACCCCATTTTTAGTCATATCACGAGCCCCCCACTCCTAAAGGCTGAGTGTGATCAGACTTTAAGGAGTAGTCTAACTGTTTTAGTGGCTAGTGGAGTTGGATCGGAGTCCAATTGTGGGATCTTGAATCTAAAAGGGGGTAGTGAGGTAATCCCTTATGATCGGGCGGCATTCTTGTGTGAACGTCTTCTTAGCTTTGTAATCTCTCGGTGAACGGCACGGTCGCTTCCCTCTGTTGCGGGTCGCGTCTTTCCGCCGTCACGACTCCGATCCCTCCCAAAGCTCGACGACCAGGACGCCGAGGTCGGAGATCGGTTCGGCGATTCTTTCCGACGGGAAGAGGGACCTCGGCGTGGTTGCGAGTCTGGAGAGGGGGCTCGTCGAAGTCTGAGGGCCAGATCTCCCACGTACGGGGGGTCGGAACCAAGGGCGTTTGGCGGTCAATGCCGACCTTAGGCTTATAACACGGCCGGTGGCTAGAACGCTCGGCAGCTGGAGCCGAAGCTCGAGACTCGGGACTTTTTAGAGGTCTTGACTTCCGAACTCAAGCCCGTAATACGGTCGGTGGCAGGAACGCTCGGAGCCGGTGTCGAACTCACGCCCGTAATACGGTCGGTGTCAAGAACGCTCGGCAGTTTGTGCCGAGGCTTGAGACTTGGAAATTTTTGGAAGCTTTGACTGCCGAACTCACGCGTGCAAAACGGTCGGTGTCAAGAACGCTCGGTAGCCTGTGCCGAGGCTTGAGACTTAGAAATTTTTAGAGGTTTTGACTGCCGAACTCATGCATGCAAAACGGTCGGTGTCAAGAACGCTCGGCAGTTTGTGCCGAGGCTTGAGACTTGGAAATTTTTGGAAGCTTTGACTACCGAACTCACGCGTGCAAAACGGTCGGTGTCAAGAACGCTCGGTAGCCTGTGCCGAGGCTTGAGACTTAGAAATTTTTAGAGGTTTTGACTGCCGAACTCATGCGTGCAAAACGGTCGGTGTCAAGAATGCTCGGTAGCCTGTGCCGAGGCTTGGGACTTAGAGATTTTCTGGAAGTCTTGACTTGCCGAACTCACGCGTGCAAAACGGTCGGTGTCAAGAACGCTCGGCAGCCTGTGCCGAGGCTTGGGACTTGGAGATTTTCTGGAAGTATTGACTTGCCGAACTCACGCGTGCAAAACGGTCGATGTCAAGAACGCTCGGCAGCCTGTGCCGAGGCTTGGGACTTAGAGATTTTCTGGAAGTCTTGACTTGCCGAACTCACGCGTGCAAAACGGTCGGTGTCAAGAACGCTCGGCAGCCTGTGCCGAGGCATGAGATTCGACGGTTCTGACGGATGTGACGGCCTCTAGGTTTCTGACAGATGTGACGGCCCCTGGGTTTCTGACAGATGCGACGTTCATTAATGCTGCGTCCCCTGGGCTTCTGCTGAAGTGACTGCCATTAATGAGCCGTTTGGCTAAGCGCAGCGAACAAGGCGACGTTTGGAGTTGCCTTTTGTCATTTTGTGGGAGTGGGCCTGCAGTAAAGGCCCGTTAACCTCGATTTGCATTCTGGCTCTTCTATAAAACCCCCACCCCCTCTTCATTTTTTACTTTTCTACTCTCCGCTCTGGTGCTTTTGGTCTGTTCTTGCTAGAGCTCCAGGTGATCGCTGTCCTTTTTCCGGCGAACTTTCCGACGACGTCTCCGTTAAGGTAACTTATATTTTTAGTTTCTAAACATGTCTGTCTCTGTCTCCTCTTCTTCATCCGAGCCCTCCCTTGAAGTCACCGAAGCTCCGACCTCCAGCCGACCTCATACAAGCAAGAAGGTGTTCGGCAAGGATTCTATCGTGGTGGAGCCGAAGCGCATGCCGGAGTTCGGCAGACTACCAGGGCCGCTGACTGGGCTTCACAGAGTTCGGGAACTTCCGGAGGAGGACGCTGAACGCATTGTGTACGGGAGGGCCCGGACATTCGAGGAGAATCCGGCGAGGGAGATGACAGAGGCTGACGAGACGGCGTCGATCCTTCGCGAAGAGGACTTGGGAGTGATCCGGGACTGCTTTCAGATCCCGGAGGAGTACGAGCTTATATTGCCGGGTCCCGGCATTAGGGCCAACTCGCCGCTGCCGGTGACCGTGTGTTGCTGGCCGGTCGACGCCTTCATAGCTGGGGCTCGGCTGCCTCTCCATCCGTTCGCGGCTGCTGTATTAAGATGGGTTGGGGTCAGCCCCATCCAACTTATGCCGAACGCCTGGAGAGTGATAAATGGCTTCGTTCTTCACTGCCAAGCCGCAGGGATTCAGCCGGAGCTGAACGTGCTTCGGACCATCTACCAGCCACATCAGGGGAACAGGTCGGCGTACCGGTACTATTTGACTCCGAGGCACGGAGGTCGGCTCGTCGTGTGCCCTGATTCCATCAAGTACTGGCGCGAGAAGTACCTTCTGGTACGTAGTCCGGAGGCCTGGCCTATTCCCGTTAGCTGGGTGGAGGGTGTGCCAAAGAAGGTGAAGGCGCTACCGACACTTCGGCCCGAAGAGGAGGAGGCTGTACGGGTACTTCTGGGTCGGCCGAAGCTCGACTGGAAGGATCTGACCGAGGACGTCCTGTTTAAGGGAGGGCTCGTTCATGCCGATCCCAGTACGCGGCTTCCTTTATTCATTATTGCTGTTTTACTTCTTGCGCTTCATTTTTCATGGTTTGTTCCGAACTAACCAACTTGTCTTACGGTGCAGAGTCTATGGATTATCAGGCAGTGTTGGCGCTGAGGGCAGGCCTCGCCAACAAGGCGCCGAAGAAGAGGAAGAGGGTGGTCTCCAAGCTGCCCGCGGCAAAGGCTCCGAAGGTCACCGAGGTAGCCGAGGAGGTGGAGATCCTGGAGAGCCCCGCTCCTGAGGGCGGGGTCGCTTCGTCGTCGACTTGGGTCGGCGAATTTCCCGTTGCCGCCGCACTCACTATGACGACACCGCCGCTGACGAAGGCGGCCGAGGAGCTTCTGACCGAGGCTCACAAAAGGATCCACGTCCCGGACTGGCAGGTTCGGAAGCACGACGGGTTCCTTGGCAATTCTTTGGCGAGCATGGAGGCCATCAAGCACCTCGCCACGCCGAAGGATCGGGCGGCCATGGAAGCCGGACGGGAGGGAGACGACGTTATCGAGATAGCGCGCTCGGCGGTATCGGTAAGCGTCGGGTCTACCCCCTCTTTTTTTGCCGACCTTCTTAAGTTGAAATTTTCATGACTTCCTTGATTTTTAATCGTAGATCGTCGTACACTTCGGGCACCTCACCGAGAGGATGGCGGCCCAGGAGAAGGAGATGAAGAAGGAATCCGACCAAGCTCGGAAGGAGAAGGCCCGGATTCAGACCGAGCTCGACAAGCTCGAGCTGAACTTCGAGGCGAAGTCGGCGAGGGTCGACTACCTCGAGGACAGGGTCACGACGCTGGAGGGCCAACTTCGACAGCAAAAGGAGGAGGCGGCCAAGCTGTTGGCCGAGGCGGCCGAGGCCCAAGCGGCGGCGGTGAAGAAGGCGGAGGATGCGACCTTGGAGAAGGCGCAGGGCTTCCTCGCCCAGAACATGGCTAAGGCCTTCGCCGACGCTCTCGCCCGGGTGAAGGAGGCCTATCCCTCTGTGGACTGCTCGGGTTGGAGGTTGTTCCCGGGGTACGTTGAAGGCTTCGACCCCGAGTCGGAGGGAGAAGAAGAAGAAGACGAGGAGAAGGGCGACGACGAACCAGCGGCCGACCCCCCCGTCGGAGTTCAGGGGTCGGTGGTCACCCCCTTGGCGACGGTGCCCCCTTCGGAAGCATCGTCCCCGACCCCCGCTCACCGCCCTGGGAAAGAGGTCGTGCCTTGACTCCGTTTGTATTTACTTTTTTTTTTTTAGGAAATGTAACGCCTAATAGCGGACTGGCCACCGCTACTTTTTTGAACTGAATGAAAAACAACAACTTTTTGGGCTCGGTTTCGTGTATTTGTCCATTGACTGTTGAGCGCTCGAGCCTTTGTTCCAAAGAACCCCCGAAGTCTGGGACTTAGACAATGTTTGGATTTTTGTTGCTTGTCTGCATTTCTTTTCAGCTCGTCTTGGTAGCTCAAGAGGTCGAGCGTACAGGGTCGGATGACAAGGATCGCGCCGAGGCGGGCCTCGGGGCGACGAGGTTAAGCCTGGCGAGGTGTAGAGAGCGACTTTACGAAGTCGAGCTGGGACTGCGCCGAGCCGAAAGCGAGCGAAGCCAGCTTCAGCTCATCTTAGGGCAGCGGGACAGCGACATTCGGCGTCTGGAAGGCAGGATTGCCGAGATGACCCCCTCGGGTAAGGACGAGGGTTCGCCGGCAGCCTTTACCAACAGTCTTCGGACCAAGTGCTTTCGCCACACATTGTCAAAGGTAACGGCGGAGAGGGACAATCTGCTTTCGGAGATTCAACATTTGCAAACTGTGGAGACTGAGCTTCGGACGGAAGGAGAGGAGCTGACGACTAAGGTCGTCAAGCTTACAGCTGAACGGGATGAATTGGCGGCCGAAGTCGATGTGTTGAAGAGAGCCACTGTTGATAGGAGCATCGAAGTCACTCATCATCGTCATCTCATCGCAAGTCACGTAGGCGTTCCGAGCTCGGCAGTACCGGCCTGCTTCGAGGTCGAGGCGCAAGATGGCTCATTGAGGGGTCGGATCTCCGAACTGGAAGCAGAGGTAGCTCGCCTCAGACCGCGTTCGGGGCCAATTAATGTGAGGAGCACTTCATGTACCCGAGCGGAGAGCGAGCGTGGCATCACCTTTTACGAGATGGCGACCCGTGCGTGCCTCGGTCATCCGAGCCCGGGGGACGCGCAGAGTTCAGTGGCCATTTCGTTGAGCGGCGCATCCATCGGCGTGGCTACTAGAAGCAGTGCCGAGGACACGTCCCAACTTGCTGGCCTCGGATCGGGTTCCGGAGGCAAACGTCGTCGACCTCAAGTGTCCTTGAAGAGGAGCATCCCTGCACCTCGAAGGCGTTGATGGCTTCGAGTTCAGTGTCTTGTAATTTTCGCTTTTCAGCTCCTTGTAATCTTTAGTACCTTGTAATCTTGATGTATGTAAGGGTTGCTTTTAATAAAATTGGAATCGATTTAATCGTCGCCGTATCGTAGTTGCCCAATTTTTGCTCTAGTCGTGGAGTTGTGGGACCGAGGTTTGAGACTTGGCATTTTTGACTGGTCTTGACTGCCGAACTCAAGCCCGTAATACGGTCGGTGGTAAGAACGCTCGGAGCGGGTGCCGGACTTATGCCAGTAATACGGTCGGTGGCAAGAATGCTCGGAGCTGGCACCGAGGCTTCGGACTTGGAAATTTTTTGGAGATCTTGACTGCCGAACTCAAGCGTGTAATGCGGTCGGTGGCAAGAATGCTCGGCAACCAAGTGTAGGAGTCGGAACCTTTCAACGGCTGTGGGAGCAATTCCGAATGGCGAACTATTTCTAGCTCGCTTAGTAGCGAACTTGCAAAGTAGAATCGAGTTAAGCATTGGACTCCGGAACCATCGTAAATTCAGGAGGCGTAGGAGCAATTCCGAATGGCGAATCACTTCTAGCTCGCTTAGTAGCAAACTTGCAAAGTGGAATCGAACCAAGTGTTGGACTCCGTACCATTCAACGGCTGTGGGAGCAATTCCGAATGGCGAACTACTTCTTGTTCACTTAGGAGCGAACTTGCAAAGTAGAATCGAGCCAAGTGTTGGACTCCAGAACCATCGTAAATTCAGGAGGCGTAAGAGCAATTCCGAATGGCGAATCACTTCTAGCTCGCTTAGTAGCGAACTTACAAAGTGGAATCGAACCAAGTGTTGGACTCCGTACCATTCAACGGCTGTGGGAGCAATTCCAAATGGCGAACTACTTCTTGTTCGCTTAGGAGCGAACTTGCAAAGTAGAATGAGCCAAGTGTTGGACTCCGGAACCATCGTAAATTCAGGAGGCGTAGGAGCAATTCCGAATGGCGAATCACTTCTAGCTCGCTTAGTAGCGAACTTGCAAAGTGGAATCGAACCAAGTGTTGGACTCCGTACCATTCAACGGCTGTGGGAGCAATTCCGAATGGCGAACTACTTCTTGTGCGCTTAGGAGCGAACTTGCAAAGTAGAATCGAGCCAAGTGTTGGACTCCGGAACCATCGTAAATTCAGGAGGCGTATGAGCAATTCCGAATGGCGAATCACTTCTAGCTCGCTTAGTAGCAAACTTGCAAAGTGGAATCGAACCAAGTGTTGGACTCCGTACCATTCAACGGCTGTGGGAGCAATTTCGAATGGCGAACTACTTCTTGTTCACTTAGGAGCGAACTTGCAAAGTAGAATCGAGCCAAGTGTTGGACTCCGGAACCATCGTAAATTCAGGAGGCGTAAGAGCAATTCCGAATGGCGAATCACTTCTAGCTCGCTTAGTAGCGAACTTGCAAAGTGGAATCGAACCAAGTGTTGGACTCCGTACCATTCAACGGCTGTGGGAGCAATTCCGAATGGCAAACTACTTCTTGTTCGCTTAGGAGCGAACTTGCAAAGTAGAATCGAGCCAAGTGTTGGACCCGGAACCATCGTAAGATTAAGGGATTAAAAGCATAGGGATGTAATAGCAGTGAGAATACGAAAAAACTTTATTTATTAATATCTAATGATCGGCTGCTTCTAAAGTTGCTAGCCGTTATTACAATGAAAAAATAAAAGGAAAAATCACTACTAGTAAAGGGAAGGGAATGGTTCGACATCCTGAGTTACTTAGAGAGGCGTGGTTGCCTTCTCTTGGTATTTCAACAGATGGTCGGCATTCCAAGTCCTGGGAATCTCTCTGCCTTCGAGATCTTCTAGCTTGTATGCACCTGGGCGGATCACTTTTGAGATTTTGTACGGTCCTTCCCAATTCGGGGCCAGTTTGCTTTTCTGTCCGGGGAATGAGATGGCCAATTTTCGAAGGACTAGGTCTCCTTCTTTGAGGTCCGTTGGTCGGACCCTTTTGTTGTACGCTAGTTCGATCCTCCTTCGGTAAGCTTGCTGGCGTATGGCCGCCCTCTCTCGGATTTCATCTATCAGATCTAAGCTTGCTCTGAGTTCTCTAGCGTTCTGCTCTTCTTCATAAGCCATCAAACGAGGAGAGGGTATCCCGACTTCTAGGGGGATGATGGCCTCGGCCCCATAGGTGAGATTAAATGGGCTCTCGCCCGTTGGGGTCCGCTTAGTGGTGCGGTGGTTCCAGAGTACGTTCGGCAGCTGGTCGACCCACAGTCCTTTGGAACACTTGTCTAATCTCTTCTTGATGCCCGAGAGAATCTGTCGGTTGGCATTCTCTGCTTGGCCATTCGACTGAGGATGGGAGACGGAGGAGAATCGGTGTTGTATGGAGAGGTCCTCACATAAGGCTCGGAAGGCAGCCCCAGTAAATTGTGTTCCATTATCCGTGATTATGACTCGGGGAACGCCGAACCGGCAAATCACATTTTTCCAGAAGAATTGAACGACCTTATGCTCGGTGATTGTAGCCAGGGGCTCGGCTTCTATCAATTTAGAGAAATAGTCGACCGCCACAACTAGGAACTTTAGCTGCCCGGGGGCTGGAGGAAATGGTCCTAGTAAATCCATCCCCCACATAGCGAAGGGGATCGGACTTGATAGGGAGGTTAGCGGTGCTTGTGGAAGGCATCGGATGTCTGCATACTTTTGACAGGAGCTGCATTGCCGAACGTGTCGTTCGGCGTCCTGTAGGAGAGTGGGCCAGTAATATCCATAGTTCAACACCTTGCGCGCTAGAGCCCTGGACCCAGAATGAGCTCCGCCGATGCCCTCATGGAGTTCTTGCAGGGCGTAGTCGGCTTGCCTGGGGGAAAGGCACCTTAGGTAAGGTCGACCATCCACCTGGGTGAAGGAGCGTTTATACAAGATGCCTTCGATTAAAGTAAAACGCTCGGCTCGGGTCCTGATTCTTCGCGCTTCCCTCGGATCTTCAGGGAGGAGTCCGTCCTTTAAGAATTCGACAATGGGCTTCATCCAGTTGTCTTCGAGGAGGACGGGCAATGTCTCGACGGAGTCTGGTGCTTCGTCCTCTATGCTCGGCTTCAGGAGGACTTCTATCAATACGGTCTGTTCCAGACCTTGAAGGGAAGAGGAGGCTAACTTGGATAAGGCATCGGCCTGAGCATTTTCTTCTCGGGGGATCCTTTGGATGAGAGCCTCGTCAAACAGCGCCATGAGGTTCTTTACTTTGGCCAAGTATTTAACCATTCTTTCATCGCGGGGTTCATACTCGCCGAGGACTTGATTGACGATCAACTGAGAGTCACTGAAGATCTGTAGCCGTTGTGCCCCTGCATTCCGGGCCATTCGAAGTCCAGCTATTAGTGCCTCGTAGTCGGCCTCGTTGTTCGAGGCTTTGAAGTTTATACGGAGGGAATATTGGAGTACAAAGTCATCTGGGCCTGCCAGGATGACCCCTGCTCCGCTTCCTTCGTTGCAAGAGGATCCGTCGACATAGACCGTCCATACGGGTGGTCCCTTTATCGCTTGTTCGGAGTCGGGGATAGTTGTTTCCACTATGAATTCGGCTAGTGCCTGAGCCTTGATCGCGGTCCGAGGCTGATAGGTTATATCATGTTGGCTCAGCTCGATCGACCACTTCATGAGGCGGCCGGAAGTCTCAGGCTTGTGAAGGACTTGTTTCAGCGGCTGGTCGGTTAGGACGACCACGGAATGGGACTGGAAGTAGGGTCGGAGCTTTCTCGCGGCCATTACCAGGGCATAGGCTATTTTTTCAATCTTCGGGTACCGGAGCTCGGCGTCCCGGAGCACTTTGCTGACATAGTAAATGGGCTTCTGAGCCCTTTCTTCTTCTCTGACTAAAACTGCACTGAGCGTCTGTTCGGAAGCTGCAAGGTAGAGGTAGAGTGGTTCGCCGGGTATTGGTTTGCTGAGGAGAGGTGGGTTGACGATGTAAGCTTTAAGCTGGTCGAAAGAGTCTTGTTGCTGCTGCCCCCACTCGAATCCTTTAGCCCCCCTGAGGGCTTTGAAGAACGGGAGGCACTTCTCCCCGGACTTCGACAGAAAGCGCCCAATGATGGCTAGGCGACCCGTCAACCTTTGGACTTCCTTGACATTTCTAGGAGGGGCCATGTCCAATATGGCCTTAATCTTCTCCGGATTTGCTTCAATTCCTCGTTGGCTAACCATGAAGCCGAGGAACTTGCCTGATGAGACGCCGAACGCACACTTGTTCGGGTTGAGTCTCATATTGTGCTTCCTCAAGACATCAAACGCTTCTTGGAGGTCAGCCACATGATCAACGCCTCGGATGCTTTTCACAAGCATATCATCGACGTACACTTCCATGTTCCGGCCGATCTGGGCCTGGAAAACCTTGTTGACGAGGCATTGGTATGTTGCCCCTGCGTTTTTTAGGCCGAATGGCATGACTCTGTAGCAATAAAGGCCTTGGTCGGTCACAAAAGATATCTTAGGGATATCCGGCGGGAACATCCTTATCTGATTGTAACCCGAGAAGGCGTCCATGAAGCTTAGGAGCTCATGTCCCGAGGTTGCGTCAATCAGAGTGTCGATGCTCGGCAGAGGGAAGGGGTCTTTTGGACAGGCCTTGTTGAGGTCGGTGAAATCAATGCAAATTCTCCAAGTCCCATTGGACTTCTTCACCATTACTACGTTTGACAACCATTCAGGATAGTTTACTTCCTGTATGAATCGGGCTTTTAACAACTTGTCTACCTCTTCTTTGATAGCGAGCTGACGCTCGGGAGCGAACTTGTGCCTCTTTTGCTGGACTGGTTTGGACCCCGGATCGATGCTCAGGCGGTGGACTAAGAGTTCTTCGGAGATACCAGGCATATCTACTGCGGACCACGCGAAGAGGTCTTGATTGGTTCAGATACATTTCACAACATCTGAGTATAGGGCGGACGGGAGGGTCTTGCTTACGAAGAACCTGCGGGTCGGCTCTTGTTCGGAGAAGAGTACCTCCTCCAGTTCATCCACCGGCTCGGAGGTCGGTTTTGCAGTGTCCTGAGGAATTTCCAGAGTCTCTAAGGAGAGGACGGGTCCAAGGGTTGAGGTCATGTAGCACTTCCGGGCCTGCTCCTGGTTTCCCCTTACTTCCCCGACCCCCGACCGGGTGGGAAACTTCATCTTAAGATGGTACGCTGAGGGGACAGCTTCCAGAGCTGCGAGGACAGGCCGACCCAAGATGACGTTATAGGCGGCGGGAACATCCACCACCATGAAGTCCATTGGCCCTGTCCGGGTGGTAGGAGTTTGCCCGGCAGTTACATCGAGGGTGATTACCCCTTCAATAGTTACCGGAACTCCCGTGAACCCATGGAGAGTGTAGCCGGCGGGCTTGAGTCTGTCTCGGGAGAGCTTTAGGCCTTTAAAAGCGGAGAGGAAGAGGATGTTGACGGAGCTGCCGTTGTCTACTAAGATCCTTTCCACCTTGAAATTTGCCATGTGGAGGCTAATAACGAGTGCGTCACAATGCGGGGTGCGGATTCCTTCTAGATCTTCGTCTGAGAACGTGACAGGCACGCCGAGGCCTTTGGGAGGAGGTGTGGCTCGGACTGAATTGACTTCCCTGATAAATGCTTTCCGAGAGGAGTTCGAGGAGCCCCCCATCGGACCCCCATGGATGAGGTGGAGGACCCGCTCTTCCTTAAAGTCTGGCGTCTCTTCTCGTTCCGGACGCTTGTTAGCCCCCCGAGGCGGAGGAGGAAGTTCTGCTCGGTCTTTTCTTACAAACCTGGTCAGCTGCCCTCTCTGGATAAGAGCTTCGATCTCGTTCTTCAGAGCACGGCAATCGTTGGTATCATGCCCATGGTCCCGGTGATAGCGGCACCATTTCTCTTTATCTCTTCTCTTGGCCGGGGTATTCATCCTCGGAGCCGGAGGCAGGACCCCCTCTTTCTCGACTTCCATGAAAATGGCCGCGATGTTAGTGATGAGGGGAGTGAACTTCTCAAACCTGGGGGGAGGTCGGCGCTGGCCGGCATTGTCCTTCTGGAGCTTCTTGGCTCCTTCTTCTTCCACTCCCTTTCTCTTGAACCCGGAGGTAGACCCCTCCCGGTTGGGTTGTTGCTCGGCCTCTTCGGCGCGGATGTACTTTTCAGTGCGAAGGAGGAGGTCGGAAAAGTCATGTGGTGGTTTCTTGGCGAGGGAGGAGCGGAGGTTGGAATTGAGGACATTGGATTGAAATGCTACCGTAGCGACCGACTGGTCGAGAGATGTTATGGTCCTGGCTTCAGATGTGAACCTCTTCACATAATCTCTCAGTTTTTCCCCCTTCTTCTGGTGAAGGTGCAATAGGGAGATGCTAGTTTTCTCTACCCTTCGGCTGCTTACGAAATGCGTGACAAAGAGGGTTTCGAACTGTTCGAAAGAGAATATCGAGGAAGGGGTGAGGTGAGAATACCACTCTCGGGCCGGCCCTTTGAGAGTTGCGGGGAAGGTTTTGCAGATGAGGGCATCGGAAGCCTGGTGAAGGAGCATGAGAGTCTTAAAACTCTCTATGTGGTCAACCGGGTCAGTCTCTCCGGTATAAACCTCGAACTGGGGAGGTTTGAAGCCGAATGGGACAGGTGCATCCACTATGGTTTGGGAGAAAGGGGGTCGGCTAGGATGCAGGGTTCTCCCTCTGAGCTCTTCTTCTCGGTTTATCTGACCCAGGCGTCTCTCTACTTCATGAAGACGGCGGTTCATGGTGTCATCTCTCCGGCGGTAATCTGCCGAGCCACGAGACTCGTCTTCGTATGAGAGAGATCGAGGGCTGCGGCGATGGTAACTTCGGGAGCGGCGAGGACTTGGGGTACGCGGGGAGTTGGTAGGAGCGGGTCGAGGAGAGGGAGACCGTCGACGAGGGCTTCGGACCGGAGGTGGGGACGGGAGCTTCGGCTCAATAGGATTCTGACGGAGGTTGAGAGCCTGTAGGACGGTCGCTTGGAACTGCTGGAACTCGGCACGGGTGATTGGTGCCTCATTGTTCCTGGGCTGTTGTCGACCTACGGGAGAGCGCCTTCTTCGGTAATGATCGGGGGACTCCTTTCTCCCTCTTCGGATGGGGGACCTCCTGTACTCTCGGCGACGAGGAGATCGTTCATGCTGGCGGGAGGCTTCCTCTCGAGCCCGCTTTTCATCCAGGTGATGACGGAGGTCATCATCTTTCTGGTGTTTGGTGGCTGCGTTGTGGCGACCGGAGGCTCGGGGATGATGGAAGGCCATAGAGTCAGTGGAGGCGTTGTGGATAGAGATGTTCTCTTGGTGAAGAGGCTGTTTCTGAGGGTTAGGACCCTTTGGATCAGGAGGGGGAAGGTTCTGTTGGAGCGGCTCTTCCACGGTAGGGGGAAGTTGTCCTTGTTGCTGAGCGGGATCAGGAAGGACTTCTTGCTGGTCAGGGTTGGGTACTCGGTTAGACCCCCTTGACCTGACTTTGCGAGGCGGCATGGCTGGAGAAGACCTGTTCTCGGGGAAGAGGAAAGGTTTCTATTCGTTAGTTTCCCACAGACGGCGCCAATCTGTTGCCGCTAAATTTGGTGTGGGGGCAAACAGATGAATTTGTGGATTCTTAGGGAAACTGAATAGTAAACCTGTATACCTGTTCCGCCGGGCTTCGATCGTCACTCCCGCCGTGCACCTGCAAAAAGTGCGAGACACCGGGGTTGTTCCCGGCGACGCACCCTCCGACGCTCAAGTCAGTAACCAGAAATGATTATGAGAGAGCGTTTAACTAGCAAAAGATTGATTACCTCTTAATGGAGATGGATGGGGGGTATTTATAGGCGTCTTAGAGAACAGTTTAGGAATGTAATCCCTGTGGTCTGATATAGAATAATCTCCTTGTGAACAGATTAGGAATGTAATATGATAAGGTATATTCCTGTAATCAGATAAGGAATTTAATCCCCAAATCCCAGCGAAAAGATTGACACGCATCAGGACCGTTGATCAAGATTGATCAGGGATCCTGACTTTATCTTGTTGGATTAGGTGAGCAGCGGGTTAGAACCCGCACCCTCCTGTTAGTGGATCCATTCGTGGGTTATCGGGTTCCTGGGGAGAAGATCCAATACCCATTTAAGACCCTTTTGTAGAGAAATCACCGTTTTACCCTTGGGCTTCGAGATCCGTACCTGATTTGGATGGCTCCGATTAAACCCCATTTTTAGCCATATCAGGTAGGTATAGTGAGGGGGGGTATTTTAGTAACTAAACACTACCTTTATATATATATATATATATATATATATATATATATATATATATATATATATATATATATATATATATATATATATATGAAAAAGGAACACACACACACACAAAAAAAAAGCCCAGACGAATGAAGCTCATCCGTCTGGTCTGTTTTTTTTTATATATAAAAAATGTACCGACAAAAATATAAATTTAAAAAAACCTCGAGCGGTTGAACATCCTCCGTCTGATGCTATTCAAATTATTAAATAATGAAAATAATTTAAAAATATACATAAAAAAACTTCACAAGCGGAGGATGAAGCTCTGTCCAATCATTTTGGAAATAGCGTTAGACGGAAGAAGAAGATCCATCCTATTCATTTGTTTATGGATTTTTAGAAATAATGTTAGTAGCACTCCTTTCTCATTGCTAGATCCTAATCGTTAAATATAGAAAACTTAGACAAAACGATAGTGGATGCTCTTACACGAGGTCAAAATATTGTGTACTCTCACTTGTCAATCATGCATGTGTTTGAGAATTGTTCACTTCACATTGCATTTTGATAAAGAATCACACCTGAGAACTAAGTATACTAGTAACTAGCGTTACCCTGTGCAAATTGCACAGACAAAAATAATTTTAATGAACTCATAGAACTGTATAGTGTGAGAGAATTGAGAAAAATTATAACTCTTCAAATGTATAGTTTAGTGAAATTTATCATTAAAAATATGCTTATAGTCCAGCTTTTGTATACATCGTGATTGACAACACTCAGGCTGTAACACCCCGCAAAATTGGAAATTACAATTTTGTCCCTGGGTGTTACGCACGTATATTTTGTAATGTATTTCATTACATATTTTGGATTCGTACTATATATACATATTCCGTATTGATTTCAGTCAACTAAAATATAATATTTCAATCCCTGGGATTTACGTACTTTTTATGTGTTTTGATGCACGTGTTTCCACCACTACGTATAATATTTTCTATAGGTTTAAATTATTTATTTTTATGTATTTAAATCTATTTTATAAAACGAAAATTTATTTTTCCCTTGTTTTTGATTAAAATGCATTTTCGATTTTTCTGCACGTATAATGCACGTGCTTTCTACGTGTTGTGATTTCATCATGAAATATATGTAAATTAGTAAATATAATTTTGCCAATATTATTTTCGATTATATTTAATAATTTTTCATCAATAAAATCGATTTTTCGCATTTTGATATTTTACGTACGACGCACGTGTTTCGGTGCGCGCATCCTTTTTCGAAATAAATTTAATAAAATATGTGCTCATTTATTTTTGCATTATAATATTTAATTTAACAAATTTTTGCTTAATAGTGAATAGTGTCCATGTATATATATAGTAGAAAAGTGGATTAATATGTATATAGTTTAAATGTGAGATGGATGGTGAATGGTTTGAAAGTGGTGAAGGGGGCCCACGGCTTGGACAAAATTTTGTTTGATTTGGCTAATGGGCTTGGGCTTAAGGTGTTTGGATTAATGTGTGTAATAGAAATTGAATGAATGGTGGGCTTGGTTTGGTAAATATAAAAATATGTTGTATATATGGTATAATGGCATTTGGGGGGCCCACTTGATCATGCACAGCACACTTTGTGTGCTGGCCGGTTTGGCTAGTGGAGAGGGTAGGATTTAATGTTTTTGTTTTGTAGAAGTGGGGAGTTGGAGAGTTTGGGAGTTTTAGGGGTTGAGTTTTTGAAGAGTTGGAGAATGTGAAAGGATGGGAGTTTTAGGAGTTAAAAATATGAAGAGGTGAGAATTAAAAAGAGAATTAAAATGAGAAGTTATTAGGTGGGAGATTTTGCAATATAGTCCCTAGCATAATCCTATAAATAGCCACCATTTCTCTTCTCATTCTTGACACCAAAAAGCAAATCAAGCAATAGAAAATAGAAGAAAGAAAGAGAGATAAATAAGAGAAAGAAAAGAGTGTAAGAAAAGAGAGTAAGAAGGGTATTGTGCTTGGAGGTTCTCTTGCTTGGAGCTCTTGCTAGGAGGAGAAGAGGACTAGGAGTTGCTTGAGAAGCTAGGAGCCATTCACTTGTAGTTTTCAACCTTCAAACAAAGGTGGGTGTCTCCTACTTTCTAATTTTTTTTAGAACTATGCATGCTAGTAATTATAAATGAGTAGCATAGAAATTTTGATTATGATAAAGTAGAACAATCTATGCTATTGGATGTGGTGAATAGTAGTGAATCATGTTATGGTAGATTAAATTACAACTTGTTAGTTGATAAATGAGAAAAGAATTTATTTTTGCCATGCACTAGTATACATGAATCTAGAGATTTTGATAATTGTTGAGTTTTCCTTTTTAATAAGAAAATACATTTTTGGTAAAGTGAAATTTGATACTATGGGACCCATTTGATTGTTCATAAAAGATTTAATGTGCTATTTTGATTAAATTGAGTAAATACAAATTCATGCTTATTAATAGGGAGAAATAAATTATTGTCTAAAATATGAGATTTTTCTAATCTATAAGTTTCTGTTAGTAAGTAAATTTCAGTTTAAATTTTACTATTGTAGACTAATGAGAAAATTAGATTAAAAGAAGAATCAAGCATTTGGAATGAACAAAATGACAGAAAGTTTGGACAAAAGATTAGTTTTGTTTCTCATGCCAAGTAGTCATAATGGACTAACTGGCTAGTTGGGGGTCCTTAAGAACGTCACTGTAGCTCGTATGGAATCAGAGGTCCCGAGTTCGAACCATACGTTCCCCTTTTTCTTTTTGTTTTGGTTAAAATTAAACTACAAGCCGAGATTGATATTTCAGAAGTTAAATCCTTCTCTGTGACAACCTAGTCACAGTGGACTATTGGTTAGCGGATTAATACTTGGGCCTTGGCTGTTCAATCACGGGATCAAACCCCACCACCTTTTTCTTTTTATTTAATTTTTTGGGTCCGTTGAAACTAAACCTGCAATTTGATATCGAGTAGGTCAGTTTGGTAAATAGTTTCGAAAGTGGGTCAGTTTGGTAAAAAATTCCGTTGGAACTAGATCTGTAATTTTGATAGTGAGTAGGTCAATTGGGTAAATAGTTTCGAGAGTGGGTCAGTTGGATAAAAACTTTCAAAAGTGTTTCATTTTGGGAAAAATTTAGTATTCATAAAACATAAATGAAGAAATTATTTCTTAAAGATTGTTTTTGTGTAATTGATAAGTTTTAACGAGGATTTGAGATAGGAAGAAAGATGAATGACTACAAAAGTATTAGTAAAGAGCATGACTTTTAATTTACAAAATAATGATTTAGAGTGAATTGAAATCTCTTTATTTCTAGAAATGCAATATGGTTGAGTTATGTGACTTTTGAGATCATGAAAAAGATTTTGTTGTGAATGAGTAAATCATGTTTAGTGCTAAAGATGAGACACTGAATCGTGTTAAAATGAGACATCGTATGAATTTGAAATTGTGAATGAATTATTATTTGTTATTAATAGCTAGATCATGATTAGTGGCAAGACTAAGAAATGATTACTTGTGGATAAGTGTTAAGACAAGATTGTGATCTTTTTGTGAAATGAATTAAAAGATGAAATTATATAAGTTTAAGACATAATTAAGAAAGGGTGTGAATACCCATGTTTCTTGTACATGAAAACTTATGACTTTGAGTTAGTAAGACCTCGGTACCGGCATTATTGAAAGAAAAGATTTGAGAAATGATTTGGAGATATGGCCGTGGAGCTATCTCGTATTTGTTGATTAAGTCCGGTGGGAGGTAAGACTAATTCTTTGAATGGAAATTATTCATGTCTTGAACTTAAGAATATTTAGGCACATAAGTGAAGATGTAGTAAACTTAGTGAAACGTAAGTGGGGTGCTCTATATAGTCGGCGGTGGACTCCAAGACTATAGACCCAGTTGGTGGACTGAGGTTGCCCTGTGGGAGACGGATTATTATATTATAATCCGGGACTATGAGGACGGGTCGGCGCTGGACTCCAAGATCTTGAGTAGTCGGACGGATGGATTTTTGTGTTTACCGTCTCCAATGTATATATATATATATACTGGGCTAGAGGGTCACATACGGGACGGTTCGTACGATGTGGAATCTGTTATAACAGCTGGCGGTGGACTCCAAGGCTGGGATTCACATTCGTGGAATAGTCTGAACTTTGTTTTGCTACCGGGTAGTTTTCATGGCGAGGGATCGAGCCCTTTATTGTGGAGAACGTAGGCGCTTGCCCTCGGACCTATGTAGTATGGGATGCATAGAATCCGAACAAGTGTGCATTAGTGTCATCCTAGTGTAGAATGGTATGCATTAGGCATTAAGGCATGACATACACTTATATTTAGAATAATCACTTTTGACACTTTATATGTTCATTCAATCTTTTGTGATTTGTTAAAGTATGAGATCGTTATACTATTCCCGGCATAGAGAGGATAGCCGTGTATAACATTTCGTCAGTTGTAAGTAACTGACGTGCCCACAGATCGACATGCAGGTAAAGGACCATTCATGGAGCTATAAAGTGGATATGCTGGTGCTGTGTTATTTTAAAGATGTTGTAAATGTTTTATTGTAAATTTCAGTCTTCCGCTGTGTAAAACCAAGTTGTAATTGAACTCTGATGTATTATGAATGAAAAGTTTTAAATTTTCCTTGTAAAATTGTACGAAGTGAAGTAAAGATCCTGTGAAATCCCGAGTTTATCCTTATTTGAAATTCGGGGTGTTACACAGGCCCTGACTCGTCTCGTTTCAACCCTCCCCTCCGTTCCCTCCCCCTCCCAAATTCACACCCCATCAGATGTTTTATCAATCATCTTCTGTGTCTCCACTGTCTTCGACTGCAACGACGTCCTCTTCTCCAACATCCACCTCCACCTCTCCGTTCGTCTCACCATACTTTCCACCATCTACCTCCTTACCAAATCTCAATTTTGGATTCGAGATGACTATTATTTTTATGAAATAGAAAAAGGACATATTCTTATGCAGTACATTAACTTATCCAATTTACTTACTCCATTCAGGAAAGCCTCTTTAAATACATCTCTACTACTATAATAGGAGAAGGCCTCAGTGTAATTTGTCCATATCCCTCTATAATATAAACCAATGAAATACGTACAGTACACGTTCAAATTTATTACCCTCTCCCTATCTCTCAGAAAAACCAAAAACCCTACCCTCTTCATCTCCCTCTCTCTTTGCACCCGTCCCGTGGGAGAATGATCATGAATAGTGAATGTCAGTCTATTATTTTACGTCTTCCGGACGTGCTTCTCCCATTACAATATAGATTAATATAATATAGGAAAATATTGTTCAGACGTTCATTGCACGTGTATTTACTAGTTTAACTATTAAATGCTAGGGAGAGCAAAATAGTATAAGAGTTCAATGCTAACGAATTGAACACTTACAAAGAAGAGTTAAAATGAAACACCATTTTGCCTGGCCAATTGCTGCACATCTTCAGGTGAAAGAATCTTAATGTACCACACATTATTAACAAATGACCTACATCAAGGGTGTCGAATTTCTTAGCAATATTGAGGGTGCGTTTGGCCTAGCCTTTTTTAGCTTTAAAGCTACTTCAGAAGGAGAAGTTAGAAAGTACAGCTTTGAAATTAAAAGCTGAAGCTGTTTGGATAGTCAGCTTTTTTTTTTAACTTTAAAGCTACTTTTAAGCTAGAAGTTGTTTGGTAAGATATCAATTAAAAACTACTTTTATACATCAAAATTTGTAAGCTCCCTAATCTCCACCATCTTCACCATCTTCACCAAAGCCTTCAGCTAATGGTATCATATTTTATATAAAGCCTTCATCCAAGTATGATTAGCCCCTTGCTCCATTAACAACTACCATAATTTGTATTACTGGTAAAGGCCATTATCACTCAATCATACCATACCATTTCAATTGCTTCTTCCTCATTTTATCATTAATTCTGTTTCTCATTGATGTATCCAGTTCTTATCACGCTAAGAGTATCCTATAATGAAATTCCACTTCTTTCCATTTTTCTCACTTCCCAATAAATCATCCTTTCGGTTGATACATTACCCAAAATCAAAACAGCACACTGAACTTTATACATTACAAATAGAAACCCAGAAAAATATAAAAAAAATAAAAAAAGAAGAAGAAAGCTTACAGCTTTTGGTCATCATCGATCTCAAGCTTCTTTTGGCACCCAGTTGTGGGATTGGCGATATTGAACTGACCAAAAAGAACGGAATCAATCAAATCTAAGAACAATTAGAAATTAGAAAATTACACTGCAATTCAAAAGGAGGCTAAGATCTGAGTTCCCATTACCTTCATTTTCGATTGGTCGAAGCAATCGCAAGAGATTTGGGGAGAGAGAGAGAGAGAGAGGTGAAAGTTCCCATTACCTAAGAGGACAGCAAGAGGGGCTGACATCGGGAAGGGAAAGTTTTTTTGATCTAGAAGCTAGAAGCTAGAAGTTAGAAGTAGATCTTGGGAGCTTCTTTTAGAGCTCATTTTCTTTATAAAAAAAAGCTACTTTTCTTTTTGTAGAGCTTTTCAAAATATATGTTTGGCCCAGCTTCTCCTTCTAAATGAGAAGCTAAGCTAATTTTAAGCTGGGCCAAACACTACCTGAATCATGTACGTCTCATTTAATACAAACAGTCAACTGAACTCAAAATGACTATTTTTATAAAAAAAGCTGAAATAGAGGAAGAATCTATTGTTTTTGGGATAAATAGATAGCTTTGGATGCAAGACCCACGTCGAAAATGGGGTCATGAAGATTGTCAAGACACGCTTGTAGTCATGAAGGCATAAAAGATCGCAGCAAATCTATTCATGTTTAATGGAGAAACACTACAGGAAGCTGATGCGTGTGTCGCATCGACCAGAATAGTAGATAATGATGTGGCATCTCAAACTAGGTCATATGTCTGAACGCGGTTTGAAGATTCTCTTCGACCATAAGCTGCTTCCATGGCTCCATCTACTGTTTTGTGAGCATTGTGTTACAAGTAAGCAACATAGATTGCAGTTCAGCAGATCTGAAGCCAGGAGTAATAGACTTGATTCATTCTGATGTATGAGAATCAACAGAAATATCCCTAGGAGGAGCAAAATACTTTGTCTTTCATTGATGATTACTCTAGGAGATTGTGGGTGTGTCCAATAAAGAATAAGTCAGATGTGTTTCTAGTGTTCAAAGACTTCAAAGCGCAGGTGGAACTTGAATATAGGAAGAAGATCAAGTGCTTGAGGATAGATAATGGAAGACCGTATACAAACAACGAGTTTCTTGCACTTTGTAAGCAAGAAGGTATCACAAGACAGTTCACAGACCCATATATACCTTAGCAAAATGGCGTGGTAGAGCGGATGAATAGGACTCCTGCAGAAAGGATAAGAGCTATGTTGCGAGCTGCAGGTCAGCCCAACTCTTTTTGGGCAGAAGCAGCCAAAACTGCTTGTTATGTTATAAATCGGTAACCATCAACGGCAATTGAGCTGAAGACGTCGATGGAGATGTGGACCGGCAAGCCGATGAATTACTCTACTTTACATTGGCTCAGGTGTCCTGCATACGTGATGTACAATGCATAAGAAAGATCGAAGTTGGATCCGAAATCCAGAAAGTGCATGTTCTTGAGTATGCTGACGGTGTGAAAGGGTATTGCTTGTAGGATCCCACTAATCACAAGGTTGTTGTCAGCAGGGATGTGATCTTTGTAGAAGTCAGCTACAAAAGAAAGCTGGAAGCGATAGCATGTCAAAAGAGAATCCAGAGACTACTACAGTTCAGATGGAAGATAAACCAGATGAAGATCTAGTTTCTTTTGAAACAGCACCATAGCAGGATGTACAAGAACCAGTCGAGTCCGAGGCTCAAAAAATTCGCCGGTCGACTCTGAGAGAAGGCCGCCAACTTGGCACTCAGAGTATGTTACGGAGTGCAATATTGCATACTGTCTTTTAACAGAGGATGGGGAGCCATCATCATTCCACGAGGCAATCAAAGGTTCGGATGTATCCCTGTGGATGGCAACAATGCAAGAAGAAATTGAAGCTATATACAATAACATGACGTGGGATATTGTTACGCTACCACAAGGAATGAAGGCCATCGGCGACAAATGGGTCGACAAGATTAAGTGCTATGGAAATGACCAAGTAGAGCGGTATCGTGCAAAACTGGTGGTGAAAGGATATGCTTAGAAGGAAGGTATCGACTTCAATGAAATATTTTCACATGTGGTTTGACTCACGACAGTCAGAGTAGTCTTAGCGATGCGCACTACTCTTGACCTACATCTAGAGCAGTTAGATGTGAAGACTGCTTTTCTTCATGGAGATTTTGAAGAAGAAATTTATATGCTCCAACCAGAAGGTTTTGCTGAAACACACAAAGAGAACTTGGTTTGCAGGTTGAGCAAATCTTTGTACGGTCTCAAACAAGCGCCGAGGTGTTGGTACAAGAGATTTGATTACTTCATTACTAGTATTACATTGTGTAAATTGTACAACCTAAAATAAGTTTGACAGACTCATAAGTCACTGATTATCTACAAATTCTCACAAAAAATATTAACTACAAAATCCTAAATTAGAGAGAAAAAAGGGTGATAAGGAAACTATGATGGTGTTGTGAGCAGCAATGACGTTATTGAGTTCGACCAAAACCATCTTATCGTTCACCTTCATCAGAAATCTCCAAAACTAAAAAAGGAACACAAAAATTAAATAAATAAAACATAATAATACCATTAAAAATCAAAAAATCAAAGAAGATAAGGAGGTACGTGCAGTGAACAGCAGTGACGTGGTTGAGTTCAATCGAGACCGTCTCGTTGTTCAACTTCATCAAAACCCTAAAACTCATCCCAAAATTGGAAAAAGAACACGAAAATTAAATAATAAAACATAATAATGTAATAAAAAAAATAAAATCTAAAGAAGCGAGAGATACCTTCCGTGAACAGCAGTGACGTTCTTGAGTTCAATCGAGACCGTCTCGTTGTTCAACTTCATCAAAAACCTAAAACTCATTCCCAAATCTGAAAAAAGAACACGAAAATTAAAGAAATAAAACATAATAATGTTAATGAAAAATCAAAAAATTGAAAGAAGATGGAGGTACCTGCCATGAACAGCAGTGACATTCTTGAGTTCGATCGAGTCCTTCTCGTTCTTCAGCTTCATCAAAAACATAAAACTCATCTCCAAAATTGGAAGAAAAAAAAGACCATTAAAGAAATAAAAAATAATAATGCTAATAAAAAAATAAAGAAATCGAAATAAGAGAGGGAGGACCTATTGTGAAGAGCTCTGGCATTTTTGATTTCTGAAGTTTTCTAGGCGGTGTGCCCTCATCGGCAGCCCTACTATCGCTTAGTGACTTTTAGAACACTGAACACAACATATTAATACAGGGTATTTGTGAGGCATTATCCAGCTACCTGAACAAACTCTTACTCGATGTCAATCTTTAATACAAGGTACATCCACGTTACTTCATTAAAGTAATAATCAAAACTACAATTCCAATGTGTATAATAAACATTTGAACACACTATGAAGGCTAATGTACTATTGCATAAATCTTATGACAAACCCATGGTACATCAAATTATTCAGGATTACGCCGAATTACATTAAACATACCAAATCTAATTCATACTCCCAAAAAAAGAACAAAGGAAAATAGAACAAAATTAAAATGGATCCTAACTTTTAGATTATCAAAGATATATAATATATAATTCAATGCTTGCTTTTAGTCAAATAGTAAACATAACACTTCGAGAAAGATGCTACTCAACCTCAACTTCAAGAAACGCAAAATAAATCCCAACAATTAATACTTCAAATGAAAGGGGAAATTAAATTATTAATAGGATGACGACGCAATTACATCAAAACTAAACAAATTCAAATTAGGGTTAGGCTTTTTCAAAATTATCCCCCAACTTTTTTTTAAAATAATAATAATTTTTTAAAAATTTGGGAACGAAATCGATACCTCGGTGGCAAAGGCGACATTCTTTTAGTCGTATATTTTCCATTACAGCAAAAAACAAAAACATTGATACACTATAATGGTCAAAATTCAATTTAAATTACAACATTATAAATTAAAAGTAGAAGACAAATTTTTTTTTTAAAAAAAATGAGAAAATTGATCAAATGTGAAAATTTTCTTGCTAAATATGCTGAAACATGCAATAATTTAAACTATGTCATCACAATGAATGATCATTTGTTACGCCCATATTTTTAAGAAATGCCCAATTTATTTTCTGTTAATAAAAAAATTACACACACATTGTATATTTTAATTGATCGACATCTAAGTTTTCGATGTTAATAAATCACTCGTATTCTGAAATTCCAATTTCATTTTCATCTAGTTGACTTGTTATATTTTTGGTTCTCCTAAATTAAACATGCTAATTGAAATCTCATCGACATTGCACTAGAAGATAATGTGTATAATGAACTTAATCATATCCAAACGTCATGTAACCTTTTTTCTTTCTTTCTTTCTTTTCTATGTTGAGTTTTTCAGGGTTACAAATTTGAGTTACATGCAGAAGTAGGTATAATTCGAAGAATAAAGGTTCCCTCTTTCCCTCTCTCCTTCTCTAATTATTTACAATAATTAGTAACTAAGAAGTTTTCATGTATTTGTTTTTTTTCCCCTATTATATTATGTTTGATAGATATTATATTAGATGATTAGTCCCATATCGAAATATGTATTAGTTTAGTATTTTCTTCTCTCATATATATATGAGACATTGTACTAAGTTATAATCAATTCAATAATCTTTTCTCAATCTCTCTTGGGGCTGTAATTGGATTGGAATTTGAAAAGAATTTAAAAAAATGTTAAAATCCTAGTGTGTTCAGTTAGGATTTTAAAGGATTTTATAAAAGTCACAGTGTATTCAATTGAGACTTTAAGTGATTCTATTCAATTCTCGGTGTATTCAATTGAGATTTTAAATGACCCCATTTAATTCTCAGTGTATTCAAAAAGTTATTGATTTTGGTAGAATTGAAAATTTGGAGGATTTAGATGAAATCTAGGGTTTGAGGTATAAATACCAAAAACCTTTGCAATTCACACCTCTCTCGTGAAGAATTCACACCTCTCTCGTGAAGGTATTGATTTTCAATATTTGTATATTTTTCCATTAGCTTGATTTTGCATCCACAGATTTTGTGGTTGCGTTTGGTTTGTTGTTTTGAAAACAGTTTTCTAAAAACACCCTAACCAAATAAGTTGGAGTTTTCAAAACAACACCCTAAAAAGAGTTTTCAAAACAACACCCTAAAAATGTAAGGTTGCGCTCGTGTAGAGAGAGAATGACTGAAGTTGGGGTTTTGTGAAAACTCTTTTCACAAAACACCCTAACCAAACACATTTTTGGGTTTTGGAAAAGAAAAAAAAAAGCTTGACCAAACAAGATTCCCAACACCACCATCTTTCATCATCGCCACCAAAAACCCTAGAAAACCACACAAAACCCTAGTTAACAGAAATCTACCAACGAAAAATCTTCCTTCTAATCATTGAAAATTATTCAAGATTCTGTCAATGTGCAATATTTTCTTTTGATATTGAGATCTGGAGTTGTTTTCGAATATTAAAAGTATATATATTCAAATATTATCTTGTTGGCCTTCCAAAAAATTGTACCTTCCAGGCTACCCAACCATATACAAGTCGTTCAGATGTAACTAATAAATACAGCCGATGTTATGATCATCGATTATCCCTACGTCACCCTACCTGAAGATCATAGAAATATAAAGCTCGGCATAATTATGATTTATGAATGGCCTTGTCTTTCAGTTGTTAAAACTTTTGCCAGCTACAAGGAGAATAGCTTCTATGGAGAGGAAATTGTTGTACGATCCTGATAATTAAAGGCCAAATTAATATGCTATTTTAAAGAAGTAAACATGCAAGTCATAAAAAAAACTCGATTGACCTACGAATTGGGTTATTGCAAAGATGGAAGGAGCATGATGTGTAGATGGTTGTTGCAAAACGGGAAGAGGAGATGTTGGATGCAGTGGGTGTATAAGGAAGAGGGTGGAAGAGGAGGTGGTGGTGGAGATGAAAATTAGAAAGAGAATATACTTTTGGCAGTGATTGTGAATGGGTGTAAGAGGAAGGAAAGAGGAACGAGGAGGTAGAAAGGAAGAGGGAAGTGGTGGTGGTGGTGATGATCATAACTCTTCTTCACAATCGGAAGTGAGTAGAATTTTACAGCAGGGAATTTTTTAATTATTAGCTCAAACGATTTGGGGGGATTCATGACTGGGGTTTCATGACTTTATCCTAAAAAAATGTGTCGATCAGGAACAGTTGTCATTAAAGAACCCTTTTTTTTTTTCATGTTAATTCTATTATTTTGGCTGCATCAATTGTATATATGTGAAATTATTTCTGAGACCAAGTTCTAGAAAATCAAAAGTTAAAAGAAACCAAGATGCTAGTGCTCGAGAACATATGTAGTTTCCCATCAGTTAGATATATAACATTAGGCTAATTCATTGAACTGGAAGAACTAGGGAGTTCAATACATGTTTAGTTCTATATTGACAATGAATATCTTGCAGTGGGAGTGGGCGAGCAGTAATATATGTTTAGTTCTATGTTTAGTTCTTCCAGTTCAATACATGTTTAGTTCTTCATTGAACTGTAGTTGTCAGTAGGAAGAGACATGAGAGATCATCGTTTTATTTTCAGTAAGAAGTTAATTTTACTTCCAGTTCAATACACCTCTTTCATTGACAAACCATTTTCTAGGATAATTTTCAAGATCATCGTACACATTATTCGCGGCACTGATTATAGTTTACCAAATCTGTGGTAACTTATTAAACAAAACTGACCCTGATGATTCAAAACAAACTTAACTGAGCATTAGACTATCTCAATTTTAAACCATTTGTTCAGATATTGCTTCCAAGAAAATTAAGATCAACCTCCTAAGGAAAAAAAAGATTGTGACTTGAAACTCTTATATTACAATCAGAAAATTCCATTCATCTATTACAAGTGTGGAGATGGAGATGAATACTCAATATGAAAAACCTTTAACTAAATCAAATAGCAAATGGTTTTGCAAGGCACACTTCATGTTAGTTTGCTTATTGAGAATTTTTCAGCACAAATCATTCTCAGTTAGAAACTTCAATATTGTTTGTATTATACAATATTGCTTATATACCTAAGTGCTTGTACTAATGTCTTTCATGTATCTAAATTCAATTATTTATTAACATCGAAGAATTTTGTGTCTCTGTGTGTGAGGATACCCATAACATTTAAGTGAACTTTAAATAATAAGTTGTAAAATAAAACTTGACAATTGTAAGTACTTATCGTCGTTGATTTGTAAAAGAAGACTTGATTAGTCATTCTCCATAAGCAAAATTAGGACCAACATGATATGTATCTAACGTAGGACACATATTTGAGTTGCTACTTCTCATGTTCGCATCCGATAGGTGCTTTAAATATAGACACTTTGTAATGTTTACTTTTACAATTGAATAATGTATTAAATTGATTGACTTAAAAAAGAGATGTTAGTCTACAACTGTATGGTTCCATATTTTATTTTATATATATATATATATATATATATATATATATATATATATATATATATATATATATATATATATATATATATATATATATATATATATATAGCCATGAGGTAAATAGAATGTGATTTCCTTTTATGTGTTATTGATTGTATACGACATTATAGATGAGAAGTTCCGGAGAAGGTAGTGGCAAGCAAAAAGATAAGTAGAACTCTTAGAGTGAACGTGAGAACGTTATGTTACTAGAGCTATTATATAATGCTGTTATAAAGGGAGGTCGTGATTCAAGTGGTGTGCTAAACAAGAAACAAGTAGAGAGAGAAGTACTTCATATTCTTAATGGAAGCCTTGGGTGCAACATAACTTATGACCAATATAAGAATCGTATGTAGACATTAAAGAAGCGTTACAGCAGTATTATTGATCTTCAACGTCATTCTTCTGGATTTGGATGGAACCCACAAACAAAGCTGATGGAGGCTCCAGATGAGATATGGGAGAGTTATTTTCAGGTTAGACATTTCATTATCATATTTTTGTGCCATTATGTATTGATATTTTTGTTGCACTCCACTGAATTTAATTTTGTTTACAGGGTCATCCAACTGCTTCAAGAAATATTTGTGATGAAAAATTTGCAGACTATGAGTCTTTGACCGTTATATTTGGCAAATCAATGGCTTCTGGAAGGCACTCAGTTGGACTTGGTAATAGTACTGATGCTAGAACAAATGAAGCAGGACCTGTTATGAAGGAGGTAGTTGGACCTGCTAGGCAGGAGCACAACCACCAGGATATATTAGTTCATCAGCTTTTGAAGACACAAACTTGTGGATTTGCAAATCGTCGTCAGTTTTTAGTTCCCTATCGAGGTGTGCGTTATCATCTCCAAGATTTTAATGGTCAAGATCGTCATCCTGAAACTGCAAATGAGTTGTTCAATTTTCGCCATGCTTAATTGAGAAATACAATTGAGCGGATATTTGGTATATTCAAATCGAGGTTCACAATTTTTAAGTCTCCACCTCCATTTCCGTATAAGACACAAGCAGAATTAGTCTTAGCTTGTGCCGGTTTGCACAATTTTCTTTGTAAGGAGTGTCGTTCTGATGAGTTTCCTATTGGAGAAGAAGATGAGCCTTCACTGCCAGAAAATGAAGAAAATGATTATGACCACATGTTTCACACCCAAGAGCAACAACGAGAGGAAGCGAATCAGTGGAGAGCTAGTATTGCATCAAATATATGGACAAATGCAATTGCTAATGGGAGTCAAAGATGAGCAAAGAAATTACCGAACATCAATTCAAATCTTACTAATAAGTGACTATATATGTTTTTACATTACTAGATTTAATTTTTCTTTTATACATTTATGATTTTATGAACATATTTGGTTTTCAACAGTGAATAAATTATCCATGTGATGATTTATGTCAATGACTTGCGAGGTGCATTGATGTTTATTCGTAATAAGAATTCCATCAAACTATTTTTAAAACCCTTATAAATCCCAGTCAAAGTTGTTCTGCATAATGAGCCAGTGCTTTAGGAATTTCTTTTCTTCTCCCCTTTGATTTCAGCGAGTCTGTTTCATTCACAAACTGTTAGATTTGTATGTTGCTTTTTTTCCTTTTTCAATTATGTTCTTATAATTTTATATGTGATAGTGAATCTAATTTTGGCATGGAAATTTCTATATGATATTGACATCTTCGAAAATAGTTCATGTGATAAGTGAGGTTATAGTTTATTTGTTGGGTATTTTAAATTAGTGCTGTTCCTTGCCTGGGTACTGACAATTTAGTGGTTGATGTTTTTTTTTGCAGTGATTTATCTTTGCATATTGGTCATATTCTCAGTAACATTTGTTGTTGGTGTTGCTTCATATGCTGTTTCATAGGGATAAGCTACTTGCATATCAAATTTAATGCAAATGATTTGGACGGTCATAAGAATTCCTTACTGTCATTGTTATGATTTAGTAGTTCTGTGAAATGCTTTGTACTGGTATTGAATATACTTTTTAAAGTTAGACATGGCATATGTACGACTTCTGTTAGCATTTTTCTTGTGATTGTGGTGATCTGTTTTATGATTACCTTCTCCATTAGTTTTGTATTGTTATTTAACAAATGATGGATTATGATGTTTGGATGATGGATTATTAGAAGCCGAAAAGAATCGAGTTACAATTTCAATTATTAGAAGCCGAAAAGGTCAAGGAACAACTAGAGGAGAGCCATTCCTCTTTTGATGTTTTGAGCGAGAATTCTACACTAAAGAATCAAGTTAGAATCATTAGAGACTGAGAAGGTTGCAGATTTGTATGCAAATAGGTTTTTGGAGGAGAAGGAGAAACTACTTGAAGAGCTCGAGATGGCCAAAAGGGAAGACGAGAAGGTGAAAAAGGCAATGGAGGCTTTAACTTTGGCTTTGCATGAGGTCTCTGTAGAGTCTAGAGAAACACAAGAGAAACTGTTGTCGAAGAGGGTTGAACATGAAGATACAAATGCTCAAATTGAGCAACTGAGATTAGCTTTGAAGAATACTCAAGAGAACTATGAGATTATGCTTGACGAGGCAAGGTATGAGATTGTTTGTTGGAAGAATGCAATTGAGAAGTATGAGAACGAACAAAATGAGCCCAAATTACCTAATTTAGAGATCAATATTGAAGAGAGAGGAGAGGAGATTGAAGGGAATGAAGTTTCTGAGAAGGTAAAGGTGGAAACGTTGACTTTACCAAGTTCAGACACTGAAACAGAGTTGGATGAACTATCGAGTTCAGATGAAGTTCAACAGGAGTGTGTTAATGACGAATACTTGACTGCAAAAGAAGCACATGGAGATGAGAAACAATGTCTAGAAGAGGAAGAGACAGCAGAAGAAGGTGACAAAGCCATTGGGAATGAAGAGGAGTTCGTCGATGATGAACTAGAATTGAAGATGAAGAATAGTAGTGTTGATCTTACAAATGGATTAGTACCCAAGACTGCTGAAAATGCAGTAATCTCACACACCAAGCAGCTAAAGAAGAAGAAGAAGAAGCCGTCGGTCCAGAAGTTCGGAAATTTACTGAAGAAAAAAAAACCATTAGTTGGTTTTTTTTTCTTAATTAGATTTTCAGGAACGTTCCCTTCATCTGTTCTGTCAAGTCTCTTTAGATAAGTTGTATAAAGAAGAAACACAGATGTGCAAATTCATGTTATTTGTTTGTGTTGTTTTAATTCATTATGTGTAATGAAAAGAGTGGAATAATCTTAGGACCATATGCTTGTCTATGTAGTAGAAATTTACCTGACAATAAAATCGGTCTCATTATATTGTTTTTTTTTTTTTTTGATAAAAGGGATGAAGTCATACGACTTCAGCCAAAACTAACATTAAAAAGAAACAGCGTTCATACAGACGCACCCTAAAAGGTGGCATCAGAATCCCCAAAATAATCCTCTAAAAGAGGAACAAACCACCACCTCAACCACAAGTTTACCCAAACTAGAGAACATATAGTAGCAGACAAAAGAGAAACAGAGAAGAAAACATCAGATATTAAGCTATTTCAGTCGACTCAGAACTCGACGACTCCTGATCCGCAGCAGATTGGATATTATGAACCAGCAGAATTCCCGTCACCAGCTCTTGGTGAAAATTGGACATATTAGAGATTGTGGCCAGAGTGTTGGAGACTAGAACATCTTCATCATCTTGATCATCTTGAACAGGGATGTCAGCTTGAGCATTAATGTCAGCTGGAGCATCATCATCATCATCAATAGGGATAGCAGAACTCAGGGATGCACCAGGGATCATATAACCAGCAGAAGAAGCAGACGCAGGAGTGAAGCTTTTGCAGGCATCCAGGAGAATATTCACCTCAGTCTTCATCTTTTTAGTAGGGAGAAGAATATCTGTCCAAATAGAAACAAAGTAACAAATGGAATCCAGAATCTTAACAATATCAACAGACTTCTTAACAAAAATACGATTATTACGCTCTAACCAAATGACCCAAATCAAGGCCATCATCGACATGTCCCAAAGGAGACGTTTTTTCTTTCTAATTCTCTTCTTCCTCCAAATACCCCACCAAGCTTTAATAGAAGGAGGAAATCCTCTAAATTTGAAGGCAACTTTGAAGATAAGCCAAATAGTACACTTTAAATTTATATTGTTTAATTATATGTATTTTAAATTTATGTAACGGAGAAAATAGTACACTTTCATAAGCTTAAATACTGTAATCATATTTATAATTAGGAAATGAACTAATTATATAGAAACTGAGATATGGCGAGACTGGAGATGTAATGCATTTGCTAGTGTTTCTTCTGTCAGTTTTACTTATTCTTTTCAGTTCAATATAACATTTCGTATATATTGAAGTGTAACCACCATTTCGTCTTCTGGCTACACTTATAAGCTCTACAAGTACTTGTGGAATGATATAAAATTTTGAGTTTAATGATATCATGGCATCTTTCCTCAAAAAAGAAAAATGACAGCACAACAGGTTTTCATTTTAAACTATTCCATCCCTGTTATTTTACTTTTCTGTCAGGATTTTCTATTTCAATTGGATGCATGTTGAGCCATTATATTTCATTAGGTCTTATAAATGTCCTGTTTGTTGCACAAAACTTTTCCTTTATCCTGATCCATCCAAGTAGTAAGTAGAGAATAGTTGTTGATTGTTATCTTACATGTAAACGTTGATATGAAGAAAGTTTGGGCATATGGAAGCTATTTAACTCGTGGGAGTGTCATAATTTCAAGAATAACTTAAAATTCAACAGGGTATCTAAATGCTTCAGGTTGCCTGCCATCAGCCTTGTTGCCTGTGTCATTTAGATAGGTATCTGAAAAAGTTGGCATCTTCTTCATACTTGGGATTGTCTCTGGTTCACGTAGCTTTTGGTCAATGGTTAACTCTTTGAGCATCGTCTGGTCCAATGTTTTTGATTTTCTTGTTCTTCTTCCATGTAGGTGGTGGCATATGCAGCTGCTGCGATTGCTGTCTCATGATCGATAGCTGCACTGCACAGTTTGGCACAGTACAGTAACGGTACCCGCGTCCAGCTCACCCATCTGCAACCCATTTTAAACATCCAGATCCAACCCAAACTTTACGGAACCAGATCCGCCTCCTCCTCCTCCAATCTCGATGCCGATCTCCAACAATCCTTCGCCGACAACAACCACCAAACGAGCGTGGATCGTTCAGAGCTTTCTTTTGGGCGCCGCCATTGCCGCCGCTGCTGGGGCCCACGCCTTCAGCCGCTTCAGGAACTCCCGGTCCCGAGTCGTCGGCATCATTCCCGCCCGTTACAAATCCTCCCGGTTCGAGGGCAAACCCCTCGTTCACATCCTTGGAAAACCCATGATTCAGGTATATTTCTTTGATTCAATTGTAGGTCCGTCTGATTTTGATGGATTACCATAATTTGAGCTCATGAGTTTATGATGGTTTTGGTAGAGGACTTGGGAGAGGACGAAGTTGGCTTCTACATTGGACCATGTTGGTGAGTTTCGAGGAATTTGTTTCTGGGTTTAATGTTGAGCTTTCGGATTTTTTTTAATTTCGCGGGAGAGCATAAGCATTATTATGTTTCGATTGATGGCAGTGAGATTTAAGTTGCGAGATAAAATGTATGATCACGAAATTTATTTTCGATCTCTTGTCAAACACACCGAGCAGGCATGTGATTAATATTGTAAATAGTTAAATTATGTTTTCCTAATTCTTCGGATGTCATAGTTTCTTGTACAAGTTATCTAGCATGTCATGTGCAATGGACGTGAGAGGCTACACAGTCTTTATATTTAAGTGTATGATTAGTATACACTGGAATTTAAGTGGATGGTTAATTTAGGTTGGAGTTATAAATGTGTGGTCGGGACTTGTAAGTTAGTGTTTGTCTACGATTTGCACAACTCTAACTCTTTAGTTATAGTAGCAGTAGCAGAGATTTATGTGACTATGTATATACATATAACTCATAAGTATTGACTATGTATATACATATAACTCGTAAGTATTGACTTTCAGTTGTTTTTGGAATGTAGCGGTTGGCTAATGATTTCATGTTGGAGGGGTGATGTTCTCGTTGGTTGTATTTAATAAATTAAATTCCAACCTCAATTGCTCTGTTGTGTTAAAAAATGTTGTTCAATCAAATTTGCATTAAATGGTTGCTAAATATGCCTAATTTGGGGGGGGGGTTACTTCACCTTGGTAATGCTTTCCTAGAAGAGTTCCAAGTAGTGATATATTTTGCAGAAGGATATCTTCATTCCCGATAACCTTCCTTTGCCAGCCCATGTTTATGGCATTGAGTAGATTTTTGACTAAAAACAAGGGCCAAAAAGAATCTACCGGTGAGTTTTAATTTGGTTCACCCTCGAACACACTCACACACAAGTGTGAATTACAGTCAAGCGTATTAGAGATCTTATGTTGTAACTCATTAGCTGATTTCTGGGGTTTTTTTTATAACCTTTTTGTGCAGTTGTAGCAACAGATGATGAAAAAATTGCAGAATGCTGTAGAGGATTTGGAGCAGATGTGATAATGACGCCGGAATCTTGCAGAAATGGTACTTTCATGGATTTTTCGAGGCTTGTTTTGAAGTACTACCAAAGATACATATGTGTTATAATATTAGTTAGTTTGCAGGGACTGAGCGCTGCTATGAAGCACTTAAAAAGCTTACGAAGAAATACAATGTTGTTGTCAATATACAAGGAGATGAACCTCTTATTGAACCAGAGATAATAGATGGTGTTGTTAAAGCTTTGCAGGTAGTTCCTGATACTACATATTGATTGTTTTTTCTCCTCATAATATAGTGTTTCTCCTCATAATATAGTATTTCTGGCATTTTATGTGTTTTAGCTTTGTCAGGTATAGCAAGTCTCATTCTGTTAAACTGTTGTTTGAGCGAAAAGGTTTTCCTAAGTAAACTAATATATATGTTCTGACAACTATTACATAAAAAGGGGATACACTATTAAAATATTTATACATCGCTATTCATATGGATAAACTTCATCTCTTTAACGTTAGAATCAAGCACAACTCTAGTTTGTTTGTTTGTTTATTTGTTAAATGTGTTGATATTTGAAGTTACAAGCTAATCCTATGAACCCTTACTGAAACGTTGGTTCATGTAAATGACTTGGTAGCATTACATGAACAGAAACTGTGGTTAGGAGACCACACTGCCACATAAAATGCTTCTTTGAAGGAATTTTTGATGAATTACTTTTTGATTGTTTTTCTTCTAAAATTAAATAGTGACTGAAATCACAATAGTTATTCTTAGGTATATTTGTTATGTATAATAATCAGTTAGATCAAGGCATATCTAGGAGATGCAGGACTGTGCTTGAGGTATTGGTGAAGTAGGAGTGTTTTTGTTGGCTAATGTTTGCTATGTCAAAAATAAGTCTTTTATTGTTACTGAAATCATTTGGAAAAACAGTATGTTTTTAATCTCAAATCTTAAGGTTTTAAGGAGTTCAATAAGACCAGTAGATTTCCTAAGTGATAATCTCTACCTCAAATCTCATTATTCAATTCTGATTATATCTCTGGGTGTTTAAGTCAACGTCTCAAGCGTGGTTTGAGTTTTTCTTCAAATCAGAATAAATTGGTCTATGTAGACCTTGAAGGAGATTCAGAATAAAACCACTTAAAGCAATCCTTTTGGACCAACTTGTTTTAACGATCTCCATGGTATCTACATTCCATTGGTGTTTAAGTTAATGTTCAGAGTTACACATATCTCACACACTGTTAGATGTGAAAGCTCACCTTGCCTGACTTTAGGGAGATCAGTTGGATGTTCTCCCATACAGGATGATGAATTCATCATACAACCATTCTTCAGGGCCACCTGCAACATGTTTGGATATCGTGCAGGCCATGATCCCATATAGCTCAAGTGCAGGAGGGTTGTGGGACCAATAACCATGTGAGATGGGTGACAATAGACATGGACAATGGCACTGGTGTGGCCAACCGCAATAGAAATTCTACCCAGATGCTTCGCATCTGCTGATTGGGGTTAATACTTAATAGCTGTCGAAGACTAATTGGTTAATGGTTTTGGATGCATTTTTATGTTAACCTGTAACTGAATTAAAATTGGTATCTTTTTATGGTGGCATGTGTCATACAACCGCATAGCTGAAATGTCAAGAAAAGGATTTAAGCCTGGGTTAGAAACATACCTATTCTATGGCAGCAATTCCAAGAAGCGGATTTAAGTGCAAGATAGAAGGCAATAAAGACTATGGGTTGATGAGTTGGATTCCTTTTAGGTTCAAATTTGTCAGTGTAACCAATATTAATTAGTCAGGTTCATTACTGTTGCCACATTTAATGTGTTAGTATATATAATTCACTTGAAGGGTGATTCAACATTGAGGGGGTTCAAAAAACATGGTCAACGCATGTATATGGTTGGATGACCATGTAGACTTATTGTCACCCTAATGTTGGCAAGCATATTGCATGACTTGGCTGTCCATGATAGCATGTCAGCACAAGAGAGGAGGAGGGTGTGAAGAGGAATATGTCAATAAGTATTATTTATTTCTTCTATTTAATATCTTTCAGCCTTTAAATTCTATCACTGAAACTAATTGAAACCATTAAGACCACCTAGCAGAAACTTGGGAGGTACCCACATTCAAATTAGAACTCGTAGAACCAAATTTCTGAAACCTCCATGATTGAAACCTCCATGATGAGGACATCGGTTCAAGACGATTCGAGCGTTTCTATCAGCGCAGGCATCATCTAGGTTAGCTGCTTCATTAGTTTAGTATTTTATATAGTAACCATATTTATTTTTGGCAGTTATAGCCATATGTAGTAGTTTTACGATTTGCACCATTTTTTTTATGCATTAGAATATTTTGAGATTTGTATCAAGATTTATTTTGAGTTTAATATAGGCTTTGAGATTAATGAGCAGATGTGCTATTCTTGATTAAAAAAACTATTGTGTTGAGTTTTTGCTCTTCATTTTCTTTTTTGTGTGAGACAACTGAGAATTTTAGGGTTTGTGATAAACTCTAAAATTATACCCCCAAATTCCCAAATTAATTAAACCCCCCAAATCCCACCTTCTATCTTCTTTCTCCTTCCTCTTCTTCTTCTTGTTCTCTTGTCCCGAACCCAACAAACCCCCCGTCGTCCTCTCTCCCCCGCTCGACCACCAAACCCAACCTTGCCACACCGCCTCCCTCCAGCCTCCACATCGACACATCCACAACCACCAGCCAACCACCTCCGTCGCCCACATCCTGATCCCCCGTCGCTCCACCTTCCACCATGCCCGTCCACCGAAGCCGCCTGCCTCCCTTGCCGTTGTCCTCGCCAACCAGCACCTGACGTCGACTGCAACCCCTCGCCGCTGCCAACATCATCGTCTGCAACAACCGCTCGACAACCCCGACTATCGTCGTCGCCCTCCTTCTGCACGCACAACCCGGAGGGGATCAAGTCTGATCTGATTCTTTTCGATTGGATAGCTTTGGTGTTTGGTGTTTGGTGTTTGGTAGAATCCAGATTCAAATCCAGCAGCATCGTAACACTGTCTACGAACCCGATAACTTCTTTCCATTCTCATTTATTTGTGATATCATATATTGTCTCTAGAATATTATTTGATTTATCTGTCGTCCACAAATATTGTGAGTGTGCTTCTACTTGCTAATTAGGGTACAAATTGTTATTGAATATCTTAAATGCTAATCACATTTAGGTGTAATTATTGATTATTAGGCGTGAACTTTTAATTGGGCTTGTTAAAATATCTTGAAATTCCATCAAACTGATTGATAGTTTTAAATTTAATTCTTTAAGATTTTTGAAAATTCTCTTTTTAGGATTAAGTTTACATCATTCCATGTGAACCTATGAAGCACGAATACTTAACGAAGGGTGCTGCCTTCATAACCTGTACATACATATCCGATACGGGATACGACCGGATACGTCCGAATACGTACAGGATACGACTGGAACGTGTCCTTCATTTTTTTTATTAAATAGATACGGCGGGGATACGTGGCAGATACAGTGGAGATACGTCGGACACGGTGAGGATACGGCCCAGGGTTAAAATTGTTAGAATGAAATAATGGAGGAGCCTTTGCTATATTTTCAGACTTATCCCAGTATTTGATTTGTCTACTTATGTTATATTGCTTATGAACTTCCTTTGTTTACTTATGTTATTGCTTTTGCTTATGAACAATTACTGTAGCCTTTATGGATTATCTTATTTATGTTTCATGAATGATATTTACCATTTCTTTATTAACAAGAGATCTTATTTAATTATGTGTAATTATTCATATATATATATATATATACACACACACACACACACACACACACACACACACACACACACACAACCGTATCCCCGCCGTATCCCATATTCTACTTTTTTGAAATTTGTCGTATCCCCGTACCCGGGTACACATACACGTATCCAGTATCGGTGCTTCATAGATGTGAACCATTGCGTATCCTGTTACCTCCTAAAACCTTAAGTTGGCTGTTGCAGGCCAAAATTCCAATTTATTCATCATGCATATTGTGCATTTTTTCCCCTGTGCAAATTATCATATGTACAGTAAGAATCTTTTGTCATGCGGATGATGAATCTACTAACTGAAGCATATTTTATGGGTTACAGGGAGCTCCTGATGCAGTTTTCAGCACTGCAGTGACATCCTTGAAACCAGAGGATGCTCTTGATCCAAACCGTGTGAAGTGTGTGGTCAACAATCATGGTTATGCAATTTATTTTTCTAGGGGATTGATCCCTTTTAATAAGTAAGCCTTTTATTAATCTGTTGATTCTTACCACAGATTGATGTTTCCTGCCTTCATTTTGTTTTGGTCCATGACTGCTTTCTAATGTTCATTAATGTAACATAGGTCAGGGAAAGTGAACTCGCAGTTCCCATATTTGCTTCATCTGGGAATTCAGGTTTGGTTGTCTATTCTTCGGATATCTATAGATCATCTGTTATCCCTCTAGATTTCTAGAATTTGGTTCTTCTTTACATCTAGTACAACTTTATAAATTCCCTTGTAAATATTTGTTAATCCTTGACAAATCTTTCTGTCAAAATCAGAGCTATGATTCTAAATTTTTAAGTATCTACCCGGGGCTTCCACCTACACCATTGCAACTAGAAGAGGACCTTGAGCAACTTAAAGTCCTTGAGAATGGGTACAAGATGAAGGTAACTTCGATGACTGTAATCTCATATTACATTGCAGCTTCCATGTTAACTGCAACTTCAGAGTATCACAAGTTACTGAATCTAGTGCAATCTCAAATCAGTTTCCCACAGAATAAAACTCCACGCACTTTACAATTCGTATACAATCAAATTTAAATTTAGCCATCTTCATGGATTTTCCTTTAAAATGATACCTAGGATCATGTCAACTGTGGGGGATCTAACGCATTGGTTATTATTGGTTTTTGCATAACCCCTTCAACTACAGCTAACTGTATTCACCCCTAACATCTTCGTATTTACTCTCAAATCTCTTAAATGATTTTGAAACATCTACACTTCATTGCTGCAGAAGATCTATTCTTTTCAGTCATTACTATTCTTTACATTTTAACTGGGGGCTATGAGTGTTCATGTCAGCTAAAACCTTTGGCAGTTGATAACGGTTCCATTATGTAAAAGCCGGTAACCACTAATAGTCTATTATTGTTATCGTACAATTTGACTTTTAGACTGCACCATATAATTTCTCAGGCTTTTTATACTTTGGATTGTCTGCATCTCTGCATCCTTGGAGAAAATAAATTGAAGTAGTAACATTCCAGACAATGATTTCCAATAGCTATTAGCACCTGCAGTTGGATCAGACTGAAACAATATAAAAATTTACTAAAGCCATATATTGAAATCGCCGGAAGAAGCAATTAAACCCAAATGCTTCTTCTAACACTTAAACCGTAACTGGTACCAAACGATGGGTCATGAGATTGTTCTATGTTCAAGCATAGCTGCCACTGAAATGATTTGCACATGTAAATGCTTAGATTGTGCATGAAGGTTTGTAAGATTTAATATGACCGTTAGCATTCGGGTATCTAGAGTAAATCCGACATGTGGTTTTTTACGCTACTGAATGTAGAATGTAGGCCTTGTATTCTTCTCACTCTCTAACATCAATTTTATATATTTTTCTGCCTGTTTCAATACTACAGGTAATCAAGGTTGATCATGACGCCCATGGTGTAGACACTCCTGAAGATGTTGAGAAAATAGAAACATTGATGCGTGAAAGAAACATCTCATAATAAAGCAATTTGTTGTGGTAAAAGAACAGCGATGCAAGGTCCAAAGTAGAGTTCCAAGATGGTTCAGTTTCAGATATCACCTGTACCTATTTATCGGTGCATCTTCCTCTCTCCATTCTATTGATTTATTCTTTTGTGTCTGAAGATGTATAATTGTGTATTACATCATCCATTGAAGTTACTGAGGAAGCATTTCCTTCCTTTACAAATACAAATACTGTAATGCAGAACTGTGTTTAACCGAAACTTTGTTATCTGAATATTTTGTAAGATCTGGCTTTGATTTATCTGGCGCATAATTTGTGTTACTTTTCATTCTCAGAATTAAATTGAAGAGATATTATATTGCACTATATATTTTTTCGTGTTTTTCTTTGGATGTATCAGCTGGAGACTGTAAGATCTGATAGAAGGACCTGTTGCAAAATCCTCTTGTTCCAGCTATTGTTACCGCGCTCCTGAATTCTGGCTGTTAACTTAAAGGCAGTGAACAACAGAGAAATTATTATGTTTTGCTTGTTTTTATTATTTCAAATAACAGGACACTCTTTTTCCTATAAAAAATAATGATTTCTATCTCACATGTATAATTACAGAGGAGGAGCTACAACACGTCATCACTATAAATGTTCGGATGGAGCTCGAATTCATATGAATATCGGACTGCAGATTCCTCTATAAAATAATAAACAACCTCGATCAACATGTATTTCTAATAGAGCCGCGAAGAGTACCAACATCCCTTGTTAGCCACAGCACTTCATTTGGGTCGCCAACAATGAGATAGATTCTGGTCGTTGGGTTTGTAGTTAGACCTGGCACCGGCCGGAGATAGGGGTGGTGGTGGGCCCCATTCACCAATCTCAATTTCCATTCCCCTGGTCCTGCTCCTGGCTCCTTCCAGATTACTGTTTTGTTATCAGAGTCGGAATTAGTGAGAAAGAGATTGTCTTGGCTGTTGATAGTCGGTCGGGTTCATGCTCCTGCCCATCGCATAATCCTTTGACCCGTTATACAAATTGTTTGCCACATGAGCATACCCATGTCGTATAAGTGAGTGAGTGGCATTCTCTGTACACAATTCGGTCCAAATTTGTTGAATGATACAGTGACTTTCATTTTCCGATCCCTAAAACAAAGCCATCATATCATCATGGCCTAGCAGCATCACCTTGTCATGGTCCCCAAACCAGTTGTTCGAAATGGTTATCTGTCTTGGCCTTGGTAGACCGTGTTGTGGTCAACCCACACCTTATAAGATGAGACTATTTGAATCGCATCCCCATCAGCAGAGCTAAGGTGGTGGTGGTGGTGGTGGAATTGCATACCGTGGATGATTACACTGTTCGCATGATTGATCACAAAACCAGCTCCGTTGGCAATGTGAACATCTGCTCCTCGACCATCAATTGTAGTACTAAGGCTGGAAAAGAGGAGAGGCTTCTCAAGCCTTATGTTCATATCCCTCCTTTCAAAAGTGATCCATACTTTTCCGGGAACCATCGTTGCACCATAGCACAATGTTCCAGGTCGTGGGCACAAAGGGTCTGTAACTTGTTATCGGGTCAGCCCATGCCCTCGGTTCCTCCTCATCTTCCCTACAAACCCGACTGAACATAGGGCCAGCTGTTGGCAATTGGCTGCCCAGTTTGGGTTCCCATGCGGCCATGCCAACAACTCTCGATCACATTCATGGTCAAGGCAATGTAGGAGTTAGCGAGGAGAGAAAGGAGGAAGAGGGTGGGGGGGCCTATCATTCGAAAGGGTCATATTGAAGTCATTGGTGGTCAATACGAAGATAGATGATTAATTCCAGTACTTGAAATCACTGCTTCCAATTAAAAGTGAGATGGGAGATTGTTAAGTTTTTGATGTTAATAAATCACGCATATTCTGAAATTCCAATTCCATTTTCATCTAGTTGACTCGTTATACTTTTGGTTCTTCTAAATTAAACACGCTAGTTGAAATCTCATCGACGTTGCACTAAAAGATTATAAGTATAATGAACTTAATCATGTCCAAACGACATGACAATGTCACACACCCCACAATGGCAATTGTCTTTGACAAAGAGTATTCTTTTAGTTGTATATTTTCCATTCTAGCAAAAAACAAAAGCAATGATACACTACAATGGTTAAAATTCAATTAAAATTGCAACATTATAAATTAAAAGTAGAAGACTTGTCTTACATTTGCCAATTGCATTTAGATATAGTATAATTACACTCTAACATTTATATAACCTCAGCATAATTTTAAAAAAATTGAGAATTATGGAATTAGGGATGGAATCGTAATTCAAATGACATGAAAATGTCATAGAACGGTAAGCCTATAATGCTGTTTCAGTTCTTCTGGATCTAGGAAACAACAAGCCTTTCAAATTATAGGGTTAGCCTAACCCTATAATTTGAATTTGATGGGAATTAGGGATCGAATTGTACATCTGGTTATTAATTCGGAATCGGAAGATAAGACGAAGCCCTAGCGCCCACTTCTAGCTGATTCCAAGAAGCGGGAGGAGCGTGGGAGTCGTAGGTGGAGAGCGCGAGTGGCGGGAGGATCGTGGGCGGTGGCGAGGAGCGCGGGAGATGGAGTGTAATACCCTAAACTTTCATTTTAATAAAAATGTTGATTTTCACGTGTTGTGCACGTGCAAATTTCGTATGTATATTTATTTATTTATTTTTATATATAAAATTTCCTTTTTGTAGTATGAACAATTATTTTCTTCTTTTCCTTTATTTTTCTAAAAGCCTATTTTGTAAAGCCTAAAACATTGTTTTCTTATTTTGAGCCCACTTTAATGATTTATTATTTATTATTTGGCCCTCAAGCCTAAGCCCACTATTTGTGAAGCCCACAAATTTAATTAATCCTTTAAATTGTCACACTTGTCATGTAGACACAAATGGTGAATAATTGATTAATTAAAATTGTACAAATTTCAAATAGGGGGTACTAGAGGGCACGTGCATGCACGTAGTGTGCATTGCACACCTAGGGAGGCCGGGTATGCTTAAGGAGGAATGGGAGAGTGGGTGTGTGTGCATGGGTGGTTATTTGATTATGGGTGGTTGCTACAACTTTCCCTCCTATCCTAGCCTTCCATCTCTAACCATCTAATGAAATCCTAGCCCTCCAATACATCCTAGAACTAGTATAAATACCCCCTTACCTTCATGTATTCTACACAAAAAAATATTGAAAGAAAGAAATTATATACGAGAGAAATACATTAGGGAGTATAAAGAGTGACTGTGAGTTGTGTGTCCCAAGCAAGAGGCCGGCCCCATCATCAAGCACAAGGAAGCTTTCAGTTTTGCACAAGGATCAAGAAGGGGAGCTTTTGCAACACAATTTAGGAGGAGAAGGTTAATCTCTTGCATTCTAGGAGACTTTAGGAGCTTTTATTTGGTTTTTCTCCAAAGAGGTGGGTGTTTCTCATTGCTTCTAAATTAGAATTCATGCTAGGTATGTTTTAGTGAAATTATAGGAATTAACTAGTGAGAAATTGGAACCATGCTTGTTTAATTAAAGTAGAGTGGTAATATTAGAGATAAATTGATGGAATGATTGCTAATGGATAATTGTTAATTAATGTGATAGAATTCTCCATTTTTGTTTGTGCTACATGAATGTTATAATAAATATAAGAGATTGTATTTACAAATAATTGATTGAATGCACCATATGTAATTAGCTGACAAAAATAGAATTCTTATTCTTTAGAAAAGATGATTTTTGTGTTCTAAAAATATGGTAGATTGTCAATAAGAAAGAGAACAATAACGTAGTAATTTTTGTGGGAATCTAACTTTAATTATGAAGAGTTGTGCTATGGTTCTCAATGTCGAAATTATGGACATGAAACACAAATTAGGCCTAAAATACATATTTTATAGAGCTAAAAATGCTTATAAAAATACTGGTTGCTATAGATTTATGTGTATTTTTAATTCTGGAAAAAGTTGTTTTCAAAAGAGAAGAAAAAGAGACAAATTTTGTTTTGAGATTTCATGAATTGTAGATATGAACAGAGAGCTAACTCAAAACCCAATTAAATCCCTTTCAAATCGATATGGCCACTTAGACCAACTGGTCAGTAGAGTATTCGGTCTCTACAGTAGCGGGGGCTAGTCTTGGGTCTCGCATTCGATACTGAGAATGGAGCTTTTCTTAAATAAAAAAAACTGATTGCCGAGAGTTGATACATAGGGATTATAACCCTTAGTCATATCGCTCGGTGGCTTTGGCGCAGTGGTCTTGTGCGTTGTCGTTTGGGCCGCTGGTTGTGGTTCGAATCCGGTTGGGGGTTTGGATTTAAAAAAAAATGTTTTTTTGGGATTTTAATATTATTTTGAGTTTTAAAAATAGATTAAAAATTGGGGAAAATATGGAATAAATTACTGAAAATTATTTGTACTTTATGAGAAAAATTTGTATAACTTTTGATAAAGTGTGATTAAGAAATTGAGGTTATTTGCAAAAAAAAAAAACCTCTTTTTAAAATTAAATTTTCTTTTAAACAAAGGAAAAATAAATGAGATTTTTTAGAGTTATAAAGATGAGAATTAGTAATGAGGAATTTTTGAAAGTTGCGATTTGTGTAATTAATTGGACTTATAAATTGTGCTTGTAGTATGAATTGAAATGAGAATACTAGATTCGCAGAATAAATGAATTATTGATTACTACTAGTTGAAACTTATTGTTCTCACGCATAAGTTGTACATGAAATTGAATTATTGATTGTGATGAGTTATGAAAGATGTGAATACATGAATACTATGCTTATGAAATGTGAATTTTGATTAATTATGAAAAGACCTTATGAGTATGAAAAGCTCGATGTTGTAATTATGAGTTGAAATTGAGAACTAGGGTGTAGCTAAGCCTTATACCGGCAATAAAAGAAATATGGCAATGATATTTGAGATGAAAAGACCAAGGTTTGGGTCATATAAAATTAATGAATAAGACCGGTATAGTGGGAGTGCTAACCCTAAGAGATTGATTTTATTCATGCTTCAATTAAACTAAGGATTAGATACATAGTGAAGATGTGATGAAAGTAAGAGAAAAACATTGAGTATGAGGGCCATTGGATTGGCGGCATGAGAGTATTCACAAGATGTCCCATGATGCGTCATGATAGGGCGTGGATACTGCTCCAGAGTACCGCCCAGGTGGCAACACTCGTGGGGTGTTTGACGACTGCGGGTGGTGTCATGTCTATAGTAGGAGCTGAATTATCACAGGATGCCTACATGATGAGTCATGTGACAGTGCGTTGGGATTCCCTCCAGGGCGCCTAAACATGAGTTCGTAGGTCAGAAAATATCTAGGATACTTACCGTAGTTACAGTAGTATATTAAGTCATGACGAGAGATTGAACCCTACAAGATGAAGAACGGTTAAGGGCTTGTCCTCAGACCTATGTAGTATGGGATGCATAGACTCTGAACAAGTGCGCATTAGTGTCATATAATACAAATAATTACATTAAGGACTAAGTGCACATTCACAATACGACATCAATATGATAGTCTATTTAGCTTTGTTTGTGAACAAGTTTGTGGTTTGCTAAGTATTGAGAATCGTTATATTGTTTCCGGCATAGAGATGATGGCCGTGTATAATATTTCGTCAGTTGAATGAACTGACGCGCCCACAGTATTATATGCAGGATAAAGATGCTTGATAAATTGAAGTATACATGCTGCTCAAGATTGATTTAAATGTTGTTTCATGTAATTTATTGTAAAATTGCTTCCGCTGTAATGATGTAAAGGTATAATGTAACTCTGATGTAAGAAATGTTTTCGTTTCCTTGTAAAATTATACGAAAGAAGTGTAAAGATCATGTGGAACTTCGAATTCAGTTGTATTTTGAAATTCGGGGTGTTACATGGGGGTGACAAACGGGCGGCGAAGTAAAGGTGGAGGAGGCGAGATCGGACGGCGAGAGCGAACGGGAAGTGGAGGAGGCGAACGGGCGGCGGAGTAAAGGTGGAGGCGGAGAGCGGGAGCGGTGGCGAAGAGAGCGGGAGGTGGAGGCGGCGAACGGGCGGCGGGAGGCGGCGATGGAGGGTAAAGACGGGCGGGATCGGGGCGGGGTGGACGGCGGGCAGTGGTAGGGACGGACGGGTGAAGAGATGTGGGTGGGTTTTGGGGTAGGGAGAGTCAGGGTTTGTGGTTTGTGGGGAGATGTGGAAGAGGAAAGGTTTTTTTTGGTGTTTTTTAATTAATCATGTTTTGGCAATTGATGTGGGCTGCACGTGTAAGTTCCTACTTTTGCTCTCATTTCCTTTTTTCAAAATAAAGAACGGAGAGATGGGGTAGGCCTATTAGCTTAAGATATATATACATTAGCCTTGGATACAACAGACTCAGTTCAGACCATTGTACGTACTACAAAAGGTTTTATGGTGATGATGACTTCATTATTCTATTGTTGTATATGGATGACATGTTGGTAGCATGCCCCAACAAAGATCGATTCCAAGAAATGAAGGCACAGTTGGCTAGAGGAGTTTGATATGAAGGAATTGGGACCTGCAAACAAGATTCTAGGGATGCAAATTCACCGAGACAGAAAATAACAGGAAGGTTTGGCTTTCCCAGAATAATTACTTGAAAAAGATATTGCGGTGCTTCGACATGACCCCACGTCCTATTAATTTCAAGTTATCCTCTAAGATGTGTCCTAGCAATGAAGCAGAGAGTAAGGAGATGTCTCAAGTACCGTATGCATCAGTAGTGGGAAGTTTGAGTTCACTATGATTTGTACAATACCAGACATTGCACAAGCAGTGGGAGCGGTTGGTCGATACATGACGAATCCTGGTAGTGAGCATTGAGGCGCAGTAAAAGAGGATTATGAGATACATCGGAGGAACCTCAGATGCTGTATTATGTTATGGAGGATCATAATTAACTTTCAGAGGCTATTCGGACTTAGATTTTGTTGGATATCTCGAAAAAAACAAATCCACTGCGAGATATGTGTTTACACTTGCAGGAGGAGCTTTAAGCTGGGTTTCGAAACTGCAGACTGTTGTGGATCTATCTACAACAGAAGCAGAATACATGGTGGCTACATCAGCTTGCAAGGAAGCAGTCTGGATTCAAAGGTTATTGGAGGAGCTCGAGCACAAACATGAGATTATTGTTCTATTTTGTGGCAGTCAGAGTGCTTTACACATCGCACGGAATCTAGCTTTTCATTCATGGACAAAACACATAAGAGTCGAGAATCACATCGCTCGAGAAGTAGTGGAGGAAGGAAGTGTGGATATGCACAAGATTCACACTGACGAGAACCTAGCAGATGTTATGACCAAACCAGTCAACACTGGCAAGTTTAAATGGTGTAGAGCTTCGTGGGACCTAGGAGAAACGTAAGCAGCATGAGAATGTAGAAAGGATTGTGTGGAGACATGTTTAATTCTCAATCAAGTCCCAAAGTGGGAGAATGTCGACACATAGTGGAGGGGCCCCACTACCATCATCACACCAACCCAAAGAGGTTACCTTCCAAATCAAAGTGGCTGCAAATTTTGAAAAAATGGGCACCAACGAAATAAAAATAAAGCAAGGGGTGGTGGTGAGATTGAGACGTGTCTCCTCTCCCACTCCTATAAATAAAGGAAGGCATTGGGAGGAAGAGCAGTAGAGGAAGAGTGAGGATTAAAGGAAAAGAAAGAGTAAGGGATTAAGTAAATAGAGCAGTACAAGAGTATTCTCAAGAGGGATAAAATTGTGTCCCTTAGAGATAATTTGTATATTTATATTTTTTCTCAAATTTGTGAGAGAGTTTTTCTCCTATTATAAGAGAGTGAAAATTGTACTATCCTCATATTTAGAGAGAAGGTGTTGTAATCCCTACTTTCAATATTAAAATTCCACTACCTTGACAGTGGTTTTAACACCGTCTCCTTTCGGAGTTTTTCACGTAAAATATTCATGTCCATCTTATTTGTCATTTTCTCAATTTCACTTTAGTTGTGTGATAGCTTATGCCCATAACTTTCCTAACATGTGAGAAGTTTGTTGCAGTCCATGTGAATGTGTAATTGAATCACCTTGTAATAACTGAATTGCAAAATTTTATTGAAGTCCTCTTCTTGTAGTTCTTTGATTTAGTCCTTTGTTCAATCTTTTTTTCCACTCCAACAACTATTAACGAAGAGCGATAGGATTACGGAGATTAGGATCTCTTCACATCCATATATGAGTGAAGATTATGTCAGATTGTACTAGTGTTACCCTGTGCAAATTGCAAATTGCACAGACTAAATAAGTTTGATATACTCATAAGTCACTTGGTTATCTATAAATTATAACAGAAAACATTAACTACAAAATTCTAACTTAGAGAGAGAGAAAGAAAAAGAGCAATAGGTATCTATGAAGGTGATGTGAGCATCAGTGACGTTCTTGAGTTCGATCGAGACCGTCTTGTTGTTCAGCTTCATCCAAAACCTAAAACTCATCACCAAAACTGGAAAAAAAACGAAAATTAGAGAAATAAAACATAATAATGTGAACTAAAAAAATCAAGAAATTGAAAGAAAAGAGGGAGGTACATGACGTGAACAGTAGTGGCATTGTCGAGTTCGATCGAGACCGTCTCGTTGTTCAGCCTCATAAAAAACCTAGAAGTATGAATTAAGAAACTTTTTAGTTATAAGTTAAGAACCATAGTGCAAGATGGCAAAGTTATGATGGAGACTTTAACTACATATATCTATAAGATGTCAATGAAGCCCTCAACCCATATAATCCCATTCAATTAAATCACAAAAAAAAAAATCCCATCAAAATCAAGAATTAAAAATTTTGGGGTTTATACATACTGTTTCAGCAGCGACGTCTTCTCAACCATAAATCTGTAAAATAAACATATTAGCAAATGAAGAAACCCTAAAATGGAACATAAATAACAGATCGGGTCGGCCTTATTGCACCCGTGATCGCCGAAGATTATCGGTTCAGTGTGGGAGGGGCAGCGGGGGTGTGCCGGCGTGGGAGGCGGCAGCGTCGGAGGCATGCGTGGGGGGAGATCGAGGGTTAGGGAGGTGAAAGTTGCGTGCGTCGAAAATGGCAGTGTAGTTTGTCTGCGGAGAGGATGAGGGATTGGGAGGTCGAGGGTTGGGGAAGGCTGGGAACAGAAGAGATCGGGGGTTGGGGAAGATGAAGGATTTTGAACTGGGAGAGAATGAGAATGTTTGTTTTTATTTTTTATTTTTTTCACATGCTGAGTGCATGTTGGTTCCTACTTTTGCTCTCCTTTCTCGATTTCAAAATAAAGAAAGGAGAGAGGGGTTAAGCCTATTTTTTATTTTCTTTACGTGTTGAGTTCGTGTTAATTCTTACTTTTGCTCTCCTTTCTCCATTTCAAAATAGAGAAAGGAGAGAGGGGATAGCCATATTAGTTTGAGATATAGTATAATAGTGGAATTCTTAATTATTGATTTAACAATATATTATATAAAATAGATAGTCGTAATTACAACTACTTTCAAATTTAGTTGCATCTATCCTTCATATCGGGTACGAAAATAGTGGGCTAATATATCTAAATAGGGGGAAGGACGAAATAACACCCAATGTTTATCTTAATTATCAAATAGCACCCAAATTTTTTTTTTAAAAAAAAATTAAAAAAAATCCCTTCCGTTGATTTTTTAGCAAAAATAACGTGCAATTACAGGAATACCTCCAGTATCTTTTTCTCTTTTCAGTTCAGTTTTTTCATTTTTTCCCAGTTTCTTAAAAAAAAATTCTTCACATTTTTTCCAGTTTTTCTTGGTGGTTGATGGAGATTGTGGTGTTTGGAGATGGTGGTCGGTGGTGGGGGCCGGCGGTGGAGATGAATTTGGATTTTAAACCCGTTAAGAGGTAAGGGCTGTTTCGATATTTCATACTCTTCTTAACGGGTTTTAACCCGTTAAGAGGTATATTCGAGAAATCTTCTTTTAACTTAACGGAAAACTTAACCACATGTTTTTTTTTTGTCCATATTTAAAAACTTCATGTGGTATTTTAAAAACGTTGGATCTTTTTGGAAAGTAGTATAAACTGGGATGTCATTTGTTCATTTCCCCATCTAAATAATGCCTTTTAAAAATGGAGTAAAATATTTCCTGTTCAGATCAATGATGGGGATGGAATGAAAACACATTCTCTATTACAAAGGCTGATGCTGTTGTGATCAACGTCACCGTCAACGACCACTGCACTTCATCCAACACGATCCTGTCTCTCCTTGCTGCTGATGTCAGCAACAACAACCCCGTAAAGCTATATTTATCTTGCTTTAAAGTTTTGCACCCATCTTGTTTGATGAAATGCACAAATGAACTAAAATATTTTCATTGCAGGAGCTGGCATTGGGGGCATCTGAAGTTGAAGTGGGTGGGGGTTGAATGAAATGGTTCTTGGGTTTGGTGCAGATCGGGATACTCTGGATTGTTATGCCTGCCTAATTTTCGAGGTCGAATTCTTTATCCTTTAATTTTTGTTTTGTTTTTGCCTCTACATTTCAGGAAATCTTAATGTTATTTGATATGTAACCCATCTATACTATATTGTGATGACACACGATGTAATTAGGTGTTTCCGAGGCAATAACACATGCGATAATTGGTATGAAACATGATAAGGTGGAAGTCATAATTATTTATTTGGCTATATAGTATTTGGTGTATGGAACACTAATGAAGCTATTTATTTTCTCATTTTAGTCTACAATACTGAAAAGGAATGTTGAAGTTTTCTTTTATATGTAGATATATATGAACTCTGGTATGTTGATAAGGAATGAAAGCTTGACGAGAGATGATAAATAGGTTTAAGCCAAGAATGATTGCCTGTTATTAGAGATCCATTTGGTGATCTTGATATAAAACTACTTATTAGGGACTTTTCGGGAATTTAATTAGGAGTTCTATAGCAGATTAACCCGCGTCTCAGTTGGTTTGCGAATTGAGTTCATGCTTGGTAAATGTACAAAACATATTGCCATTCAGAGGAGGGGTGGAGCCAGGATTTTATTATTATTATTATTTTTTTTTTTTTTGGGGGGGGGGGGGGGGGGGGGTCATAATGGGCCCCCTATTTGTTCAGTTAGGCCTCACATTATTTAGATAGTTAGATTGGGGTATGTGGCAAAATATTTGGTTTAGATTAGACATAATCAACTCTATCCAATGTTTATTTCTTGCGAGTGGAAGATCGATGGAAATGCTAAGGTCAACTTATGTGATTGGATCTTGAGTTACATAATACTAGTAATAGACACGTGCGATGCACGTATTATTTAAAAAAAAATTTAAAGTAAACAAATCTGATTTACACGTGCGATATATGTCTTAATAAATAGAATTATATATTTTAAAAAATAATGTGAAGACTATAATGGGAGAATTGGAGGTAGATTTACAACTTCCAACTCTTCCATTATAATAGTTATTACACATTATATTATAGATAGATAGGTAGATAGATAGTAATTTACACGTGTGATGCACATTTAATATATTAAAAAATTTAAAGTAAAAATCTGACGTAGTGAGGACTCGAACCGGAGACCTCATTCATATTAGTTATGCACGTGTTGATAAATTCACAAATGACACTACGGCCTTTTTTCATTATAATATTAGAGATTTAGAAGAATGTGTATAGGTATAGGCAAAGTACGGGAGAAATTATACTCACAGTGCATAATTTTGAGGGTGTAAAAAGAGGAGGCCCCCTAAACTATTCTGTGTTTTACCTTTCCTGTTAAAAACAGATGTTACATGCATAACAGGTGACCTTTTTTACTCATTTAGGTCTAAAGTGCCCTTCTTTTTTGAAAAATACTTAATTATATCCCAAAACTATAAAATGGCATATACCCTTCATTCTTCCAGATAGTTTACGTTTTTAAAAAAATGTTATGATGGGTTGTGGTCTTGTAGATAATGAGCAATTGTTACAAAGTTACAAACTTACAGTCATATACTTTGATAGATGAATGGACCCTTTGATACCATCGAAGAAGAGTTTTTTTTAGATGAATAAGAAGAAACATGATGAAAGACATCTTCATTGACATTAACTCAAACTGTCAAACACCTTACAAGCATTGCTTTGAACATCAAGTTTACAGTTGAGAACAGAACTGAACTATAAGGTTTTCCAAAAATCAAGAAAATTAAACAACCCCTCTACGATTCTTCAAGAAAAAGATATCGCAAACACCCATTATGTTTAACAACACTTACAATAACTTCATCATAGCAAGTTTTTCTACAATGAAGGTCCTTTCATCATAGCAATAACTTCATCATAGCAATTTTTTCTACAATGAAGGTCCTTTCATTCGAGCTTCTTTTATCTTCATTATCAGGACAGTATTCCTTACCACTTTCACCACCTCTTCAATTTTTTCTACAATGCTCTGCTATCTTTGATTGTAAATTGATTACAGAACTCTATGATAGTAATTTGATTGTTACGGTTGCTGAGAGGAGAACGAAAAATGAGGATTCCTTTTATGATTTTGAGTGTAATTTGAGTAACCTTTAAGATTCTCTAGAGATTCCAATTGGATTTGGTTGTTTTGTGTATATACTTTGTCTTAAGGTATGAATATCATATGTTGGCCTTGCTCCTTAAGTATTTCATACTAGTAAATTGGATTAAATTCATTGCTAAAGTTTAATCGGTAATTGTGAATTTCTTGCAGATATGGAGAGTTTAAGAGTGATATTTGAATATTTTAACTGGTGAAGTATTTCTCTGACATAGGTTGATGAACTTCTTGATCATGATGATGATGGTAGTAATGATAAAGTTTATTATAGGTATTTTGCATTTTACTGGTACGTGATAAGAAGATGATTGTAACGGAAGTGAACAATGAGATACTAATCAAATAAATTTTCTAGCTAGATTAAATTAGAATGCAGTGTGTTAGTTGAGAGCATAAGAAGAATATTTCTGGTTATATTCTGGAATCATACTAATTCATAGTGGAGAATTGCTAAATGTTTAATTGTGTCAGCATATTAGTTGTACATGTGTAAGGTTCGAGTCAAAAAATTTATCAATATGACTTTTTGGGTAAATAGAATTGTGTGGACTTCTTGAGTGGTGTGTGTAAGTGAACATTGGTTAGTATATGTCAATAAATAGATTTGTTACCTTGTTGAAAGCAAGAATTTGAAGTACTTGTTTATTAACAATTTAAAAATGTTTGACATTTATATTCCAATTAAGAAGGATGTGTGAAAAATAAGAAATATTTGATGGTTGATATTTATTGATTACTTAATGTGAGTTGAAAAAAGATATTACTTTTATTCATATGAACTAACGTGCAAGATAGAATTGGTGACTTGATCCTATGCTTCAATGATAAGGAATGGAAGTTCGAAAATAAACCATATTAGGAAGGAAATTAGTTATTTAAGCTTTCTTATAGAAGTATTATGAATAAAAAGTGGAGTACAAAGTTCCAAACAATGGAAATGGGATCAAAACGGTCGGGCATTGTTGAGTTTTTTTCCTGTTTAAACGTGGTTTAAATGGAAAAAATGGTTTTCTATTTTTTAATATAAAAATTATTTAAAACGTCAAATATTAAAGATTTCTTTATGTGAGAATTGCATTGTATGCACAAATAAATTATACTAAATTATACTTGATAGTTTATAAATTTATTTAAAAAGTTAAGGAAACATGCAAAGTACACCTGTGACATGATGCTTGAACATGTTTTTTCCTTGCATAATTTTGGATGGCCTCAATTCAGAAAAGGAAAAAGAAACGGGTACTAAACAACCCATTTTAACCCACAACCTGTTTTAACCTGTTTGGACCCATTTCGGCCCTTCTTTGTACGTGTTGACGACAATGAATGGAAACGTTTTTAACGTCTGTTTAAGCTCTAAACATGACGTTCTACATGTTTTCCTATTAAACGAAGTGTTTAAACACTTTTTTTTTTTTTTTTTGGGGTGTGTGTGTGTGAAAAAACCAGCATGTTTGCGTTGCACGTTGCATATTGGGCAAAACTAGTTGCATGTTGCATATTGGGCAAAACTAGTTGCATGTTGCATATTGGACAAAACATTTAAACTGGTTTGCATGTTTGGCATACTATTGGGCAAAACATGTTTGGCATGCAAGAATGTATTGGGAATGCAATGATGAATACAACTTTCAAGTTCTTTTATTTTCACTTTTCTCATTGATGAAAAATTGGAAATGTATCATGCTGAATACAGATTTTTAATGAATTTAAGAATTCGTCGCCAGAGTATTTATATTCTTCAGTCTGGATGGGACAGTACTTGAAAGTTGGAATGCACCAAGGAGGGTAAAACGCCATATCCCAGAATAATGGTATATTTTGTGATAAAACTTCCAAATAAGGAAATAGACAAAATGAGGGAGAGTTTTAGAGTGATTGAATGTTTACCCAAGTAAGGCAGCAAGCTTATTAATTATTTGAAATTTAATTGACCTCTAGTTAAGAGTGGTCCTCATATGGTAAGGCTTGATATTGTCTCAATAATAAGAAAATTGAAATAGTAAGGCAATTTTAAAATTATTAGACACCTCAAATTAGGTATTGAATTTTTAAATCTTAATTAATATTTTAATTGCGTTATAAAAAGAAGATAATTCAAAGGCTTAGTTTCTATATAATAGGTTCATTTGGATTTATGTAGTAGTAAAGGAATCAATCTTGGTGAGTGAATCAATGAACATATAATATGTGTTGAGTAATGCTACACCCATACCCTTGTACACCACTAAATGAACACACCCTGGTGTGCTGTAGAGTGAATGAAATTAATTCCAACTTAGACCGTAAACCTGATCAAATTAATGTCTAAAAAATTAAATATGAAATAAAGTCGAGATTAATTAGGCTCTGATTTGGTTGAGTCAAACGTAGATTTTCATTAGGCCGATGATGTGGCAATGCTGATTAGAATTGTCACATCAGGGTGTTTTCATTTGGTAGTGTACTAAGGTGGTGGGCAATATTGTCAAAACTGGACCGGACCAAACCGGATCAACCCAAACCAGGTTTGATCAGATCCGCGGCCTGGTTCGGACTAGAACCAGAAATTTCAAGGGGAAACCGGGACTAAAACGTGTCGAATTGGGTGGTTCAACAGTAAGCGGGGTTCTAACTAAACCGTTGGTTCAAATTAAATATTACTTTTTACAAAAGGTTATATGGCTATAAGAAGTTTTGAAGCTGGATCACCATGATTTGAAGTCAGATGCACTAACCACATGACCAATTTGGGTTTTTGACATGTAGAAACTTAAAATCTATATGAACTGTTTATAATTATTTTATGGCTCCTTAAAACATTGAACACGGTTCAACCAAGAGTCAACTACGATTGGACCGCTAAGAACCGAACCGGTCACTTAAACGGTTCAAGAGCCAGTTTGGTTCTAGCAACATTGGTGGTGGGTGTAGCATTACTCAATATCTACAGAGCATGGAGACTATCCGTATCTATACCGGGTATGTACCGGGTACTTGTACTCGTACCCATCAATATGGTTAATGGTTAGTGTATGGGGTACGGGAAGTAAGTATTGAGGTTTTGTTTTTGAAAAATAACCTTATTGAGTCTAAAAAATAACGGTTACACCCATACCTCATTAAACAAACCTTATTAGTGTACTTATGTATGGATTATGAAGTATGCCTTATTTTAAAACTAAAATATACATGACCGAGTATAAACTTTTTGTTACGATTAGACGACTTAGAAAATATTTTCAATAGTTTAAATTTTTTATGTTGAATGAGTTCCTTTTTTATTTATTTTTTATTTTTTTAAGGTGTATGTCTCTTTTATGTTGATTTGAATGTATAATATTATAATTTAAATTATATTTAAAATAATATAGCCGTACCGCCGTACCCTACTTTTTACATTTTGCTGTATCCCCTTACCCGTACCATGTAAGCTCTCTTTCATTGGTGGTTAGGGGGGAATAATTTTGTGCCGATAGGTTGAAGTGGTCTCTTGGTTCACATGCTTGATCAAACTCGAGGTCTTTGACCTGAAGCCAAACTTCCTGTATCATTGGAAGATGACCAACATAGCCGTCACCAAACTCCTAATACTTGTGCATTCATCATTTAATGGAATGGCCTTCCATGTTAGCTATGGATTTTGAAGAGCAGAGCATTCCCTTCTGCTGCTGCTGAATTCTTGAAATTTAGTTCTTAACATCAACTTGGAGATTTTCCTGTTTTATTTTCAACTACAGCATGCAGATATGCTGTTATATTGATCTATAAGGCAAATAGTTATCTAAATTTGCTGAACTTTTTCTTGAATATAGTGAGCAACAAAAAATCTGAAGTTTACGTTTACATAGAAGCCCAATTAATTTGTATGAACAATATGTTGATATGTCGATTTTTTTTTTTTTTTAATTTTTGAAAATTATGCCTAGTTTTAATTTTTTTTTTTTTTTGATCATAACAGGTTGACCTAAGCCCCCCCAAGATTCATTAAAAAGTTTTTAACAAAACCAAAATCAAAGAAACAGAAAATGATGTTCATGTATCCCACAGACGGGTCATGATGGTCATTCCCTGTACCAAAAAATAGTCCCCCCACTATACATGGAAAAGACCTATCCTCATACCGCCCAAAAATACATACCCCAAATACAAGAAACCAAAATACATGAACAAACCGACATCCAGCTATATGACCCATACACCAAAAGCCGCCAGGTCCTTGTTCGTCACACCTAGACCCAAGCCATCACTCCTCTTGCATAGTATCCTCCCTTTCTTGTGCATCCGCCTGCTGGGCAGCACAGTCCGTGTACATACCTTTGATCTTCTTCGATTGTTCTTCACCTGCCGTTTAGACCAGAATAATATAAGAGCAATAATCTTGGAAAGCAATTGAGGATGCATGCTGTGCCTGTGCGCTAATCTAAAAATTCTCTTGTTCCGTTCTAACTATAAACCCCAGCATATAGCAGCCACCCCAATATTCCAAAATATCAAAATAGCTGCTATGAATGTGCCCCTCTTTCCACTCCCCCCATGCGTCATTAATTGTTTGTGGCCCTGCCCCCGTGCTACCGATTCTGTCAAGTAGATTTAAAATTAATTATTGAAATATGACTAGACCCAAAATATTTAGAGATCTATGACTGTGGTTGATTATCTACTTAAAAGGTTCTTTGACCGTGCCACATTGACTATAATAATAGCTTGTTTATATAACTATTGTAGTTATAGCTGTTCGTTGAAGATTTTCATTTTCCAGTTCCATCCTGATTTTCCAAAGAGCTCCCAATTCCCAAAAAAAAAATTCACTTAAAAACCTCTTTGAAAGAGAAGTTTTATTTTCTTGTCCCAAAAGAAATTTCACTTGAGAATCTCCATATGAAATAGAGCTTAATTTCTTGCATTTCCTCAAAATTGTTAAAACTAACACAAAAAATAGATAACTATAACAGATCAATTAACTATAACATATCAATATTATAGAATAGATGCATCGGTTAAGAGGGGGAAAAATGATATCTTAATTTCTTAAAGTTAAAACTGCGAAGCTTCACTCCCTACTCCCATTCCTCAAGCAAGTCAAACTCGGTTGACAAGCCCTTTCATTGAGAATCTGGGTCTATCGAATGAGGATCTTAACAATCTATCCAAAACTCATCAACTTGGGAGGTCAGCCTCTCCTCCTTTCTTTTACTACCTCTCTCGCTATCTCTTCTTTTAGACGGTGGTTCTGTTTTAGTTAAAACCATAGTTATAACAAATAGAACCGCTATTTTAATCAGCGATTCAATTCGTGATTTTTTTTTCTTCATTTCAATTTTCAAACTTTAAATGCGACGTGGCATGGTCAAGACTCAAAGTAGTCTAAGCGGTCAAACGATAACTCCAAGTTTCCAATCATAGATCTCTAAATATTTTGGGTCTGATCATATTTTTCTAATCAATTTAAAAGATAGGCATACTTTTTTAAAAAAATTTGATTTTTTATGGGTTTTATTGTTGGGAAAAAACACAACTTTTCCCTTTCATCAGATTAGCAAGATTGTGAAATGTAAGCTAAAATAGCACACACAAAAATTGATAAGGAGTTCGGCACAATTTGGTACCTACGTCTCCGGAGCTGCTGCAGATCTTTACTTTAGGGGAGAAAATTGTACAAAGTGTTTTTCCTCACAAAACACTAAAAAAAATACTCACAACCCAAAACCCCAAGATTTTTTTCTCACAAAAATTCTCTCTACAAAGTGTTTACACACTCAAAAAAACCCAAGCCCAAATTTCTTTCAATTCTCTCTCTTTCTATTCTTCTCTTATTAGAGTGAGGATGGGATGGAGAAAAAGAGAGGGGAAGGGAGGCTTTATATAGCCTCCCAAAGAAAGGTAGGTGACGGAAGAAAGTGGGGATGGTAGGTGGGGGATGGTGCACCAACCACATGACAATCTCCCACTTGAAGACGAATTTCAATTAGTCTTCACACCTCGATCAATGTAGCAGCTCTTTCCGGTCTCATCATTCGTGTAGGCCAACTGAAGCTGAGCATAACTTCAGTTTGTCAATAGTCACCGTCTTTGTTAGCATGTCCGCCGGATTTTGACTTCCACTGATCTTTTCTAACTTCAAAATCCCATCTTCCAGAAGAGACCAGATGAAATGATATCGCACTTGTATATGTTTTGTTCTGGAATGAAAAGACGGATTTTTTGCCAGATGGATAGCACTCTGACTGTCGTAATACAAGACATTGTCTTCTTGTTTCTGGCCCAGTTCTTCCAAGAAACTTTGTAGCCAAACCATTTCCTTGCTGGCTTCTGTAACAGCGACATATTCTGCTTCAGTTGTAAAGAGAGCAACTATCTTCTGTAGCTGAGAGACCCAACTCACGGCTGTACCTCCTAGAGTATAGACATACCCTGTAGTGCTCTTTCTGATATCGATATTTCTGGCTAAATCAGCATCCACATAGCCTGTGAGTGTCGTATCTCTACCGTTGAAACAAAGTGCTTTATGTGTGGTACCTTGCAGATATCTGAGGATCCATTTAACTGCTTCTCAGTGTACTTTGCCTGGATTATTCATGTACCTGCTAACAGATCCCACTGCTTGAGCAATATCTGGTCTAGTACAAACCATAGCATACATCAGACTTCCAATTGCTGAGGCGTACGGAACCTTCTCCATGTGTGCACGCTCTTCTTCCGTCTTCGGTGACTGTTCTTTGGAAAGTCTAAAATGAACACCCAAAGGTGTGCTCACTGGCTTAGCATCCTGCATGTTGAACTTGGAGAGTACTCTGTTAATGTACTCAGCCTGCGATAACATCAAAGTCCTCGACTTCGTGTCCCTCTTGATCCTCATTCCAAGAATCTGCTTTGCAGCGCCTAGATCTTTCATTGCGAATTGCTTCGACAATTCCTGCTTCAGATTGATGATCTCTTGCATGTCAGGACCTGCAACAAGCATATCATCTACATACAGTAATAGAATAATGAAGCTATTATCGAACTTCTTAATGTAGCAACAATGATCTGCATGACATCTTGTGAAACCGCTGCTGCTCATGAAGCAATCAAACTTCATGTACCACTGTTTGGGAGCTTGTTTTAAGCTATACAAGCTTTCTTCAGTCTGCATACGAGGTTCTTCTTGTTCGCCTGTATGAAGCCTTCTAGTTGCTTCATATAAATCTCCTCCTCCAAATCACCATGAAGGAAAGCTGTCTTTACATCTAACTGTTCAAGATGTGAATTCTCTGCAGCTATAATTTTCAATACCAGTCTGATTGTAGTCAGCTTCACGACTGGAGAAAAAATTTCGTTGTAATCAACACCTTTTTGCTGAAAGCCTTTGACTACCAATCTTGCTTTGTAGCGCTTGCTTCCATCGTGCTCTTCTTTGATCCTGAAAATCCACTTGTTATGAAGAGCTTTCTTGCCTGGTGGTAGTTCAGCTAATTCCCACGTCTGATTTGACATGAGCGAGTCCATCTCATCTTTCATGGCAGACTCCCACTTGACTGAATCCTCCACTTGCATTGCTTCATCATAACACTCTGGTTCTCCACTGTCAGTTAGCAACAAGTAGTGCAAAGAAGGCGAATAGCGCTGGATTGGTTTAGAAATTTTGGAGGAGCGTCTCACTTCTGGCGTGCTTGGTTCTCCATGAACTGCTTCAGGACTAATCTGGACATCACTTCCAGATATCTCCTCGAACTCTACGAATTCCTTCGTTTCAGCATGTGTACTGGAGCTACTTGATTCTGCAGTTGATATGTCTTTGTACATCACATTCTCATTGAATATGACATCTCGGCTTCTGATGATCTTCCGATTTTCGTAATCCCAAAATCGGTAGCCGAACTCATCACCACCATATCCAATAAAAACACATTTATTAAATTTCAGATCTAATTTACTTCTTTCAGCAGAATCAATATGCACATAAGAAATACAACCAAACACTTTTAAGTGTGAAAGGTTTACCTCTTTTTTGCTCCAAACTTCCTCTGGTATTCCACCATCCAAAGGTACTGATGGCCCACGGTTAATCAAGTAGGCAGCAGTGTTGACGGCTTTAGCCCAGAACATCTTGGGTAAGCTGGCGTGTATCCTCATGCTTCTGGCACGTTCATTCAGAGTTCTGTTCATGCGCTCTGCTACGCCATTCTGATGCGGTGTCATGGGAATCGTTTTCTCCGTCTTGATGCCGTTGTTCGCGCAGAATTCTCTGAATCTACGATCTGTGTACTCTCCACCATTGTCAGATTTCAGACGCTTGACTTTCAAACCAGTTTCATTTTTCACCATGGCTTTCCATTTTCTGAAGGTATCAAAGACTTCTGATTTCTTCTTCAGAAAATATACCCACACCTTCCTTGTAGAATCATCAATGAAGGTGACATAATACAATGAGCCTGCTAGAGATCGAACCGGAGATGGTCCCCATACATCAGTATGAACCAACTCTAACTTTTCTGCCTTGGGTGCCTTGCCAATCTTTGCAAAGCTGACCTTCTTCTGTTTGCCGAAGATCCAGTCCTCGCATAGGCCAACATCTACGCTTTTCAGATCTGGCAGCTTCCCCTTTGACATGAGTGTCTTCATCCCTTTCTCGTTCATATGACCAAGCCTTTGGTGCCATAGATTTGATTTTTCATCAGCATCTGCACTTGCAATGATACTCTCCAAATTTGAGGTCACATAGAGAGTACCAGTCTTCTTACCACGAGCAATGACAAGTGCTCCTTTGGTAATCTTCCATTCACAGCCTGAAAAGGTTGTACAATAACCTTCTCCATCAAGCTGTCCCACTGAGATCAAATTCCTTTTGAGACCAGGAATATGTCTCACTCCTTGCAGTTTCCATGTAGTGCGGTTCGGCAACTTTATTCGAATGTCTCCCTTTCCCACGATCTTCAAAGTCTCATCATCGGCTTGATGAACCTTCCCAAAATCACCACTGACGTAGTTCTCTATGATTTCTCTGCATGGGGTGGAGTGGAAAGATGCCTCTGGATCCAAGATCCATGATTCAATCAGACTGTTGACGCTTAGAATCATTGCATCGCCTGCTTCCTCGGTCACGTTGGCAGATTCCTGTGCGCCGGTAGCTTTCTTCGGTGCTCAGCAATCCCATTGAAAGTGACCCCTCTTGCCACAATTGTAGCAGTTGAAAGTTTTCTTTCCCGATCTAGATTTACCCCGTCTAGATTGCGATCTGCTGCGATTAAAGTTTCTTTCTGAATTCCTTCCTCTTGACCCTCTGTGCAAAGCTGAGGAGGAGGTTGATGCTTCACCTGATTCTCTCCGCCGAATTTCTTCACTCAATACCAGATCCCGAACATCGTCGAACTTCAATTTTCTATTTCCTGACGAACTACTGACTGCTGTAACAGTAGCATTCCAACTGTCTGGTAGAGAAGATAAGAGAATCAAAGCTCGAACTTCATCATCGAACTATATTTCTACGGAACTTAACTGGGTTGTGATTGTGTTGAGTTCGTTCAGATGTTGAGCCACCGATGCGCCTTCCGTCATCCACAAGTTGAATAACCGCCTCATCAAGTGAACTTTGTTTGAGGCCGATGGCTTCTCGTACATGCTGGAAAGAGCTGCCATAAGACCCGCTGTGGTCTTTTCCTTTGCTATGTTGAAAGCAACATTGCGGGAGAGCGTCAATCGGATAACTCCAAGGGCTTGTCGGTCGAGAAGAGCCCAATCTTCCTCCTCCATGTCTTTTGGTTTTTTTTCCCGAGAGAGGTTGATACAATTTTTTCTGATACAGATAATCTTCAATCTGCATCTTCCAAAAGCCAAAGTCCGCACCATCGAACTTTTCAATTTTCACCTTCCCTTCGTCTGCGGCCATCGCTCCCACTCGAATCTGGCTTCTACTGGATCGTTTCTGACTATTTTTTGACAGAAATCACAACCAGAGCTCTGATACTAGTTGTTGGGAAAAAACACAACTTTTCCCTTTCACCAGATTAGCAAGATTGCGAAATGTAAGCTAAAATAGCACACACAAAAATTGATAAGGAGTTCGGCACAATTTGGTGCCTACGTCTCCGGAGCTGCTGCAGATCTTTACTTTAGGGGAGAAAATTGTACAGAGTGTTTTTCCTCACAAAACACTAAAAAAAATACTCACAATCCAAAACCCCAAGAATTTTTTCTCACAAAAATTCTCTCTCTACAAAGTGTTTACACACTCAAATAAACCCAAGCCCAAATTTCTTTCAATTCTCTTTCTTTCTATCGTTCTCTTATTAGAGTGAGGATGGGATGGAGAAAAAGAGGGGAAGGGAGGCTTTATATAGCCTCCCAAAGAAAGGTAGGTGACGGAAGAAAGTGGGGATGGGGGGGGGGGGGGGGGGGGGGGAGATGGTGCACCAACCACATGACATTTATTTGCTTATAAATCCCCATTATCATCCATAATTCCCTCAACTCATGGTATATGCCCAGAAATCCCTCGAGTATTTTTTTAATCTTTGCAATCATATATCCCTTTAGTCAAGTTAACCGTCTATGCTGTAATTCTTGATGTTAAACTTGACAACTTGTCTTCCACCTAGCAAGCTGCCATTAAACCCATCTTCTATATTCATTTGAAATTCTCATTTAAGCTCTCTCTTGGGAGGAAACTGAGGGAAAACTAAGTTAGGGGTTTAGGTTTGGACTGGGTAGTGAGTGACTATTGGGATCAGGTTTGGCATAGTTTGGACTTTATACTATGTTGGTTTTGCTCAGATTAAGCAACACTGTAGATGGTGAACACTGGCGTCAATTAGTTGCAAATTTTCTTTTGATGAGGGGCCTGCTTATAATTACCATGAATTGAAGAATTTGCTGAACATCCATTTCGAACTTCAATGGTGTTTTGAAGAAGTTGATTGTTTGAGTTTTTACATACCATCTCTCTACATGCTCTTCTCCTGGATTTTTTTCCTTTCTATCTTTAGCGTATGTGATTTAGTATTTGTTGTCTATTACACGTGAAGTTTCCAATTGTCTTTAGATTTTTGATTTATCAGACTTTGTTGCTAGTTCTTATAACTTCTATGGTCATCTGTATTTGTCATAGATTATCTCACTACTATTTCATCCATGCTTCAGATTTCCCATAATAATTGAAATAATCATCTTGATCCTTATGCATGAATACTATACATGCACAACAAAATCACATATTAACATCTAGTAAATCTTGGATTAATTATTGAATTGATTTAAGTTCATTTTTCAGTGTTTTGGAAGTAAGATGCTGGGAATGGGTTTGAGCTGTGGAAAAATTCAATGAGGATCAGAAGGAACTCAGGAAAGGTATGTGTGATGGTAATTAGAAGTGGACTAATCTATACCCATTTTTGGTGTTTTCTTGTGCAACATTTCTTCTGATCCTAAACGTACATGCTTGTAGACATAAATGCATACATACCTGTGCACAAATGTCATATTTCCTAATATCCTCTCTTTTTTCTTTTTTTTTCTTTTTTAAGACTGAAAAAAAGGTTGCAATATTTTTCTTCAGACTTTTTCTATGCTATTATCGAATTTGCTTCTGAATGTTTAAATGGTCACCATGTCGTCTTGCAAAGTCCAAATTTATGTCTATGAGGGTCAGTTCTTTCTTCAAATAAGCACCTGTCTAGAAAGCGGAATGGTTTTTGTTTCTACTTCTTTGGTGTTAGCTTTTCCTGATGGAGATTCAAAGTGTTAATCACTTTGGTCAAAGTCTTTCTCTATTTGGTAAAATATCTATGGAATGCTAAATTTTGTTCTCTCTAAGAATTTTTTAATAAGACTTAAGATTTCTCATTTAACTGTATTTCAATTAATCCATCCGATACTTGACCCCAGTAAAATAGACCCTATTATCTCTGGTATTCTCTTTGAGTTTCTCTCTCTAGAAAATTTAGAGAAAGAAGCTCCCCAAAAAACCTAAAAAAAAAAAATCCCAAAGAGAAGCGCAGATCGGGGAGGGGGGAGGACTCCCTCGCCACCCCCACCCCTGGGAGCGGTGTAGGTGTCGTCAGAGTTTCAGACTAGGGTTTGCAGATATGAAGGATTTTAGAGGCAAGTCGACGGGGCGAGGACTAGCAATGTCAAGTGGCTAGCGACGAGGGTGGGTGTTGCGTCGCGGCGTTGTTGGGAGAAGTGGAGGTGGCGTCGAAGCGGACAACAAGATTTTCCCTTCTCGGGGCTTGGAGGTGCTGGCGACGGGTGTGGACCGTCAGGGTGTTGTCGACATTGAGGAATTGTTAGTCCGCTGGTTAGTGGTTGCTGTCGGGGTGTTATCGACATCAACGTCGAGGGGTGTTGGGGGCAGAGACTGCCGGTGTGCGAGATGGTTCAACAGTGTTCTCATCGGTCGGCAGGCGGCAGTTGATCCGCTGGCTGTTTTTGGTGGGCTGATGATGGCGTCGGCGGGTTGGAGTGGAAGACGAGATTGACAACAACGTCGAGAGGGGGAAGGTGTGGAGGTCGGCAACGATGGCGGGTTTGATCGGGAATAAGGTTAGGGGAACAAGGTGAATTTTGAAATTTGAATGTCAAATTAGGGTTTGAAATTCAAATTATATTTGGGTTTAGGAGGGGGAGATTATGTTTTGGGAATTTCAATTTAGATTTTGAAATTCAAAACATATTTGGAGAGTGGAGAGAGAATTTGGTTGACATTTGAATTCCAAATAAGATTGTTTGAAATTCAAATTATGTTTGGGAGTTCTGGGATTTACTGGGGGATGCCCTAAAATGAGTTGTCACGGCGGGGGTGTTCACGGTAGGGGAGTTCGCCGGGAGCATTGGCGGGGATGTTCATTGGGAGCATCGACTTGTCGGGTGAGAACTATGATTACTGTTGAGGGCTTGGATTTGACGCAATCAAAAGATGGCCTCGCTGTGGGGTTGGATTGGAGGTACGATGACAATGTCGGCAAGAGATAGATGGATGTGGTTGTTGCCGAGGTGAACGATTGGGGGGAAGGTGGAGGGAGTTTCTGAGGTGGAGAGGAATTTTGATGGAATTCGAATTTCAAATTAGTTTTTTTGAAATTCAAATTACATCAGGTAGGGATGGGTGGGAGAACAGGGTGCTGATGCTTTCTTCTGCAAGTTTAGCTAGGGGAGAGACTAGTTAATGTTGTATGTTTAGCAATGTAATTGTTTTCTGTTGTTCCGTTTTAGGAACAGATAGATGTATATTAGTTGTAATACTTGTTTCGTGAATTATTTATTAATGAAGCGGTGACGATGTCACTTTTTTTCTAAAAAAATAGACCCACTTGCAAATTAATTGTGGCTTTCTTAAATCAATATTTTTTGGGGTGGGACCCCAATAAAACAATTACTTATTTACTATTTAGTATTTACCAAACAAGCAAACATATATAGAGGTATAATTTCTAAAGTTTTATCGGGCCCATTAGAAAAGTTCAAAACACAAAATACTATTTGTAAAACATGTGATGCAACCTTTGAATCTCAATCGTACCATAAAAACCAGTTAATAGCTCAGAGCATACAATAACAGCCAAGTCATTATCCCAAATTTTGCAGGTCGGTCACATGAATCTTTTTTCTCTACTCAACTTTACTGAGGGCCATGTTCATTGTCAAACTAACACTTTTGAAATTCCCCAAAGCTTCGTTAGTATTATTATTTTCAAATATCCAGTATAACGAAATAAAGGTGAAAATATACAACTTTACCTCATATAAGTCTGAGGTTCCCTTTCATCATATATTTATTATATTTATAAAATTTTCAAAATTAAGGGGGGCAATGGCTTCGTGTATTCGGATCATATGTGCATTCAGCACCTGCTGCAGGGGGGACGGGACCTCGAGGCTTCCGACTTCCTAGTAGATCTATTATGCCATCATAATTTACTTCCACAACTTCTTTTGGAATTCCTGAATACAACAGTACAAAAGTAATCGATTAAAGAGATAAGGAGATGAAGTAAGCCAATTAAGCTATTTAAACAGAATATATAATCAGCATATATTTAAAAATTTCGAGAGCATAAGGGGCTGGTGGAGATGGTGATAGTGGTGCACAACCCAGGAACAACAAAACGGGCAGTGCAACGACTGTGAGTTTTTAAAAAAAAAAATAAAGATGGCACGAGAGTTGCCATCGGATCATCATATTAATCACACAAATAATTACATCAAAGACACATAAAGTCTCTAAATAACTCAAAAAAACACAGAGCCATCCATTACAAAGGGTACAAGAACAACCAAAAAGAACCCTCATCAAGCATCACTACTCGTCATCCCCAAAAGAAACATATGCCTGTTGCCACTAACAAGTAGCATAATAACTCCAAACGCCAGCAACTCCTACTCAGCCCCTGCACGACAATCCACCACCACCCGGCCTCCGTCCTAGAGACAAATGTGGCTAGCTGATCTCATCAGTTGTTGTCGAATGTATTGCCCGCATTAGTGGAAGAGAAGAGAGGTCCTATGCTTGCTTTTTTCCTCGTTCCTGGGATGGATAACCAAGAAGACGTAAGAGAGAGGATTTTATACATCATTTGAACATAATTACTAGAATGATTTCTAAAGCAGACATCGTTCCTATCAATCCAAATGACCCAAAAACAAGCAGCCACTAAGCCTATGTAGCACGGACACGGGTACGAGATACGGGTACGATACGACTCGGGTACGCGGACACGTGATTTCTCAAAAATTTAGGATACGGGTACGTTAAGGGTACGTTGAATATAAAAATAATAAATTTAATATATATATATATATATATATATATATATATATATATATATATATATATATATATATATTATGTTAAAAAGATATAACTATAAATATAAAAGTCCTAAAAGAAACAATACATTACTAACTACTTGTCTTACTTGTTGCAGGTGAAGATGCCTTTGGTTGAAGCTTCCTTTGTTTGCTGGTACGAAGCTTCCTTTGGTTGAAGCCTCCTCTTCCATGTCTGAGACAACAACAAAATGCACATTCATGATTAAAAAGTACCAAATCAAATTAAACATGTATTTTGATGCTAGTAAACTAAATGTGGTGTTGTACTGTTGTGTAAATTATTTATCTTGCATGTCTGTCTGCATCTGAAGCAACAAAATAACTTGTGAATAATATAGTGGCAAGTGTAGCAAGGAAGTAGAACTAGATTAGCAATTAAAGACAAAGACATTCAAAAACATCACAAAATATTTCATTCATTACAAGTTCAAAGTTCAATACAAATATCAGTACTTCACTACAAATATTATCACGATGAAATTTCTCTAACTTGATGGTCCTTCTTCATCCATATCCACTACGACAACATCATCGATGAAAACAAAAAAGTATTAAAATTTATAAATAAAAAGTAAAAACTAACAATTAGACAGTGAATGAACCTAATTAGCAATTAGACAGTGAATGAACAATTAGACAGTGAATAAAAAGTAAAAATAACAATTAGCCCAACCCAAATAACTCTCTAAACATTTAACACTATAACAGTTAACTAACTATCAACAATTTAACAATTAACTTATGCTTGAGAGGTTAATTAAAGAGCAGATTAGACTAACTTATACTTCAATTTATACTTGAATCAAAACATACTAACAATTAACAGTGAAGAAAACTTCATACTAACAGTGAAGAAAAAAAAAATCTCAAGTTATCATACCGATAGTGAACAATAACATACTTCCAATTGAATCAAAACTTCATACATCTCAAATTATCATCTTATTTGTATACATGAAGAGTGAATAAAAAGAATCAAACCTTGGTAGCTTCCTAGTTGGTACTGTGGTAGAGAGAGAGAGTAGGAGACAGCCCAAGTAGGGGGAGAATCGACAGCTCAAGTAGTTGGTACGCCGGTGAAAGCTCAAGTAGGGGGAGAGTGGCACGGCGACGGCAGTAGAGGGAGATGCTCACGGCGACGATGGTAGAGGGAGAGACGAACGGCGACGGCTCATGGCGACGACGGTAGAGGGAGAGGCACACGGTGACGACGGTAGAGGGAGAGGCGAACGGCGACGATCAATTGTGCTTGGGGAGAGAGAGAGCTCGTTTGCGACAGGCCGATTTGGCTTCGGGGAGAGAGAGAGTGGACGATTAGGGGATAGAGAGGGATCGGTTTCGTCGTCGATTAGGGGAGAGAGAGAGAGAACGAAAGCTGCGTTTGGGGAAGGAGGCGCGATTAGGGTTTGGGGGGAAAGGGGGTGAGCTGTTTAGGTTTTTTTCCTTTTTTTTATACTGCAAAGGCGCACCCAGGCGCACCCCTGGCGCACCCGAGCGCACCCAGACTTTTTTATTTCGTTTTTTAATTAAAAAAATTGCAGATACGCACCAGATACGTATCCAGAGCGTATCTGGGCGTATCCGGGTCGGGTACGTACCCGGTACGGGTACGGAACCTATTTTTAAGTACCCGTGCTTCATAGCACTAAGCTATCCCACTCCCTGCGACGTCCCCGAACTATCTCGTACTCTCTAAACTCATCCCACAAAAAAGACACATACAGGAGCAGTGGACAAGCCAAAGCCTAAGAGAAGAAAATCCCAAATACTTTTACTATACACACATTCGAGAAAAAGGTGAGTGATAGTCCCAACCCCGCTCCCGCATCTCGGGCAAGAGACCACGGTGATTAACCCTCTCTTAGCAAGATTTGTTCTAGTTAAGATAGCTTCCTTGGATACCAACCACAGGAACGTCCGGACTTTGTGTGGGGCACACGTATTCCATATGACTTTATTTGCAACACATCTAATCCCCCCATCGGAGAGAGCCGAGTACATGGCTCTGACCGAAAATTTGTTGTTGGACTCTGTGCGCCATCCCCTCTCATCCTGTTGGTAACCCAAGGCAGTAATGTGATTCCCAAGCCATGAATAGATTGGGAAAAGACTGGTATGGGCATTGACGTTACTTGATGGTAATAATCTAATCTGCCATGAGGATCGAACCCAGTAGTCTGAGACCAACGCAGATTTATTGCATGACCTCGCAAAAACCTCGGAAAATAAGGAAGCCAGCGTATTGGGACCAGCCCAAGCATCGAGCTAAAATCTGGTATTTTTCTCATTCCCCACCATACTTGGAGAATGACAGTGGAACAGGTCACCCACTCTGTCAATACCTCTCCAAATTGGGAAAATGCCTCTACGGTGCTGCCCCCCCTCCCCCCAAAATTTGAATCGTCTCCGCCTTCTATACCACATCCAAACGGTCCCTTGGGTAGGTGAGCGGCGGGAATGAATCTTCCACCACCATTTGCATAAGAGAGCCTTGTTCATGTCGGAGATTTAAGACTCCCAGACCTCCAAACTCTTTTTTGCGGCAAACAACGCTCCATCTGACTAATGGCAAGCCTTTACCATCCTCTCGGCTCCCCTTCCATAAGAAGTCTTTACAAATTTTTTCAATCTTATTGATAACCCAAGTGGGGAATTCATAGATGGACATCCAATATATCGGGAGATTGGATAGTACAACGTTAATAAGAGTGATTCTGCCTTCCAGCGAAAGGTGTTTCCTCTTCCACTCGGGAAGTCGCTTGTGGATTCTCTCTATAAGGATCATCCAATCATTCCGCTTGACTCTACCTGGGCGCAAAGGAACTCCTAGGTACCTAATGGGAAACTTCCCCACTTTACAATCCAGTATGCTTGTCAAGAAAGTAGGGGCCACCTCATCACATCTGCCAAGGCCGATGATGTTGCTCTTCTCATACTTAACTTTGAGTCTGTACCAAGCCTCAAAGAACACCAAAATCCCTTTGTAAATGAGAACCTCATTAATATCATATCTTCCGAAAAGAAGTGTATCGTCAGCATACTGAAGAATAGGGATGCCGTGAATACCGTCCAGACTTCCAATGCCTCGCAGGAGATTTTTGGTTGGTGCAATGCTGAGTCATTTCAGAAAGCTCATCGGCTACCAAAAAGAAAGAAGAGGGGACAATGGGTCACCCTGTCGAAGCCCTCTTTTCCAAGCGATTAGGTTGCTCACAGTCCCATTCACCACTACTGAAGATTTACCGCCCCTAATGCACTGGTTAATCCAACTGATCCATTTGGGACCAAAGCCTCTAGACTCGAGTACCTCTATAACACTATCCAATTCCACCGTATCACAGGCCTTTTCAAAGTCAAGTTTGAGCAGAAAGTCCTCTACTCTGTCTCTATCGCACTGAAAGATGGTCTCATGGGCAATAGCTATACTATATAGGATGTCACGCCCTTGAGTGAATCCACTCTGAGCCGGGTGGATGATGTCACTAAGCCACAGATTAAGTCTTGTAGCCAAAACTTTTGTGATGATCTTAAATGAACAATTCAGAAGGCTAATGGGTCATAGGTTCCCAACCTCTTTGACCTCGTCAGTTTTGGGAATTAAGACAATGGACGCGTAATTGAGCTGACCAATCTGAGCGTTGCTCTCAAATAGTTCGTCAAAAATGCTGAAGAGATCTATTTTAATAATATCCCAAAAAGAAGAGAAAAAATACAGGAAAACCATCAGGCCCAGGCGATTTATCCTGACCTAACTCTTTGATCACACTTAGAATCTCACTTATCTCAAAAGGTTTCTCTAACTCGTCCGGGCCGCCGATATTAGGTCGGGACCAGAAGGACTCATGAAGATGGCACAAGCCCTCTCTAGAATTCCTTAGAAGGTCTCTAAAGTGATCTTCTATATGAGAGCATACCAAGCTTTGATCTGGCTCCCACCTATTGTTAATGTTATGCTCAGAATTAAAGTTCGATCTTCTCCAACCGTTAGCTATCCTATGGAAGTATGCCGAGTTGGCATCCCCATTTTGTAGCCATTGCTCTCGTGATCTTTGCCTCCAATAGTCATCATCTTTTTGGAACAACGCGTCAAGTTGGAGTCTGGCCCTATGAATATCCTCTAACTCCGAAGTGGATAATCCTCTACCCTCTTCTAAAAGCTCTAGCACATGAATCTGCCCCGCAATCCTTTCTTTATTCTTCTTATCTTTCTTTCACTCTTTGCCCGCCCAATGTCTAAGTCTACCTCTAAGTCTACTGATTTTAACGTTCCAAGTTGAGACATCACCACCACGAACACTCTCTCTACTGTCAGTGGGCTCATTCCATGAGTTCTCAACAATGGAACGTAGGTTACTGTTTCTAAGCCAAGCTTTCTCGAATCGGAACATTTTGATTTTGGGTCGGTTCTCCCTACCAGATGAGAGAATCAAAGGAACGTGATCAGAGGTTCGTCTACATGGATTATTAGTCAAATAACTAATTCCCAGACAAATTTTGACTTGAAAGTATTATTTAATAGTGAGAGAGAGGGGTGAGCTATGAAGCCCCGCTCCAAATAGACAAATTTATAGATGAGATGGGACACTAAAAGGATGGGTGATTCACGGAAGTGGGTGAAGACAATTACTTTCCACATTTTCTAAAATTAATTTTCATAACATACTGTTGGAAAAAGAATAGATCAACATGAACTTTTTCTCATGGCGTGCTGAACAAACCTCGCCCAAAAGTAAGTAATTGGTGGAGGGAAAGAGTTTGACTACGGGATACGATAACTGAGTAGTGTGATGTTCACATTCTTTGTAGATAAACCTCACTAAAAGTTGTGTACTATGATGATTGCAAAAGATGATTGGGGTGGTTGCTGAAAATATCTATTGAGAAGAGTCAAAATTAGCACCGTCACATTTACCCGATACCCGGACCCGACCCGAACCCGGCATTGGACCGGAACCGATCCAATTTATACGGGTCCGGGTCCTAAAATAAGACCCGATGCACTTTCGAGTCCAGGTCCGGGTCCGCTCAAAATAGAACCGACCCGGACCCGTTAAAAAATACACCCAAACAGAATTTGAATAATAGGGTTGTAGGAATATACATATAAAAGTAATTGTTAAAGATAGATATATAAATATAATATTAATTCATGTACTTAAGTGCAAAAATTTGTTAGAATCGTAGGGTATCGGGTGCAAAAATACTTAAGTGCAAATATTTATTCTCTACTATCGGATCCGACGGGTAATTTTTAAACTAGGACCCAAGCGCGGACCTGGTTCTTGCAAGTCCGGTCCGAGTCCAATTTTTGGACCTGTGAGGTATCGGGTCCGGGTCCGGGTTCGGGACCCGATACCAGCTCTAGTCAAAATCAAAGAAAAATTGAAATGAGAAGATAAAGAGATGAATTTGAAAACCTTTGTAGACTTTTTAAAGAGGATGATAAGGTAGGAATATTTTGGAGAAAAATGTGGAATACAGAGGAAGAGGATAGAGGTTGGAATCACACTTACTTCACTTGCTTCAATCTCAACGAACATCATCTTCCCATTCTTATGAGGATAGAGGAAGGCAATGTTCTTTGAGGTTGAAACTCCAAAAGGGGTTGGCTTGAATTTAGACCTGGGATTTGAGTTGTCTGATTTTAGTTGAAATGGGACAGTCATGCTTCGTGGAGAGGCTAGGGAAAGAGAAATAATGATAAGAGTAGGTGGTTTGAAACATGAGAATTGCAATTTGCTTCTTGGAACGTATGCTTCACAACAATGACATGAGCCGCATCGAACATCAAACTATTATCACAATAGATAAACAAAATAAGATTTGTACAGGATCCTATTGTATATGAGCCCTGCCCATTTAAGAATAACTTACCTGAATTATATCCATGTTTGTTTAAATTTGTTCTCTCTTTTAAATTTTATACTGTGTGGCTACTTTTATGAAGCTCTGCCGAATCTTACTTTTCTTACTCTTTTATTCTGTCAAGTCTATCAGATGCAAGAAGATTCAGGGGAGCACTGAGCAGCTTTGCGAGTCGTCTAGTTTCAGTCATGATGACCTAATCCTTAAGAATCTTAAGCAATGTTTCCTGTTCCAGTGATGAACAAGGGGAAAGATGTCTCTCGTTCTAGATCAATTCTGCATTTAGTTGCTACGAAGAAAGGCGAATGCAGGATTTCGGTGGGCATAGTTTTAAGAGTATAAATATTTTAGATTTTTATACAAAATAAAAGGGGTTTACATATGGAATCTGGACCACAAGGTTGTTCCTTTAGAGCTGGATGAGATAAGAATGTTTGTACTGTTTTCGAGAAACCATACATGATGTATTAGCCGAACTTTGATGGTACAAATTGTTGGGGAATTTGTTCCAAGTCCGATGTGTGGCTCACCACCTCTAGGACCTGAAGTCAGTGTTTCTTGATGACATTAATGTGTTGTTATTGGGCATTGGAGGAAATGAAGTCACTTCACCAACTTGGGGTTCCTTTCAAGGCTATATTGTGTTGGTGGAGTCACAAAGATTAAAAAAGTTTTTAAGTAGTTGGTTCATCGATTGATGCAGTAGTTTCATGGCAATTGTACATATGGGGAAGATGTTTTTGATAAAAGTTGGATCTTCTGAAGATGATAAATAGAGAGGGTTTGATATTGTGATCGACACTTCACCAACTTGGGATTCATCATCTGAAGACAAGAGACTCTTGTTGGTGGTGGTATCACATGATCAATCCCTATTATATAGTCTATCTATAATGCATATACAAAATGCACACGTATCTTCTCATTCGGTTACTAAAGTGGTGTAAAAACGTGTTACTTTACACGTGCTAGCATCACCTATATGTAATATGTTGTCTATTTTGTTGGTTGTATATTTATTATATTTTTATAAGCAATGACTAATTTGGCTCCACGGGTCTCATTATTTGTTTCTTTCTTAGGCCCGGGGTGACGTAGGGGTGATAATCGTTTGAGAATTTTTTTAGGCAACGTTTCATGTTCTAGTGATGAACAAGAGGGAAAGTCTCTCATTTTCTTATGTATTAAAGATGAGAAATGCTACATCTACATCAAATCATATTCTGAACATATACCATTTAATGCTGTCGGACCTATTTTTGCTAAAAGACAATCTAAATTAATGGGTTTGATTGTGAGAATGGGTTTGATGTTACACAATCCAAAACCCACTTCAAGAATACCCACAGCCCAAAAAAAAAAGAATGGGTTTGGTAATCTCGTCCACCCCTTGTCTGCCTCCCGCTCAACAGCACCCAACACCACTGCCCTACCTCCTCATCGCCGACCGCCGAAGCCCTGTCCCCTTCTTCCTCTGCTTCGCCTCATCCTCGTCCTCCCCTCATCTGGCTCCCGCTCGAGCCGCCAACAGCACTTGGGCAACAGCACTAGGTAATCATAATTCTAACTTTAGGTTAGACGCTCCATCGATACAGGTCAATTCCAAGTTCATGGAACTGTGATGTTTTTTTTTATTTTAACTGGGTATCCTATCCCCCTCTATGGGCCAGACAGACCTATCCCCCTCTATGGGCCAGACAGACTAATCCCAGTCCCGTGGCTAGGTTTTGCGCAGGCCCATCTATAGCCCACGGCCACTGGCCACACTCCAGAGGTGTTTACCATAGGGTTCGAACCCAGGATCTTGGAGGAGCACACTCTGTGATGTTCTTAGAACTAGTCAGTCACACTCAGCTGCTTGCGCATTCTGATAGTTTGTCATATTCTATTCGTTTTATTGCACAAGCTGCAATTTATATTTAAATAATTACTTACATGTCAAAACATCAGTTCTTTAAAGAACAGTGTTAAAGACAATTTTCTTGAAGTCAATCTGAATATGCAATATTATCATGTAGTAACTCTTCTCTGCTTAATTAGAGAATTAATTAATATTTATGTTTTCATGTTATTTATGTTAAAAGTAGAAATTCATGTTATCTGGACATTCCTATTTTGTGCTAAATTAAATTGTTGGGAAAATTTCTAATGTTTAGCTTTCAGTGTAGCGGTTTATGTTTCTGTATTTCTTGGTTTCTTGTTTAGTACTAAGTAGGTGGTTTTCAAAAAAAAAATTGGTTGTAGGAATGGAAATGGGATACTCAACTGATGAGATATTAGGGAAAATTTTCGAAGATAAGGATTGTGAATTTAACATAGATGTCCATGAAGACATAGAGGAAGATGCCGATGAAATAATTGAGATCAAATTGGGGATGAAGTTTAATACTGCCGAAGAGTTGTATGAATTATTCAAGGCCTACGCACGTCAACAGGGTTTCCTGTAAGAAAAAAATCAAGCACCAAAGACGAAGATGGAGTGTTAACATATGTTAGATATTCTTGTGCTCGTGAAGGGTTCTCCCAAAGTCAAAGTAGCAATTCTTTGAGGCCTAGACCGATGAGTGGAGTTGGATGCAAGGTTCATGTTTCAGCAAAATTCTTTGTGGAATATGGAAAATGGCATGTTATCAGTATATACCTTGACCATACTTGTGAATGTAGTCCATCAAAATCACGTCTGTTTCGGTGCAACCGAAAGTTTAACTTTGAGAGCGAAGAGAGATCTTGCAATAAGGGATCAAATGGGCATTAGTGTTCCTAAAAGTTTCAGAGCAAGTGTTGAAGAATTGGGGGATACGAAAATACACCATACATTTTAAAAGATGCCAGAAATTTTGTTGAGAGGATTTGGCGATTACGACTTGGAGAGGAGATGCTACTGCAGTTCGAAATTATTTTATGAAGATGCAAATGAGGAATAAACAGTTTTATTTCACTATGGACATTGATGAACAAGGTCGATTGGAGAATGTCTTTTGGGCTGATGCGATGAGTAGATTAGCCTATAAGGAGTTTTGGAGAAGTTGTCACTTTTGACATTACATACTTGACAAACAAGTATGACATGTCATTTGCCCCTTTTGTTGGGGTAAATCATCATGCACAATCGATGTTATTTGGATGTGGATTGGTGTCAAATGAGACCACAGATACTTTTGTGTGGTTGTTTAGTACTTAGCTAGCTTGCATGGATGGTTGTGCTCTATAAAGAATAATCACTGACCAAGACTGAGCAATGCAAAATGCAATTGCGTATGTTTTTCCTAATACCACACATTGATGGTGTTTATGGCATATTTTGAAGAAATTGCCTGTGAAACTTAATGGTCACACCCATTACCACTTAATTGTTCAAGATATGCACGGGTCTGTGTATGATTATCAACGGCCAGCGGATTTGGAACATAGTTGGATTACAATGATAGACAAGTATGATTTGCTGGATAACCAGTGGCTTAGTTGTTTGTATGAGGAGAGGCGTCGTTGGGTACCAGTTTATGTGAAAACAAATTTTTGGGCCGGGATGTCTACCACACAGCGAAGTGAGAGCATAAATGCATTCTTTGATGGATATGTTCATCACAAAACAACATTGAAGCAATTTGTGGAACAGTACGATAGTGCTTTGAGGTATAAGATTGAAAAAGAAACTCAAGAGGATTATAAGTAGGGTTGTTCATCGGTGCGAAACCGAACCGAAATTTTCGGTTTGGTATATTTGAAACCGAAATCCGAACCGAAACTGATAAAATTTGGTTTGAACCGAACCGAATTTTATCGGTTCGGTTCGGTTAATAACCGAACTAACCGAAATTTTTAGTACAATGGTTCTTCACTTCAAACCAGTTTGATCAATAATGGTTGGGAGGCTTCAACAAAGTGTGAGCCAGCAGCTTCTAGTTCAGTTAAGTCTTCGTGTACCATTGAAAGAAGTGAAGGCTATAAGTCTCAAATTAACCTGTGGATTGAAAATGGTCAGAAACTGAACTGTGATAATCATTCTGCGGAAAAGGTTGCTGAAGTGGGTAAAGTAAGTAGAAAGAGATCCAGACCTGGAGAGAACCCCGACCAAGGCCGAAAGATCGGCAAATGATTCAAAACCGTGTAAAGGAGCTGCGTGAAATTATTCCCAATGGGGCTAAGGTGACTTAATCAATTTTTGAAGCCTTGAGTTGATTATTTTGCTTTACTTTTCTAATCTTATGATTTGAGATGGAGCTTTTGAAGTGCACTTGCATAGCAGCTTAGTTTGAGATGGATCCTAAGGGTATAATTTATTTTGGTCCAAAAAAAGTTCGGTTTTTTGTTCGGTTTGGTTTATTTAGAAGCCAACCAAAAACCGAACCGAACTCTCTAAAAAAACATCGATTTGGATCAAAACCGAACCGAAAACCGAAAAGCCGAACCAAATTGGTAAATTTCGGTTCGGTTCGGTTCGGTAATCGGTTTTAACCAAAGTATGAACAACCCTAATTATAAGTCAAATTTTAAGATGATCCCTATTACCTCATCATTTGGGGTTGAAAAACAGATTCAAAGTGTATATACCATTTCAAAGTTCAAGGAGTTCCAAGATCAGATGAATGCGCAGATGTTTTGTCATACCACTTCCACACGAATAGAAGGCACATCTTTGGTGTATGGAATTAAACAACTCAACATGTCTGGAGAGGGTAAGGAAGATCAGACCTTTACTGTTTTATACAATAGCAATTTAACTGAATTTGAGTGCAGTTGCCACTTGCTTGAGTATAGAGGAACAGTTTGTAAGCATGCTATTTATGTGTTAGTGGAAAACAAGGTCAAATTACTTCTAGAGAAGTATATACATAGAAGGTGGAGGAAAGATGTGAAGAGACCTCACTCGAGGATTCAAATTACAGACAGTGGTTGGGTTGTGACCGACGAATATAAATGGTACAATGAGATGCGTACTATGTTCACCGAAATTGCAGACATGGCATCGATGGATGAAGATGATTCTCATGAAGTTATGGAGTTGCTGAAATGGCAAAAGAATAAACTAACCAAAAGTAGGTCAAGATGGGGAAGCAATAGTACATATCCTAACGATGGCACTAATCCTCGAAAGCACATTGATGATGTGGAGGTTCCAAGCAACGATACAGATATTCAAAATCCAAGGGTTGTTAACAGAAAGGGTCGTAATTCTAACAAAAGAATTGTGGGATATGTTGAGAAACAAGTGGTCAAGGCAAAAAAAAGAAGCTAAGGGTATGCATATAGTTTTATGACCAAATAAATTCATTTTGTTGGTATTATTTTGTACTTTCCAACAAAATAACCATAACATTTTTCTAACCTCGCAGCTGTGAAAACACCGAAACAAGGGAGGGGTTCCAAGCGGACAAAATCAAATGGTGCACCAAGTGTGGTTAATGAACAAGAGATACTTTGTTTATCGAAAAAGGTGCATTTATGGTTTATTATTTTAGTTAACATTGTACTTAAAAAGATATTCTGAACTTGTTAGGTAGCAGCAACACAAGATAGTGTATCTGTAGAGTTTCCCCATACACGAGAGCAAATATTATACACCATATTGTGGCAATGTACGTTCCAATGTATCTTCATTTTGTGACATTTTATTTGGTTTGTCATCCTTATTACATTAAATGCTTATATGTTGATTGTCGACAACGCAGCCTGATGAGGAGCAAATTGGAGGTGTTGACTTAAATGTGAGATACAATCATGTCCATTATCAATTCATGGTAATTTTTTTACTTTCTTAATTAGTGTCTATGTCATTTGTGGTGAACTTATATGGCAGTTTTAATTTTTTTAATAGGATCTCAATGGTTCTTCATATAGCGCCATGCATTCCATTGATGTTGGAGAGTTCTCCCTAGAGCCTACACTCGTACAAGATGATCCACTTGAATTAAGTTTGTACAATCCACGACCAAATCAGTAGCAAAGTTGATGGTGGCTATGTTTTTCTTATATGTGGAGGATCCATGCATCTTTTAACTATATGTTATCAATTTTTTGATGTGGAGAAGTCTTGATATTTTCCAAAGGAGGGTTGAAATTTTGTTGTTCATGTTAAACTCTTTAAAGTGATACGCTCTAGTTGAAGGTATATGTTATCAGTTTTTTGATGTATGAAGTTGTTCTTGTAGAATAGAGAACTAAAAGTTGCACTTTGGTTCTATTAATTGATATGATGGATTTTGGTTCTCTATTACCAGCAAACTATTGATCATATGATCTGTTTTTTTAATCAAATTTTCCCCTTGCATCCAAATGAGTCTTAACCAAAAACTCATCTACATTATTATGTGATAATGCTTGGAGTATAGAATTTCAATGTTCAAAAATGTTCAAATAAATCTTTTCATTGAGAACATCGCAACCTCCCCATCAGATATTCTTGCTCAAATCTTAGTTAAACAATATGAGAATGGGTTTGATTTTAACTAACTTTTCAGATAGTCTTGAAGTGAGTTTTTATTACTCTTATATATTTTTTTGGCTGTTGGTATTCTTGAAGTAGGTTTTGGATTGTGTAAATTCAAACCCATTCTCACAATCAAACCCATTAATTTAGATTTGTCTTTTAGCAAAAATGGATCCCATAACATTAATGGTATATGTTTGGGGTAAGATTTGATGTAGGTGTAGCATTTCTCATTAAAGATACCAGTAGTTTACACGTGCGATGCACGTTTTAATAAAAATAGTTTTTTAAAATAAAAATTTAGACGTAGTCTTGATTTGAACCAAGGACCTCCTTTATAATAGTTATGCACGTGCGTTGCACGGGTTGGTAGAATGACAAAACATTTACAAATGACACTAAAGCCTTCTCCCATTATAACATTAGAGATTAGAGATAGCTAGGTTGAAATTGATTAATTTTATTCTTTGCTTAGCTAACTACATTTAATTGCTATGAAGAAAGGCGGATGCAGGATTTCGGTGGGCAATTGATGCAGTAGTTTGGTTCTTCGATTGATGCAGTAGTTTCATGGCAATTGTACATCTCGGGAAGATGTTTTTGATAAAAGTCGATTGTCTCAAGATGATACATAGAGAGTGTTTCGACACTTCACTTCACCAACTTGGGATTCATCTGAAGACTATTGTTCGGTGGGGAATCACATTATCACTCCCTATTATAGTCTATCTATAATGCATGTTGATATGGCTAAAAATAGGATTAAATCGGGACCGTTCACATCGGACATGAATCTTAAAGCTCAGGGGTAAAACGGTAATTTCACCTACTAACGGGTCTGAAGTGGGAACTGGGTCTTTCTTCACGACCCAATAACCCACGAACGGATCCACCTCAACTGGGTACGGGTCCCAACCCGAAACACACCCAGTCCCGAAAAGATAGAATTAGGGTTTCTGATTAATCCTAATCGACGGCTCTGATTCACATCTATCTTTTCACCGGGAATAAGGGATTACATTCCTAATCTGATTACGAGGATTTTATGCCTTATCAGATCACAGGAATCACATTCCTTATCTGATCCCAACAGCGACTATAAATACCCCACACCCATCTCCATTAAGAGGTAATCAATCTTTTTCTAGTTAAACGCTCTTTCATAATCATTTCTGGTTACTGACTTGAGCGTCGGAGGGTGCGTCGCCGGGATTAACCCCGGTGTCTCGCACTTCCTTGCAGGTGAACGGCGGGAGTCAACGGTCAAGCTCCGGCGGAACAGGTTAGGTATTTGCTATTCAGGTTTTTCACGAACTCACAAATACTGTCTGTTTGCCCCCACACCGAAATTAGCGGCAACAGATTGGCGCCGTCTGTGGGAAAACCATACGAATAGCCTCATCCTCTTCTCGTCGACTAGCTTTTCTCCAGCCATGCCTCCCAGAAAAGTCAGGTCCAGAGGGTCCAACCGCGGGCCCAACCCCGCCGATCAGCAAGAGGTAGTCCCAGTCCAACCCGCTCCGCAGCAGGGACAACCCCCGCCTCAAGTGGAGGACCCTCTTCAACAAGATCAGCCTCATCTTCAGAATCAGGAACCCCCCAAGGGTCCCACCGGTCCTCAGAATGCCGGTGCGGGGGGCTCCCGCATGAAGCAACCTCTCCATCAAGACCGCGTCTCCATACACAAAGCCTCTACGGATTCCATGGCCTCTCATAATCCTCAAAACCGGCAGACGGTGGAGGACTTACGCCACCGTCTGGACGAGAAGCGGGCCCGAGAGGGAGCCTCCCGCCAACAACGTCCGGGTGAGCGATCCCCTCACCGCCGAGACTACAGAAGATCCCCTGTCCGAAGGGGAAGGAGGGAGTCCCCCGAGCATTACAGAAGGAGGTACTCCCCCGCAGATCGGCAACGGCCCAGGAACAATGAGGCACCAATCACCCGTGCCGAGTTCCAGCAGTTCCAAGCAATGGTACAACAGGCACTCAACCTCCGTCAAAACCCTAATGAGCCGAAGGCCCCGTCCCCTCCTCCAGTCCGAAGCCCTCGCCGACGGTCCCCATCTCCTCGTCCCGCTCCTACCAACTCCCGGCGTGCCCCAAGTCCTCGTCGCTCCCGAAGTTACCATCGCCGCAGCCCTCGCTCTCCCTCCTACGAAGACGAGTCTAGAGGCTCGGCTGATTACTGTCGGAGGGACGACACCATGTATCGCCGTCTTCATGCGGTAGAGAGGCGCCTGGGTCAGATAGGTCGAGAAGAAGAGCTTAGGGGGAGGACCCTACGTCCTACTCGACCCCCTTTCTCCCGAACCATTGTGGATGCACCTGTGCCGTTCGGCTTCAAACCTCCCCAATTTGAGACTTACACCGGGGAGACTGACCCCGTTGACCACATTGAGAGCTTCAAGACTCTCATGCTCATCCACCAAGCTTCCGATGCCCTGCTGTGCAAGACATTCCCTGCTACTCTCAAGGGCTCGGCTCGAGAATGGTACTCCCGCCTCGCCCCGTCTTCCATATTCTCCTTCGAGCAGTTCGAAACACTCTTCATCACCCACTTCGTGAGTAGCAGGCGCACGGAGAAGACCAGCATCTCACTCCTCCAGCTCAGGCAAGAGAAAGGTGAGAAGTTAAGAGACTATGTGAAGAGGTTCACAGCTGAAGCCAGGTCTATAGCTTCCCTCGACCAATCTGTCGCAACGGCCGCCTTCCAATCCAATGTCTTCAATTCCAGCCTCCGCTCCTCTCTTGCTAAGAAGCCTCCACAGAACTTTGCCGACCTCCTTCTCAGGTGTGACAAGTACATTCGTGCCGAAGAGGCCGCCTACCTTCCAAGCCTCGGAGGGTCTACCTCAGGGATGAAACGGAAGTTGACCGAAGAAGAAGAGGCTAAGAAGCTTCAGAAGGACGGCAATGGCCAGCACCGCCCGACTCCTCGGTTTGAGAAGTTCACCCCCCTCATTGCTAATATATCAGAAGTCCTTATGGAGGTGGACAAGGAAGGACTACTCCGCGCTCCCCCAAGAATGAATACCCCTGGCAAGAAGAGGGACAAAGATAAGTGGTGCCGCTTTCACAGGGACCACGGCCACGACACGGATGATTGTCGGGCTTTCAAGGAGGAGATCGAAGAACTCATACAACGGGGGCACCTGATCAAGTTCGTCCAAAAAGAGGGGGCCGAGCTCCTCCCCTGACCATCACCTCTTCCAAACGAACAGGAAGGCCCGCCGAGCTTCAAGACTCAGCTCCTCCCAAGAGGTCCTCACCTTATTGTAGAAGCATGATTCTGATTTTCAATAAGGCCGATGCTTGTAACTCGGCCAACAGCATGTAATAATGGCTCGCCCTATTGGAGCAGCCACTTAGTTTATTTCAATAAAATTTTACATCTTTTCATTGAAAATTATTGCTCTTGCTTCTCTATCTCTCCGAGTCACGACTCTCTTAAATGGTGGGTTCGGAGTCCAGCTTCTTCTACATGGCTGCTCCCACAACTTGCTAAGCACTTCACAACGGGTTCGGAGTCCAACACTTGGCTCGATTCTACTTCGCAAGTTCGCTTCTAAGCGGACTAGAAGTAGCTCGCCATTCGAAACTGCTCCTGCATCCCTCAAACTAACCTCACGATGGTTCGGAGTCTAGCACTCGGCTCGACTCTTCTTCCTCGGCTCGTCCATAGACGAGCCAGAAGTAGATCGCCGTTCGAAATTGCTCCTGCAGCCGTTGAATGGATCGGAGTCCAACACTTGGCTCGATTCTACTTCGCAAGTTCGCTCCTAAGCGGACTAGAAGTAGCTCGCCATTCGAAACTGCTCTTGCATCCCTTGAACTAACCTCACAATGGTTCGGAGTCCAGCACTCGGCTCGACTCTTCTTCCTCGGCTCGTCCTTAGACGAGCCAGGAGTAGATCGCCGTTCAAAATTGCTCCTGCAACCGTTGAATGGATCGGAGTCCAACACTTGGTTCGATTCTACTTCGCAAGTTCGCTCCTAAGCGAACTAGAAGTAGCTCGCCATTCGGAACTGCTCCCACAACCTTAAACTAATCTAACGATGGTCGGGGTCCTATGGCTCGACTTTACTTCACCGGCTCGTCCTTAAACAGGCCGGAGGAAGATGGCCATTCCGAACTGCCCCCACGACCATACGAGCCGAGCTACCCATCTACCGCCAAGCAAAGCAGATGAAGAGCGAGAAGAAAAAGAGGTTAACGGGTCAGGGTCGGATCCAATACCCTCGGTCCGACCCATACCCTTCTTAGCTCCTTCATTCTTCTCCTTCTTCAGTCTTCCCGCCAAAAGTACCCAACACTTCTGCTCTTCTTCACTGTGCGAAAGAACGAGGCAGGGGAGAGAACCCGAATGCCTCTCCTCCCCTTCCTCTTTCTTCTCAAGGCCAAGCTCTTTACTTCGCTTACCTCCAAAGCAGAGCTCTTCTCAGCGAGTTCGGAGCTAAAACTCTCTCCTAGAGTTGCTCCTCAAACTCCTCGTCCAGATGGCTCTCCTAGAGCCGAGCTCTTCACTCCGCTCACTTCCAAAGCGGAGCTCTTCTCCACAAGTTCGAAGCACAACTCTCTCCCAGAGTTCCTCCTCAAACTTGTCCCTCAAATAGCTCTTTTCGACGAGATCGGAGCTAAAACTCTCTTAGAATTGCTCCTTGCGCTCACTTTAAAGAATGGGTCTTCCCATGGCTCTTACGAGGATCTTCCTAGCACCTCTTCTCCACCCCTAGGAGTGGAGCTCCTCTTCAAAAATCTCCAAAACCAAACAGAATAAAGGCAGAGCTTCAGAGCCCCTCACCTCTCCCATATGCCGACCCATCCTCCCGAGCCGAGGAGTAGAGCTTCATCGACCCATCCCCTTCATCAACTCACCGAGCTTCTCCTCACGCTCGAGCCGTCCGAACTCCGAGCTCTACTACACCGAGCTACTTCGGGCAGAAGGTGATCTACTGAGTTACCGAGCCGAGCAAACAAGGAAGAAGCCGATCCGATCCGAGGTGCCGGGGTACCGACCCTCGTATATGGAGAAAAATTCGGCCGACCCCATCTAACCGTCGGATCGTCTCAAAATTTGCGCTAAAACATGATGAACGACTCAGATCTCGCCACGTCACCACAAAACGACAAGATAACGTTTGCTCGAAACTCGTGCCTCTTGTCTCGTGATTCGCGCCACGATCGTGATCAACCGTCCAGATTGAGCCACGTAGCTCGGATCTCAAATCCGAGCTACCAAACTACCGAACCGCAAAGTGGCAAAAAATCTCCTCAAAATCCGTGCTCGAATTGGCCGAGCAAGAAGCAGATCCGAGGAGCTCAAGAGAAAAAAAAAAATTCAAAGAAGGGTCGGGTCGGACCCATTAGGGTCCCAACCCGAACCAACCCTTCTTCTTCTCTCCCAATCTCCCGCCAAAACAAAAAACAAGAACAAACCCAAGAACTGACCCCCTTCTTCAACCTCGGCTCTCCAATACATCGCCTAAGCTTGAGCTCGAGTGGCCTCATCTTCGGCCTAAGCTCCAGCTCGTCCAGCCTGACCTCCGGTGGCCTCTCCTCACCTAAACTCGAGCTCCCCAAGCTCATCGTCTTTAACTGCCGAGCTCACAACTCCACTCCGAGCTCCACTGCCGAGCCCCATGCCGAACCGATCTCCTCTATCCGCCGAAGCCAACAAGCGAAGCCTCACCATGGCCTGTCTCCAAACTCCGCCATGGCCGACCACCTCCGCTCCGAGCTCCGCGATGCCAAAGCTCTCCAATACGCCGACCTCGTCATCCACAGTGAGCTCCTCCGTCAACCCCGAACACCTCCGAGCTCCATGACACTGCAGACCTCCTCTATCGAGTTCGAGCTATCCTCCGAAGCTCCGAACTCCACTTTGTCACGAGCTCAACCCATCACCAAGCTCTCCACCTTCGTCGCCGAGCTCGCAACAATCGTCGAAGCTCCACCTCTTTCTCGTCACATTGAGATTGGTCGTCCGCCTCCCATCTCCGTCATCAACACGCCGGAGCTACCCCACTGTCGAGCTCGCCAAATCATCACGAGCTCACCCTCACGGCAACTGAAGCGTCGAGCTCTTCAAAACGCCGACCCACTTCGCCGGAGCTCCATTCCCGTCGAGCTTCATCCCCAAGCTCGAACCCAATTCTCCACAGTGCCAAGCTTCGCTGCTCCAAACTCCTCTCAACCTCCGAGCTCCAGCTCTCTACCTCGTCAAGCGCCGAAGCGTCGACTCGCCATGCCGAGCCGAACTCCACCTGTCGAAGCTCCGAAGTGTCGACCTCTCCCTCCATGAGCTAGCTCGTCGATAATCCCACCGCCTCGCCACCTTCGTCGAAGCTTCTTGCCGAGCTAAGCTCCCCTGTCGAAGCTCACCGTTGAAGCTCCGTCATCCTCCTCGACGAGCCACCGCCTCGCCACCTTCGTCGAAGCTTCTTGCCGAGCCAAACTCCCCTGTCGAAGCTCACCGTTGAAGCTTCGTCATCCTCCTCGACGAGCCACCGCCTCGCCACCTTCGTCGAAGCTTCCTGCCGAGCCAAGCTCTCACTCTCGCCGAACTCCCTCCGTCGCCGAGCCGAACCCGTCACCTCTCCAAGCTCCACCGTCGAGCTCCAAGCTCCCTCGTCGGAGCTTCCTTCGAGACGAAGACGAAGGAGAAGCGCGGAGAAAGAAGAAAAAAGCAACGAAGAGTAGAAGAAGAAAAGAAGCAGAGGAAAGATAGAAGCAGAGAAAAAAAAAAAAAAAGTGAGTGCCACGTGGCAATGCCACGTGGCTTCGTTACATTCCTCGGCAGATCCGAATCACTTCGCCAAAGCGCCGAGCCGGGGTACCGGGGTACCGATGCTGTAAATTGAGAAAAAAAGGGACCGACCAACACGATCCGTCCGATCGTCTCAAAATTCGCATCGCGACACGATCGACGCTTAGAAACGTGCCACGTGTCCAGATCGCGATCTGTCTCACGATGCGCGCAGATCTGATCATGATGGACGGCCAGAAACGTGCCACGTGTCCAATCGCGATCTGCCTCACGATGCGTGCTCATCTGGTCATGATGGACGGCCAGAAATTTGCCACGTGTCCAGGTAATATTTAAATTATTTATTTATTTATTTATTTGTTTTTTTTATTTAAAAAATCCGAAAAAAATATTTAAAAATCGAAATAAATTAATTAAAAAATTCTAAAAATAATTATTAATTCAGAAAAAATTATTTTTAAATTCTGAAAAATAATTATTAAATTAGAATAATTAATTAATATTTTAGATAATTAATTATTTAATTCGGAAAATGAATAAAAAATTCAAAAAAATGAGAAAAAATTCAGAAAAATCTGGAAATATCACCAAAAATCCAGAAAATTCTGAGAATATTTTTGGGCATTTTACAAGCCCATAATAACACTGTTACATCCCGAGCAAGATTTCAAACTCTCTTAAGAACACCGATAAAATCCCGTACGCCATTAAAACAGTAAAACTACTCCTCAAAGGCTGATCAAACTCAGTCTTCGGGAGTGGGGGCTCGTGATATGGCTGAAAATAGGATTAAATCGGGACCGTTCACATTGGACACGAATCTTAAAGCTCAGGAGTAAAACAGTAATTTCACCTATTAACGGGTCTGAAGTGGGAACTGGGTCTTTCTTCACGACCCAATAACCCACGAACGGATCCACCTCAACTGGGTACGGGTCCCAACCCGAAACACACCCAGTCCCGAAAAGATAGAATTAGGGTTTCTGATTAATCCTAATCGACGGCTCTGATTCACATCTATCTTTTCACCGGGAATAAGGGATTACATTCCTAATCTGATTACGAGGATTTTATGCCTTATCAGATCACAGGAATCACATTCCTTATCTGATCCCAACGGCGACTATAAATACCCCACACCCATCTCCATTAAGAGGTAATCAATCTTTTTCTAGTTAAACGCTCTTTCATAATCATTTCTGGTTACTGACTTGAGCGTCGGAGGGTGCGTCGCCGGGATCAACCCCGGTGTCTCGCACTTCCTTGCAGGTGAACGGCGGGAGTCAACGGTCAAGCTCCGGCGGAACAGGTTAGGTGTTTGCTATTCAGGTTTTTCACGAACTCACAAATATTGTCTGTTTGCCCCCACACCGAAATTAGCGGCAACACATGTAATGTACACATTTTTATCATTTGGTTACTAAAGTGGTGTAAAAATGTCATCACCTATGTTGTCTATTTTGTTAGTTGTATATGTATTACATACTAGATTTGCCCGTGGGCACGTGGCACGTCTTCGGAACGATACAGCATATGAAAGTTTTCTAAACATTAAAACCAATAATTATGTAGCTCAAGTTTAAATAGTAAAATAATAGTTGTAAATAAAAGTTAATGTTTTCATTAGTATATGTTTTTTTTGATGAATCGGATAGAGCCAAACGGCTCCAGCCATCAAAAAATATATATTAATCAATAAAACAGTTAATAAACAATACAAATAGTCAATGGTTTTACAAGATGTAAAACAGAAATAAGCGAGCAAGTAAGAAATACAATAAACGTGCTACTAAGAAATACAATGACAGACTCAACATCAGCAAAGCAGAGGGTGGAACCACAGCAAGACGCACCACGCCTTTACCCGAGAGCGGAGCAAACGACCCGGAAAAGCGAGCAATGAGAAGGATACAAGAGCCAGACCGTCACACTCGAGTGAGGAAGGGAACCTAAGCGACCGATCCAAGACCATGGAGGATAAAAACTCCTCCCACGACGGCATACAACTCCACTAGTAGTCTAGAGGGACTCTAGCAGCGCAACGGAGGAAATGCACTACCTACAACAGTGAAGCCAATGAGAAGGCAAGACTCACCAGTGCCCTAGCTGAAGAGCAGACACGGAAGCTGCTTTCTTCGCAAGAAGCCGAGCACTCACTCGGATCTTCGAATGGTCAAAAACATTCTTGTTGTAGCCTCGCCTGACGGGGGGAGGTGCTACCCTCACAGAAGGGGACGAAAACGCAGCAAGATCCGATGATGAAGCGCCTACTGAGATAGGGCACGAAGGGGAACCGAGACTGTTGGGAGCAATCGATGAGGCAGAATGAATGGTCTTGGAGTAGCCAGCCCAACAGGTAAAAGAAGGAGCGTGAAGACTTAAAGGATGCTTAAGGGGAAGGGAGAGCATGAAAAGTTTGAACGCCCTCAGGATCTGATAGAGCCATGACTGGACCCCTAGATGTTGATGCCAAGAGAATAAGCATCCTGGAAAATGAAAAGATACCGCAGAAAGTGTGGGGACAGAGATCTTCAAAACATAAGGATAGTCATAAGATAAAGAAGGGGCCTTACAATAAACTGCAGCTCTTTCAGGGAGTAATAGGGGATCCGAAATGCGGGAGTGCAAAGCTAGCTCCCTCGCACCACGGGAGAAATATGATATAAAACAGTCTGGATTTTTACCCAAAATCCAATTCAAAGACGGAGCCGCTGAGAAAGGGCGGGGACAAGCCTTGTAATAGCCCCGGCGAGGGAGGGTGACAAGGTTCGTAATAACTTTACAATCCTTAAAAAGGAAAGCAATGTTAGGCCGATGAAGCGCAACGATAGGTGTGCGAAGAGGAGAGAAAGATGTTGAGGAAAATGTCGCTGATAGAGGAACGACAACTGAGGAGTCGAAGTCCTTGCTCTTAGCCATACTGTGCTTACTAACCAAGCTAAACTGAAGCTTGCGCTTTAAGAGAGGGTAATTAAAAAAGGTGAGGAGCTTGGCCGGTAAGGAATGTCCTCTGGGAAAGCCAAGAAGTTTTTGAAGGGAGAAGCATCGATTGCGAGAATGCCCGAGCTTATCGCAGAATAAGCACCTCATTTTATTCGTTCATTCACGCTTAAGATGTCCCGGAAGGAGACACCTGAAACAGACCCGATGAGTATCGGGCCTACGATGCGAATGGGAATTAGAGAAGGTGGGAGAACCCTGCGAGGGGTAGATGAAATTTAGAGGAGAAGAGGATAAGTCACGCAGCAAATCTTGATCCGAAGCAGAACAGGAAGAGCTCGTTACAGCCTTGATGCGATTCATGGAAGAAGCCTTCCTAAAGTGGAGCAAAACAAAGCTCCAACAAGGGAGAGATGATGGATAAAGAAAACCCTTACAGAATTGAAGCCAATGATAAAGCTCAAACAAAGCTCCAACTAAGTAATCAAAACCAATGATACAACCGAACCGTGCTTCTCAAAGATGAGAAACCGCACACTCCAATCGGGAGAAATAGGATGGAGAAATTAGAGAGAAAGAGAGGATAGAAAGCGCGACCGAGCTAGGAGAAGCTCTCGGTCAGTACACCAATAGGAGCTGCAATAGTCACTAGCGAAAATGATCCCCAGGGAAAGGGAAGCACAATGCCAGAACGACTAATCAGACAAAACGAGAGCGATCACAGCTAATGGGGACCTACTCAGCACACAGATGTAGCAGCAAGGAGAAAGTAAAGCACCAAGGAACAACCCACCAAAACCAACATATCCGATAGTACCCAACAAAACGAAATATGCGGATCTACCGCTAAAGGATTAAACAAACTTAAACTCACAGTGAGGGTTGAGAGAGGAGGCTAGAAGGAAAGTAAAGCACCAAGGAACAACCCACCCAAACCAAGGAACGCTGCTGGGGGGGGGACACTGGCGAGATGATGGAAGGAAATCACCGGAGGGAAGCCGCAGAGGAAGCGCCGCCAAGGGAGGAGCTACTCGATGAGCTGAAGAAAGGAAAGGAGCACGGAAACAGCCACGCTGCGCTGGGCTGAGGCTGGACGCGGGGCCGTCCTAGAGGCGGTGGGAAGCTCAGAAAAAAACTACCGAAGGGGAGAAGACGGATCGCCAAGGAGAGGGAATAGAGGGAAAAAGGGGATATGGGTTTGGAGATAAAGGAGAGCTGAACACAATTAACGAAGGGAGTAAGGTGGATGGAGGTGAGGAAGAGCCGGATCTGACGATGGAAGGCCGGAGAGGGCAGCCAGTAAAAACGCTTTCAAAATCACTTTCAAAATCGCTTTCCAAAAATATAATCATTAGTATATGTTGAAAAAATAATTATAAATGGGGGTGTAAAATCCAACTTCTTAGAATTTTGAGTGTGGAAAATGATTAAATTTTACTGTTACTGAGATTTTTGCTATTTTCAATGTAACATGAGCAATAAAAAAAATGCATAACAAGTTTGAATAGTAAAACAATAGTTGTAAATAAAAGTCAATGTTTCCATTAGTATATGTTGAAAAATAATTATAAATGGAGTGTAAAATCTAACTTCTTAGAATTTTCAGCGTGGAAAATGATGAAATTTAACCGTTACTGAGATATTTGCTATTTTCAATGTAATATGAGCAATAAAAAATGCATAAAAAAATTAAAAATTTTCAAATCTGAAATCTGAAATTATAAAATTCTAAGTAAATAGAGATAGAATGAGAATGAGAGAGAGAGAGAGAAAGAGAGAGAGGTAAATAAATAAATAAAGGAGTTATTTTGAGGGAATTTGAATTTAAATTTTGGGAGAAATTTTTTGAGAAGGAAAATATATTTTGTGAGATTAGATTTGGACCATTAATTTTAACCATATTGAATAAGAGCCGTTTGACAACTTTCTTTGTGTTTTCCCTCCATCGAATTCGTGCATTGCACGTGCATATTCCCAGTGCAAATTGCACGTGCTAACCCATAAAACGTGCATTGCACGTGCGGATTACTAGTATATTATGAAAGCAATGAGTAACTTGAGCCCAAGCTGTAAATTATTTGTTTCTTTCTTAGGCCCGGGGTGACGGCCGCGGGCCGCCCATTCGTTATTTTAAATTACCTGAATCACATCTGACCCGTTAACCTCCATCGCCCGTAAACCCGGTTCACATCAGCTTAGAAAATCCGCAACCCGTTAAAGCCGCGTGGCGTCATCCCTAAGAAGACGCGTGGCGTAGTTGGTAAGCGGATCGGATATTTGGGTTATATAAACCCGATCCGATTTCCTCCTCTCTCTTCCAAATTTAATCTAATTCTTTTTCCCTTTCCCGCTCCAGCGCTCCTCTCCTTTTCCTTTCTCTCTGGTCGAAACCCAAATCGGAAAAGTAAAAGATTTGATCGGAACCCAAACCCTAGTTTTTCAGAAACCCTAATTCTCGTTCCCGTTGTAGGTATGACGAATTCATCTCTCTCTCTCTCTCTCTATTTTTCAGTATAAGAAACCCTAACCCAAGTTGTATTCTCTCTTTTCGGAAGGAAATTGCTAACCCTAGTTTTTGGTGAAAAGTCGAAACCTTTACAATCTGGTTATTCTAACCCCTGAAACTTTACTACTTCTGTTGCAGGTTTTGGCGTGGACGCTTTAAGATGCGCAAAATCCCCCATTTCTTGATGCTTTTTCGTGTATACGGCTGGGAATTTTATCAAGGTGAGTTATCGTATTCAGTATTCTCGTGTTCTCTGTTGTTATGAATCTTTTGGGTTTGAGTTATTCATTCGTATTTGTGTCATCATTTTCACAGATTCGCATCAATGCCAACAGCGGGGATGACGTCAGCAAAAAAAGGAAAGGAAGAACACTAAAACTGTGATGTAATTTTAATCTCATTTTACTTTTTGCACTCGTCCATCCTGTTTGATTCAGAATTTTACAACTGAATCATTTCTTGAAATTGAATCAGATTCACAACACAACAGACTAAGGATATGGTTAGTCTGTCTCATTTGTGTTCTCTCTTATTCGTCTATCTTTGAATACATGATAGTCCGTTTAAACCGCCATTTTTTATTTTATAATTTTTATTTTGGAATCAAGTGTATTTTTGTCTCAGATTATTTGAACAAGGAAGCCGGTGATATTCAACTTAAAATGCTACTGCTGCGGTGACCAGCGTCAACGATTGCTAGTTGCTCAACAGCGCCTTCTCCCTAAGGTTATTTTTTTTACTTGTACTATATGCACTCAGCTTGTTCGACGAAATGCACGAACGAACTGAAACATTTTAATTGTTGGGGCTGGCAGTGGGGGGCACCGGAAGCTGAAGTGCATAGGTTGAATCAGATGGTTTTTGAGCTTAAGGGGATATTCTGGTGCGAGACACTGCTCTTGTGATCAATGTCAATGACCAACTCTAGATGCTGGTGTCAGCAATCCACCTAATTCTTACCATAGACTAGAAGGAAACCACCTCTTAAGGTAACTGTATCTTACTTGTACTTTATGCACTCACCATGTTTGATAAAATGCACCAATGAATCAAAACATTTTAATTGTAGGAGCTAATATTGGGGTTGTTTAAAGCTGAAGCGGATGGATTTTAGAGGGTTTGGAGTGGGATCAAGATCCTCTGGTTTGTTATGTGTGGCTTCATTTTCCAGGTTGAATTTTTTCAGTCCTTGATTTTTGTTTATGTTGCTAAATTTCAGAAAATTCTAATGTTTTCGTATGTAACACATCCATACAGTCATATGATGATGTGGTTATTAGGTGGTGAAGTTGAGGAGGCAATTTATTTATATACAGTTGTGGATCAGGTATGATGTATGATAGAGATCAGAAAGTTTTAGGAGGCAATACACACACTTGCCTTTCGACACAACGTCCGCCACGGCCAGTTCAAAGCTTCCTTAGCCAAAAAGCCACTCGCGGACTTCCCCGACCTACTCAACAGGGTCGAGAAGTATATTCTGTCCGAGGAGGCCCTCAATCCGGAGGACGCCAAAGAAGCCACGACTAAGGGGAAGCGAAAGGCCAATGACGCCGAGCCCTTCAAGAAACTCGCAAAAGAAACGACTGGTCTGAAGAGGGCCCCTCCGATCTCCCGATTCGAGAGATATACACCCCTGACTCAGAACGTCTCGACAATTTTGATGGAGATCGAGGATAAAGGGATCATTCGATTCCCTCCCCGACCGAGCAACAACGGTAAGAAGCGAGATCAAAGGTTCTACTACCGCTTCCACCGAGACACCGGGCACGAGACAGATCATTGCCGAGCCCTCAAAGACGAGATCGCAGTCCTCATCCAACGAGGGTATCTAAGGGAGTTCGCCCGGGGCAACCCCAAAGATCAGAGAGAACCAAGGAGCCCGAGGCCTTCGCCTCCTCCGCGGACGACCAACCAGCGGCCCGAGCGGGACCCCGAGTCCGAGGAAACAGGGGGACCGGCTATCCTGCACTGCGTCCACGGCGGACCCATGAGAGGGGAACCCAATACCTCTTGCAGGGCCTTCGTACGAGAGGTCAACTCTATTCGGGACCATCCCTCCCCTCGGGTTCAGCAGCGGGCGGTCTCTTTCTCTAGAGAAGACCTCGAAGGCATCCGGCTTTCGCACTGCGATGCCCTCGTCATCAGCCTTGTCATGGCCAACTCTGAGGTTCGTCGTATCCTGGTGGACAACGGCAGCTTGGTTAACATCCTTTTCTTGGAAGCATTTGAGAATCTCAAACGCTTCCGAGAAGAGCTGAAGCCGGCTGGTTACACCCTTGACGGGTTTTCAGGCGTCCCCGTACAAATTGAGGGGATTGTGACACTGGATGTAACGATAGGCATGGCCCCCGTCCTCTATACTGAGTCAATGGATTTCATGGTGGTCAAGGTTAAGGTGGCATACATTGCCATCCTCGGCCGACCCGGGCTCTGTTCGTTCCAGGCCGTCCCCTCGGCCTACCATCTGAAACTGAAATTCCCCATCGACCTTGGTGTTGGGGTCATCCGAGGGAACCAGGAGTCAGCACGTTCCCACTACATGACCGCGGTCGGGGTCAAGGTATTTTCCCTCGACGTAGTTGAGCTCCCCCTTAGAGGAAATTTCCGGAGCCAGAACCGGCGGACGAACTGGAGGAAGTCTCGTTCGAGGCGGATGACAAATCCAGATATTTCTGGGTGAGCCGCACTCTATCACCCGACTTGAAGCCGGGTCTGATTGACTGCGTCCGCCGCAACATCGACCTCTTTGCCTGGACTCCGTCCGACATGTCCGGGATTTCCGAAGATCTGATCATGCACCGACTGAGCATCGCCCCAGGCTCCAAGCCTTAAAGGTGGAGGTGGACAAACTGTTGTCCGCTCGATTTATCCAGGAGGTCAGCTACCCCGAGTGGCTGGCCAACGTCGTAATGGTGGAAAAGGCCAGCGAAAGCTGGTGGATCTGCATAGACTTCATAGATCTCAACAAGGCATGCCCAAAAGATCCCTTCCCTCTCTCGAGCATCGACGTCCTAATCGTCGCAACGTCAGGTCACGAGCTGCTGACCTTCATGGATGCCTTTTCGGCTATAACCAAATCTGCATGTTTCCTCCCGACATCGCAAAGACGTCTTTCGTTACCGACCAAAGGCTGTATTGTTACCGGGTTATGCCCTTCGGGCTCAAGAACGCCGGAGCCACCTACCAGAGATCCGTCAATCAGGTCTCCAAAAATCAGATCGATCGCAATGTGGAAGTATTCGTCGACGACATGCTCGTCAAAAGCCGGTGAGGTCAGGACCATGTCAGTGACCTTGAAGAAGCATTTGGCGTACTCCGATCCCATGACATAAAGCTGAATCTCGCCAAGTGCGCCTTCGGCGTCTCTTCCGAAAAATTCCTGGGGTTCGTCGTCAGCCAGCGCGGCATAGAGGCGAACCCCGAGAAAATTCAGGGGCCATCATCGACATGGCCCCCCCCAGAAATGTTAAAGAAGTTCAACGGCTGACGGGGAAGCTGGCGGCTATCGGCCGCTTTCTTTCAAAATCCGGGGAGAAGTCACTCCCCTTCTTCAAGGCCCTTTGAGGAGCAAAAGGCTTCGAGTGGGGGGACTCCCAACAACAGGCGTTCGAACAGCTGAAGTCCTACCTCGCCAACCCCCGCTCCTGAGCAAACCCGAACCGGGCAAACCCCTATTCCTGTACCTCTCATCTTCGGAAAGCGCGCTCAGCGCCGTGCTCGTCCGAGGAGAAGGCGACGTCCAGAAGCCTCTCTACTACGTGAGCAAAGTCTTGCTTTCGGCGGAGACCAGGTACGCTAAAATGGAGAAGGTGGCCTACGCACTTGTGATGGCCACGCGAAAGCTTCACCCTTATTTCCAAGCCCACTCCATTCAGGTCCTCACGGACCAGCCTCTCAAAGCCGTCCTTCACAAGCCCGAAACTTCCATCCGCTTGGTCAAATGGTCGATCGAGCTTAGTCAATACAACATCAACTACCAACCCAGGACAGCCATCAAGGGGCAGACCCTTGCCGAATTCATCACGAAATGCACTATTTCCGAGCCATCCGACATCCAGGAGACCTACCCGATCTGTGAGGTCTATGTCGATGGCTCGTCTTGCGAGGGACGAAGCGGAGCGGGCGTCATTCTGAAGGGTCCAGATAATTTCGTCCTTCAGTATTCTCTCCGACTTAATTTTCCAGCTTCAAACAACGATGCGGAATATGAGCTATGATCGCTGGGCTCACCCTAGCACACAAGGCCGGATCCAGGCACATTAAGGCCTTTAGCGATTCCTAGCTTGTGGTCAACCAGATCACCGGGGAGTACGAAGACCGCGACGCTCGAATGGTGCAGTATCTGGCGGTAGTCCATCACCCCTTGGCGTCTTTTGAATACCACTCAGTAGAACGAATCCCCAGGGAACAAAACGCCTAGGTAGATTCATTATCCAAACTCGCCTCGTCATCCTTCGAGGGGCTCGACCGCACCGTTCTGATCGAAGTGCTCCTCAAGCCCATCATCGACCTCCCTGAAGCCTCTTGCCTCACCACTAATCTCCAACCTGACAAGTGGACGACGCCCATTCGAAAATTCTTTTCGGACGACAAGCTCCCTCAAGACCGGGCCGAGGCAAGGATCAGAGTACGCTCCGAAAGATTCACCCTAATCAGCGAGACGCTCTTTAAGCGCTCGTACACGATAACTGACAGTAAGCCCTACCTCCGCTGCCTAGCCCCTGACTAGGCCAAGTACGCTCTGAAGGAACTGCATGTGGGGGCAGGTCGCTCCCCCGAAAGGCCCTAAATCATGGGTACTATTGGCCGAGCATGCTGCAAGACTCCCAAGATCTCGTAAAGAGATGCGGCCCTTGCCAAAGATTCTCATCGGTGAAGAGGCTCCCCCCGGCCAACCTCTGATCCCTGTCCAGTCTGACCCCCTTTGCTATGCGGGGGATGGACCTAGTCGGCCCCTTCCCGAAAGCCAAGGGCCAAAGAAAATTTCTGGTGGTGGCCATCGAATACTTCACAAAGTGGATCGAGGCAGAGCCCCTGGCCACGATTACCGAGCATTAAGCTCAACAATTTTTCTGGAGGAACACAATCTGCCGGTTCGGGATCCCACAAGTGCTTATCACCGACAATGGGATCCAATTCGCGGGCAAAAACTTTCGAAAGTTCTGCGAAGACATTGGCATTCATCAACGCTTCTCATCGGTATGCCACCCCCAATCAAATGGCCAAGCCGAAAATGCGAACCGCCAAATCCTAGTCGGCCTCAAAAAGCGGCTTGATAATTCGCCCGAAGGGGTTGTGGTTCGACGAGCTCCCCAGCGTACTCTGGGCCCATCGGACAACTAAGAGGATCCCTCCGGACGAATCCCTATTCAACCTCACCTACGACACCAAGGTTGTTATTCCGCTCGAAATCGGCATTCCCTCGCCCAGGATCATGGCCTCCAACAAAGATGACAACTCTTCCGACCACATAGCCAATCTGGACCTCATCGACGAGGTCAGGAAAAGATCCGCCATTCAAAGAAACATATACCAACAGAGGATCGAGAAATTCTACAACAAGAAGGTCCGCCCGACGGACATCCAAACAAGGTGACCTCGTGCTCAGGAAACTTGCGATATCCGACCCCAGAGGAAAGCGGAAGCTATTGCCTAATTGGGAGGGCTCTTACAAGGTCTCCGAAGTGGTACGTCCGGGCACATACCGACTCGCAAACCTGGGGGGCAGGATAATTAAGAGGCCCTGGAATGCAGAGCACCTCATTAAGTTCCTGGAAGGGGAGGGCCAAACTTATGTAACCAACCCATTGTAGTCGGCACGTACCTGCTTTCCCTTTTTTTGTAAATAATAAAGTGTAATTTTGGTTTTCCTTACATTTTTTATTTTTTACTCATCATGTTAAGGGGACTCGATATTCGGTATTGACCTCGAGCTACGCCCTAGCTTTCTCAAGCTACCAGGGCTTCGCGCTCGGCAATGTCCTCGAGCCACAACCCGACAACTCACATGTTAAGGGGGCTCAACATTCGGCATTGACCTCGAGCCACGCCCTAGCTTTATCAAGCTACCAGGGCTTCGCGTTCGGCAATGCCCCCGAGCCACAACCCGACAACTCTCACGTGTAAAGGGGCTCGCACCCAGCATTGACCGAGCCATGCCCTAGCTTTCTCAAGCTACCAGGGCTTCGCGCTCGACAATGCCCCCGAGCCACAAACCCGACAACTCTCACATGTTAAGGGGGCTCGACATTCGGCATTGACCTCGAGCCACGTCCTAGCTTTCTCAAGCTACCAGGGCTTCGCGCTCGGCAATGCCCCCGAGCCACAACCCGACAACTCTCACCTGTTAAGGGGGCTCGACATTCGGCATTGACCTCGAGCCACGCCTGAGCTTTATCAAGCTACCAGGGCTTCGCGCTCGGCAATGCCCCCGAGCCACAAACCCGACAACTCTCACATGTTAAGGGGGCTCGACATTCGGCATTGAACTCGAGCCACGCCCTAGCTTTCTCAAGCTACCAGGCTTTGCGCTCGGCAATGCCCCCGAGCCACAACCCGACAACTCTCCCATGTTAAGGGGGCTCGACATTCGGCATTGACCTCGAGCCACGCCCTAGCTTTATCAAGCTACCAGGGTTTCGCACTCGGTAATGCCCCCGAGCCACAAACCCGACAACTCTCACATGTTACGGAGGTCTTCAACACCTATCGTCCTCCCAGCTCGGGTCAGACTCCGAGTGCCCAAGGGGTTTTCGTCAAAGCAACCAAGTCTCAAACCTTCGGCTGGGATTTCAACCCTCCCCCTACCCCAAAATTTTCATTAAGATTTAGGGCGCTCGCATTCGGCAAGCGCCCTGAGCCCCGAACCATGGATCGACCCACCTTTCACCCGCTGACAACCGGGGATAAACAACACTCGTAGCCGTTACCCCCAATTGTCAGAGGGTGGCAGGAGAGCCACCGATCTGGGACTCTCGGCCAAAAGTTTTATTTGGTGCGCTCGCCTTCGGCAAGCGCCCCGAGCCCCGCCTCCAGTGTAGTCGAAGGCGTAAGGCGCAAGTAATTTCAATTCCTTGTAAAAAGCCTCTCAGAAGGCGCAATTTGAGGTGCAAGCCTCAGTTAACCAAGACGCGCTATTACTTTTTGGAATTTTTAAAATTTATAAATTAGATTATATAAACAAAATAACATCATAGCAACAAAATATATCATACAATGAACATATACTTAAAAAGTAAGGTATGGAAGACGTACTTGGTAAATCTAACTTAGAAGTGTAACCGTGTAACGGTATAAGTGTAATTTGTAAGTTGTAACTGTGTAAGTTATAATTTTTGTACATTCAACAATTTTTTATTTTTTTTTGAGAATATCACAGTGCAGTATTAGTATTACACTATTACAGAGTATTATAATATTACAATTAAATATTAAGTATATTCAAGTATTCAACAATTAATTATTACATCAAGTTTCATCCAAATAGTCTAATAAAACAGTAAAGCAAAAGCAACCTAATAAAGCAGTAAAGCAGAAGCATTGCATAACTAAAAAAGCAAGAATACTATTAAAAAAGTAAAATAAAATAAAAAGAATAATTTAAATAATAAAAAAGAATATAAATATAAAACCTGTCAAAAGACTCAGAACTAAAAAAGAAAGAATACTTAAATAATAAAGAAGGGGGAAAACATGGAAAAAACAATGTCGAGGCGCACCTTTCGTCGAGGCGTGCTGAGGCGCAAGGCGCTAAGGCGCATTGAGGCGCACGCCTCACTAGCGCTTCGAGCAAGGGGTGCACTTCAAATGAGGCTTGAGGCGCACCCTGGAATATCAGCGCCTGAGGCGCACCTTTAACATCACAGCCTGCCTCTGGGACCGACTCCCCTTTCACCCGCTGGCAACTGGGGATAAACAATGCTCATGACCGTTACCCCCAATTGTCAGCGGGTGACAGGAGTCACCGGCGACGAGAACTCATGGTGAAGTGAGACGATTTCTGATGAAGTGGTGAGGGTTATATAGCCCTCTAGAAAGGCGCATTTATGGCCTTGGGTGTCGAAACGACGGAAGATGAAATGTTCCCCATTAACGACGTTGGAAGACGAAACGGCCCCCTTTGCCAAGTCAACATCCCTCGTCCTCGTCATCATCCTTCCGCTCGAGCCCCTCCCTCAGCCTGGCCGTCGAGGACCCGTCCTTGAAAATCAGAAGTCCTGACTTTCTTACAAAACCCAAGGAGCTCGATTCCAGAGCCAAGCGAGCCTTTTCAGTCCCATGTCCTTCCCGCTAGGCAGGGACCACGAACGACAATGGGGAGTCTTTTCAAATCTCACAAGTCCTCAACCCCGAGCCATAACCCGACCAGTCTCACATGTTAAGGGGGGGGGTTCGACATTCGGCATTGACCTCGAGCCACGCCCTAGCTCTCTACAGCTACCAGGGCTCCGCGCTCGCAACACCCCTAATCAGAGCGACTCTGCATCCAACATGGGTTTCGAGTTACTCCTTCGTTTTCTACGAAGCAGGGGGTTCGACGCTCGGTTCAAGGAACAATCAACATCCTAGTTTTTCTTAAGTCAAGAGGATCAGACCAATCAAATCTTATTCATAAACGCTTTCAAAGGCTACGGTACAATTAAGAAACGTTACAACGTTCTACCATTACCTCTACCTAAGAGTCTCTCGCCATGCCGTCCGGGCTCACAAGAGCCGTCTCGAGTCCTGCAGAACGGGTTTGTCCTCCAGCAACCTCATCCCCCATCTTGGGCATAGCCATTGTCGACGTCCCCACAACGGAGTTCTGTGCATCAGCAGGCCTTGCCATCTCCAGATACAGGGTCGGCGAGGAACCCAAAACAGAGGGGCCTCCCAGTTCTGGACGGCCGAACCGAGACCGTCCGGCGCCTAGCCCTTTCAACCTTTGAATCTCCAGCTCCTTGTCAACCACAACCTTGCGAAGAACGGATTCGGAGGTCAGTCACCTGGTGAAAGCATCGAATAGGGACCAGTTCGTCTCGACATTCCCCCAGTCCCGATCGACTATGACCTTCTTCAGACATGCCGCCTCTAAGCTAAGCTCTTTGGACTTGTTCATAAAATAGCCTACCGCGACTTCTCGATCGCGAGCCTGCTTGCGATAGCGGATCAAGATACTTTCCTTGGACTTCTAGCCTATCCCGAAGTTGGCGGACCTCGACAGAACTGAGGTCAGCACCCAGGGCCTCGTTAATCTAGCAAGAGAGAAAACCACAATTCACTTAAAATCTATAAGTCATGGAAGGTCGGCCAGAAGCACTGTTGTATTAATTCAAAAATTGATTACAAAAGGCGGTGGCCAGTCCGCGTTCGATAATACAAAAAAGGAAAAGAAAAAGAGAGTATATTAACTACTTCGGAGGAGGGATCCGCACCTCTTCGTCGGCTGCCACACCCCCCGCCTCCTTCTCCAAGTGGGGGTTTCTCGGAGCCTCATCTCCCTTGCCCTCGGGGGTTAGCGGATGCATCGGGGGCTTCCACCCGTAGTGGAGGTGGTTGATTTTCGCCTCGAGGTAAAGGAGCAGAAAGTGCTCCTTCGCCTTGTCGTACGCCTCGTCTTGGGCGCTGATCACCTCTTCCGAAGCCGACATCGCCATCTCGTCGTACTCTGCCTGTGCCTTTCCCCGGGCCGCGGCCAGTTCACGGAGATGTACGTCCTGTTGGGAGGCGAGCTCGGCTTGGAGGGCCTGTACCTTCCCCTGAGCTGCCGTCAACTCGATCTTCACGTCCTTCGCTTCTCGAAGGTACTGATCGGCGTTTCGCTTCTCGGCGTGGACCTCTTTCTCCAGGCACCTCCTCATCTGGTCCCCGGTCATCAGCGCTTGGTCGAGAAGGGAAAGTCAGAAGATTGCCCAGTACAAAAGAAAAATAAATATACAACAAAACCAACACTTACCACCACTTGAGCTTGAGTCCACTTCATGTGGGCCGTCTCCGTGGTCTCGGTCGCTAGAATGTTCCGATCGCGGACCGTGGCGAGCTTGGCAACCACCTCCATGGAGATCGGGCCCTCGGTCAGCGAATCCGGCCTTTACCGACTAGTCCGGGGCGTACGGCGTAAGCCCCCCCTCGCCCACCATCTGCTGGCATCGGGGCGAACAGCGGGGGTCCTAGCCCCTCAAGACCTCGGTAACCTTTTGGCTACTCGTGCTCGGCCCCGACTCCCTTGCCCCTCGGGACGAGTGTTTTTTCTTCAACTTCTTGGCAGGAGGTTCCGAAGGGACCTTCGCCGCCCCCTGGGCTGGTCCCGCCGCCGCCGATGCTGCTTGCTGGGCCCTCTTCTTCTGTGCCAGCGCCAATAGGGCCTTCCTCGCATCTAGCTTGGCAGGTTCCATCACTGCAAAAAAGAGAAAAAATGTTAATACAAAAGCAGAAGGTTAGACAAGAATGAAACAAAAACATATAAGGGTCGGTTGGGCATAGTCTGGCTCGGGCAAGGTGTATCTTGGTCACGCGTGGCCAACCGATGCTGTGCCCCCTCTACGATTTTGTCTACATCAACCCACTCCGCCTCCGTCAAGTCCCTCCGCCTCGGGGGTTTGAAATTCGGCTTGTAGAAATTCCAGGCCGTAGGGATTTTCCCAAGGCACCTCGCTCCCAACAACGAAGTACTTCTCCTTCCACCCCTTTATAGAATCCGGGTGACCGTGCATTACCCTCTTGTGAGGGCGGGGCGACATGTAGAATATGCCCTCCATGTCCCTGAGCGAGCTCACCCCTAAGACCGCACGGAAGTACTTCAACTTAAGGGGTACTTCTCCTGGCACTTCAGAATGAAGCAAATCAGATGCTTCCACGAATTGGGGCCGTATTGCATCGGGCTCAGTTCCCCCCACCACAACACCCTTTTTATGAATGGGTGCAGCGACAACCTTAGCCCGAGACAAAAGTATCCTCGGGAAACATGCAGAAGCCGGGGGCCAACTCGGTGGTGGGGCGAAGACCGGGGCTTGGGATCATCAATTCATACTCCTTAGGGATGAAGTAACTGGCCCTTATTATGGGCAGAAAACCGGCCTTCAGCACACACTGCGTGTTGTCCATCTTTATCTGAGGTCGGCTAGTCGAAGGCATCTCCACGTGGAATTGAACAAGGTTCTCCATGTCGTCAGGATACATCCTGATCGACCATGGCTTCTTGGAAAAAGAGACGTCAAATCCAGGTTACGGTCCAAACTCATTCGGCGAGCCCGGACTATCCGGCAAATGCCACTTCCTCTTCTTACTACGAACTCGGGGCTTTCTTGGCGGAGATGGTGTCGACAGAGGGGGGAGAGGGGGGAGAGCCCCTCCTTCCTCAACGTCTCCTTCCTCCACGCCTTTTTCCTCCTCGCCTCCTCCTTCGACCTCCCTGGCCTCCTCGCCTCTTTCCTCCTCCCTCCTCCCTCGACCTCCTCCTTCAGACTCTTCTTTCTCAACCCCTCGCTCGAGGACTCAACCATCTCCGGCTCGCGAATCTGTAGGGGGACAACGTCTAAAACCTGATCATCCGTATCCTGGAACGTGGAATCCGACTGTCCCTCCACCTTCTCCTCAGGTTGGCCCCCCTCCTTAGGTCGGTCGTCCAGGTCCCAGGACGTCGAGTCCGAATCACGATCACCTTCGCCCCGACCGGAAGAACTCGCTTCGGAGCCAGACCGAGTGCGCGCGACATTGCAAAGAAAAATACTAACTTGAATACAACGGAGAGTTCACAGTAAAATTCGTCGCCGACAGCTTAGAGAGAGAAGCTCCTAGTTTGAGAGAGAGAACGCAAAGTGGAGAAATGAGGGAGAGATGGGGGATTTATAGAGAGAAATCGACACCTCGAATTCAGCGTCAAAATCCTTACCGTCCAATCTTGATCATCAAGATCTAATGGCCACTAGGATTTCAAACGCCTCGAATTCCATGCCCGTGACGTCAGCATAACATAAAATTTTCTAGTTTTTACTCCCGGCTTTCACAGCAGGCACGGCGGGTCGGTGCTCGGAAGTGACCTCGAGCCACCCCTAGCTTTTACAGCAAGCTTGGGGGCTCGACGGTCTGTAGCGATTCCGAACCTCCCCAGAGCTTTCACAAGCAACGAGCAGGGGGGTCTCGGCACTCGGCAGTGACCTCGAGCCAACCCAGAGCCTTTTTGGGGCTCGACGGTCGGTGGAGATTCCGAGCCGCCCCTAAGCTCCCACAGACGAGCCTCTGGCTCGACACCAGACAACAAGTCTCGGTATCCGAGCTCATAAAGGCTCGACGCTCGGCGGTAGCCTCGAGCCACCCCCAGCTCACTACAAGCTTCGGGGTTCGACGACTCAGCAATAGACCCCGGCATCCGAGCGTATAGGAGCTCGACGCTCGACGCTCGGCTCCCGACCCTTTCGCTCTCGGCTCTCGACGCCCCTCATATCTCCAAGGGATCCCCTTCATCCTATCATGTTGGCCTCTCCAGGAAGATACAAACCACATTCGTCGTACACACCGCTCTGCTCTTCCTGTTGATTCTTGATTTTGATGATTACAACACAATGCAAAGTTGTTGCGCTACCTCTCATATATTGCAGGTTGTATCAAAGTTTATCATGTATGATACACAAAGGCCTCAAAGCAAATTGATCAAGCAAGTTGTTCTAAAGTTGAAGAATGATCACGCAAAGTTTCATACAAGGACAATGGCTAAAGCATTTCTCAAGACTAAAGACTCAAGTCAAGACCAAAGCTTTAATGTCTTATATTTTGTGTCTTGTAAAAACAAATGTAATCTTCTTTTGTTGAGTCTTAGATTGATGTAAAAGCCTTGTCACACACACACACTCACATATAATTTTATAACTGTGTGGTTTTTAAAAATAAAGGTCAAAACAATTTGAACTAGGTCAGCTGTTGAGTACCAGTCGACTGCAATTAAGGACCAGTCGACTGTACCTGTACAAAACTGTCTGAGCTTTCTTCAAACTCTGGCCAGCCGACTCATAACTGCAATCCAGTCGACTGTTCAAGCCGTTTTGACAGATTTTTGATTTCAAAAAGATATATCCGTTTGTAAACAGTTGTAAGAACTGGTTTTACAACTTTCAGGGATTCTACTTTATAAACAAAGGCTTAGAATCACCATGGAAGGGTTTCCAAGCCTTTTGAGAAAAAGTTTTAAGTGTTCTTACTTTCAAAGAGAAAAAGTTTCTTTTCAATCACTCTAATTCTTAAGATTTAGTTCTCTGAGTTCAATCCAACATAACATTGATTTCGTTTTGGATTGAATTCAGAAGTTGACCGAATAACCATGTACAAAATCACAATCACAACAAGGCTATAGGTTGATTGTAAACAATTTTATTGTTTTCTTTTCCTATCGGTTGGAGAGTAGGACTCTAGAGTGTAAAGTCAGGTTTTCACTCTTGGTGGAAGAGTGGGTTGCTCTCTCTAGTGGTGAGAGAGGACTACAGGTTCAACAAGGTTGTTGTCTAACGCCGTAGGGTGTACATTTTTCAAGAATAGTGGAAAATCTCAAGTGGGTTGCTTGGGGACTGGATGTGGGTCAGGAGGACCGAACCAGGATACATCGTGTGTACTCTATGGTTGGAATTTCTATGGTTGTATCTCTTGAATCTTTTATTACTTGCATTTCAATTCTCTCAAAACCGTTCTCGTAAATCGACTGTATTTCCATTTTAAGTCGACTGATCAGACTGGTATTACAATCTTCTCAGAAACTCTTCTGGCAAGTCGACGTGCTCTTTGTATTAAGTCGACTTATCAGACTTATATATCAAAATACTCTTCTACTCTGACGCATCAGTCGACAGAACTTCTTTTTATAGTCGACTGAACAGAAGATAAATTTTATTTCCACAATTAATTTTTATAAAACACTATTCACTCCTCTCTAGTGTTTCTTGCCTTGCCTACAGGATCCAACACTTCCTACAGAGACAAATCACTCCTCCACGGCTTGATTACCCAGCCCTCCAGGAGTGGGGGGATCCGGATATGGGTTAGATGACGTGGCCCCTTTTGGGCCATCAGATCCCCTTAAATCCCGTTCTTCCCTGATCATCAGTTCAACAGAAGTCCAATTGCCTCCTGCCGCCTCAGGCCCACAAGCAAACTAGTCCGACCCGGCCTGTCAAGCTCTCAGACCCGTTTATCCCTACCTATAAATACTAGACTCCCTCCTCACTTCACAAGGTAATAAATCTCTCCCTAACTGAACCTTAGTTGTCCAGTCTCTTTTCAGTGACTGACTAGATCATTGGAGGGCCTGTCGCTGGGAACTCTCCCGTTGTTTCTAGGCAGTGTGCAGGTACACAAGACCGAGCCAAGCCCCTAGATCCGAGCCGAGCTACTGGATCCGAGCCGAGCACCCGGCTTCCACCTCTCCGTCTCCGCTGCTACTCCCGAGCCGGTCCCGCTCCCTTGGGTCGGACCGACGACAGTACCACAACTTCCACTTCACAAATTACAAAAACTCACCTGCTGCCTCCACACCCCAAAAACAAACAGCGTCAATGAGTATATATAATCAGAGATTCAGATCATATAGTGGAATTTATAATTATTAGTTTGGCATTATACTATTGAAATCAAAGTCTTTGCTGCATCTATCCTGCATATTGCTTATTGGGCTGATATGTTTACAGTATGCCTTTTCAGGTATTACACTAAGGTTTAGTATAATCAAAAGGGAAATTGATGAAGTGCATCAAGGTGACTCTTTCAATTCATATTCAATGTTGTTGCTGATTTTGATGTGGGAGCAAACAGATGAATTTTTGGATTCTTTTGGAAACAAATAAGGCAAACCTGTTGACTTCTGGCTGACGTTTGATCGTTTCTCGTTGCTAAAAAAATTCGATACACCGGGATGGGTCCCACGACGAACCCTCCGACGCTCAAGTCAGTAATCAGGAAGATTATAAAAGAACGATTTGTGGAAAAAATATTGATTACATTTTTTATGGTGGGAGGAGAGGGGTATTTATAGTCGCCTTTAGAGATAATCATTTATCACTATGTTTCAGTGTTTTTGGATAAGATGCAGAGTTTAAATCGTTTTATGATAAGAGATTTTGGTTTAAATCGTCTCTTAGAGATAATCATGAATTCGAATTACTCTTTAATCATGCTGGACTAGTTTGTGGCAGGCTGCCACCCATACCCAATAGGAAAGATCCGTTTTTGGGTTATTAGGCTCTGAAGAACAATTCCTATTTCAGATTCGTTTGTGGTGGAAATTACTGTTTTACCCTTGGGAGCTTCAAGATTCGAGCCCGATTTGAACGGTTCTGATTTGGTTCTATTTTTAGCCATATCAGAAGCCCCCCCCCCCCCCCCCCCCCCAAGGAGTTTCAAGATTCGAGCCCGAGTTTCACAGCCTTTGAGGAGTAGTACTTTAAGGAATAGTTCGCCCGTTTTTAATGGCTTATAGAATTTTATCGAAGTTCTCGGGGAGTCTGGATCTTGTTCGAGGTGTAACAGTGTTATTCTGAGCTTGTAAAATGCCCAAAATTATTCTCAGAATTTTCTGGATTTTTTGTGATTTTTTTCAGATTTTTTTTCTTCCAAATTTTAATCATTTTTGAATTTTTTATTCAATTTCTGAATTTTAATAATTTGATAAGTTAGAATTTATCTAGTTTTTAACTTGTTTTAAATAGGTTTTATTAGTGGTTTATTTTTATTTATGTTTTATTTTTATTACCTTTTGGTTTATATTTTAATTTGTAGAATAAGGAGTTGAAGAGTTGCTGATTGTGATGCAAACAGAATGGATTACGGCCTCCCAGTGTTGAAGAACATAGCCATAATTCGTGGGAAACAGTTGGAAGGACAAATGAAGAGACAGAGACAATTACGGCCCCCCAGTGTTTACCAACATGGCCGTAATTCGTCCAGAATCCACTAAAGAGTCACAGTTTGAAGATTATGACCCCCCAGTGTTGCGCGTTATGGCCATATTTATGGCAGAATTCTGTAACAGCTCATAATAATGGCTGAATCGGTTACTCTTTCTTTATGGGTCTTAAAGGGGTTGTAATGGCACTTGATTAGGGGGGGAACTAGGCTATAAATATAGGATTTCAGATCCTCAAAGGGGACACTCTCTCTTTCTCTCCACTCTCTCTTGGGGCAAAAACTCATGTTCTTTTGTAGTATGTTCAACAACTTTTCTTTGGCTTAAGTTTTGAGTAAATTTCAGTTTCTATTACCTTCTAATCTTCATCTTTTACTTGTTAAAGTTCTGAATGTCAAATTTATATTATCTTATTTATGTTTTAATCATGTGTAAGTAGTTTCTTTTATCTTGGGATTGATTATATTCCAATGATGAATTATTGATTTAGTCTAGTTTTCTTTCCTTAGATGTTATGAGCATTTTTTCTATTCTTAATTTAATCTTGAGTTTCGCTTTGTCTGCAATCATAATCAATATGATTGTATGAATCTTAGATATCATATCAAGCACTGAAAGGTGAGAATTTGATATTGGAATTACAAGATTAAACAAGGGGATCAATTCATGAAAATAGAATTGGTTTTCTTTAGGCTTAGAAATAATTGTTCTTAATGAGTTTTATCATTCCTTCTACCATGAAAATAGGTGGAATCTATGTTTGAAACATATCATTGTACTTTGAAAGAATGCAATAATCATATTTGTTTATTTAGCCTTTAAGAATCCAATGTTCATCCTCAAAGGAAAGTAATTAGCTTAAAAGTAATTCTCATTGGAAGAACATCAATCCCAAGAGCTTTTTATTTTTCGACAACAACAATATCATTTTAACTTAGTTCTTTTAGCTAATCATCTTAGTGAGAGAAATCAGTACTCAATTTTAAGTCCTTGTGGGAACGATATTTTTATTACGCGATAAAACCGTGCACTTGCGGGTCTATCATAATTAATTATCAAAAATTTTAATTAATTATTCTAATTTAATAATTATTTTTCCGGAATTAAAAATTATTTTTTCGAATTAATAATTATTTAAAGAATTTTTAATTAATTTTTTTCAATTTGTAATTATTTTTTTCGGATTTTTTAAATAATTAATTCAAATTAATAATTAAATAAATAAACTAATATTTACTTGTACACGTGGCGCAATCATGTGCGTTGATCATGATCAAGCGAGCGCGCATCGGGAGGCGCGGTGTTTTCTTGCGTTTTCATGCTTGGAACACGATTTGCTTGGCGCCAATCCGATTGTCTGCCGAGGAGGCTCGAGATGGCGCCACGTGGCGCTCGGTCAATGTTGACCATATATATATATTTTTTCTCTCTTCTTCTCTTCTTCTCCGAGCGCGAGGCGAGCAGATCTCCTTCTTCGACTACGGCTCGAAGCTCGTCAAGAGAGCTCGGCGAACTGGAAGAGCTCGACGAAGGAGGAGTTCGGCGACGTGAAGTCGGAGAGGGAGGAGCTCGGCAGCGCTGCGTTCGAGGAAGGAGCTCGGAGTTCGGCGATGAGTGGTGGAGCTCGTGAAGGAGTGGTGGAGCTCGACGGCGCGGGTGATGGGTTTAGAAGATGGGAGCTCGGTTGCCACTCGATTTCGGCGAAGGTGACGGTGAGGTCGAACTCGGTGGGAGTTGGAGCTCTTCGATGTGGAGACGAGAGGATGGATTATGGCAAGGAGCTTGGCGGCGGTGGAGCTCCGGAGTTGGAAGAGCACTTGAGCTCGACGGAGCTTGGCAGCTTGTTGGAGGAGAGCTCGGCAATTGGAGGCGGTGACGTTGATGCTCGATAGGGGGAGCTCAACATTGGAGCTTGCGAATGGGAGTGTGATGACAGTGGAGTGGAAAGCTCGGCAGAGCTGGACGAGGAGTTCGGCAGTGGAGGCGTTGGAGCTCGGTGAGTTGGTGAAGGAGGGAGAGAGGACGAAGAAGATGGGTTTGGAGGAGCTCAGAGCTTAGAGACATTGGAGATCGACGAGTTGGGTTCGGCGAGGGGAGCTCACGAAGGGGGGAGCTCGATGGAGCCTTGTGAGAGAAGCTCGAGCTCGATAGAGCTTAAAGTTGAAGGAGCTCGACATCAGCTTGGAGCTCGGCCATCATAGGACGTTGGACAAAGCTCGACGAGGGGAGCTCGCGAAGGGGGGAGCTCGACGGAGCCATGGGAGAGAAGCTCGACGGAGGCTTTGAGGGAGGAGCTGACGTTGGAGAAGAGGGGTTCTGTGTAGGGCTGTAAATCGGATCGGACGGGATCGGACAACCATATGTTCAAGCTCGGGCCGAAATTCTAATTGGACGGGCTTATGTCCGGCTTGGTTTAGGTCGGAGAAAATTTTTATAGTCCGGACTCGGTTCGATAAAGCATCGCACCGCAATAGTACTCAGACGGACTTATGTCCGGCTCGAGCTCGGTAAAGAATCAGACCTAATAATTTGTTTGAGTTCGGTTCGTATAACAGTTCGGACGGTTCACGGTCGGACCATTTCTCAAGCCGGTTTCGGACGGACGACAGACCGACCTGTTCATTTTACACCCCTAGTTCTGTGCAGCGTTTTTTTCTTTTCTTTTTGGTTTGGCGCTCAATCTCGAAGAAGAATAGGAGGGTTGCGGGTTTGGGCATATAATGGGTTCAACCTGACCTGTTAAACCATTATTATTATGATTATTATTTTTTGGCGAATCTGAGCTGTCGATCATGATTTGAGCGCGAATAGGGATGACTCTTTCTCCATTTCCATGCTCGGGGACACGTTTGCTCGGATTTTGGATCTGAGCGTTGTGGAAAAATTTGAGCCGTCGATCTGGATGAGGCTCGCATCTGGAGGCAGATCTGATCGGATTTTGGATTCGAAGGACTTGGCAAGATCTGAGCCGTCGATCAGGATCAAGCTCGCATCTGGAGGCAGATCTGGTCGGATTTTGGATTCAAAGGACGTGGCAAGATCTGTGTCGTCGATCAGGATCAAGCTCGCATCTAAGGCGAAGTTTTCTTCCCCATTTTCACATTCGGGGACACGTTTGCTCGGATTTTGGATCCGAGGGATGCGGCAAGATCTGAGTTGTTGATCTGGATCAGACACCCATTTTGAGGCGAAGTTTTTTCCCCTTTTTTCGTTCGGTGCAGCTGTGTTGTAACCCACTTTTCCGGTGCTACGGATGTTCGATCGGGGCGTTTGACCCTTCGTTTCGAAGCTGACTCGAAGATCTACAAATTCTCTTTAGAGATCAGTTGAAGAATCATCCTTCTTTATGGTCAAAATAGTCCCGTAACATCTTTTTCTTCATGAAGTTGAGAAGAGTTTTGTATAACTCTTGGTAAGATCCACTCTTGGGAAGATCCACTCTTGGAGGCGAGTCTAATGAGCGTCTCTAGACGAGTTATGGTCCAAATTCTCTTGGAAGAAGGCCGCTCCGGAAGTGAGCGGAGCGAAGAGCATCACCAGATTCTAGGAGAGAGCCGTTTAGGAGACAAGTTTGAGGAGCAACTCTAGGGGAAAGTTGAGCTCCGAACTTGCTTGTTGCAAAATTCAACCAGTAGTGTGAGTAGTATGAATGTTCGTTTTGAGCCCCGAAATCGCATACTTGCAAGCTGTGAAGGCAATTTCAAACCATGATTGTGAATTTTGAACTAGTTGTGACGGGGTTATCAACGAGTTGTAGGAGCAATTCCGAATGGTGAGCTGCTATGCACTTGCTTGTTTGCAAGCAGCTAAAGCGGCGTCGAACCAAGTGTTGGACTCCAAACTTGTTTGAGGGGGTTAACGAGTTGTAGGAGCAATTCCGAATGGTGAGCTGCTCCGCACTTGCTTGTTTACAAGCAGCTAAAGCTGCGTCGAAGACTCCAACCCGTTTTTTGAACTTAGTAAGTTGTGGGAGCGGCCCTGTAGGACAAGCTGGACTCCGAACTTACCGTTTAACGAGTCGTAGATGTGATTCAGAGAGATAGAAATGAGGCAAATACAATAATTTTCAATAGAAAAAGCTATGTTTTCTTGAAACAAACTAAGTGGCCGCTTCAATGGGACGAGTCATTATTACATGCTTTTGGTCGTGCTATAAGCACCGGCCTTATTGAAAACTGAAAACCTACTTCTACAATAGGGTGAAGGCCGTTCGAGAGGAGTTTAATTCTCCCCCATTGGAACTCCATGGATAAGGTGGAGGATGACCCCAAGTTCGGAGTCTTGGAACTCGGCGGGTCTCTCGGTTCGCTTGTTGGCTCCTCGGGGTGAAGAATCGGTCCTGTCCTTTATGACGAATTTGGTCAGGTGTCCTCGCTGTATGAGTTCTTCGATCTCCTCTTTGAAAACCCGACAATCATCCGTGTCGTGGCCGTGGTCCCTATGAAAGCAACACCACTTATCCCTGTTTCTTTTCTTGCCAGGAGTATTCATTCTAGGGGGACTGCGGAGTAGCCATTCCTTGTCCACCGTCATAAGATCCGCTGATATACTAGGATTGAGGGGGGAGGGGGTGAACTTCTCAAAATGAGGAGCTGGGCGGCGCTGACCATTGTCGTCATTCTGGAATTTCTGAGAGCCTTCTTCGCTTGTATTCTTTCGTTTGTTACCGAAAGATGACTCCTCTTGACTGGGGGGATTGAGAGCCTCTTCCGCTCGGATGTATTTCTCACTCCTAAGCAGGAGTTCTGAGAAGTCCCAAGGAGGCTTCTTGGCAAGGGATGCCTTGAAGTCGGCGTTATTGACGTTATGCCTGAATGCTGCAGAGGCCAGTGATTGGTTGAGAGAGGCAATAGATCGGGCCTCGGCGGTAAAGTGCCGAACGTAATCTCTTAGGCGTTCACCCTTTCTTTGGCTGAGGGCCAACAAAGATGCACTTGTTTTCTTAGCTCGGCGACTGTTAACAAAGTGGGTGAGGAAGAGCTCCTCAAACAGTTCGAATGAGAAGATGGAGGCTGGGGATAGCCGGGAGTATCACTCGTGCCGGTTCCCTCAACGTTGCTGGGGAGGCCTTGCAGAGGAGCACATCCGAGGCTTGATGAATTATCGTGAGAGTTTTAAAACTCTCGATATGATCGGCCGGGTTTGACTCCCCATTGTAGGATTCAAAGCGGGATGGCCTAAAGGCTTTCGGGACCGGAGCTTCCATGATGGCCCTGGAAAAAGGGGGTATGCTTGGGCGGAACTTATTGGTCCGTTCTTCTTCGGGATTGATCTTGTTGAGGTGCATCTCCATCTCGTGGAGACGGTGGTGGTCCGAGTCATCCCTCCGGTCGGATCTAGTCGACCCTCGAGACTCTCCTTCATGAGTGGCAGTATGGCGATGGCTAGGTATACGGTGGTCATGACTCGGGGCACGGGGATGGCTAGGTGCATGCTGATCCTGACTCGTGGCAATATTAAGAGCTCGCAGGATATCTTCTTTGAAGTTATGGAACTCGGTCCGAGTAACTGGTGCCCCTCCAGCATGGCGGTCCCCTGGTTTGACTAGGCTTATTGGAGTATGACTTCTCCGCCGACGATGTGGAGGGGACTCTCCCGAGGAGGCGATCTTCTGGTCCTCGGCCTGCGGGGGGTTCGGGCTCTCGGGGCCCCTGGGTGCTCCGGTTGAGGGACTTCCTCAAGAGCTTGCCTTTCATTTAAGCGAGTTCGGAAGTCGATCCCCTGTTTATTGCAGCACTGTGAAGAATTGTGAAGAATTTCTGGGTCAAACGTATCAAGAAGCAGCAGGAGACTGGGTTATTTCACTCAGCATCTTTAATGCAGCACAAGGGTTCTCAACAGGTACCTGCACAAACCCAAATTCATGTATCAAGCATTCAATGAAGTTCTTGCTTATGGTCAAACTTAGTGATTGAATTCAGTTTGTGGCATAGGTAGTTGACACTTGACCCTTCACTGAATACACATTCAATGCCAAATTACCCTCAAATTTTTATCTTTTATTTCGTAAAACCTGTAAGGAACATCCCCTCCGTGCTTCATTAAAACAAATTAACAAAACTGAATACAATCAAGAGAGGCATGATGATAGTTTTACTATAAAGACTGCAAATTATGATTGATCACATTACTCAACTTTTTGCATGTTATTATTAATAGTGCACAAGATTCCCAAAAGTTTATCTGAGAAGAGAATATAAAGAATGGCCAAGTACATAATGGAACATATATACTGACAAGTTTTGCATCACATGTTTAATAATTGAGGGCAGCAAATATATAATTAGTGTCAAAAACATGTTATCTTAAATTATAACATTGTTCTGTTCTGTTTCTGATGCAGAAAATAATGGCGAGTAGTGTTGTATAAAGTGATGGAAAATACTTACAAAGTGTCCTGCTCCCATAATCCAATAGAAATGCAGGTTCTGATAGGACTTGTAAAATCCTATTCTATTCCTACTTCCTTCACAGTAAACAGGGTTTCTATCCAACTTGGTGAAACTTTTGAGTCCTGGCCATCTGAAAGAATCAAGCAACAGATTTGTTTAATCTGACAGTAAGATATATGAAATTAGCAGCAGGGTAAAATCTGACAGATTTGTTTTATGGTGGGGGAAAGGGGTATTTATAGTCGCCTTTAGAGACAATTTAGAGATAATTATTTATTACTATGTTCTGCTATTTTTGGATAAAATGTAGAGTTTAAATCGTTTAATGATAAAAGATTTGTTTTAAACCGTCTCTTAGAGATAACCATAAATTTGAATTACTCTTTAATCATGCTGGGCTGGTTTGTGGCGGGCTGCCACCCATACCCAATAGGAAAGATCCGTTTTTTGGGTTATTGGGATTTGAAGAAAGATCCATTTTTCATTTCAGACCTGTTTGTGGTGGGATTACCGTTTTACCCTTGGGAGCTTCAAGATTCGTGCCCGATTTGAACGGTCCCTATTTGGTTCTATTTTTAGCCATATCATTCAATTTGACTGCAAATTTGTTTTCTGTTTTTCTACCCATGAAAATTTAATTTGAATGTATTTTTTCTCAGATTCCTTGTCTGTAATTGGAAATAATCTAGGAAACTCAACTTGTAAGGTACTAGTGAAATGATTTTGTTTAGTTACTTTTTACGCAATTAATCAGATTATAATTTGGAAATCATAATTATTATGCAGATACCACTGACCACTGATGACAATGACCACGACCCGCCACAAACAAAGTCGATGGATCAAAGGTATGCGGGACCGCGGGTTGATGACTTTCCTCATGTTTTCTCTTCTTAACCAGATTGAACTAATATGTGATTTGTGAATGACTACTTGTAGGCACTTGGAGACTTGAATAGTGAGGAAGTGATGAGGTCCTTGCTCTCCCATGTGGGTTTCTGATATGGGTCAGGAATAAAACGTGGCTCACCCTGAGCCACCAGATCCCCTCAGGATACGCGTCTGTGATATGGGTCAGGAATAAAACGTGGTTCACCCTGAGCCACCAGATCCCCTCAGGATGCGCGTCCTTCCTGATCCTTCAGATCAGTCACGTCAGCGCCGGAAAACCGCCAGGGGCTCTGCCACGTCAGCCCGGAAACCACTCCGGCGCCTGCCACGTCAGCCCTATACCGCCCGACTTTCCACCGCTTCGGCCAATCGGGTAACCGGGTCCGGCCCAGCCCCAAACGGGTCTAGACCCGATTAGAAACTCCTATAAATACCAAGCCCTCTCCTTTCTTAAAAGGTAATCAATCGTTTCTCCACAAAACCCTAGTTACTGTTGCTCTTATCTTAAGTGACTGACTAGATCGTCGGAGGGTCTGCCACCGGGACTAACCCCGGTGTTTCGAGACCGTCTGCAGGTACACCAGACCTCGGATCCGAGCCCTCTGGTCCGAGCCCAGCATCCTCACAACCAGCCTGTCGCAGGTACCGCTCGGCCAGTCGAGGGTCGCCCCGAAGAAGCTTTCTCCTTCAAAACAAATCGAGTAAGAACTCACACCTGGTGCATCCACACGTCTCCCAGAAACAAACCGCATCAGGTTGGCGCCGTCTGTGGAAAAGCTACTTCGGAAGCCGACCCGAGTCCTACCGCCAAGGTACCTCGACCGCCGAACTCCCATGGCCTCCAAAGGCAAGGGGGCTGCGTCCTCCGTCAACCGACGGGACACACCCCAACCAAGTACCAACGCGGGGCCGCGCCTATCAAAGCACAGGGCTCCTCATCAGGGGCCTCAGCGGAGCGCCACCCGTCCAGTCCAATCCGACCTACGAAGAGTAATCTCCAGCCGGCAGGCCAGTCGCAGTGGGGGAAGGGCCGCTTCCAACTCGGCCCCGAACCATCCTAGACCACCGCCGGAAGAACGAAGGCCAGCACTCAGCCGCGTCGGAAGGCAACCTCCGGTCCAACCGGCCCGAGCCGAGGGAGCTCCTGTCACTCAACAGGAGTTCCAGGATTTCCGAAGGAAAATTCTTGGGGCTCTCCAGCGGGCCCCCAGGGAGGAAGCACGCCATTCCCAACCCAGGTCGGACATCGAGGCCAGCGCGTCCCGCTCCTCAACAATCCAGCCCGAGGTAGATGGCGTATTCCTAAGGCGCCTCCAAGAAATGGAAGACCGAATCGATCATATGGGCAACGGGGGCGTCGGAACCGGTCAGGGGTACAGACCTGTCCGACCCCCCTTTTCCGCCCTCATTATTCAAGCGGAAATACCACGGAACTTCCGACCCCCACAATTCGAGACCTATAACGGCGAAGGGGATCCTGCTGATCACATGGAGGGTTTCAAAACCCTCATGATGATTCACAGCGCATCGGATCCTCTGCTGTGCCGAGCATTTCCTGCCACCCTTCGGGGCCCGGCTCGTGAGTGGTTCTCAAAACTCGCCCCCGGCTCCATTTACTCCTTTGATCAACTGGAGGGCAATTTCCTCGCCCATTTTGTAACCAGCCGGAAGGCCGAAAGAACGAGTGCCTCCTTACTTGGGCTCCGGCAGGAAGGAGGGAGTCACTCAGGGCGTTTGTCCGGAGATTCACGGCAGAGGCGAGGTCGGTCTCCTCTCTCGATCCGGGCGTCGCCTCCGCGGCATTTCGACACAACGTCCGTCATGGACAGCTGAAAGCTTCTCTGGCGAAGAAGCCCCCGATCGATTTTCCCGACCTCTTCAACCGAGTCGAGAAGTACATCAGGGCAGAGGAAGCCCTAAACCCCGACGAATCCAGAGAAGCACTCGGAAAAGGGAAGCGGAAGGCCGAGGAAGTCGAGCCTTCGAAAAAGGCTCCGAAGGACGGGGGCACCATGAAGAAGGTACCACCGGTCCCTCGCTTCGAAAGGTATACCCCACTCACACAAAATGTGTCCTCCATACTCCTGGCGATCGAGGACAGAGACCTCGTTCAGTATCCTCCTCGACCGTCCAACAACACTAGCAAGAAAAGGGATCAACGGTTCTACTGCCGCTTCCACCGAGACAACGGGCACGACATAGATCACTGCCGTGCCCTGAAAGATGAAATCGAGGCCCTGATTCAGCGAGGGTACCTCCGGGAGTATAAGAGGGATGATGCTCGGGCGCAAAGGGACACAAGGAACAGGAGAACCTCACCTCCTCCTCGAGCTGCCCTGCAGCTCCCCGGGCAAGAGCAGGAGCTCGAAGAGCCGGACGACCAAGCCATACTGCACTGCGTCCACGGAGGGCCCATGGGGGGGGGATTCTAACACCTCCTGCAAGGCGTTCATCCGGGACGTTAACGCCATCCAAGGACCTCTCTCCCCTCACATTCAACCACTCCCCGTCTCCTTCTCGGGTGACGACCTGGAGGGGGTTCGGCTCCCACATTGCGACGCCCTCATAATCAATCTCAGCATGGCAAACTTTGATGCTCGGCGGATCCTGGTGGACAACGGGAGCTCGGTCAACATTCTGTTCCTCGATGCTTTCGAGAACCTAAAGCTCCCCCGGAGCAGGCTTAAGCCTGCAGGATACACCCTGCACGGATTTTCTGGTGTTCCGGTGACAATCGAGGGGATCGTCACGCTGGATGTCACGGCTGGCACGGCCCCGAATCGGAGAACCGAGTCCATGGACTTCATGGTTGTCAACGTCAAGGCAGCCTATAATGCCATATTCGGTCGACCGGGCCTCTGCTCTCTCCAGGCTGTCCCCTCGGCCTACCACCAGAAGATGAAGTTCCCTACCAGTACCGGGGTAGGAGTGGTCCGAGGGAACCAGGAAGCCGCTCGCTCCTGTTATATGACAGCAATAGGAAGCGGAGTGCTTCCCCTCGACGCCGTGGAGATGCAGCCCCAAAGGACCCAGCCAGAGCCGGAGTCGGCAGACGAGCTGGAGGATGTCTCCTTCGAGACAGAGGATTCATCAAAACAATTTCGAGTAAGTCGCACCCTCGCCCCCCGCCTTAAGTCCGATCTTATCACCTGCATCCGGCGCAATGTCGATCTGTTCGCCTGGAAGCCCTCTGACATGCCGGGAATTTCTGAGGAACTCATCATGCATAAACTCAGCGTGATCCCCGGCTCGAAGCCAGTGGTGCAGAAGCGACGCAAGTTCGCGCCAGAGCGACAACAGGCAGTTAATGCAGAAGTCGACAAACTCCTTGCCGCGCGCTTCATCCAGGAGGTCAGCTACCCCAAGTGGCTGGCAAACGTCGTCATGGTCAAGAAGGCAAGCGGGAGCTGGAGGATCTGCATTGATTTCACAGATCTCAATAAAGCATGCCCGAAGGACCCATTCCCCCTTCCCAGGATCGATGCTCTCGTCGATGCAACATCGGGTCACGAGCTCCTGTCCTTCATGGATGCGTTTTCAGGCTACAACCAAATCCGCATGTTCCCTCTCGACATCGCCAAGACGTCCTTCGTCACAGACCAAGGGCTCTATTGCTACAGGGTCATGCCCTTCGGGCTGAAGAACGCCGGAGCGACGTACCAGAGGCTCGTCAACCGGGTCTTCAAGGAACAGATCGGGCGCAATATAGAAGTATATGTGGATGATACACTCGTCAAGAGCCGGCGGGGGGAGGATCATGTAGCCGATCTGGAGGAGGCCTTTGGGGTACTTCGGACCTATAACATGAGGCTTAATCCGAACAAATGCGCCTTCGGCGTTTCCGCAGGAAAGTTTCTTGGGTTCATTATCAGCCAAAGGGGAATCGAAGCGAACCCCGAAAAGATCCAAGCGATCCTAGACATGGCTCCTCCCAGGAACACCAAAGAAGTCCAACGACTGACGGGGAGACTGGCGGCCATCGGCCGTTTCCTCTCCAAGTCCGGAGAGAAGTCTCTTCCCTTCTTCAAAGCCCTGCGCGGCATCGAGGGGTTCGAATGGGGAGTCCAACAGCAAGAGGCCTTCGCCCAGTTAAAGGAATACCTCGCAACCCTCCCCTCCTCAGCAAGCCCGAACCAGGGGAGCCACTCTGGCTTTACCTATCAGCCTCGGAGAAGGTGCTCAGCGCCGTTCTCGTTCGGGAGGACGAGGGATCACAGAAGCCTGTATACTACGTCAGCAAGGTCCTGCTCGATGCCGAGACCAGGTATTCTCGGATGGAAAAGGTAGCGTACGCCCTGATCATGGCTTCGCGAAAGCTCCGTCCATATTTTCAATCTCATTCTGTCCAAGTACTGACGGACCAACCCCTGAAGGCCGTACTCTACAAACCAGAAAGCTCGGGTCGACTCGTGAAATGGTCGATTGAGCTCAGCCAGTATGACATTGGCTATCAGCCCAGAACAGCCATCAAGGGGCAGGCGCTCGCAGAGTTCATCACGGAGTGCACCATCTTCGAGCACTCTACAAGCAAGGAAAGCGACCAGACGTGGGAAGTTTACGTCGATGGTTCCTCATGCGAGGCAGGCAGCGGAGCGGGCATCATCCTGCGAGGCCTGGACGGTTTCCTACTGCAATACTGTCTCCGCCTTAACTTCCCGGCCTCCAAAAACGAGGCCGAGTACGAGGCAATGATCGCTGGTCTCACTCTCGCTCATCAAGCCGGTGCCAAGCAGATCAGGGCCTTTAGCGACTCCCAGCTCATGGTCAACCAGATCACCGGGGAGTACGAGGCCCGTGACGATCGCATGGTTCGTTACCGAGCAGTAGTTCAACGCCTACTAACGTCCTTCGACGAGTCGGCTGTTTTGAGGATTCCCCGGGAACATAACGTCCAGGCTGACGCTTTGTCAAAACTGGCTTCCTCTTCCTTCAAAGGTCTCGACCGCACGGTCCTGATCGAGGTCATGCTAAAACCTAGCATCGACATCCCGGAGGTCCTGTGCATTGAAGATGGAGCTCCCCCCGAAGATTGGACCACACTAATTAGGCGATTTCTCGTCAAGGGAGAGCTCCCGGAAGACCGAGTCGAAGCAAGAAAGGTCAGGGCCCGAGCGGAAAGGTTCGCAATGATCGACTCAACACTCTTCAAGAGGTCCTACACTACCTCGGATGGTCGACCGTATCTCCGCTGCCTCACCCCCGATGAAGCCGAGTATGCTCTCAAGGAATTACACGAGGGGATTGGCGGGTGTCACATGGGAAGTCGTTCGCTCGCACGAAAGGCTTTGAACCACGGGTACTACTGGCCCACCATGTTGCAGGACGCTTTGACCCTTGTCAAGAAGTGCGGTCCCTGTCAGAGATTCTCGCCCATCAAAAGAGTCCCACAAGCAAACCTCCTGTCCATGGCCAGTCCGACCCCCTTTGCAATGTGGGGGATGGATCTTGTAGGCCCCTTTCCAAAGGCGACAGGGCAACGAAAGTTTCTTATAGTGGCGATCGACTACTTCACCAAATGGATCGAGGCGGAGCCATTAGTTACAATCACCGAGCAGCAGACCCAACAATTCTTCTGGAAACACATTATCTGTCGATTCGGGATCCCACAAGTGCTCGTTATCTGGCTCCGGGATCAGTCTTCGCACCACTTGTCTTTTCAAAATCTTGTATCTTTTCCGTTTCCAATCCTGCATCCAATATTGGTGTGGAAAATTTTTCCTACTTTAGCCACGCCCTTCCATAGAAATGACGCCTTCCCGAAAGGCCCCCCCCCCCTCGATTTTTTTCCCTATTTCGATAAGCGGCCAATGATTTACACCACCAAGCATTGCGTCTCCTTCTCATTTTTCACCACCACTTATACAGCAAGGCTTTGTTCATATCTTTCAAGTCTATTATTCCTAGCCTTCTGAATTCTTTCTTCTTGCACACTCTTCCCCATCTAACCAAGTGAAAACTGTCACGCCCCACTTCCCCAAATACGGGGATACAAGCACGTGACTGAGGCTCAACGAACAATGCGAATACACCATTCATAATGTACAGGTAACTCAACAACAAGATAACAAAAACAAACCACGCAGGCATGTAAAATCATAATATGATAACAAAAGTTATGACATAGTCCATAACAAACCCACAAAGGGGAATAAAAAGTAGTTACGGGTTAAACACGCCCGGAATACAATAAAGAGTACATGAATATGAACTAAAGTAACATGATAATTAACAAGACTAAAACACTTGATCAACAACACTTTCTGGTAACTCTCCATCCAGGTCTGCAAGTACATTATTACAAAAAGAATAACAAGAAGATGCCCATTAATGCAAGTCACGGGCAGCAAGTAGTACAAGCTAAGGGGACAAGTAAAAAAACGAAACAAGAAGCAGGAAAAATATCATGGAGTTAAGAATCATGTAATAGGAGAAATACAACATGTAAACATGATCATGAACAAGACATCATGAAACAAGTGGCATGCATGTAAACAAGTAAACATGAACATGTACATGTATTTGGATCATGCAAGTGCACGTGTTTTTGAGGAAACGGATAGAGCCAAACGTCTCCAGCCATACGAATAATTATATTAATCAGAATACATTACAGTCAATACAAAAGTAGATAGTTACAAATTTACAAGATGTAAACGATATATACAAACAACAGACTCAGGAAAAGCCACTGAGGCAGGTCGAAACCATCGATAGCAGTGCCGAGCACCATGCAGACCAGAACAACCACCGTCACCGCAGAAGCGCGCCGGGGACCTCAAAACTGAAACCCAGGATCAAAGGCGAAGCTTAGCCAACGATGCTGACTCAACAAAGTAGCCCCCAATTGGGCCAGAACGGAACACAGCAAAGGCAACGAGCTAATAATAACACCAAAACTAGTATGATAAGAAGGAAGTAAACAATGCTGAGGATCACTCGAGATCGATCCGCAGAATTGATCACGCTGGATCCCAAAGAGTCAAAACAAGACAACCCAAGGGAGGAGGGAAGCCAACCCTTAACGCCGAGAGCAGCTCTGACCAAAGACCACTCAGTCAGAAAAAGAAAAAATGTATATAACCAGGCATACTGATCTCTGGAGAGAAAAGGAATGCCAGATGAATAATTCACCAGACAAAACCAAAAACGCGATAATAAAATACATAACGAGGCGATAAACACAGCCGATACAATGCCACCACAGGGCAACAAATGAACATAAGCTAACTGATCAAAAGAGCCGCTATCAAACCTCGATCAGAGCTAAATCACTACCATAGTGTGATTATACCCAATATGTTCAAGACCAAGGGAAATAACAGCTGAGAGCCTCCATAAACAGTCAGAGCAAAGAAAGAAAAAAACAGGTACAGAGGTATCTTAAAGAGAAAGAAGAGAGATCAGTATAAGCAAAGTCCGATTCGGACACATAAGAGCACTCCCCACACAACATAGAACTTTAATTAAACATATACTAGTTTAAACTGTTTAACAGCAGAAAGACCATCCATAACAACGAAACAAAGGCGACTAGCATTGAGATTAAACAAAGTGAGGAGCTACTAAACAGAAGAGCATAGAAAGCTGACAATTAGAACGAACTGCACCAAAAGCCATCGAACCCTCTACCCAACAGCAACAGTCAGAAAACTTGAACAAGGGGAGAGCGAGAACAGACCCAAGTATTAAACTGGGCTTGAAAAACAACTACATCACCAGCCCGAACTGCCCAACCACGAAGACAAAATATCATGCCAGAATCATTATAAGGGTAGGCGAGCATAACCCTTCAAGCCTGCATCAGAAAGCAAACATAGGAAAAAATTGAGACCACACCAAAAAGCTGAAGAACTGAGCCCCACTAGCGCAAAATAGAGAACAAGTTAACCGCAATAGACAGAAAGAGAGAACATAAATAGAAAATTAAATTGCATTGAGGTTAATAAGACAATGGTAAGCCTTCTCCAAACTTTCACCCTTCATATTTTCTCTAGCTTTCTAATTTAAAGAAGAAGTCCAAAAATTGAATAAACGTAATAACTCATTTGCTAATGAACGAGAGGGAGTGTATATTTGTGATTTCTTTCTTTCCAAATTATCCAAAGAATAATCTGGAAGGAGAGAATCCATGAACTGTGGAGGTTACGGTTGGGAGGACGCTTAGTCCAGCAATCGAATAGACTGATCGGAGTGTTTGAAACTTCCCAAGCCAGAGCGACAACTTTCCAAAGGGATAGGGAGTAATCACAATCAATAAACAAGTGGTTCGCATCCTCGGGAGCAGAATTGCATAGTGGACACAATTGCCCCCAAGCTAGATTTCTCTTATTGAGTAATTCAATGGTAAGAAGTTTATTGTTGAGAGCTAACCACACTAGGATCTTCACCTTTAGCGGAGCACAAGATATCCAAACCAGATCGTAGAAAGGCGATTTAATCCCTCTATAATTGAGGAAAAGGTAGAAAGAACGGACTGAGAAGATCTTAGACGAATTCCATCGCCAGAAGAAGTCCTCTTTCTCAAGCCATTCCGCTTTGTTAACGACTTCGAGTAAATCATCAAACATCGGAGATAATTGGGGAGGGAGATTAGATAAGAAGGGAATCGACCACTCCCTACGGGCTTCGTGGGTGCTATAGCACTCTGATACTAAAGCTAGAGGATTGGCAGCGAAACGAAAAATGTCAGGGAAAGCGGTAGCTAAAGAGGAATTACTGATCCATATGTCCGACCAAAATCTGGTCATGGATCCATCCGCACATCCATGGCTTAAACCACAATGGAAAGCCGCTACCGCTTTCCAAATACCTTTCCAGAACGGGGAGGACTTCCTGTGAGGACGATCCGGGAAACTCCACCATTCATTGGTCACATAGTAATTGGTTTTGATGCATCTAATCCAGGGTAGGTCCTCCCTTTTGAGGAACCTCCAAATCCATTTGCCTAGTAAGGCTAAGTTTTGGTGCCTAAGATCTATGACCCCTAAACCACCGGCCATTTTAGAAGAACAAATGAGCTTCCAGTTACAAAGATGCGAACCGGGATTGTAATTAGAAGAACCCGACCAGAGAAAGTTACTTCTAATACGATCGATTCTTTTGATAACCCAAGACGGGATAAGGTAGAAAGACATCATGTATAAGGGGATGGACGAAAGAACTGAGTTGAGCAGAATTAGTCTACCGCCTCGAGACAACTGTTTCCCAGTCCACACAGACAGTCTGGATTCGACCTTGTCGATCATCGGAGACCAATCCGATCTATGAAGTTTGCCCCATCTCAGGGGAATACCTAGGTATGTAATAGGAAAAGACGCAGCCGGACAGTTAAAGAACGCGGAGATTTCGTCCTGCCTATTGGGAGAACCTCCCAACCAAGCAACCGATGACTTTTGAAAGTTGATGGTAAGACCAGACGCTAGTTCAAAGCAGTAGAGAAGCAGTTTCAGGTTTCTGAGAGTGTGATGATTAGGTTTGGCCAGAATGATGGTGTCGTCGGCGTACTGGAGGTTCAGTACTGTAATACCCCGTATTTCTGAAATGTATATATGGTTTGAAATATATAATGGTTTGAAACTTGTCCTATAGAAGTATTCTATAGGAGGGATTTATAAAAGGATTAAATGGATTTGAAATGGGAAGGATTCATTTAAATGAATCCGGATTTGGAGATAGGTGGGGGGACCCACCGGGTATGAAGGCACAGCACATGTGTGCTGTGTGCTTCTTTGGCATGATGTGGCACTAGGGAATGATTATTCCTAGGTGTGCACGGTTTAGAAGGCAAAGGTGTTGGGATTTAATCCCATACCGTTGGTTTCAAAGAATAAAATATAATATATATAATATTGCCAAGGATCAAGAGTCACCAATTCGGTTAACCACCTTTTGAGAGGCAGCCTGTGGTGGGCAGTTGTACTACATAGTATCTAATTTGTCTTATAAATTGTATAAATTGTCTGAGCTCGGGGCAGGGGTGTTACAAGTACGCCATTGAAAGAACGAGACTCTCCCAGTCCTTCGATGACTTGGGCGTCCCAAGCATTGCGAAGAAGTTTACTGAAAACGTCTGCTACAAGAGAGAATAGAAGGGAAGACAGCGGGTCACCTTGCCTGAGTCCGCATTTGATTTTAAATTTATGACCCTCAGATCCATTAATGAGGATGGATGAGGTACCCGCGAAAAGGCTAGATTTGATCCAAGCAATCCATTTGGGGCCAAAACCCCTATTGCTTAAGATATCGAAGAGGAATTCCCACAAAACATTATCGTAAGCTTTTTGAAAATCAAGTTTGAGGAGAATACCCTCAGATTTGGAATTGTGACACGAGGTGATAATTTCCTGGGCCGAAGCCACACTATCAAGAATAAATCGATCTTTAATAAAACCCGATTGAGCCGGATCAATAAGAGGGGAGATCACTTCTCCAAGACGGGTCGACAGAACCTTCATGATAATTTTGAACGTGGAGTTGATAAGACTAATCGGCCTAAAATTAGCCACGGTGTTCGCACCAACTAACTTAGGAATTAGAACAATATGAGCGTAGTTGATGCGGTCGAAAGAAAAGGAACCTAGATGAAGCTCGGTGAACATTCGAAAAAGGTCATCTTTCAAATAATTCCAGAATTTTTGAAAAAAGAAGGCGGGAAATCCGTCGGGACCCGGCGCCGCATCGCTTTTTAAAGCGAAAACCGCCACTTTGATTTCTTCTAATGAAAACGGAGCTTCAAGAGAAGAGAGATCGATAGAAACATCACCATACAGTTGAGTCCAATCTAGGCTCAGCGCCCTCGGTTTGGAAGAACCAATTAGATTTTTGTAGAAGCGGAGGAAAGATAGATGAATATCTTCGTTAGAAGAGAGTTCAATCCCCTTGTGAACGATAGTTGAAATGTGATTACTTCTATGTCTGTGGGAGGCAAAATTATGAAAAAAAGCTGTATTGCAATCTCCCTCTTTGAGCCACCGAAATTTGGCTCTCTGGGCCCATTTCACATGTTCTTGGTGAAGAATATCCGAAAATTCTTGTTTGCACGAATTCCGCTCGTTGAATAAATCAACTGAGATCGGCCCTTGCTCCTCCATTTTATCTATTGATTCAATGGAGGAGAGGTAAAACTTTTTTAGGAAATTGGTGTTAAATTGTCTTTCATTGCGCCAGATTTTGCATCCGAATTTAATCGCGTGAAGTTTGAGAAGAATGGAGCCTAAACCAGAAGACCCTGATATCACCGATAGGCAATCCTTAACGAGGTTAACAAAAACTTGGTCTTGCAACCAAATTTTTTCGAATCTGAACTGATGGTGACGAGGGAAATGAAAGTCAGAGTGCAACGCAATGGGCACGTGATCAGAGGAGGGATTAGGTAAGGCAAGCGCAAAGGAGTTGTGAAAACGGTTGATCCAATCATTGGACACCAAGAATCGATCGAGCTTCGCCATTGCTGGAAGATGGCGGAGGTTCGACCAGGTAAATGATCTGCCAGATAAAGGGATATCATTCAGCTGTAATGCTTGGATGCATTCGTTGAAACGATTATTGCCAATCGATGAACTATTAGATCTTTCGTTGGCGAATCTCGTGACATTGAAGTCGCCACAGAAGATGCATAACTCGTTAGAATGGGGCAGCAGAGAAAGGAATTCGGTCCAAAACAATGGTCGACCTTCAGAAGATGAAGGGCCGTAAACCGAAATAACCGTGAGGTTGGTGTTAAGAGGCAACCAATGAAGTTGAACAATGAGAAAAAAATTGAGGCGTTGAATCGAGACTATAGAGAAAATAGATTCTTTAAATCCGAAGAGAATACCTCCCCTAGTACCTATCGCATCTAGGGAGATCCAATTCGAAATGATGGTACCTCCGATCGATCTAAGAATCGACGGAGAGGGAACCTCAAGTTTAGATTCTTGGATAGATATAAGATCGCATTGCGAAGAAGAAATCAAATGGAATACAGATCTTTGCTTATCGGGACAATTCAGTCCCCTGATGTTCCAAGAGACCGTAATCATTAAACCACTTTGAACTCTTTGACTCTAGATCGTTCTTTCTTTCTGATGGCAGAGGCAATTGAAGAGGGGGAAGATATAGGCAAGAAACCTAATTCCGAAGAAATGGAAATGAGATCGCAATCCGAACACTGATCAAATTGAAGATGAAAAATAGATCCTAGAGGTGGAAACACTGAATCCGAGATAGGTACGGAAGGCCTAGACTCTGAGAGAGGAAAAGAAGCGGAGTCTACGACTTTAGTCCGTAAGCGAGCACTAGATCGGATCAGACGGGCGATGGAATTAGGAACTGCCGAAGAGATAATATTTGCTTGAGCCTCGATCGACACCCTTACTGATGAGCGATGGACATTAGAGTCGATCAAAGAGGGTATGCAGTTATCGAGAGAAACCGACAGTGGGATGGTATTAGAGCAAGACCCAAAACGATTAACCTCATTCGGAAACAACCCAGTATAGAAATAAGCACTGAAGTTTGGTAAAAAAAGCACTTAAAGAGGCGTGCATCGCTAATTTAATGTCGGAAGATATGGAACAGCATGCTTCCGAAAACAGAACGAGAGGAAAGAAGATGCGCGGGTGTCGAGACACTCGGCCGGAGAAGGGATTAGGGAAAAGCAAATGTAAATAACGATAATGCCAAAGAACAGAATTAAATAAGGAGTAAACACATAAATAAACACAAAGATTAACCTTACTGTCGGCTAAATCTTTCTTACGGTCCTCTTCCTCATCATCCAATAAGTTGTCGAGGGCAGTCCAAGAGGGAGCTTGGGAAGCTTTATCTGATTTGACTTTGATGTGAGGAAGAGCAGGATCCGAAGCCGTAATAGAGGAGAGGTGGGCTTGTTTTTGAAATAGTTGCCAATCGGATTCAAAATGCGGATTAACTTCCCATTTGGGCCAGAGGGAATCAGGGATCGAACGCTTAGTAGTAGGGGGAGGTTCCTCAGAAGCAGTAATGGAAGTAGTAGGCGGGAGCTTTACCTCCAGAGGCTCTGATAATGAGGCGATAGCCAAGGGAGCAACATCCAGACGATCCGAGACCTTGGTAACAGACTTAGAAGAGGATTGAGAATTGATGTCCGGATTGATCCAAACAAGATTCGGAGGTTTGGCAGGCGAAATCTTCGACTTGCCGGAAGGAACAAATGGTTTATTAGGAGGTTGGAATTTTTTTTTAACCGGTGCTTTCAGAGTAGCCTTCCAATGGGATTTAGAAGAGGAGACCGAACCAGGGTGGAAAGATGATGGGGCGGGAGAGGTGAGGGGATTAGAATGCAACGGATTAGCAGAACAAACTATATCAGTTCTTTTTGAGGAAGAGGGGATGTGGTATTGAACCGATACTGGAAAAGATACGATACCATCCTTCAGCACGAACGCCTCAATGCGCTCATGATTATCAGGAATATCAAAAACCGCCTCCACTTGCATACAGCCTGAAGCGAGTTTAGAAGCAGAGGCGATGCTAGATAATTTACCCACACAACACGCCAAATTCCCCACCCTATGCAGCGAATCGCAGAAAGGAGGCAGTCCCAGTAAAGTCACCACAGTAGGAATCAGTTTGGGGCCAGATAGAGGGGGAGACACTTGAATCCATTTACGAATAGTCAGAGAAATTGCGCCCACCGATAATGAAGCATTCTAAATCAGATCCTGGAGCAGTTTAGGAGAAGGACAGCGAATAACGACGTCACCGTTAGAACATGAACATAGAAACCAATCCCAATTCTTGACATTACACGAATTGCTGAGAAGCGAATTCAGAGTAAAAGTGGGGATCGAACCTCCGGAAAAAGATATTGCACCATAAGTGTCGAAAGATTTCAATCGATCCGATAGGTCAACGGGGGGAACGAACACTTGTAAGACGTTCGGAATGGCGGAGCTAGCAGAGGGGGACACCTTGGCTTTAGTAGGAAGAACTATGGGCTCTTCAATCCGATTGATCAGAGGGGGCGTGGGTAGGAGAGGAGACTTAGAAGGATTTTTTTTGATTTTGGGGATGTGAGATGATTCCGCAGAGAGTTTACGTTATAAAGCCGGAAAGTCTAACGCCGCCAGAACTTGATCTGCGATCGGGACACCGATCGACATACCCAGCATCCTTTGAAGAGCGAAACATTTGGGACGAGAGTGACCATCTTTTTGGCAGAAGAGACACTTCATTGCTGCTACACAGTATTTTTTAATGTGTCCTTTTTGCAAGCAACGGAAGCAGACGAGCAGTGAACAGCGAGAGTAGGGAGAAGAGAAAAGAGAGGATGAAGAGAACTTAGACTGAGAGGGGCGGGAAGAAGGGAAAGGGAAGTTGGTAGGAAGCTTCGAGTATCCAGGTCGTAGAAACCCATGTGGGCTAAGCCCGTTAAAATCGCTCAAATGATTACCGAGGCTTTTTTTTTGAGTTTTTTTTAACAACTTGCACCCATGAAAGGGCCATGGGCTATCACACTGAAAGAAACAGGCCCAATAAGAGTTCGGCCAGAAAAACAATGGCTAGGGGAGGGTAACTCTACCGCTAGCCAATATTGAAGGCGACAATAAACGCACAGCACAACCCCTAAGAGGGAGAATAGGCTGAGATCACGGGAGGTAAAGAAAGAAGCTAAGCAGAAGAACGTTAGGGTAGGAGAAAACTAGATAAAGTAAACAGAACACTCCACTAGGGAGCAAACGAGAAAACGGCTAAGATCGGCCGGAGCGATCCAGAACAACTACGTGAACAATCAATCGAGCTCTCTCAATAGAGAGCCTCGAGAGATCCTAATAAATGACTGCGCGATAAGTAGAACTCACCGATACCGGCCAGCGCAGGCTGATGGCGAGCAATGAAGAAAATCACAAACAAACGAAACGCACCAAAAACCAAAGAATAGAAGACCAATACTTACAGTGATTAGCGTCTGATCCAATATTTACCTATGGTGAAGCTCGAGACGAATCGACAGCGCAGTCCCGCAGTATCCTAGGCGGCGTTGAGCACCGGACACCGGGTGATGAGGAAGAGCAACAGCTGAAATGACGCCGCTCAGAGAACCCCCCCCCCAGCAAGCGGAAAAGGACGAGACGGAAGGGGGGGAGGCGGGTGGAGAAAAATGGCGAGAGAATAGACGCGGTAGCCTACCGACGAGGCGTCCAAGGGGGCGGGAGACGAGCCGGAGAGGGGAAGGAACAGAAGAAGTGAAATACCACGAAAGGGGACGCGCAGCGAAAAGGGTCTGGAGAGGAAGACAAGGGGAACAAATTTAATGAAGGGAGGAGATGGAGAAAGTAGGGCAATCGGCCGGATCTAATGGAGAAAGGCGAGGAAGAGGGAGGGAGAAAATCGCCAGAAAATCGCCTAAGAAGTTATCTTTTGGTTTCTTTCAAAAAAAATTTGGAATTTGTTTGGTTAATTTGGTTTGCAAGTACACGTGTTAATCTCATGTATTTTATTAACCTAACTAGTGCAACAATCATGCGTCCCATACCACATGTTTGATACACGCAATCAAGTGAACGTTTAGACTAGTGGTGGATTCTATAGGTCACGTACTCGGAAAAACATGTCAATTATATCTTGTATCGAGATACGTGCAATGTGGAACATGTAGAGTGTGAATTTGTAACGTGAACATGTAAACTTGTAATTCACAAACTTGCAACTTTTAAACTTGTCACTTGCATTGGGAAACCACGAGCCCCCGTCTGAGTATGCTCTTTTATATTGCCCGATACTAAATCTTTTTCCTTATACCCCGACTTGTTACTTTTATTAATTTTAATCAGACATGAACATGATGCAACGAGAACGATGTCAAGATATGATTAGGGAATATCAAGAAATTATGTATGGAACATTTTCTAACTCATGAGATGCAAAAACATGTAGTTTTAATGTCATTTACTAGGTTAGGAGCATTTCAGGGTTTATAAAACATGTTGTAACTACGATGTGATCGATAGCATATGCAAAAACTTAATCAAGAATAAAAGCGATCATAACTGCATTCTAACTACTATAACGGGTAAAATAATCATGTATATAATCATGTATAATTCTAAGAGTACATATGTGTGTATCAATCGTGTTCATGCAATGCATATGATCATGTAGGAATACGGGGTCAACGGATTTTGTATAGTAACATATTTCAAGCCCAAATCGATGAATACTAATTAAAATTTGTAACGGATAGTCAATGAATATACTTGCGGTATTTTTCAAAGGAAACTTGTACGAGAACAAATAAGTTGTACAAGAGGATACTTGCCTGTTAACCGACGACGATGATACCGAATACAAGAATAATGTGATCAGAATTCCGGACAGTGAAGCACGTGCAAGTTATGTACACGGAGACGCGCACAAGGAGAAAGCAACACCACAAGAGTCAACACAGCAAAACAACAAACTCCACTTCTCCACAACAGATACACACCAACCAAGATCCACTTTACAAACACCAAACACCAATACAATAACCCAATCCCTTCTCCAAAACAGCAAACTCCCCAAAGAGCACTCTGTGTTTCTTCTCCTTCTTCCCAAAATGCGACAGAGGGAGAGAGAGGCGGCGGGAGGACGGCGACTGCGGTGAGAGCGAGCGACGACAACGACCAAGGGCGGCGCGACGATGACTGGACGGCGATGGAGTGGTAGTCGTTGGGATGTCGAGTGTTGAGGGGTTTCAGAGTGGAGACGAGGAGCAGGGTCGGGAATGGCGGTCGACTGGAGGTCGAGTGACGAGGAGTGGTCGAGCGGGAGGTCTGGGCGTTAGTGGCAGCGGCTATGGAGACGAGCGGGCGAGCGGTAGGCTCGAGGCGGAGCGTCGAGTTCAACAATGGCGAGGAGAGGGCTCGGAGGACTTCAGCGGTGGCCGAGTCGAGCGGAAGGCTCGAGAGTGAGCGGCGCGTCGATAGAGGCGAGGCGAGGCGAGGCGAGGCGAGGCGAGGCGAGGGGATGACAACTGGGTCTGCAGCAGTGGCGGGGCGCCTGGCGTTGCGGAGGAGGATGATGGCGCGATGGAGGTAGGGTGGCATTGCGGTGGTTGCGACGGGGTGGGATGACAGTGGCGGGTTGCAGGGGTCCAGACGAGGACTTTGGTGGTGCAGGTGGTTGAGCGACGGGGTGGATGGGTGGTGCTGCGAGGCGCGATGGCGGAGTCGAAGGGGGATGCGAGGAGGTTGGGGATGGCAATGGCGGGGTGATGTCGAGGTTGGAGGTGGAGTGGTGAGGCGAGTGGAGAAGCGCTGGAGGATCGGCGATGGGGGAAATGGGTTTGGGAGCAGAGGCGATGTGGAGGACTGCTGAGGGGAGTGGGGTGGTTTTTTGTAGTGGAGAAGGAGAACGGAAGAGGAAGGTGCTGCTCTATTGGATTTTGGGAAAAACAGAAAAGGAGGGGGGAGAGAGAGAGAGAGAGAGAGAGAGAGAGAGAGAGAGAGAGAGAGAGAGAGAGAGAAGTGGATGGGGAGGTGCTTTGTTTTAAACAGAGGGGAAAGAGAAGAGTGGGAGAGAGAGAGGGGGAACGGGGGTGAGAGAGTGGGGGTAGTTACGAGGTGGTGGGGGAACGTGTTGGTACGGGAAACTGTAAAGTGGGGGAATGTGTAGGAATTTGTATACGGGTGAGTGTGTAGGATTAATCTGTACAAATATATGGGTACTAGGTTAGTGGATTTTAATAATGGGTATCCCGAGGAGATCCAATAGTAGAATGAGCTTCAATAGATGAGCTCAAGATAAAATAAAATAATAATAGTAATATTGGCTGGGTTGGGCTTCAAAACATTTTAATAAATCAATTATGGGATTGGGCTTATAATAAACAATTGGGCTTGGGCTTCAAATTAAATATTAAAATAATTGAATAATTGAATATTGAGCTTCATAAAAGTAGTTTGAATGACATAATCAATTAAGAAAGAATAGTTACAAGATACTAAGGATTTAAAATACGGAAAAATACTTGAAAAATATGTATTAATGGAAACAGGGGTTACACCTTTATTGGACTCGTCCGCCCCCTTCCACAAGAATCTTCTTTTGCATTTATCAATTTTGCTGATGACCCATTTAGGCAATTCATAGATTGATATTAAATACATCGGCAAGCTACTCAGCACTGAGTTAAGTAGCGTTATTCTTTCCCCCAACGACAAGAAACGTCCCTTCCCGCCGGCCAGTCTTTTAACAATCTTATCAATTAGCGGTTGCCAATCCTCTCGACGTAGAGGACCTGGTCTAATGGGGGTTCCTAGATAGATGAGCGGAAACTGACCAACCTCGCACCCGAAGTAATTCTTGATATTACTGATAGAGATGGATAGTTGTTCGCTGATAGGAAGGGCTTTGCTTTTCTTTATATTCACTTTCAATCTCGACCAAGCTTGAAAGCATTGAATCTCCATTCCAATAGCCATAATTTCATCATATTTAGCCGTACCAAATATAAGAGTGTCGTCTGCGTACTGAAGGATAGAGATAAGCTCAGGAATTCCCTTGAGATTTACTTCTTGGATAACATGTTGCTCTCTGCCCCTCCTAATCATTTCAGCCAGTCCATCAGCCATGACGGCGAACAGAAGAGAAGATAGCGGGTCTCATTGTCTAAGTCCTCTGCGACATTTGATTTCTTTTCTGAGATGTCCGTTGACCTGGATAAATGATTTCCCTCCTTGGACGCACATCTTCATCCACATTCTCCGCCTGATTGTGTGCCCTGTTGTGGGTCGACATGAATTTCATTCGCTTCTCTTTAGTTGTAATTTGTCTTTTTAATGGACCGGTGGACCAGATTGTTTGCCCCATCATTTTATGATAAAAAAAAAAAACGAGGATAATCTCCTTATGAAAATTATTGATATTAATCTCTTGTAAGTGTGACATTCGCTGCTCATCCAAAAATTTCCGATAATCTGTATTGTGTCCCCTTTTCTTGTGTTCAATATATAGAAATCAATTGCTAGCTTTTGGTTGTGGCTTCTCACTCAAAATATAGAATTTGTATTTGATAGAAGAGAATAATGAATGCAATGAACTGTTTTATTCTTCACTCTTTCTTGATTACAATAAATGAAATCTATATCTATTTAAACACTCAAAATATAGAAATCAATTGCCCCTTTTCTTGTGTTCAATATACAGAAATCAATTGGTAGCTTTTGGTTGTGGCTTCTCACTCAAAATATAAAATTTGTATTTGATAGAAGAGAAGAATGAATGCAATGAACTGTTTTATTCTTCACTCTTTCTTGATTACAACAAATGAAATCTATATCTATTTAAACACTATGTTGGAGAACAGGGTGGAAGAATGGTGGAGAGATTAATGGAGTGAATGGTGCAGTGGATTGTGGAGAAAAGATGAAGTGAATTATGGAGTAAATGGTAAAGCAAGCAAATGTTGACTTACTTGAACACTCTCCCTCAAGTTGGAGCATAAACATCGACTATGCCCCACTTGCCCAGTGAGGCATGGAAGGTCTTTTTTGAAACATCTTTTGTAAAAATATCTGCCAATTGCTCTTCAGTAGAAACAAAATGAAAGCAAATAAGTTGTGTATCTAGCTTTTCCCTTATGAAATGACAATCAACCTTCACATGTTTAGTTCGATCATGTTGCACCGTATTCTGTGATATCTCAATAGCTGTCTGATTGTCACATTATAACTGCATTGCACCTTTAAGTTCAAATCCCAAAATTTGCAAGAGATTTCTCAACCACAAAAGTTCACAAACCCCATGAGCTATACCTTTGTACTCAGCCTTTGCACTTGAACTTGCTACAACCTTCTGCTTTTTACTCTTCCATGTCATAAGATTACCTCCTATAAAGGCGAAATAATAAGATGGCGATCTTCTATCTGTGATACAACTAGCCCAATCTGCATTTGTAAAACCACACACTTCCAAGATATTGTTGTGCTTAGAAAACATTATTCATCTTCTTGGAGCCTCAAATATTTTAAAATTCTCACAACAACATCCATATGGCTCTTACTATGATTATGCATAAACTGTCAGACTACACTTACTGCATATGCAATATCTGATCTAGTATGAACTAAATAAATCAAATGCCCGACTAATCTCTGATAACGAGTTCGATCAGTAGGAACCTGATTTGGGTCCTCTACTATGTGATGATTCTGCTCAATAGGAGTATCAATAAATTTACAATCCAACATACATGTTTCAGTCAGCAGATCAAGTATGTACTTCCGTTGACACTAAAAGATTACATCTCTCCCTCTGTCTACCTCAATTCCTAAGAAGTATTTGAGGTCACCTAAGTCTTTCACCTCAAACTCAGAAGTATAATTGTACCTCGCCAATCTCAACAGTATCATTGCCAGTAATCACCAAATCATCAACATAGATAATCAGAATACTTATCTTCCCTGGTTGATACTTGAGAAACATAGTATGATCTGAGTTACTCTGTTTATACCCAAACCTAAGCATGGACTGTAAAAACCTTCCAAACCAGGCACGAGGTGACTGCTTGAGACCATACAATGATTTGTGCAATCTACACACAAAGTCACCAGAGAAAGACTCATATATACACCTCTTCATTCAACTCGCCATGAAAGAAGACATCCTTCACATCAAACTGTCGGATAGGCCAATTCAGATTAGCAGCAAGGAAAAGCAAGACACGGATAGTCTTCATCTTAGGCACCGATGCAAATGTCTCATCATAATATATGCCATACGTTTGAGAGAATCATTTTGCCACAAGGCGTGCCTTATACCCGTTCACCGGCCCATCTACATTATGTTTTACTGTGAACCCTCAACTTCTTTCTTTCCCGGAGAAAGAGGTACAAGTTTCCAAGTATTACTCTTCTGCAATGCCTCCATCTCTTCCTCCATCGCCTTTGACCACTTCAGATATCCCAATGCATCATGCACTTTGCTAGTACTAATAAAGCTGATAATTGATTTATAAATGATTCAAATGACTTAAACAATCTCTGGGTAGACACATAGTTGGCTACTGGATATTTTGACATTGCATGAACAGTGAGTTCATACTTTTTGGCTGGTTGACCACGAATAGATCTGATAGGCAATACATATTTTTCAACCTGACTCGCTATCATCAGTGTGTACATACCTCAGAAGGATGATCTTCAGTACCAGGGAGTTGAGGGTCAGGGGTAGCAATGTGAGTGATGAATGAGGGAGTAGTAGTATCTTTGGTAGCAATAGTCGACTGATCGACTAGCAATTTTACTGGTCTATTTGTCTTCATTCTCAGCTGTAACTGAATTTGGCATCTGGACGCCTGCAACTTCTATGTTTCAGATTGATGTGGCGAAAACTTCCACTTGACCCGTCGAAAAACTTTCTGTATGTATTCCTCCTTATTCTGCATGCACTTCATTTTTTTTACCATGATACAACTCTTCAAAAAATGGATTCTCCCCCTGAAGAGTAGTGTCAGTGGATAAAAAATAGCTCATGTCTTCATAGAAGGTCACATCCATATTGATATAATATTTTCGGGTTGGTGGATGAAAGCATTTGTACCCCTTCTGATAGCCGCCATAGCCAACAAAAACACAATTAATTGCATGGGCATCCAACTTAGACCTCTGGTTCTTAGGTATATGGACAAAAACAACACAACCTAAGACATGGGTAAGAAGATTATGGAAGGATGGTATGGAAACATGAGACGCAAGGAACTCAGAAGGAACTTTACCCCAGAGAACACTAGATGGGAGACGAATGATTAGAGTAAAAGAAAAAGACAACTTCAGGGTCCTTACAGATCTTTCCTCGGATACATAGAGTGAAGAACAGAAGAGTTCATTGTATTCATTATTCTCTTCTATCAAATACAAGTTCTATATTTTGATTTGGTATTAGAGCAAAGATCTGTAAGGAATTTGTCTCTTTCTTTTACTTCGATTACTTCTTAGATTAGTTTCTGATCATTAACATGTTACACCCAGAAGTTGGGATTTCAAGGGTTCGTTTCTTCGCTGGAATTTCTGCGTATAGCTACAGAAAAACTGTTTATCCCGGCGCTACAGAACCCGGTTAATGAAGTTTAACCACTCGTTTTGAAGGCGACTTGACGACCTAAAACTTTCATTTAGAGTTCATATCCAAATTCTTTCTTCTTCCGGGTCAAACAACCCTCCAAGTTTCTGACTGGGTGTTGTTGTTGCTGCTGTTTTTTGGTTCGTCGAATTTCATCTATTTCATTGTTTTCGCTGCAATTTCTTCAACAATTATAATGGGTGAAGTTCAGAAGGTTGAGGTGGGTAAAGTCCAGAAGGTTGAGGTCTCTTTCAACACCTCAGATTCTGGTTCTGGATCGTTTGGAGGTACTAAGCTCAATGGTACTAATTTTCAGACATGGAAGAAGATCATGTCTGTTTATCTCCGTGGCATGTACAAGATGGGGCATGTGACTGGAGCAATCAAGATTCCAGATAAATCAGAGAATGAAGCGTATGCTAAGTGGGAAGATGCTGATGGGTATGACAATCTTATTTAGAGCCATGACTGATGATGTGTTGCAGATGGTGGAGGAATATGAAACTGCTAAGACGATCTGGAGGAATGTGAAACTGCTAAGACGATCTGGAAGACGTTGGAGGAATTGTATACCATTGAATCTGATTTTATATAAGTTCATGAGTCGATGTGCAAAGCTGCTAGTATGACACAGAGTAGGCAACCATTGTTTGTGTTTTATACAAAGTTGAAGAATGTGTGAGCTAAAATTGATAAGAAGCGGTCTTGCAAGATCAAGAATCAGGAGGATATTATGTGGCACCAGAAGGAGAAGAAACTCGAGCGGGTTCATGTGTTCTTGAGAGGGCTTTATACAAAGCATAAGAATGCCAAAAGAGAGTTGCTTAGGATGACAGATCTTCCTAGATTTACTACAGCTTTCACATACATCCGCAAGGACGAATCTCAACAAGAAAGTCTACAGAAGGCACGAACAGAAGTTTCAAGCTTAGCGATTCAGGCTAAGGCCCATGTGATTATTCATCACCATACACCTCTTCATCCTCAAATCTCGACCCCACTGGGCCAACATGGCCCTCCACCAGGTTTTTCGAATAAACCTCGTCGTTGTTCCTACTGTGATTAGCTTGGGCATGTCAAGAAGACTTGTTCGAAGCTAAATGGGTACCCTAGTAAACAGGAATATCAACCTAAAGGGAAGGTGGCTGTTCAGATAGTACTTGACCCGAATTTCTATGGAGTAGCCGGTCAGGATCATACTACAAAAACTGCTGCTCCAACTGTTTTGATAGTTGGTCGAGGTAAGATGAATACACCCAACGAGGAGGTGTATGGTGATAAGGAGGCCCATGAGCTAGCCTGAATGGCTAAGCTTGAAACTTCTGTTTGTGCCTTCTGAAGACTTTCTTGTTATAATTCATCATTGCAGATGTATGTGAAAGTTGTAGTCAAGCTAGGAGGATCTGTCATTCTGAGCAACTCTCCTTTGGCACTGCTATGCTTTGTATCAAGCCCTCTTAATAACACATGAACCCCCTCGAGTTCCTTCTCCTTCTGGTACCGCATAATATCCTTCTGATTCTTGGTCTTGCAAGGACGTTTCTGATCAATTTTAGCGTACACATTCTTTAGCTTTGTATAAAACACAGACACTAGTTACTCTATGTCATACTAGCAGCTTTGCACATCAACTCAAGAACTTGCTTAAAATCAGAATCCTTGGTATACAATTTCTCCAATGTCTTCCAGATAGCCTCAGCAGTTTCACATTCATCCACCATCAGCATCACATCATCAGTCATGGATCTAAACAAGATTGTCATCACAAACTCATCAGCATCTTCCCACTTAGCATATGCTTCACTCTCTGATTCATCTGGAGCCTTGATTGCTCCAGTCACATGCCCCATCCTGTGCATGCCACGGAGAAAAACAGACATGATCTTCTTTCATGTCCGAAAATTAGTACCATTGAGGTTGATACCTCCAAACGATCCAGAACCAAAATCTGAGGTGTTGACAGAGACCTCAACTTTTTGGACTTCACCCATTATAATTGTTGAAGAAATTGCAGCAGAAATAACAAAGTAGATGAAATTCGACAAACCAAAAAAAAACAGCAACAACAACACCCAGTCAGAAAATTGGGGGGTTGTTTTGACCCGGAAGATGAAAGAATCTGGACCCGAACTCTGAATGAAAGTTTTAGGTCGTCGAGTCACCTTCAAAAGAGTGGTTAAACTTCACGAATCGATTTCTTTAGCTTTGTGAAAAATAGTTTTTCTGCAGCTGCGCGCAGAAATTTCGGCGAAGAAAAGAACCATTGAAATCCCAACTTCTGGGTGTAAACGTTCATGATCTGAAATTGATCTAAGAAGTAATCAGAGTAAAAGAAAGAGACAAAGTCCTTACAGATATTTGTTCTGATACCAAGTCAAAATATAGAACTTGTATTTGATAAAAGAGAAGAATGAATACAATGAACTCTTTTATTCTTCTCTCTTTCTTGGTTACAACAAATGAAATCCACATCTATTTATACACTCTTGGAGGACAAGGTGGAGGAAATGGTGAGTGTTTGGTGGAGTGGACTGTGGAGAAAAATGGAGCGAATTATGGAGCAAATGGTGGAGCAAGCAAATGTTGACTTTATTAGCACCTCCATCTTCTCTTCTTCGATTACATTATTCAACAAAATCCCGGGTGCATCAGGGTTATACCCTTCATATCTCAGAGCATTTCATATATTTTTTTGCCATTGAGGATTTTGGGTTCCATATCTTGCATACTTATTCTGTGTGAAGAGAAGATGGTGATACAAGTAGATGGTTTGAAGCGAAGGATCGAAGAGAAGGAGAAACAGTTAGCAGCAGCAACCGCCAACAGAGAAAGGGACGATCTACTGTCACCTTCTCGGGTCGATGGTCTGGGAGTTGTGGTCTACCGTCCGCGACGCTGATGGATTTTTTGAGTGCGAGTTTGTTGATTCGATTGAAGCCCATTTCATCTTCTGATTAGATCGTACGACTTTAATTGTATGCTTATCTCTTCAGTATACATCAGATGACTATTATATCAAGATATCTAAACTAGGTTTCTCTCTCTATATATATAATCAATTGTAATGGCTCCTAAAATGATATGATCCTATTGAGTACCGAATAGAAGAAGAGAGTACTTCATCTGAGAGGGTGAGAGAGTTTCACAATTGTAAGCAGCAATCATGTTCTAGTTAGGCTTGAGAGAGAGTCGTGGTGAGAATTGTAATATTCTTGTATCTTCTCTAGTTGAAATAACATCCTGGTTCTTTATCCCCCGGATTAAGGCGAAACCCCACCGAAACAATTCTTGTGTGCTCTGTGTGATTGGTGCCATATAGTTTGCTTGGTGGTTTATGTTGATTGTGTCGAAGACTCAACAAGATCCTCAGTTTTCCTAACAAGGATGAGACCTATTCAGAAACAAGAGCATGCATCTTCCTGTTCAAATCAACTTGACTGAACCCAGGAATTTGAAACATTCCATTCATTCTAATCTCAGTTCGAGTCTTGGCTGCGTCGCCCGTTATCCTACCTACCAAACTTCTAGTCATGCATGTAATACATTGGGAAACTAACATTTTCTAGAATTTCCCGATCACATGCATGCCACCTCATCAATTGCTTATTTACTAAATGAGCAAGTTGGTCATACCCCTTTTCCTATATATATATATATATATATATATATATATATATATATATATATATATATATATATATATATATGCACACACACACACACACTCTAGTATAATGCACGTGCGATGCACGCCTAAAAAATAGTCATTAAATTAAATAAATTGCCCATACCGAAAGATATAGTAAATTATTAAGATAGATCAAATTTTGAGAACACATAAAATCTTCTATAAGGAAATCCAATTTGACGAATATTAATTTGTCTTTTGCTCCATTTTTGTTCAGTGCTCTTCCACCTATGAAGACATGTTCGAAAAGCGTAATGCTATTAATAATTAAAAGTATATATAAATGTTATCATTTATTCATTTCACAATTAAAAGTTATCAGTAAAGATATATTTGAAGAAGATTAGGTGAAATATCCAAAATGCCTTCATAATACATACCTGTAATGCTTTGGAAATTCCCTTTACAGATATTGTATTGCTTCAGATTCTTCATCATTTTTTTTAAAGAACTCTGTTAACATCATTTTTTGCATTCGATCATCAGCAAGTATATTCTCAATTGACTGATGAGCAGAATATAAAACTTGCTATTTGTACGGCAAGTGGATTTGCAATGGGAGAACTGCCGGATACATTCGAGTCATAGGAAAATCGAATATTTTCCAGGCGGCTTCTTGAGGGCATATCCAACGGGCATCAACGACTATGATATTTCATCTGTAAGAATACCTGGCTGGATCTGAAAAGACACACGATCAGGCCTTTGTAAACATACTTATAGATATATTTAATCGAAATTATACTTGAACAAATTTCAACATTAATATGATAATGATATTTTTTCAACAGCCATGGGTTGTAAGGAACCACCCATCTATTATCGATCAGTTGATTAGAGTTATCCCTTAGAGAGATATATCGACTAGTATCTCTTCGGCGATACACAGGATATGAGTTCTCTTATTGCAAAGTTGTAGGAGCAAATTATTTGTAACTCTTTTTTGCATTTTCCGTCTTTCATGCAAGTTGATTTAGGATTCAAATGCCCGCAAGGTCCATGAATCATATGTTTCAACACAATCTTATATAGTTCAGGCTCCACATCCTTATCTGGAATTTTTGCTCTTACTATCCCATCGCAATCATCTGTAGAAATAATTTTATCTCTATCATCGAGAATGATTAATATGTGAGCATGAGGCAACTCACGCTTTTGAAATTCAATGACATATACGTGTGCAATAACTCTCCCAAGTACTCCTCTGTCAAATATATCTTTCTTAAACTCTTCCAGTTTAGAATGAAAAATTCTCATAGTTAAATCTGGCCTGTCTTGTGGAAGCTGCCCAGTAGTAATTCATTGAAAATTTCAAATTATGTCGGATTGCAAGTCATAGTAATGAATAAGTCAGGCTTGCCATATTTTTGCACCAAAGCCATTGCATTTTGATATCTTTGATACATATCTCGGGGACTTCCGACATAAGATGCAGGTAGCATAGTTCTCCGACCCACATTTCCTACAAAAATAACAAATAATGCAACAAATTAGATAGTTAACATGCTTAGAAAATATTATAGTTCTCTAGATCTATATGTAATCAATTGTAACGGCTCATAGAACGATATGATTCTATTGAGTGCCGAATAGAAGAGAAGAGTACTTCATCTGAGAGGGTGAGAGAGTTTCTCCATTGTAAGCAGCAACCAAGTTCCAGTTAGACTTGAGAGAGGGTCGTGGTGAGAATTGTAATATTCTTGTATCTTCTCTAGTTGAAATAATTTCTTGATTCTTCCTCCCTCGGATTAAGACGAAATCCTCAACTGGAACAATTCTTGTGTGCTTTGTGTGATTGCTATGATATAGTTTGCTTGGTGGTTTATGTTGATTGTGTCGAAGACTCAATAAGATCCTCAGTTTTCCTAACAAGAATGAGACATATTCATTGAAGAAACAAGAGCATGCATCTTCCTGTTCAACTCAACTTGTACCCAGGAATTTGAAACATTCCTCTACTTCTAATCTCAATTCGTGTCTTGGCTGCGTTGGCCGTTATCCTACATACCAAACTTCTAGTCTCCGTTCCAGTAATGGTTAAGAATAACTATATATATAGATATGAACAACTTGCTGATTTAGTAAATGAGCAATTGATGATGTGTCATGCATGTAATACATTGGTCAACTAACATTTTCTAGAATTATGTAAAAAAGTGTATCTCTCTAAATTTTCTAGAGAGAGAAGCTCCCCAAAAAGGCCCAAAAACAAAAAAACCCTAGATGTAGAGAGAGTTTGGAGGGGGTGGTGGCCGGGATCTCGCCGCCCCTCCGCGATTGCCGTTCGACGCCCCGCCCCTTTCGCCCTTCACCCACCGCCATCTCCAGCCGAAAACGCAGTCCAAAACCCGGCCGCCGTGACGACGGCGCCTTCAACGAGCTATCCTCCCGATCTGCTCCCCTCTCCTATCTTGGCGCCGAAGTCGGGGACGTCTGGCCTCATGTAATATCCTAAACTTTTATTAATTGAGAAATTGTTGATTTTACGTGTTGTGCACCTACAGATTCTTGTACATATTTTTCTTATAATTTTTTTTATATCTCTTTTATAACATGAACAAACAATTACTTTTCTTTCTTTCTCTTTATTTTCTAAAAAAGCCTATTTTAAAAGCCTAAACTTGTTTTTCTAATTTAAGCCCACCCTAATTAATTAAATGTTTTATTAATAACCCATGAGTCTAAAAACCCACTATTTTGAAGCCCACAAATTAATTAACCTTTTAATTGTTATAACTTGTAGTGTAGACACTTTTAGTAAACAATAAATTAATTTATGATGTACAACTTATTAGGAGGGGTACTAGATGAGGCACGTGCATGCCCTAGTGTGTGCAATGCACACCCCATGGGTGGCCGGATTGTGGCATGGAGAGATGGAGGGAGTGGAGTTGTGTTGAGGGGTGGTTATGTGATTATGGAAGTTACTACAACTTCCTATTTCATCTGGATCCTTGATCTCTAACTCCTTGATTAAATCATAGCCATCTATTCACATCCCAAAAATGTAAAAATACCCCTAGTTTCTTCTCATTAGTACACTAGAAATTATTAAGAGAGAAAAAGATTTAAAGTGAGAAAAGACTGAGAAGTAAAGTGAGTAAAAGATTGAGTGTGCATTTTGTGTGTGTGTCCCTTCAAGTAGAGGCCAACCATTTCACCAAAGGAGCAAGGGAGGTTCGGGTTCCAATCAAGCACAAGGAGGAGACGTATTGGCAACACAATACAGGAGGAGAAGGCTACTTTCGTGCATTCTAGGAGATTCTAGAAGCTTTTCATTTCGTTTTTCTCCAATAGGTGGGTGTTTCTCATGCTTCTAATCTAGATACCATGCTAGGAATGGACGATAGAATTACTAAGGGAAAACTAAGTGAAATTGGCCTCATGTTTGCTTATTTTGAAAAATGATGGTAATTAAGAGAATGTTTGACAATTTGATTGCTAGTTATTAAATTGTGAATGAATGTGCTAAAATCTATCATGTTGCCATGCTATGTTTTTGAAATATACTTTATTGAGAAATTTGTGTTCATGAGATGAAAAATTGATTAAATGCATCTTGTAAGTTGATTGTTTAAATTAAAGCAACACTAATGTAGAAAGATGGAAAATCCAATTCAGCATGATAATCTGTTAATGTGCCTGATTGAGACAATTTGAACAACAACCCATGATGATCAATACAACTGATTCCCCAAATCTACTGTCAAGCTCATGCACAAATGCATCTCAACTAGGAAATTGGTTACTCTCAAACTTGTTTGAAACCATGCTAATGCAGTTCCATCCATGTGAAATGATGGAATAATTAATTTCTCTTTATCTGTAGTGTGATGATACTCGAAAAACTGGTTTGATTTGAATAACCATCCATTCAATTCAACGCATTCAAACCTTGAAAATTGCAACCTAGAGTTTTTAACATCAGCATTAGCATGTTGTTATATAGATCTCAACCTGCGTTGGAGGCATAAGAGCAGGTTGAACTGGTGGGGCTCATTGATTTATCTGTTGATCTAGCTTGCCCTCCAATACTGTGAATCTGGTGATGAAAGAGGAGAACATCGAGTGTTGCTCTCTTAGAGTTGATGCTATCGCTATCAACTGCTCGTCTTGCCTTTTTGTAGATTCATTTAAGGTTGTGATGCTACCTTCGTCTGTTGATGGCGGAGTCTTGTACCATCAGCCATGTTGTAGTTCATGATGAAAGCACCAATTGATACAGAGAAGATCAAGTTCCTACTGGATTAGATGACGTATTTTGGTGTTGCTGTCTTTGTAAATTGTACTATTTTGTTTCGTTAATATCATATTAATGAAGCGATGACGGGGTCATCTTTTATCAAAAAAAAAAAAAAAAAAATCGAGAACAATAAAAACAGAAGATTGAAAATGGAGAACTCAGAATTTCTTAGATGAAGATAAGGAGAATACAGGAAAATTTGAAAAAAAAATTACATCAATGTCTAATACATTTCTCTGTTCCATTCCCTTCCTTTATAGCTCTCTATCCTGCCACATTTTGATCTGCTAACGAGACATCAACTTGTGTCCTTGGCTGTAACAAACTTCAATTTTTTTTTGCAGGTGCATCATCCTCGGAGTGCGCATGTACTAGTGCCTGTATCTAATAGTTGGCTAGATATTTGGGCCACCTCACACTTCGACTGGCATGCTGTTGGGTTTATTTGAATCATGGCCCAATGCATCTTTCGCTATTGTATCATCATATCTTAGTACGAAAGAAAGACTTCCATTACCTTATACTAAGCTCTTTCTTTCAAAGAAAGAAAAGTTTGTATATTTAGGCTATATTTAACTTTGTCTTTTAGTGAGAAGTGGAACCCAATACATTTATATTATATGTTTGGTATAAAAACTCATGTATATCTATCATATTGCTTTCTTATATAAGATTACTCCTTTGTCTTAAAAAGTTGTTATCACACATGTTATTAGGAATAAATATATTTAATTGCAAATTTTCTTAATAAGTAAAAATACTTTTGAAAAGGTGAAAGCATAATTTAGGGGCTTTGAAAAAAAATGTTAAAAATAACCCCATAAGAGCATCTGTAGTCGTTCTAGTCCAAATTTTGGGTATTTGGTATATAGGAAAGAAAATTTTGAATTTGAGCTGTAGTTGTTCTAACCCAAATTTTGGGTTTTCAAAATTTTAAATCAACAGACGAAAGATAATGTCTCGTCCCATTTTTTTAAAATTTAGAAATTGAACGAACGATATATGATTTCTCGTTTCTTGATTAAATTTTTTTTAAGCGAACGGACGGGAAAAATTTCCCGTCCAGAATTTTTTCTTCTTTGTGGGACGCGTAATCATTTACCATCCGAATGTTTTTATTTTGTTTTAATTTGTGGGACGCGTAATCATTTACCGTCCGACAGTTTTTTTTTTATAAAAAATTTATGGGGCGCGTAATCATTTATCGGCCAAGGGTTTTTATTTTGTTTTAATTTGTGGGACTTGTAATCATTTATTAGCATCTTAGTTTTTTTTTTGTTTTAATTTGTGGGACGCAGAATCATTTACCGTCCGTGTTTTTTTTTTGTTTAAATCGATCGGAAGAAAGATGATCTACAGACATAAGATTGATTGAACAGACGAAAGATCTTTCGTTGACTATTTTTTTCAAATTCCTATTTCGTCTTCTAAATATAGCAGTGCACTATTCATAAAAAACCCAAAATTTGAGTATATAGGCAACGACTACAACACTTTTTTTTTTTTTTTTTCTTTTTGGAAAATTTGTCAATTAAGCCACCGACTAGAAGCTTTAATGATTCCCATTTAAAAGAAGAAAGCTCCTAGCGTTTTTCCAGCACATTAAACCCCCTTTTTTCATTAAATTTTGAATACTCCATTAAAACTTAATTGTAAATGTTCATTTTGTCAATTTCTTTAATATTTAAAACATCTATTGCTTTTGCCATCCTTCTTAGAGCATCCACAGTCGTTTTTCTCATTTGGTATAATATGGCAGCTACAGTAATAGCAAATACGATCGTTCACTGCAGTCGTCGTTTGCTATATTTTTTCTATTTTTTAGAGAGACGGGGTATCATACCCCGTCCGATCGTTTCAAATAAATTAAAATAACTTAATTACTTATTATCTATTAAACTATATTAATTAACTAAATTAAATAATATAAAACTAACTAAACCTAATTAATATACTAACTAAACCTAACTTATATACTAACTAATCCTAAATATACTAACTAATCCTACTTTCCCAGCATTAAATGCTCCCCACCCATCATGGACGGGGTATCATACCCCGGACGGGGTATGTGTCCCCGTCCCATACTTTTTTTATTTTTTTTTATTTTTTATTTCCTATCGTTACATCGTAGCCGTTCGATTTATTAAAAAAATAAATAAATAAATAAAACAAATAAAAAAAAAAAGAGAGAGACGGGGTTTGATACCCCGTCCGGGGTATCATTCCCCGTCCGACCTTTTTATAAAAAAAAAATAATAATAAAATAGGAGAGACGGTATATGATCGTCCGTCTGATACGATTAAAAAATTATTATATCCTTCGGACGGTATATGATTCCCCGTCTCCTATATTTGAGAATTCTTACTTTCGTTTCTCAAATTTGAGAAACAATTTTGAGACGAATGGAAAAAATGGCAATTATAGCAAACGAGTGCAGCGCACCGTTTGCTATAATATGGGAAAATGAAAAAAATAGAAAACGACTGTGGATGCTCTTAGTTCTCATTTCTTTTTCAAATTTGCAAATCCATCATTTGTCATAATTCATAATCTCTTTTTTCAAACTTGCATATTTATTTTTCAAACTTGCAAATGATGGGTTTGCATGTTTGAAAAGCTAGTAAGAAGAATATAAAAACAACATATGTTGTAATGATTAAAGAAGGGGGCAAAATAGACATTTTACAATTGAATTTTAATGAAATATTCAAAACTTAACTAAGCGGGAATAAAAGTTTGGGGGTTTCCTGATTTAAATGGAAAAATAGAGGGTTTGTTGATTTCTCCCCACAACTTTTAATTAAGCTTATCAAACACATAATTTATGTCTAAAAATGCTTTTAGGACCAAAAGCCATCTCCGAAAGCAACTCTAAATAGAGTCTAAAATTACAAACGAAAAATTCCCAATTTTTTTACAAAAATACAACAAAAACAAAGCTAAGAATTTTTTATATGTCATTTTTCGAAACTATTTGCAGAAAGATGATAGCTGTCAAAGTATTTGCATTCGTAGACTCAACAACTAAACTCGCCGTTCCCAACGACAAGTTTAGTTGTTTCATGCTCGTCGTTGGAACACGGACGAGTGTCGCTTTTTTTTAGATTCTCACCCAACGGCGAGTTTAGTTCAAATTTTAATGAAGACTCATCGTTCCCAACAGCGATGATATTTATACTAGACTTACTGTTAGGAATATCGAGTTTAGTTCAAAATTTTTAATGAAGACTCGCCATTCCAACGGCAATGACATTTACACTAGAGTCGCTGTTGGGAACGGCAAATTTAGTTTTTAAAAATTCTATGGAGTTTTTTTTTGTGGAAAATTTATTAAGTCCAACAAAGTGTTTCACTCTCTATGAAATTTTCTACATCTTCATTTTTCCTAACAGCGAGTCTAGTATAAATGTCATCGTTGTTGAGAAATGCGAGTCTTCATTGAAAATTTTGAACTGAACTCGCCGCTGGGAACTGCGTGTTTCTCAAAAAATTAGCACTAAACTCATCGTTGAGAACGACGAGTTTAGTTGTTGAGTCCACGAGCGCAAAGACTTTGTCAATTGTCCTCTTTCTGCAAATAGTTTCGAAAAGTGGCATAATAAAAAAGGGTAATTTTGAAAAAAACCCTTTTGAACTATCTTCTTTATGTAGAAAACCTCACTAAACTTTTTTTTGCGCAGAAAACTATACTCAAGTATTGTTGCAAAAAGCTCACTCCGACGGCGTGATCTTTCTTCTAAAGTTGAGAGATGTTTTTTTGACAATAATGAGAAAGATGAATGATGTTTTTCTGAACCAACTTGCAAAGATAAATTAGGTTATCTAATACAGGCAGAAAAGTTAGGTGGGGTTTTTTTAAAATATACTTCAGAAGATTTTTTTGTAACCATATACTTGAGTGTGATTTTTTACATAAAAAAAACTCAGAAAGATTTTCTACATAAAGGAGATAAAGGAGATAGTCCCTTCAAATTTAGTCTAAAAAAATTTCCAAAGCTAAAGCCCTCATAAAAAATTCACGCTCAAAGAAGGGTCCTCTTTGAAAAGATCAAATTAACCCTTAAACCCTAAATCACACACACCCCCATTCCATCCCCCCCCCCCCCAAAAAAAAATGGCGTCTTTCGCCCTCTCCAACTCCTCCCCCAAAACCCTAATCCTAATCCGCTCCCCCGTCTCCCTCCATGCCTTCTCCACCTCCGCCGCCGCCGCCGCCGCCGCCGCATCGGATCCCATTTCAAACCCCGATCCAAACCCAACCCCGGATCAAAACCGCCCGCTCCGCCAGGACCCGACCGCCGCCGCCACCGCCTCCATAACCAAGATCATGCACCGCCGGCCGTGGACAACCCAGCTCCAGAACTCCATCCGCTCCATCGTCCCCACCTTCACCCACCCCCTCACCCTCTCCCTCCTCTCCTCCCTCTCACAAACCCCCAACCACTCCCTCCAATTCTTCCGCTGGGTCGAGAAGACCGGCTTCCGCCACACCCAGGAAACCTACCAGGAAATCATCTCCATCCTCGCCCGCAACTCGATGCTCAACCACGCCCGCTGCCTCATCCTTGAGGACATGCCCAAGCGCGGCATTCCCCCGAGCGAGAAGAACTTCGCAGACTTGATATTCGGGTACGGGAAGGCCGGAATCCCGCAGGAGGCCGTGAAGCTGTTTCAGAAAATGCCTGATTTGGCTGTGGAGAGGACGGCATTGTCGTATGACGCATTTTTGAAGGCGATTTTGAGATGCGGGAGGGTGAGCATGGCGAAGAGGGTTTTTAATAGGATGATTAGCGACGGGGTGGCTCCAGCTTTGTCTACATATAATACTTTGATTTGGGGGTTTTGTTTGAAGAATAAGATGGAGACAGCGAAGAGGATGTTTGAGGATATGAAGGGGAGAGGGGTGGAGCCGGATTTGGTTACGTATAATACGCTGCTGAATGGGTGGGTGAAGGGTTGGAGGGTGGAGGAGGCGGAGAAGGTGTTTGAGGAGATTGGGAATGTGGGTTTGGTGCCGAATGTGGTGAGTTATAATTTGATGATTAAGGGGTATATGGGGAGCGGGAGGGTGGACGAGGGGTTGAGGATGTTTGGGGAGATGAGGGAGAAGGGGATGAGGACGACGGAGAGAACTTACGCGGCAATGATGCCTTGGCTTTGTGATGACGCGAGCAAGACGGGGGAGGCGAAGAAGGTGTTTGATGAAATGGCGGAGAGGAAGATGACGCCCAAGGATAAGGATAAGTCGGTGTTTTTGAGGTTGATTGCGAGTATGCTTGAGTCGGAGGATTTGGATGGGGCGGTGGAGGTTCATAGGGCGATGGGGCAGTTTAGGGGGGTAAGGGTGGATTCGCGGTATTTTGGTCTTTTGATTGAAGGGTTGTGTAGAGGGGAGAAGTTTGATAAGGCGGTGGAGATTTTGGATGAGCTTCTTGAGAAGGAGGTGCTTGCTCCGCTTGATAGCGAACCTTTGGAGCCATCGGCTTATAATCCGATTATTGAGTATATGTGTGCCAACGGCTCTACTGCCAAAGCCGAGGCGTTGTTTAGGCAGCTGATGAAGAGGGGAGTGGATGATAAGGTAGCATTTAATCATCTGATTCGAGGACATGCCAGGGAAGGGAAGACCGACTCTGCTTTTGAGATACTAAGCATAATGACTCGACGTGGGGTTGAGTCTGATTCGGATGCTTATGTACTTCTCATCGAGAGCTTCCTGAACAAGGGAGAGCCGGCAGATGCGAGGACCGTGTTGGATGGTATGATAGAGCAAGGGCACTTACCCAGCCCAGCTCTCTTCAGATCAGTAATGGTGGGTCTTTTGGATGACGGGCGAGTGCAAACAGCTAGTAGAGTGATGAAGACTATGATAGAGAAGGGGATTAAGGAGAACATGGACATGGTTCAGAAGATTATCGAAGCTCTTCTCATGAGAGGTCATGTTGAAGAAGCACTTGGAAGGATTCAACTGATTATGGCGAATAACTTGGCTCCTGATCTCGACAGCTTGGTGGTTAATCTATGTGACAATGAGAAACCCATTCCGGCATTGAAGCTTATGGACTTTGGGTTGGATAGAGATCGTGATTTTGCATTTGAAAGCTATGATAGGTTGCTCGGAGCACTCTCCGATGCTGGGAAGGTTCTGCCTGCTTATTCTATACTATCCAAGATTCTTCACACGAAGGGATCTGTTGTGGATAAGAAGGGTTGTGAAACTGTGATTCAGAGCCTCATTGATCAAGGGAACACAAAGCAAGCAGACATATTGTCGAGGATACTATCAGGGAGGGTGGTGTCAGATATGCCAAAGCGAGGTAAGAAAGCAGATGTAGATGCATCATGTTGAAGAGTTTTGTTTTAGGAAATGTTGTTTTGGTTCTTTTTTGTAGTTCTTGTTTGTTTGATAAAGAGCGAGAAATGCTCCTTGAAACCAGAAGTGAGCACCTACCTACCTGTTGCTGGTGGGTTCAAAAGATTCATGTAATCTTCACTGGTGTTTACTTTACTTCCACCCTCGATATTGAACTCAATGTTTCAATCAGTGGCTTATCCGCTGCGTTCCAGAGTTTTGTTCCTTGATTTAAATTTATAATCAAACTTTTTTTGTAATTGAGGTATCAAATTATGGAGGATGGATTGATAATGTTATATGAACTTTGAGGATGCGATTACTTTGATGGGAAAAAGTCTCAACTAGTTAGTACATTCTTGGAGTGTTCTATGATTCTGCCGTAGTTTGCATGATATATATATTTATCCAGAGTAGATGTTCATCTTGTCTGCGTAGCAAAATTTTTAGATGTGAAAACCTGTAACTACTACAGCAATATAAAGTAATGTACTGAAAAGTTCCTCCAATTTTGGGAGTTGAGAGACTAGGACTAACTAGTTGTCCTTCCTGATAGTTCATTTTTGCTATGTTGAATTTTGCCCTCCTTCAGCATTTTTGCAACTTGCATCTCAATCTTAGTTTTCTGAAAATGTGGATATTTGTATGGTCTTACATTGGTTGGTTTTGATCTTGGAACGAGGTGAATCGATGATCATAATCTACGCTAGGAGGCATTCCAGAAGGCTCATGAAAAACTGGTTCAAATTGATGCAAAATTCAGTTGAAGATACTCAGGTAACTCCTAATTTGCAGTGGCTTTGTCATCTAATATCAAGTGGAAGTATTGTGCAATGGCTGCAGTGGAGACATCCCTCTTTAGCTAGTGCAGATTGAGTTGTGTAGAAGAGTTTGCTTGCCCCCCTTGTAGGAATACTTGCTGATTATTCACATAAAAAGACATTGTACTTTGTTTGTAATCAGTTGTGACTGACTCCAACCCCAGTACTACTTCACTTCCATGTATATGCAGCACATAAAGGTCAAGGTGAAACAAATTTCCCTGCATAGATATAGGAACAAACAAGCATTGTCCCTGGCAATCTAATGTAGCTCCATTGCCTATTAGATGCCCCAAATTAATGATGCCCCAAATTTTAATAGTTAATATCATATTAATGAAGACCATCTCCAACGGGACTCTTCAAATCCCCCAATTTCGCTAGAATAGCGAAATTCTCCCAAAATTCGTCTCCAACGGCCTCGCCATTTTGATCGCCATCCTGGCGAAATCGAATCCGCTCGCAATCCGCTCGCCAAATCTGGCGAGCTGATTTTCGCTCGCCAAAGGTCGTCCTCAAATTTTCCCGCTCCCAAATTCAGGTATTCCATTTAGATCTCCCTCTTCCTCTCTGTCTCAAATCCTTGTCAAGATCAGATTTTTTTTGAGTCTGGGGGTTCGTTGTCTAATGATGGAGTTTTGATGGCGAGAGGGGGAGGGGGACAGAGATGTGTGGCTGATGAGTCACTTGCGGAGTTCCGGCGGAGTACCGGGAAGAGGGTGATTCTTTCTTGACTCCTCATTTGTAGCTTCTATATCCACCAATAACCCTTGAGCCTGTTTGTTTGTTCCAGTTCACTGTCTTCATTCATTCATTCATTTACTCCTATTTTTCATGATGCATTCTCATGCTCGGTATCTCATGCTGCATTCTCACATCATGCCTAAGCATCTTCCTGATATCTAAGTTCTAATAAAAATATTGATGGATTATAATCCTGATTTGGTAATTTTGTGCCCTTATTTATGTTTTCACTCATCACCAGGTGATGGCAATTTTGTGATTATTCAGACATAACTTAGAATGATCTGAGTTGGAATAGGTTAACAAATTGTAGCATAATGAGACTTACTCTTAATTCATGATGACATGTTGTATAAGAATTAAGAAATTCATCTTTATTGACTGTACAAGCCTTTTTAAAAACATTCTGACACATACCCACTATTTAAAAACATTAGTTGCACAATGTTTAGGACGTTTCAGTACTGAATGCAATGGATAAAGATTGGATAGTTACATCTTTGAGAAAGTCATATGAAACCTTTTAAACTAATATATTCCTGTTGATAAACTCTGTGGAATGTCATGCTCTGCTAATTTTGTAGGGAGAAAACACAGTATGTTTTACTATATATTGTGTAACTTGAATACCAGATTCATTGTGTGAAGGTTTTGACATTACTGGGCTCACTGGAGAGGAATGTGCTAACATGTTGCAAGATAGACTGGCTGGTTCGGTTGCCGATTCTAGAGTTCTTCGTGATGCATTATCAAGAAGAAATGGATTGATAGTTCCCAAAGGTATTATCAAATTCATTTGTTTTTACTGATAATGTATATGTATACATTAATAACCAATTGATATCATTTTATTGGATTGTTGAGATGCTTATCTGTTCGTAGATCTGGCATTATTATCTGGTTATAGCTAGTCAAAAGCATATTAATACATACTGTATCTTTTATAATTAAGAACACCATTGTGCTTGTTCTGTGAATGCTTTCTTTGAAGCATGATTTCATGGATCCTAATCTTACATCAGACTAGTTCAGAAGGCAATTCATTGGATGTAGATGATATTAACATGATGCAAGAAAGAACAGATGGTTTGCAAGTTAAGGGGCCCTGGACTGTAACCAAATAACAATAAATATTAGACCTGATAGGATATTCTGAGCTCTATAGTTATGATAGAAGATATAAGCCTTAGACTTGAGCTGGTACAACTAATGAATTGACTTTCTTCTACAATGTATCGTCAGTTTTATCAAGTAAAATTGATCCGGCCCAATTTCAATACCATGGCTTCATCTCTCAACTCAAAATGTCAAGAGACAAGAGAGTCCATAGATTGCAAAGCCAGTTATGGATTACAAACATCAAAGAGATGAAAATCAAGAGGATTTTAGATTGTCAAGATCAAAGAGAAAAACAAGCAGAACATTAAAGATGAAAATCATGAGAAAGCTTATCTCTAGATTGTCAGAAGACTTTGCTGAGTGGTCAGGAGCTTGATCATTAGGATTCATGCCTTCAGGAGAAAGCGACTCTAGTACATACCCAAATTTACACCTCTCATCAATCAATAGGAACACTTGCAGTATGATTATATAATCAGTTCAGTATATATGGTAAGTTTGCATTAATTATATATGATCAGTTTAGTTTATGCTTGCTATAGAGGAAGAGATATATGCTTGTATCTTTCCCATCACCAACTTACATGGTGATATACTTACTTCATTGATATACTTACTTCAAATTTTATACTTACTTCAAAAACTAAACATGAGAAAATATTTTATACTTCAAATAACAGAGAACTAACATCTCACTGCAGAAAATATTTTAATTTCTTCCTGAGAAAGTGTTCTGGATACAAACTAATACAAAATATTCTTTCAACATGAGAAGAAAGATTGTGGACTTTACAGAATATCACTTCCTATCAAGGCTACCAACTACGAAACAAAAAAGCTGGAAAGTATACAAATCAAGTTAGGAATAACGCAAGCATTTGTATACTATTTGTCTGTTTACTTACTGATATACATTTTGTCTGTTTACATTTTGTTTGTTTACTTAAGATTTATTTAGTCTGATTACTTACTGATATACAGTTTGTCTGTTTACATTTTGTTTGTTTACTTAAGATTTATTTAGTCTGATTACTTACTGATATACAGTTTGTCTGTTTACTTACTGATATACATTTTGTCTGTTTACATTGAGGTTAAGTTACTGATATACGTTGAGGTTAAGTTACTGATATACATTTTGTCTGTTTACTTAAGGTTTATTTAGTCTGTTTAAGTTATTGATATACATTGAGGTTAAGTTACTGATATACATTTTGTCTGTTTACTGATAAGTACTTAATTTTCTACATTTCGCTTTTGTACCTACTTCACTGATATAAATCTAGTACTTAGAAGTATCAGATATTTATAAGTATCAGATAGTATCAGATAGTTATATCAGATATTTATATCTGATATAACACATTTACCCTATATTTTAGATTATCTGATAAGAGGAAGTGTGAAGAGATATCTGGAAGGAGATAATTGATATTGAGAGAGGTGGAAGTTTACCAATCAGTTTAGTAGTTTTTTCTGCATTTACTTAAGTGATACTATTAATGATTGCACAAAAGTATAGACTCTAGTAGCAAAGTTTTTTGTTTGGATGGATATATCTTTCTTTCTCCAACTTTAAAGTTATGACATGCTTATTTTCTTGGACTTGTACAATTATAGTGGGTGACAAAGTCAATTTTGTGTCTTGTTACATTCGAGTTCTAAATCTCCCCCCTTCTATTTTCTTGGTTGTCTGCAAGAGCTTGCATTGCAGAAACTTCAAATCTTTACATGATTGCAACATGTTATACTGAATTTCTCAATAAGTTCCCCCGTTTTGAAAAGAATATGTTCTTGACACAAACAGATTGTCAATCGAATCAAAGTCAAAGATATGCAGAAACTTCAAATCTTTTTGTATGAGTATCCAAGCCTTGGGCAAGCATCGTTTTCGTTGGAATTGGCCAAGGCTGGTCCTGTGAGTAAGCTATTGTCAGATATGATAGTATACGGTAGCTTAAAAGATGCATTAAATTTTTTTACATGATTGCAACAATTTCAGTTAGTTTTTTTTTTTCAACCCTTGCTTGTAGTTTTGTCTCTTCGGGCACTAGTTCCTTTGCCCTTGTGGAATTCATTGTATGTGAAGTATCAGGTCATCTTGAATTGTCATGCAGTTAAATCCTTATGACATCATCTATAAATAGTGTCCACAGAGTATCTGAATTCTCAACCTCTATGCGCATTTAGTCGACCCTGCAATTCTTTACACATTAATGAGGCATACTTGTGCGTGTTATACGTTTTTTTTGATTCAATTGATTAATGGTATAAACCATAGCATTCATTAATTTCAAGTTTTCCACTGCTTTCTGAAAGTGCGAGATTATTTTTTCTCCTCTTTGGCTATTTCATACTGTTGTTGCCAGAGGAAGATTCTCCTTACCTGCTCCATCATTGCCCCATGATCGTCATGTATGATTTAATAACTTGTGGTTTCTTGAATATCTTTGTTTACAATGATCTTAAAATGGGCCACATTGGGAAAAATCAAGAAAATCAGGTACATCATGGTATCCAAAAAGATGTTATTGAAGTTTCTGATTGTTGATGCTGAAATATCAATTCTAAAGCTGAGGGGGCTGGTTCTTAAGCAATTGAGGCTGACCCATTCTCGACTACTCTGAAGTCAACTGCTGCATTGTCTGCGCATCAACATGAATATATCAATGGGATTCTCTTTGTTTCTTCTTTCCATACTGCTTATGAGAGAAATGAGAATACTAATGAGGGTGATTCGTTGGTGGTGATTGATCCCTCATGTCTTTCTTTTTCATGCTCTACATACTTTTTCTTATTGTAACTATTTATTCGTAAATAAAAATTAAAAGATTTATGGCTATTAGATACATTGCTTTGGACTGCATTTCCATGCTTATGATCGTCGTCGTTATGATATGATATGAAAATAGGCTCGTCCACAGATGAATGGCTCAACTAAAAGATCGACAAAATTCAACTCCACGGGAACATCTGTTGATCTTATGCTGAATTTTTTTGGTGTATTCTTGTTATTAATTTTCATGTTCTGTTGACCTGTAACTCCTGAGATCAAGTAACCAGTGCAGATTGACCTTGATTAAGTTTTGCCTTCATTTGTGGTGGTTGCTATAACTGATGGTGAAGTTAGAGAATCCATGGTTATAGCTGGAGTCGATGCTTTAGGAGATGTATATACAGCAGCATTTTGATCTTGGTTGATTTCGATCTCTCTTCCTATACAGGAAAATGCATTTTGAAATAGTACTAGTACTTAGTGCTGTATTGCTAGTAGTACAGATCGCATGACTCTTCTCTTCCGTAATGGATGGTCGGTCATGTACATTAACCTCCCTCTTCCTTTGTGCTAGAGATAAAAATAAAATAAAATAAAATTGCGAGACAGTAAATAGTACACTAAGTGTAATGATAAAGTTTCTTCGTTGGGATTTTTAGTTTAACTGATAAGAGAAGTCCAGTCGTCGGGAGGAGCTCCATCTTCAATGCACAGGGCCTCCGGAAAGTCTATGCCCAGTTTCAATAGGACTTCGATCAGGACCGTGCGGTCGAGACCTTCGAAGGATGAGGAAGCCAGCTTTGATAGGGCATCAGCCTGGACGTTCTGTTCCCGGAGGATCCTTAAAACAGCCGACTCGTCGAAGGACGTCAGTAGGCGTTGGACAATGGCTTAGTACCTGACCATTCGATCGTCACGGGCTTCGTACTCCCCGGTGATCTGGTTGACCACGAGCTGGGAGTCGCTAAAAGCCCTGATCTGTCTGGCGCCGGCCTGATGAGCTAGGGTGAGCTCGGCGATCATGGCCTCGTACTCGGCCTCATTGTTGGAGGCCGGAAAGTTGAGACAGAGGCAGTACCGGAGAAGAAAACCATCTGGGCCTCGCAGAATAATGCCCGCTCCGCTACCCGCCTCACAGGAGGAGCCATCGACGTAAACTTCCCACGTCTGGTCGGCCTCCTGACTTGCGGGATGCTCGGAGATGGTGCATTCCGTGATGAATTCTGCGAGGGCCTGACCTTTGATGGCTGTCCTGGGTTGATAGCCAATGTCATACTGGCTGAGCTCGATCGACCATTTGACGAAGCCAAGAAATTTTCCCGAGGAGACGCCGAAGGCACACTTTGCCGGATTGAGCCTCATGTTGTGGGTTCGAAGGACCCCAAAGGCCTCCTCTAGGTCGGTGACGTGATCGTGCCCCCGCTGGCTCTTGACGAGCATGTCATCGACGTACACCTCCATGTTGCGCCCGATTTGCTATTTGAAGACCCGGTTGACGAACCTCTGGTAAGTGGCACCGGCGTTCTTCAGCCCGAAGGGCATGACCCTGTAGCAGTACAGCCCCTGGTCTGTGACGAAGGACGTCTTGGCGATGTCGGGCGGGAACATCCGGATCTGGTTGTAGCCTGAGAAGGCATCCATGAAGGATAGAAGCTCATGACCCGATGTCGCGTCGATAAGAGCATCGATGCTGGGAAGGGGGAATGGATCCTTGGGGCACGCCTTGTTGAGGTCCGTAAAATCTATACAGATCCTCCAGCTCCCGCTCGCCTTCTTGACCATGACGACGTTCGCCAGCCACTCTGGGTAGCTGACCTATTGGATGAAGCGTGCGGTGAGGAGCTTGTCGACTTCCGCATTTACTGCCTGCTGTCGCTCCGGAGCAAACTTACGTCGCTTTTGGATAACCGGCTTTGACCCGGGGATCACGCTGAGTTTGTGCATGATGAGATCCTCGGAGATACCGGGCATGTCAGAAGGCTTCCAGGCGAAGAGGTCGACATTGCGACGAATGCAGCTGATGAGGGCGGACTTGAGGTGAGGAGTGAGGGAGCAACTTACTCGAAAATGTTTTGACGGGTCCCCCGTCTCGAACGACACATCTTCTAGTTCGTCCGCCTGCTCGGGCTCCGGCTGGGTCCTCTGGGGCTGCATCTCGACGGCGTCGAGGGGAAGCACGCCGCTCCCGATCGCTGTCATGTAGCAGGAGCGAGCAGCTTCCTGGTTCCCTCGGACAACCCCTACCCCAGTGCTGGTAGGGAATTTCATCTTCTGGTGGTAGGCCGAGGGGACAGCCTGGAGGGAGCAGAGGCCCGGGCGACCGAGTATCGCATTATAGGCCGCCCTGACATTTACAACCATGAAGTCCATGGATTCGGTTCTTTGGTTCGGGGTCGTACCTGCCGTGACGTATAGGGTGACGATCCCCTCAATTGTTACAGGGACGCCCGAGAATCCGTGCAAGGTGTACCCCGCCGGCTTTAGCTTGTCGCGGGAAAGCTTCAAATTCTCGAATGCTTCGAGGAACAGAATGTTTACCGAGCTCCCGTTGTCCACAAGGATTCGCCGAGCATCGAAGTTTGCCATGCTGAAGTTGATGACAAGGGCGTCGCAATGAGGGAGCCGTACTCCCTCCAGGTCCTCCCCCGAGAAGGAGACAGGGAGTTGCTGGATCTGGGGGGGAGAGGACCCTGGACGGCGTTGACATCCCGGATGAACGCCTTGCGGGAAGTGTTGGACTCTCCTCCCATGGGCCCCCCGTGGACGCAGTGTAGTATGGCTTGACCCTCAGGCTCATCAAGCTCTTGTTCTCGCTCGAGGAGCTGCCGGGGAGCGCGAGGAGGAGGGGGAGCCCTCCTGTTCCTCGTGTCCCTCTGTCCCCGAGCTTCCTCCCGCTGGTACTCCCGGAGGTACCTCCGCTGAATGAGGGCCTCGATCTCGTCTTTCAGGGCGCGGCAGTGATCAGTGTCGTGCCCGTTGTCCCGGTGAAAGCGGCAGTAGAACCGCTGATCTCTCTACTTGTTGTGTTGTTGGACGGACGAGGAGGGTACTGGATGAGGTCCCTGTCCTCGATCGCTAAGAGAATTGAGGACACATTTTGAGTCAGCGGAGTATATCTCTCGAAGCGAGGGACCGGAGGGACCTTCTTCATGGCGCCTGCGTCCCTCGGAGCCTTTTTTGCTGGCTCGGCTTCTTCGGCCTTCCGCTTTCCCTTCCCGGGGGCCTCCCTGGACTCTTCTGGGTTTAGAGCCTCTTCCGCCCTGATGTACTTTTCGACCCTGTTGAGGAGGTCGGGAAAATCGGTGGGGGGTTTCTTCGCCAGAGAGGCCTTCAGCTGTCCATGAAGGACGTTGTGCCGAAATGCTGCTGAGGCGACGCCGGGGTCGAGGGAAGAGACCGACCTAGCCTCAGCGGTGAACCTCCGGACGAACACTCTGAGCGACTCCCCTTCCTTCTGCCGGAGTCCAAGCAAAGAAGCACTTGTCCTCTCGGCCTTCCGGCTGGTGACAAAGTGGGCAAGGAAATTGCCCTCCAGTTGATCGAAAGAATATATGGAGCCGAGGGTGAGCTTGGAAAACCATTCCCGAGCCGGACCCCGAAGGGTGGCGGGGAAGGCTCGGCACAGCAGGGGATCCGAAGCGCTGTGAATCATCATCAGGGTTTTGAAACCCTCCATGCGATCAGCAGGATCTCCCTCGCCGTCGTAGGTCTCAAACTGAGGGGGTCGGAAATTACGGGGTATTTCCGCTTGGAGGATGAGGGTGGAGAAGGGGGGTCGGACAGGTCTGAACCCCTGAGCCGTTCCGGGACCGCCGTTGCCGAAGTGGTCGAGCCGGTCCTTCATCTCATGGAGGCGCTTCAGGATGACCTCGTCATACTCCGGCGGGATTGTCGAGGGGCGTGACACGCTGGCCTCGGCATCCGACCTGGTGTGAGAGCGGCGGGCGTCTTTCTTGACAGGGGCCCCGCGGAGGGCCCCCAAGATTTCCTCCCGGAAGTCCTGGAACTCCTTTTGAGTGACCGTGGCTCCTTCGGCATGGTCCGTTCGAACCGAAGGTTGTCGTCCGACACGGCTGAGCGCTGGCCTCCGCCCTTGGGACGGTAGTTTCGGATGGTTCGGGGCCGAGTTGGAAGCGGCCCTTCCCCTGCTTTGGCTAGCCTGATGGTTCACGATCACCCCCCGTAGGTCGGGTAATACCGGACGGGAGGTGCTTGGCCGGGGTTCGCGATCGTCCCCACCGTGGTTGGATGCATGCGCTTCGGCGACGGCACCCGGCGGGGGCAGGTCCTGCCGACGCCCGGAGGTCGTTGCTCTGGTGGCTTTGGGTGCCATGAGAGCTCGGACTGTCGAGGTACCGTTGACGGCTGAGCTAGGGTCGGCATCTGAAGCAGAGGTTTCCCACAGACGGTGCCAACCTGATGCGGTTTGTTTTTGGGAGGCGTGTGGATGCACCAGGTGTGAGTTCTTACTCGATTTGTATTTGAAGGAGGAAGCTCCTACTCAGGCGACCCTCGACCGGGCGAGCGGTACCGGTGACAGGCTGGAGTGAGGCGAGGCTGGATGCTCGGCTCGGATCAGGAGGCTCGGATCCGAGGTCTCGTGTACCTGCAAACGGTCTAGGAACACCGGGGTTGGTCCCGGTGGCAGACCCTCCGACGATCTAGTTAGTCTCTGAGAGAGAGTAGCAGTAACTAGGGTTTTTTGGAAGAAAGATTGATTACCTGCAGACAGGGGGAAGGGTCTGGTATTTATAGGGGAAGTCAAGCGGGTCCAGACTCGTTTGGGGCCGGGTCTGGACCCGGTTACCCGAGTGGCTGAAGCGGGGGAAAGCCGGGCGGTATAGGGCTGACGTGGCAGACACCCGAGCAATTTTGGGGCTGACGTGGCAGAGCTCCGGGCAGTTTTCCGGCGCTGACATGGCAGATCTGAAGGATCAGAAGAAGCGTGTAACCTGAGGGGATCCTGTGGCCCAGGACGGGCCATGTCATTCCGGACCCATATCACATACTTAGTTTATTGATATACTACACACTCTTGCACAAACTTGCTAATATCTTTCGACATATCTAGGCACTACAATTCTTTTTTTGTTGTTGTAAAGAATGATGCCCTCTCTCAGCTCATAATCTATTTATAACACTACATTGCCTTGTAGTTTAGCTAGCAATTGACTGCATACCTGGTCATGCTTGTATTCTTCTTTGATTCTATCCAAAAGTATCAATCTTGGACTTGTTACTGTTGTTTCTTGATAGGATTCCATCTTAGTTGTCTTGATAATGCATCTGCAGCTGCATATGCATTCAATTTTCCTGGCTTGTATACAACTTTGTAGTTAAACCCAGCTAATTTTTTAAGCCACTTTTGCTGTTGGGGGGTTTGTATTACTTGATTCATGATATGGTGCAAAATTTTATGGTCTGTAAGTATAGTGAACTCTCCCCTAGGAGGTAATGTCTCCATTTCTTCACTGCCTTGGTGATGACAAACATTTCCCTTACATAAGTGGATGAGTTTTGCATTCTTGGTTACATTTTCTTGATGTGAAATGCTATAGGATGCTTCTTTTGAGACAAAACAGTTCCAATTCCCACCCAAGAAGCATTTGTTTCTAGTTCAAATGGCAGAGAGAAATCAGGCAATGCTAGTACGGGTGCTTTGTTCATAGCTTGTTTAAGCTTTTGAAAAGATAATTCGGCTTCTGCCCCCCAAACAAACCCTTCTTTCTTTAGCAGATCAGTAAGTGGTGCTGCAATTGATGCACCGGATTGTATGAATCTTCTATAATAGCCTATGATTCAAACCCAAGAAACCCCACAATTGTTTGATTGTACCAGGTACTGACCACTGTATCATAGCATGTATCTTCTCATTATATACTTGAGTCCCTTTACAGATATTACATGTCCTAGATACTCTATAGATTGTTGAGCAAATGAACACTTTGATCTCTTCACACGAAAAAAATTGAGCTCCAGTATCCTCAAGACCCAAGATAGATGTCGTAGGTGAGACTCCTTATTCTAACTGTTCACTGGTATATCTTCGAAAAACACCCATACAAACTGCCTCAAAAATGGACTGACAATGTCATTCATTGTTGTCTGGAATGTAGATGGAGCATTTGTAAGCCCAGATGGCAAGACTAAGAACTCAAAATGGTCATCATGAGTTCTAAAAGCTGTTTTTTCTACATCTTCAACCTTGACTCATAATTGATGATACCCTGCTCTCAAATCAAGTTTAGAAAAATACTTAGCTCCATGGAGTTTATCGAACAGTTCATCAACTGTTGGTATGAGAAATTTATCATTAATAGTTATAGTTTTGAGTGCCATATAATTGACACAAAACCTCCATGTGCCATCCTTCTTTTTCACTAACAACACAGGAGAAGAGAAAGGGTTTTTGCTATGTTGAATTTTGCCCTCCTTCAGCATTTTTGCAACTTGCATCTCAATCTTAGTTTTCTGAAAATGTGGATATTTGTATGGTCTTACATTGGTTGGTTTTGATCTTGGAACGAGGTGAATCGATGATCATAATCTACGCTAGGAGGCATTCCAGAAGGCTCATGAAAAACTGGTTCAAATTGATGCAAAATTCAGTTGAAGATACTCAGGTAACTCCTAATTTGCAGTGTCTTTGTCATCTAATATCAAGTGGAAGTATTGTGCAATGGCTGCAGTGGAGACATCCCTCTTTAGCTAGTGCAGATTGAGTTGTGTAGAAGAGTTTGCTTGCCCCCCTTGTAGGAATACTTGCTGATTATTCACATAAAAAGACATTGTACATTACAGTTGTGACTGACCCCAATAGCTGCAACCATTGAACCCCAGTACTACTTCACTTCCATGTATATGCAGCACATAAAGGTCAAGGTGAAACAAATTTCCCTGCATAGATATAGGAACAAACAAGCATTGTCCTTGGCAATCTAATGTAGCTCCATTGCCTACAGTTACTCTAAAATTTGGGGCTTGCTAAATAGGTAGCTTTAGAAATGTAGCCACTCCTTCCTGTATAAAGTTGTGAGTACTGCCACTATCAATCAAAATTTGAACACAAGTGCAACAACAACTTCTTGCTTTGTAGTCAGTTCATCAGATTGCATGATTGTCGTGCATGTATCAAATGTATCTGACATTTATGTTTCATCAACTAACAATAGCAAGAATTTCTTCCCTTTGCAAAAATGCATAGGGATGTACTTCTCATCGCAACTAAAACACAAGTTCTTAGCCTTTCTGGCTTCCCACTCAAGCAGTGGTGGCTGATTGCTTGGTGGTGGAGGTGCCCATTGGGGTTTTGTAAGTGCCTCCCCTTAATTGAGTCGTCTTCGCATCAGTTAATTTCTCCTCCTGAATTTTTGCTAATCCAATTGCATCAGCCATTGAATTAGGGTGAAATGCCAGCACCTCTCTTCGAATGTTAGGTTTTAAATCTGATATGTAACGACTCAGTAGAGATGCCTCTGATAACCCCTTTACTCTGTTTGATAGTTTGTGTTCTAAAATGTTGTAGGGTGTTAATAAGTAGAAGAACAAAGAAATAAAGTAGTTTTGTGGAAATTTAGAGTCTAATTTTGTAGAAATGTGATTTGTTCTCAATGTCGAAATTATGGACATAGAACATGGAATAGGACCAAAAATGCATGTTTTATGAGGCAAATAATGATTATAAAAATACTAGTTTACTGTAATTTTATATAGTTTATAATATGGAAAGTTTTGATTCAAAAAGAGAAGAAAAAGAACTAAAAATGTTTTGAGAATTATGGAAAAAAAGAAGAAGAAATGAACAGAGAACTATATCAAAAACAACCCAACTTATTTTGAGGCAATCTGGTCCCTTAGACCAAGTGGTTAAGTGTGCGGTGCCGTTTACTGTAGCCGTGTGCTGACCTTTGAGGTCTCGGTTTCGATACTGGGCGAGAGCCTTTTACTTTTAATTTTTTTTTCAAAAATCCCGAGTTCCCGAAAGTCGATTCATATGGATAATAATCCATCTCTTTGTCGCCTTAGAGGCTCTGGCTTTGTGGTTAGCGGGGGCGCCACAGTGCAGACACTGTAGCGCCACGTGGCTTGGCATCGTGGGTTCGAATCCGGATGTGGGGTTTCAGATTAAAAACTGATTTTTTTGGGAATTTTTTTTTTTAGAGTTTTTAATCAAATAACAATTTAGAAAAAAAAATATAGGAAAATTCCCGAAAATATGTAGATTTCATGGGATAATTTTCTACAACTTCTGTTGTAATGGAATTGAAAAATTGAGACTATTTTGCAAGAATGGATTTGTTTTAATTATTAAATTAAATTGCCTTTTAGATAAGAAAAAAATTAAATGAGTTGTTTAACGGAGTTTAAAATGAGATTTAGTAATAGGAAAAATTGAAAGTGTGAATTGTGGAATTAATCGAAAATGTGATTTGTGAAATTAGTATTGACTAAAATGAGAATAAGAGAATTATGTAGAAAGAATAAATTATTGAATGTGACAAGTTAGAAAAATAATTCTTTTTTGTTTATGCATGAGATTGTACATGAAATTGAAATTGAATGTCATGATGAGTTATGAAAGATCTTATGAATATGAATACACAAATGCTATGAACATGAAATGAGAATTGTGTTAATCATGAAAGAGACTTTATGAGTATGAAAAACTCGATGTTGTGATTATGAGTTGAAATTGAGATCTGGGTGTAGTTAAGCCTCATACCGGCAATGAAAGAAATGTTGAGATAATATTTGAAATGAAAAGACCAAGATTGGGTCATGTTAAATGAATGAATAAGACTGGTATAGTAGGAGTGCTAAACCTAAGGGATTGATTTTGTTCATGATTCAATTACATGAAGGATTAAATACATAATGAAGATGTGATGAAAGTAAGAGAAAAACATGAGTATGAGGGCCATTGGATTGGTGGAGTAAGAGTATTCACAGGATGTCCCATGACGCGTCATGAGTAGGACGTGGATACTGCTCCAGAGTACCGTCCCGGTGGCGACGCTTATGGGGTGGTCTAGTGACTACGGGTGGTGCCATATCTATGGTAGGAGGTGAAGTCACCACAGGATGCCTGCACGATGAGTCATGTGTCAGTGCGTTGGGATTCTCTCCATGACGCCTAGATGTGGGCTCGTAACTTATAGAACATCTAGGATACTTACCGTAGTTACAATAGTAGATTAAGTCATGGCGAGGGATTGAACCCTACAAGATGAAGAACGATTAAGGGCTTGCCCTCGGACCTATGTAGTATGTGCTGCATAGACTCTGAACAAATGCGCATTAGTGTCATGTAAAATAAATATTTGCATTAAGGACTAAGTGCACATTCATAACACGACCTCAATAGGCTAGTCCCCTTAGCTTTGTTTGTGATCAAGCTTGTGATTGTTTAAGTATTGAGAATCGTTATACTGTTTCCAGCATAGAGAGGATGACCGTGTATAATATTTCGTCGGTTGTAAGCAACTGACGTGCCCACAGTTTCTATGCAGGATAAAGTACATAAAAAAGACTAAGGAGGAATTGATGCTTAAAGAATTATTCAAGTGTTGTACATTTTATTCTTGTAATTGTTGTAAAATTGCTTCTGCTGTACAAGTGTAAATGTAAATGTAACTCTGATGTGAAGTAAAGTTTTAAATTCCTTGTAAAATTGTACGAAGTGAAGTGTAAAGATCCTGGGAAACTTCGAATTCGGTCTTAAGGAATTCGGGGTGTTACACCTTATGCTTGGGCACCGATCGCCACAGAATCCGTCTGATGAGGGCGCCGACCCAGATCTGGGCCACGGTGAGAGGGGCGCCACCCCCTACATCGCAGTCGGGGAGGCCGTCTACTGCTGTGTCGATGCTGGTGTGTGGTGTCGCCGCCGCCGCCTCGGTGCCACTCCCTCGCCGTGCTACCGCTTACCCTCCTTCCATCTTCTTCCCGGTGCACCGCCCTCTTCGACGATGGTCTGTCTAACGAGGGCGCCAACCCAGATCTGATCCCCTCAGATCTGGGCCATGGCGAGAGGGACGCCCCCCACCCCCCACGTCGCAATCCCAGTTGGGGAGGCCGTCTGCGGCCGTGTCGACGCCGGTGGGTGGTGTCGACAGCAATAGATCTCCCTACGCCTTTGTGTGGGTGGTGTGGAGGGTGTCGTATGTTGTTTTGCATGATTGTGGAGCTTGGGCCCGAAGATGGGGTCCTTCCATGATGTGAGCTCACTTGTTTCAATTTTCGAGGTGCTTGTCTCAACTGTCGCGGAGCGACTATGTCGCGCCAGAGCATCCTCCCGCGCCTGTTGTCGTGAACGCCTTGGATCTGGGGCTCAAGTGTGTGAGGACGGTGGTTTGGTATGGGGCCCGTGGGGCCAGGCGGCCCAGGCTGGTGGTTGTTTGCTGTGGGAGGTAGGGACTGTGTAGCACGTTGTATTGCACGATTGTGAGGCTTAGGCCCGAAGATGGGGTCCCTCCATGATGTCCGCTCACTTGTTTGGGTGTCCAACAATGCCACTGATGCAGTCTTAACAGTGCCTACTATCAGGCTATTGAGCTTCCTCCAGCTTAGACCACCATCTCGTAACAGCGTCGCCTCTTCTCTCGTTGGGAGTAAGAGTCGAGATGAGTCTGTGTGGTGAGAAATCACCTGAGAGAGCAAGAGCGTGAGAGAGGTGAAGGTATCCTCTCCACGACTCTCTCCTGGAGTGTGTTTTTTAGGTGGGGTGAGCGAGATAGTTATTTGGTGAGAAATTGCCGGTGATAGCACATTCGTGAGAGAGGTGAAGGAATCCTCTTCACGGCTATCTCTTTGGTAGCGGCTGTGGGAGCTGTTAGCACGTTTGTAGGATGAGTGGTGGAGATGGTGGGAGGGTGCGGTTGCTGTGCATGTGTCGTGGTGTCATTAGTCGGCATGCGGGGCTTGGGCCCAAAGATGGGGTCCTCCCAGCGAGGAGAAGGCAGAGATCGGCGAGTGTTAAAATCATGCCAGACTAGTTTCAGGTGATGTGCATGTGCCGTGGAGGCAGTGTATGAAGCTAAATTGACGTACATACAATTTTGCTGGACCGAGCTTGTTTGTCGGCCCACCCTCCAGGGTTGTTGGAGGGATTTGTTGTTTGTACGGGTCATGTTGCTTCATGTATGTTTTATTTCCTGTCTGTAGGTTGTAATCTGGCCCAGTTTTCTGGGTTTGTATCATTAATTTCTTATTAATGAAACAGGGTGGCCATACTCCACCTTTTCTTTAAAAAAAAAAACATTTTCTAGAATTTTCCAATCACATGCATGCCACCTCATCAATTGCTCATTTACTAAACGAGCAAGTTGGTCATACCCCTTTTTTCATATTTATATATATCTTAAGCTAATAGGCCTACCCCATATCTCCTTTCTCTATTTTGAAATAGAGAAAGGAGAGCAAAGTAGGAACTGACACGTGCAGCCCACACTAATTGCCAAAACAGAATTAATTAAAGTTTGTTTTGTGACAAACTCTTCCACTAAAATAGTAAAGATTTATTTTGGTTGGGATAAGAACCGACCCACAGCCCACTTCTTTTTGGGTTCTAGAGCCCATATAAAATGGGCTTTCTTTGGCTTAAGAAAAGACTGGCTTTACGCATGTGCATTGGATCCCGGTACAAATTTGTGTCATGAATTCGTAATCATGGTCATGCGAACAAAGCAAGCGTACAAAGTAAAACGTATCCATTTGCTGAAATGTCTCCCTTTGTTTTTAGTATTTATTTATATATATCTTAAGCTAATAAGCCTACCCCATCTCTCCTTTCTCTATTTGAAATAGAGAAATGAGAACAAAAGTAGGAACTGATACGTGCATCCCACACCAATTGCTAAAACAAAATTAATTAAAAAACACAAAAAAAACCTTTCCTCTTCCACATCTCCCCAAAACCTACAAACCCTAACTCCCCCTTCCCCAAAACCCACCCACATCTCCTCACCCATCCGTCCCTACCGCCGCCCGCCATCCACCCCGCCCCGACCCCGCCGTCTCTACCCTCCATCGTAAGTTTCTCTTTTGCTTACAAGATGAAGATGTATACAATTCGTTAGATTGAGTTATATATATCTGTATGTTTATCCAAAGAGAAACTTACTATACAGTTCTCTAATTAAGCTTATTAGAGAACTTTTCCAAATTTACGTATTTGGAGTATGTTTATTTTTTTTTTCCTTGGCAATGTTTCATATGTTGTTGTCTGAAGGGGCCTAAAATAGAGGGATCCAATCCCCCCTCTGATTTTGACACTAATAGTGGACGGACTAGCAAAGATCTACAATAGGTAATGCAAACAAGGAATTCTCCAAAGGCTAGGGTGAATGGTAGGGGAGGATGGCAGCAGAAAGAAGCGGGGAGAGTAGTGGGGGTTATGTAGGAAGTATATAAGTATTTTGAGTTTTTCTTTTCCCCTTGCTTCGCCGTGAATCTTTTTTTTTTTCTTTAACAATAGAACAATGTTTTTGCGTGTATTTTAAAGGGTGAAGCTCTTGCAAAGTATAACTCAATCTATATGTATCTGTATGTATACAATTTTGCAAAGTATTAACTGTAAACATATTATACAGTTCATGCACTCAAGGTGTATGCTTTATTGTGCAAATTTGCATCTACATATATTTGCATTCACTATAACTTTCTGGAATTTGGTAGATAACAGAAGGCTAGAAAAAAACATTTAGATTTAGATTGGAGACTAAGTTTGTTGCACTCATTAGGTAATGATATATTAGTAATTATGTACTATATCGTAAACTAATAGGCCTACCCTTTCTCTCCTTTCTCTATATTGAAATGGAGAAAGGAGAGCAAAAGTAGGAAATCACACCTACCTTAACACGTACACACTACATTTTTTTACTTAACAAAATAAAATACAAAAACAAATAAAAAACAAAAAAAATCTTTCCTCTCCCAACTCCCCCTCCTCAAAATCACATTACAGAAATTGTTGCATTAATCTTCATAATAGCGCCATATAGCCTAAAAAGCAATTAATTAATAGCGGAAATTTAATTCTAAAGTATTTAACTTAATTCAAATCTCCATGCATTTCAAAATATTCGAACTTAGCATAAACCCCTAATCATTTCATGTATACTTTGTAAGAATTACAAATGTGTTCAAAATATATAATGCTTTTTAAGAATTACAAATGTGTATCTATGCAGGATATTTGTTTTTAACGAAATTTTTAATAGAAATGCATGAGATTGTATAGATTGTTCAGATTATTCAAATTCGCATTCTTTTGAAATTATGCTTAGTTCAAGCTGAATTTGTTTCATGCAACACATAACATATTTGAGAATTGAGTTCATGTAATACTTTTAGCTATTACGTTTTGCTAATTTTGAGCTAAATTTTCTACTTGAATTAGTCAAGTTCTATAACGGGTACAACTAAAAGAAAACTTCTAAAACCATAAGCCTACGTACGTAATATCTGATAAACTGTTTATGTTTGTGTGCAATTATACTATATCTTAAGCTAATAGGCCTACCCCCTCTCTCCTTTCTCCATTTTGAAATGGTGAAAGAAGAGCAAAAATAGGAAATCACACCTACCTTAACATGTGCACACCACATTTTTTTACTTAACAAAATAAAATACAAAAACAAATACAAAAAACAAAAAAAATTCTTCCTCTCCCAACTCCCCCTCCTTAAAATCCCACTAACCCTCCTCCCCTCTAAATCTCAGCAGTCGTCGTTCGCCAACCCGCCCAAATCCTCGCCATCGACGCTCGCTGGCCTGCCATGGGTGATGACACCGCCGGTAAGAATTTTCCAATGAATTAGGGTTTTTGAATTCCTAATTTGTTTTGTAATATTGTATTCATGAAACCCTAATTTACCACCGGCTTTTACTCTTGATTTCTAATTAGGGTGTTTCAATTATTAAAATTTTAAAATACAAACCCTAATTATGGATTCAAAAATAAAGATTGGTTATTTTCAGACCAAATCCTTACTAATGTTCTGTTTTTGATTCTTTATTTCTTCAGATCCAAATAAATTAAATTTTAGAGGCTATGGTAGAAATTGAGATTTTGGAAGGCGAAAAGATGAAGGAAAGAATAAACTGTGGGAAAGTAAGAGGTAATGTAAGTGATTATATGTTTGTTTTTGTTTATTCACTGATTTACACTACTCTCTCCAATGTGTACTCCTAGAGATTACGGAGATGGCAATTAGGCATGTATGTCACGCCGTCGCTGCAATTAACCCAGATGTAGGTTATTTGAAGATCAATTTTTATTCTTCAATTTGATGGTAATTATGTTCACTACTTCTTATAATTATTTCTCATGAAAATTACTTTGTTTGTGTTTAATTATATCAGTTTTCGGGTAATATTTAATTTGTTTGTGTTTGAGTATTTTTCTGCTTTTTTACGATAATATGGTCAAGTTTTGAGATTCAGGATCAGATGCAAACTTAACAATGTAAGGTTTCGGATTAGAAGCAAGGGGATCGTCAAGTGTGAAATTGGAACGAACTGACTTGCATATGAGGGCTTTTTCTTCTAATTGATATCTGTTTTCATTTGAACTTTTGCATTTTAAGTAATATTATCATTAAATTTTCAATTACAAAGAACGATGGATTGTAGATGATGGTAAAAAGTTGAAAGTTGAATAGTTTGGTCAATTTTATCATTATTGTATTTTATTATTTTTATTTTCTTAGGGTAAAAGTGAACAAATGAGTGAATATATAAGAAAGCTAAGGACTTCCATCAAATGGTTGATGAAATGAGAAGATGAAAATTTGATGAAGCAAGAGAAGCTTCAGAATATGTTGGAATAAGAAGGGAAACAATTTGCAGATAGTGGTATCTTTTCTATATATATATAGATCCTGAATGCAATGACTTATTGAAGTAAAATGAAAAGAATGGCTACTAGCCTGATGCAACCCTCGCAAAAGTTATATGCACAACTGAAGTTTGAAGGCGTACAAGATGGCTAAATATGAAGCAGACATCAGAGAGGCCAATAAAAGTAAAGTGCAAGTTCAACCTAAAAGCTCAATTTACTACTATTCTAAGGACCAGATGCAATGAGATGAACATGACATTAGTTCAAGCTTACACCACAACGGAGATTGCAATGAAAATCGTGGCATACAAAGTGGAAGGAACTAAATTAATTTTGTTTTATTGTTTTTTTTTTATAATAAATTTTGTTTTATGGTTGGGGTTTTATACCCGTCGAATATTTGTTTTTTATTTGGGTTTTTTGTGTGTATAAGATATCAGAAATAATGTTTGGGTTTTTGTTGTTGGTTTTTTTTTAATAGATTAGTTAAAATAAACCGATTTTTTTAATTATTAGTCCAAATGAATTAGAGCCATTCATCTCAATCTTCTTAAATCCAATGGTTAGAATTAATGTTTCTCATTTTCTCATTTTAAGATGTTTCTCATTGGATCACTCCTCATATATATATATATATATATATATATATATATATATATATATATATATATATATATATATATATATATATACACTCCGTCCGTTTCACTTTAAGTGATATTCAGGAGTTTTGTACACAGATTAAGGAAGGGTGAAATAAACATTTGTTTCCCTCTACACCCTTATTAATAAGTCTCCATGATTTAATTACTAATTTTCTTTCCAATACATATTCTAATTTCAAGAAATTGTAATTAATGTTTTCTGAATACAAATTCTGATTTCAAGACATTCTTTTTACACCAACTCTTTGAGATGGTGAGTTGGCATTAATTTTTTGAAGAAATTAAAATCTAGAAAGTTGAAAGAACAACTTTCTAAGAATGTTTGATAGGATTAAGATGAGTAATTAAGATAAAACTTCAACATAAATGAGGGCTTTCTTGGAAAAAGGGGGAAAAATTGGAAAGTATCACTTAAAGTGAATCAAGAAAAAAACTCTAAATATCACTCAAGTGAAACGGAAGGAATAATTATTCAGAATAGCGGCCTAGAGTATATTTAGCATGAAGCAACTATCATGTATAGAAGCATCATTGGTTTGCACGTATTTATACACTAAGTGCATTTGCAACAAAAAATCCCCATATATGTTCAGTTTCAAACCGAGTCATTCTTCTTGATGTTGACTTTCTAGTTATAAATTTAAATTTTGAATATTATGTTTCCTGTGAGTTAGTTTAGGGAGCTAACTGTATCTGGTTTGTTTTCGAAAGTTGTCTGTGATCTATAAATACAGATACTTACAATGTGTGACCTTTATTTCTCTTCTCCTTTCTTCTGATAAGGACAATTTACATCGCTATGTAATTATACCCATGGAATTATTAATAATTTAGTTATGGAACTCGATATTTAAAGAGAGACTACGAGAGAACAGTTGTAAATTAACTCAACTGAAGCACAGCAATAGGCAACAACATAAGAAGGTTCACTTCACTGTCTTTTGTTCAGCTGAATACAAAACATAAATTGAAAACAACTAGAAATACTTTCTGACAATTAAAAGCGGAACATGGAAGGAAATTAAAAGCAAAACAACTTTCAGTTTAGTCTCATGCAAAACTATGTAGAATTGATCTTCTTCGCTTCTGACTGAGAAAGAATACATCGCTTAATGGAGTGTCAGATATTAAAGCTGCAGCCAATAGACTTAGAACCTGCAAAAAGAAAGTTGAAACACACTTCAGAAGCATCCTGCCAGCAATAAAAAAGAAACAAGCAGCCTAGTCCATGCAAAAGATTATAGGGATAGAGCTGATTCATAAATGTAATGCATGATGTAAGACAAACTCACGGTTCTTGAATAAATAAGGGTTTCTCAACGCACGGGAAAGACAAATTGAAGAAAAAAGTTCTTCGTTTCATAATTGGATTACAAATAAAATAAGATTCTACAAGATAACTCATAGTGTCATTTAAATAGTGACAACGTAAACTTGCATGAAAAGAAATCAACTAACCTAAACTAGTATAAAATAAATAACTGAAAATTTCCCTAAAGTAGAAAAGCATAAAAAAATACAATATTTAATGAACAAAATATGTCAAGAAATTTGAGCTGAAAGATGACGAAAATAATTCAAATCTTCTCTAAATTGAGTATGCAGATTCCAAATGAAGAGCCTCAACTTCCCAATAGCAGTTTTGACTGCCATGTCGTGCAGTCGACTGCAAATATTGTCGCTGCCATTTTTCGGTATTGTTGTTGTTTTTTTAGCTAATACTGTTACTGCATTCTTGTTCCGCATCAAATTGAGATAAATAAAAATGAACAGTTGAAGTGCTAAGGTAGGATTTTTACCTGTGCAAGGCCAAAGTCGGCATCTTTCTCTACCAGTTTGCCCAAGGCTGAACCTAGACCAGTGATCAATTTTGTGATGTTAGTGGGGCTAAATGGGGATAAATGCAAATCATCAGTCACCATGAATTTTAGACCTTTCGCATACCCCCCTCCTTTTTCAGTTTCCCCGCTCAGTAACTTAGGATTCAATTCAGTATACACAGTACTAATAAAATGACGGCAGGGAAAGGTGTAGCCTGCCACAAAGCAACTATGGCAACAGCCCGCTGTAGATGATTCTGGAGGTGGCAACTCATCCAACTTCAATAAACTTTTGTCGCAACCAAAGTAGGGGGCAAGTTTGGGGGAGACTAACAACTCTCTACATTCACTAGATTTGAAGTGATCCAAACTCATATCGTGAACACTTCTATACAAATTATCAACACATCCCAATCTTGAACGCATGTTGAGGAGCTTGACCACCGCACCTAGGGGAAAGGTCAGAAAACTTAATACATTGTCAGCAAACCTTTCATCTACTTCTGCACAGAGCAGCTTATTACTGTTGGCTATTAGCAGCTTCACTCTTAAGCTTTCTTCTGATACATCATGGTTAGGACCCGGCCCACCTTCAGTTTTGATTTGTATCGGGTCTTGTATATCAATGTATCCAGTTGGGCCTTCAGTTGTCCCCATATTGTCATAGCAGATATCAGTCAGGGGCGTATTTGAGATTAAGGATCTTTTAAACAAATTTGACATCTGCATTGTACAGAATTAAATTACCACGTAGAAATGTGAATATATATATATATATATATATATATATATATATATATATTAGGTTTATTCCATTGCAAACGCAAATGTAACGTTTACAATTTGCAAACCACTTAACCCATCATTGGCACTACAGGTTAAGGCAAAACATAAAATTTTGCCATATGCCTTAACCTGACATCGCCAATGACAGGTTAAGTGGTTTGCACACGTTTGCACAATATTTGTGTTTGCAATGAAAGAAATCCCATATATATATTACATATATGATAATATTATAAAGCATGTATTTGTAGACTTACTTCCTCTGGGCCAAGATCCATAGTTATTTCGTCCAATACTGCACCACCTTGTACTCCATACTTTCGTAGCAGAGAGAGGCTAAGAGTCAATGAAGCAGGAAATACTTGCAGATTATCACTTACCATGAACAACAACCCTCTTCGCATGAAAACTCCTTCACCATTTTTTGTGCAAACAGAACCTACATCCTTTTTACCCCAAACCCTAGACGAAAACATAGGCTTTTGACAATAAGGGCAACGAGCATTGGCAACAGAGCTACCGAGATATTTATTAGTCTTAGAGCAACATTGAGCGTTGCTGCAGTAGAAGACTTTTCTAGGTTCTTGATCATCAATGTTGAGCTTCAGATCCTCGCAGCGATATGCAGCCGCATTTCGTGGGTGAAGCAACATAGCCTTGCACGCCTCAGTCATCAAGCAACAACTGGCATCAAGATCCTCAACACTCTCATAGATATTGGCTAAGGACCCCAGTACCGATTGCTTGCCAAGGATTTTGATGATTGTACCCAAAGGGAGTGTGAGAAAGCTAAAGAGTACGTCTACAAAATCCATGTCAGCTTCCGCAAACACCACCCTCTTCTTCTCCTTGTCTACAATCAGCTTCAAGCTTAATTTATTCCCTTTAGAACTCATTATATATGCTCTAAATATAAAAGAGGAAATTTTGGGGTTTGAAGGAAAACTACATTTGGGTGACTTGGTATATATAATATACCCATTATTAGCATATCCTTATTGTGGCCTTAACCCTTGGGTTCTCAAAAAAATTGTTTCGGAAACCCAAGCAATAGCCATAAACTACTGCATGATGACCGTTTCATACCTCAATGCTAATGGCTTTATTATACAACAAGAAGCAATTACTGCTTGTTTCCAAAATATTACTGCCTGTTCTGTTATCGATACAAGATAAACAATCATGAATGAATTATACTCATATTTGAGCGGAAATAATGGATACAATATACTGTATACACTATTTTTTTATACATAAGGTTGACCAAATAAACAATCATACTCATATTACCGAATTTTTTTCCAAACTGTCCCACTTTTTGAAAGTTTTTTTCAAACCGGTCTAGTTTTTTTTTTTTTAAATTCCCAAACAATTCTACTCGGTCTTTGAAAGACCGAGTTTAGTTAAAACTAACTCGATTTTTTAAAGACCGAGTGTTAGTCTTGGATTTTTCGAAGTCTAACACTCGGTCATTAAAAAACCGAGTTAGTTTTACGAGTTAGTTTTAACTAAATGTGGTATTTTAAAGACGAAGTGGGTTATTTTGGTAAATACTTTCGAAAGCGGATCAGTTTGGTAAATACTTTCAAAATGTGGGTCATTTTGGTAACAAGTTCAACCAGGAAAAGCCGTAAGTTATGTGACAATACCATGCAGAAGCCAATTTAATGATATAATTGCATTCAATGTTCTTCATAGAAAAATATGAACTAAAACCTTTACATCATTAGTAATCCTGTGTATTTTGTAAGATAATTAAAAATACTTGCTCCAAAATGAATATATTCAATTTCTTAAGTTCAGTTAGTATATAAGGATCCAATATTTCAAGATCTTTTATCCTATATGATTTAGAATTTTCAATTTAAGAAAATTCAGAGAGTTTATATTATGAAAACCCACGCATACCATGACCAGGTTATTTAAAACTCCTCTCAGATGAGAAGGTGAGATAACATGGTAATAGTGGATTCAATTAGAGTGAAAATGAAGTATGGCTTAGATGGAAAAATTAAAGGCCATGAGGTGTACTGCAATAGCCAATCTTTTCTTTCTCATTCTCACTTGGAGTACTGAAGGTTGGTTCAGGGCGGACATAGAAAACCATGTGCAGCAGTATGGTGAACTTGGGTGCATGTGATCGCATGTGATAACAAATGATAAGATTCATAAAACTTCATATAAAAACTTATGAAACAGAGGAGTGCCAAATGGTAAGATCCCTAAAAGAAAGGGGATATTTCATGAAAGTAACACATATAACAAGACGTTTACTATAGTTTTCTAACCAACGTGAAAATCCATGCTAGTATAGCCCCTTCTATATCTATATTTCTACAAGAGTAACGAGTTTTAAGAGATTCTGAATGGATATTGTCCATCAAATTTACCCTTGACAAGGAAAATAATAATAATAATCTCTAGCATTATAACATCAATAGATTTGAGGGTCCAGTAGTTGTTTGGTTGTTTACCATACGCAATATTATCACATTAAATGTACAAACTAATTATCGAATAAGTACTCTATTAAATATCTCTAAAATATTTATTAGCATTAAGAAAAAGAAAAGAGAAAGAAAAACAAAAGCATGTGCATTTTAGTAAATTAAATTACATAGATAGACAATATAGCTTTGAAATATTACATTGTCTGCATCCTTCTAAAGATTCCTCAGATAGTTTAGAGATTTTGTCACTTATGTAATTCATATCATAATTATCCTAACTAAAGCCTTTGTAAAATATATTACCTATACAAAAACTTTTTTTTCCACTACAAACAACCATCCAAGTATAAAGTATAAGTGTTAATAATGAAATCCCTAATTCTTTCCCAAGTTCGATTTTGAATAACACTAACAACCAACCAAAAAACTGCCGTAAACAATGCTGAAAAAAATATTACAATCTCACCGATTATAGTTGCCTGTGGCACACCTTCCTTCAACTGTCTTCTCTCCATCTACAAACAAAACCACCCACATCATACACAATCAACAACAAAATTGAAAGAAACATCGCCAATTTACCTCTAAGCTGCGAGAGGTAAGGCTCCTGAACATGAAGCTCGAAATCAACCGCCTTCAACATCTGGAAATTGTTACCAAAATGACCCACTTTTTAAAAGTATTTATCAAACTGACCCACTTTCGAAAGTATTTACCAAAACAATCCACTCGGTCTTTGAAAGACCGAGTTTAGTTAAAACTAACTCGGTCTTTGAAAGAACGAGTGTTAGACTTCGAAAAATTCAAGACTAACACTCGGTCTTTGAAAACCGAGTTAGTTTTAACTAAACTCGGTCTTTCAAAATTAAAAAAAAAGAAGCTAGGCCGGTTTGGAAAAAACTTTCAAAAAGTGGGACAGCTTGGGAAAAAATTCCATATTACCTTCCAATATACTTGATAAAAATATGTGTACTAACTCGTCTGTCTTGTACAGTTTTATCATATTTTGGTTCCCATTTTTCAACTTAGCCTTTGCTTGCTCTGGGATAAGAAAAAGCTTGTATTAAATTAGGAAACACATGTTTCAACTGGAATTCTCTTAATAGGATTTAGAGTAAAAATTTATAAATGGACACTGACTCATGCAAGTGCGGAAGAACTTGTGACTGCACAGATCTGGTCCCACCTTCACTTAAGTTTTATGATGAGCGCGAATCATGGAACAATCGGAGCATACATTTTGGGGAGATTGGACAGTTACAGAGATCTAGTCCCTCCCTTCACTTAAATTTTATGATGGGGCGAATCGTTGAGCGATCGAAGCACACATTTTGGGAAGATCGGACGACTGTATATAACTGTGTTGGTGTATGCCCTAGAGACCAGTTGTGTATTGACATTACTAGTTTACATTGTATCATGATATTTGTTTCATATATAAGGTATTTTATTTATTGTGTTGTTTATTATGATTAAATGAACATAATAAAGTCCTTAGAATAGTAGGTTCAATACCATGAGTTTTTTTGCCATTATAGGCCACTTTTTGAAAATATTTGCATTTAAGGGACAGTTTCCAAACTATTAGCGCTCGTGGGCTACTCTGTGCCATGTCAGCAGCGGCCGTTATTCCCAATAGCGGTCTCTTCATTTTCGAAGTCACTAATGGGAATAGCGGCCTGTGTTTTATTTTATTTTATTTAAATTTTTTGTTTGTTGTCGCTATTCCCACTAGAGACCTTAGTATAGATGAGGTCACTGATGGGATTAGCGACCCCAAATGAATGTATTGAGACACTTACCGATTTCTAGAGAGTTTTTGTTTTCTTTGGAAAAAAAAATTAAAACTGTAGTCGCTTTTGGGAATAACGACCTTAGTATATATGAGGTCGCTAATGAGATTAGAGACTTTTAATGAACTGTATTCTAACACTTAGAAAAATCTAGAGAGCTTTTGCTCTCTAAAAAAATAACAATTAATTTATTTTTGAAACTGAGGTCGCTATTCCGAATAGAGACCTTAGTTGTACTAATGTCGCTATACCGAATAGAGGCCTTAGTTGTGTGACAATTTTGCAAATTTTACAAAGAAAGAAGGAGATTGTGTTTCCTACTGAGGTCGCTTTTGCGAATAACGACTGAAGTATACTAAGCTCGCTATTGGGAATAGCGACCTCAGTTTTAAATTTTTTTTTCCCAAGAGAGCAAAAGCTCTTTAGAAATTGCTAAGTGACTCAATACATTCATTTGAGGTCGCTAATCCCATCAGCGACCTCATATATACAAAGGTCGCTAATGGGAATAGCGACAGCAAACAAAAAAATCAAAAAATATTAAAACATAAGCCGCTATTCCCATTAGCGACATCAAAAATAAAGAGGCCGCATTGGGAATAGCGGTCGCTGCTGACGTGGCACAGAGTAGCCCACGAGCACTAATAGTTTGGAAACTGACCCTTAAATGCAAATATTTCAAAAAGTGGTCTAGTACGAAAAAAAATTCCAATACTTTGGGATATCAAGTGCATGACTTGATTGTGAGATCATATTGGTTGTAATCAGAACACTATTCTTAAATGCCCTAGTCAAGTATTCGTGTGAATTAGGACAACAACAATACATATAGACTAGTATGTGCGTAGACTGATGACCATATCTCACGGGTCATGGATATGAGATATCAAGTCTTCCCATGGATACATATTACAATAATAATGTACTGGACTGACCCACCGTGAGAATGCTGCATGGATCGGTACGTGTCTTAAGTGGTTCTCACAGTGACCTGGTGTATGTAGTCCTTTGACTTGAAGTCACTACGGTTCCCTACATGAGAAGTTATATTTTTTAATGTCGTCAAACGTTTCCAGTAATAAGATGATTATAAAGTAAACTAATTGATATACTACAAATCATGCAAAGGGATCTGAGTGATCTAGATAGGATTTGTAACGCCCCGAATACCAAAACGGTAATTCGTAGCTCAACAGGATCTACACTTCACTGCGTACAATTTTACAAGGAATTTTGAAACTTTTATTATATCATTGTTCTTTTACATCAATATCGCAGCAGAAAATAAATGAAGTACAACATGATAAATATACAATTTCAACAACTTGAACATGTAACTAATCATCAACATCAAATTCATCTCTATATCTTCTTGTAAGATTCAAGCCCTGCATATAAAACTGTGGGTACGTCAGTTGCTTACAACCGACGCAATGTTACAAACAGCGATCTTCTCTATGATGTATTATAACGAAATCTCTTACTTTAACAAATCACAAACTTGAATGCATATAAAAGTGTAAAGAGTGAATACCCTAGATATGTTAGTGTATGACATGACTTAATGCCTAATGCAGGTGTTATACTACAATGACACTAATGCATACTTGTTCGAATTCTATGCATCCCATACTACTTAGGTCCGAGGGCAAGCACCTACGTACTCCATATTAAAGGATTTAGTCCCTCGCCATGATAACTACCTAGTAATAAAACAAAGTTTAGACATTCCACGAGTACGGATTCCAGTCCCGGAGATCCACCATCCGACTATACAGAATCCTCGCCGTGCAAACATCTCACAAGTGTCCCTCTAGCCCCGGTATACACATATACACTGGAGTACGGCCTACTATCCGCCCGACTATTCATGATTCCGGAATCCACCACCCGATCAATCATAATTCTGGATTTAATTAAGGTTCGCCTCCATCGCAAGCAACCACAGTCCTGGAATCCACCGCCCGACTATATAGAGGCCCTCCACTTACGTTTGCCCAAGTTTATTACATCTTCACTTAGTGCCTAATTCTTAAGTTTGAACATGAATAAATAATACTACCTAGAGCTAGTTTACCCTCCTACCGGTTTCACACAAAAATACCGAGAACGACACCCCAATTGGCCACTTCTCAAAAGTCAATTATTCATTACCATTACTTTTGCCAGTACCTGAATATCACTAAGCCTCTAGAATGAACATCTTTCCATGTTCAACAACTTGGGGTACTCATCCCCTTATAATTCATTTTCTCAAATTTCATGTATTCATAATTTATTCAAATGCATTCTTATTCATTCATCAATAGGTACAATCTCAATCTAGTCATTTTCACAAACACTTTTCATATTCATCCAAAACTTTCTTGAATCAAGTTAATTTAGATTAATACATAATCTCTTTAAAATTTATCTTTGAAAATCAATCTCATCATCTTCCTTTGATTTATTTTGAACTAATCTTAACATCTTAATCCTATATATATATTCACATTTCATCGACTCATGAATATGATCTTTACTTTCCCAAAATATAACTTAAAACATCGAGAATATATTTTCAATCAATTCGTTTAAGTAACAATGCAAAACAGTAAATTCAAAGTTAGAAAACTGCATTTCATGCCATTTGTAAAAATCATAGAAAATTGTATACTTCACAAAACTTAGCGTTCTTTATATCAAACTGAAGGTATATAAGTCTACTTTCATTTTGTAGTTATAAGTTTTCTCAAAATACCATATCTATAACCCTGAATTCTTCAAAATATACAGTGGGGTCGAGATACTGAAATACTGCTACTGTACAGTCGTATAAAATTCATATAAAAATTCAAGGATTTATGAAAATTTGAGTTCTTGGACTTTTCAGAAAGGTTAGCGTGTCGGCTATAATTTCTTAGTTCTGATTTTTCTCAAATTATTTCATTTACAATACTGAATTAATCAAAACCGAAAGGTGTGCAGAATTCTTGCAACCAGCCAACTACTAACCAGCTTTGAGTTTAGAATTTATTAAAATAGTAAACGAACTCCAAATCTTATGAAATTTTAAAGGGAAGCTGTTGACATATACAAGATGCTCCCCAAAAAGTTTTAGTTCCAGATTCCAACTATTTTATTAGATATGATTTTCTGAAGTGTAAACAAAATTTAAAACAATAACTTTCTTTGCATGAATTAGTAACTTTGTGTACAAATCTATTCTCATACCATTTAATCTAATCAAGATGTACTACCATGCAATTAAACAACACCAATCAACTTATTTTCATGACATTCTTTCAATTAGCATGCATTTTCATTCTAAATATCATTATTACAATTTAACCACTACTCATATGCATATCAATTTTATATATCAATTTACCTGCACATGCATCGTACTATAATTTAGAAAGTTCAAGAAGACACCCACCTCAAATGAAGATTCTAAAGTAGAAGAAGACTCCTAGAAGTTGCTCCTAGCTCCAAGAATGGGACTTTCTTCTTCTCCTAGCAAGCTCTCCTTCCTCCAAGCAAGAACTCAAACAATTCTCTCTTTCTTTTCATCTCTTTCTTATTTTTATCTTTTGTTTCTTTAGATCTTTGGTGCAAGATTATGAAGGAAAGGAGGTGGTATTATTTGAGAAGATTCTTCTACTACTCAAATTAAGTGTTCTAATTTATAACCTACATAACCCCCTTCACTAATTGCTCACTCGCCATTACTCTCACAAACTCTCAACTCTTCCTATTCTTATGCATGGCTAACTCTTCTGTGACTTTTGGGTTGCACTATATGCACGTGCAACCCACAAACACACACTCTCATTTGTTAGTTGTTATTTATTTATTTGTACATGTTGTTTACATGACAAGTGTACAACTAATTGTAGGATTTTTCTTAGTGGGCTTCCTCTTTTGGGCTTGGTCTATTTTTATTTATTTAATTTATTTTAATGGGCTTAGAGTCTTCTATTAGGCCTATGGGTTCTACTATGCAACAAAAATGAATGAAAGGAAATTGTGCATAACTTTTAAATAAAATTGAGAATAAAAAATCATAAGATGAAATTGCAAGTGTGTTGCATGTGTAAAACTAAGAAATGTATTTTTCATTTAAAAATTTTATACGGGATGTTACAACACTCCCTCCTTAGAATAGTTCCGTCCTTGGAACTATACTTAATGAGTGAGAAAAACCAAGAAATTGAGAAGGAAAAAAAAATTACAAATTTTTATTTGAAAATCTCAGGGTGATCTTTCATCATTCTCTCCTCAGATTCCCAAGTGGCATCATCAACAAGTTGGTTCCTCCAAACGACCTTGACCATAGGTATAGTCTTATTCCTCAAGACTTTCTCCCGTCGATCCATAATCTCTATTGGACGCTCAGTATAGCTCAAATCCAACTGCAGACCTTCTGGCACTTCGAGCAAATGGTGACTTGGATCCGGAATATAGCCTCGCAGCATAGACACATGGAAGACAATGTGTACCTAACCCAACTCTTCCTGTAATTCTAACCGATAAGCCGTTTTTCCAATTCTCTTCAATATCTTATAAGGACCTATGTATCTCGGGGTTAATTTCCCTTCCCTTCCAAAACGAATCACTCCCCTGGTTGAAGACACCTTCACAAAGATAAAGTCACCATCCTCAAACTTCAGATCTCTCATCCGGTTGTCGGCATAACTTTTCTGTTTGCTCTGGGTGTTGACTAACCTCTTCCTGATCAACTCAATCTTTTCTGAGGTTTGTTGCACAATCTTTGGCCCATACAACTGCCGTTCCCCCACTTCATAGCAACACACCGGTGTTCTACACTTCCTTCCATACAGAGCCTCATAAGGTGCCATCCCAATGCTTGTCTGGAAACTATTATTGTAGGCAAATTCCACTAGATCCAAATGCCTCTCCCAACTGCCGCCAAAATCAAACACACAACATCTTAGCATATCTTCTAGTACTCGGTTGACCCTCTCGGTCTGTCCATCAGTCTGAGGATGGAAAGCAGTACTGAAATCAATCATCGTTCCCAAAGCTACTTGAAGACTTCTCCAGAAATGCGAGGTAAATTGCACATCTCGGTCGGATACAGTCGACAAAGGAACTCCATGTAGCCTCACGATCTCCCCGACATACAACTCGGCTAACTTCTCCATAGACCAAGTAAGCTTTATCGCCAGAAAGTGAACCGTTTTGGTGAGTCGGTCCACTATCACCCAAATTGCATCGTTGCCCTTGGAACTCCTGGGTAATCCTGTAATGAATTCCATACTGATATTATCCCACTTTCACTCCGGAATGGGTAATGGTTGCAACAAACCTCCGGGTTTCTGAATCTCGACCTTGATCTGCTGACAGACTGCACACCTGGCGACAAACTTAGCCACATCCTGCTTCATTCCCGACCACCAGAAATACTGCTTTATATCCCGGTACATCTTGGTACTTCCTGGATGTACGGATATAAAGTGGTATGTGCTTCCTGTAGAATGCTCTCCTTCAGTTCTGCTTGATTTGGCACACACAGTCGCTCTTTAAACCACAATACCTCATCTTTCACCTGGAATTCTGTCAACCTGCCGGTGCCAACCTGCTCTCTCATCTCCTGAATCTCCGAATCGGTCTTCTGACTGTTGATAATCATGTCCCTCAATGTGGGTTGAAGCCTCAACTAAGCTAATGAAGCCCCTAATCCTTGCAACACCACCTCAATCTCTGCTCGACCAAGTTTCTCTGCCAACTTCTGCTGAGTTGTGATCAATCAGGACAAACTGCTCTTCCTGCTGAGTACATCAGCCACCACATTGGCCTTGTCTGGATGGTACTTGGTTTCGGGTCGAATATCTTCCAACACTTCCAACCATCTCTGTTGTCTCAGATTCAAGTCCTTCTGCTGGTAGATGTACTTTAGACTCTTATGATCCGTGTACATGTTAACCTTTTCCCTATATACATAGTGCCTCCACTGCTTTAGTACAAAGATGATTGCTGCCAACTCCATATCGTGGGTTGGGTAATTCTTCTCATACGGCCTCAACTGTTAACCCCGAAAAGCTCCTAATTTCTTTCACTGTAGTCGGTCTTGGCCAATCTCTTACTGCCTCAATCTTTTGTGGGTTAGTAGCCACTCCCTTCTTAGAAAGGATGTGACCCAGGAAGGTGACTTCGGTATTCCAGAAGTCACACTTAGACAACTTTGCATATAACTTTCGCTCTTGCAACTTCTTCAGTACCTCTGCTAGGTACTCGGCATGTTCTACCTCTGTCTTGGAGTAGACTAATATGTCTTCGATGAACACAACGACGAAAGAATCGATGAACGACCGTAGGACCCTGTTCATCATGTCCATGAAAATAGCAGGTGCATTGGTTACTCCAAACGGCATGACTAGGAACTTATAGTGGCCATGTCGAGTTTTGGATGCCGTCTTGTGCACATCTTCTTCCTTTACTCGGACCTGGTGATAACCCGACTGTAAATCTATTTTAGAGAAGATAACTACTCCTTGTAGACGGTTGAATAGATCATCGATTCGAGGAATCAGATACTTGTTCTGCACTGTTACCCGGTTCAATTCTCTGTAATCGATGCATATTCTCATTGATCCATTTTTCTTCTTTACCAAAAGAACTGGTACTCCCCAAGGCGACACACTCGGCCTGATGAATCATTTGCCCAACAGCTCTTCAATCTGCTTCTTGATCTCATCTTGCTTAACCGGCGCCATTCTGTATGGTGCCTTAGAAATGGGTGCACTCCCTAGCTGAACAGATATACCGAACTTTACATCCCGTTGAGGTGGAAGCCCGGGTAGATATTCTAGAAACACTATTGGAAAATTTCGGACTACTGTAATCTGCTTCACTTCTTCGGGAACCTTCTTCTCAGATAGCGCTGCTACCAACTGTTTGCACTTCCTCTTTCCTTGAAATGTCACTGCTGGTCCCCCTGGTGCCTTTATCACAACCTCTTTACTCTTGCACTCAATAGTGGCATTGTAGATGGACATCCAGTCTATGCCAATGATGATGTCGACCTCCAAAACTTCAAATTCAATAAGGTCGGTGCCCAAGATTTTGCCTCCAATCTCAAGTTCACACCCTTCATAATATCGGTCGGTAGTCAAATTTTCTCCTAACGGGGTAGCCACAGATAGAACTTTGCCAGAAATTTTTTTGGTTCAACTCCCAATCGTTTTGCAAATAAGGGTGACACAAATGTGTGAGATGATCCCGTATCAAATAAAACTGTTTCTTTTATTCCATTCATCACTTTAACATAAAGACATCCTAGATTCTACGATTTCTCTTGTCTTCTCTGAGCTCTCCCCGTAATTCCTGGATTTCTTTCTTCATGTCTTCAAACTTTTGATGATGCTCCTGCTTGTCCCAGCGAGTCCTGTGATCCAGCTTAGCGAAGTGTTGAGCATTCACGTGCCGGAGCTTTTTGAGTTCCTATACTTGGTGACTCAGTTCATGAATGCGTTCCTTGTCCTCTGCTTATCGTGATTCTAAGTGGTTTACTCTCCACTTCTGGGCATCCAACTCCCTTCTAAGAGAAGTAACAACACCACTTTGGTCATCTTGAATGGGTTTTTCATCTAAGGATTCTTCTGGGAAATCAGGTGGAGGTGGTGTAATCTCCCTGGACTCAGATAGTTCTTCTTCTATTTCTTCTGGGTTTTCTTCTTCCTCTTATGGGTCATCTTCTTCCTCTATATGCTCTTCCGCTTCTAGGTCTTCTTCTTCTTCGAAAGGAACGAACCATTCCACCTCATTCTCGGGGTCATGATGATTGGCCATATTATAGGGAAAAGGAGGAGAAATATCTGCGTATAGAGCAACACAAATGTAAACTACTTACATTTAAATCTCTATAAGCTGAACTCACACTCTAATGTCCACCCTAATGTGTCGTCCTTATAAATTTGTACTACTTATTGAAGCGTGGCTCTGATACCATTTGTAACGCCCCGAATACCAAAATACAGTAATTCGTAGCTCAACAGGATCTACACTTCCCTTCGTACAATTTTACAAGAAATTTTGAAACTTTATTACATCATTGTTCTTTTACATCAATAACGCAGCGAAACATAAATGAAGTATATCATGATAAATATACAATTTCAACAACTTGAACATGTAACTAATCTTCTGCATCAAATTCATCTCTATATCTCCTTGTAAAATCAAGGTCCTACATATAAAACTGTGGGCACGTCAGTTGCTTACAACCGACGCAATGTTACAAACAGCGATCCTCTCTATGTTGTATTATAACGAAATCTCTTACTTTAACAAATCACAAACTTGGATACATATAAAAGTGTAAAGAGTAAATACCCTAGATATGTTAGTGTATGACATGACTTAATGCCTAATGCAGGTGTTGTACTACAATGACACTAATGCATACTTGTTCGGATTCTATGCATCCCATACTATATAGGTCCGAGGGTAAGCACCTACGTACTCCACATTAAAGAGTTTAATCCCTTGCCATGATAACTACCAAGTAATAAAACAAAGTTTAGACATTCCACGAGTACGGATTCTAGTCTGGAGATCCACTGCCCGACTATACAGAGTCCTCGTCGTGCGAACATCCCGCAAGTGTCCCTTTTACCCTGGTATACACATATACAATGGAGTACAGCCTACTATCCGTCTGACTATTCATGATCCCAGAATCCACCGCCCGATCAATCATAATCCCGGATTTAGTTAAGGCTCGCTTCCATCGCAAGCAACCACAGTTCTGGAATCCACCGCCCGACTATATAGAGGCCCTCCACCTACGTTTGCCCAAGTTTATTACATCACTTAGTGCCTAATTCTTAAGTTTGAACATGAATAAATAATACTACCTAGAGCTAGTTTATCCTCCTGTCGGTCTTACACAAAAATACTGAGAACGACACCCTTATTGACCCCTTCTCAAAAATCAATTATTCATTACTATTACTTTTTCTGGTACCTGGGTATCACTAAATCTCTAGAATCAACATCTTTGCATGTTCAACAACTTGGGGAACTCATCCCCTTATAATTCATATTCTCAAATTTCATGTATTCATAATTTATTTAAATGCATTCTTATTCATTCATCAATAGGTACAATCTCAACCTATTCATTTTCACAAACACTTTTCATATTCATCCAAAACTTTCTTGAATCAAGATAATTAAGATTAAGACATAATCTCTTCAAAATTTATCTTTGGAAATCAGTCTCATCATCTTCCATTGATTTATTTTGAACTAATCTTAACATCTTAATCCTATATATATATATATATATGTCTTTCTTAAGTTCACATTTTATCTACTCATGAATATGATATAACTTAAAACGGCGAGAATATATTTTCAATCAAGTCGTTTAAGTAACTTTGCAAAAAAGTAAATTCAAAGTTAGAAAACTGCATTTCATGCTATTTGTAAAAATCATAGAAAATTGTATACTTCACGAAAATTAGCGTTCCTCATATCAAACTGAAGGTATACAAGTCTACTTTCATTTTGTAGTTATAAGTTTTCTCAAAATACCATATTTATAACCCTGAATTCTTCAAAATATACAGTGGGGTCGAGATACTGAAATACTGCTACTGTACAGTCTTGTAAAATTCATATAAATCCAATTCTTTATGAAAATTTGAGTTCTTGGACTTCTCAGAAAGGTTAACGTGTCTACTATAATTTCTTAGTTCTGACTTTTTTCAAATTATTTCATTTACAATGCTGAATTAATCAAAAACCGAAAGGTGTGCAGAATTCCTACAACCAGCCAATTACTAACTAGTTTTGAGTTTAGAATTTATTAAAATAGTAAACGAACTCCAAATCTTATGAAATTTTAAAGGGAAGCTACTGACATATACAAGATGCTCCCTGATATGGCTAAAATTGGGGTTAAATCGGGACCATCCAGATCGAGCACGAATCTTGAAGCACGGGGGTAAAAAGGTAATTTCACATACAGGTGGATCCAAAGCGGGTATTGGGTCTCCCTCTCACAGAACCAATCATCCGTAAATGGACCCACTTCAACTGGGCACGGGTTCCGACTCGATGCAAGCCCGGTCCACCAAGAGGAGAATCAGGCCACTGATTTGATTAAATTAAATCAACAAGCCTGATTAGCTCTCACCAGGGAATTAAGGCCTGATTTCCTAAAACAGAATAGGAGGATTTTGCTCCTAACTGTTAGGCAGGAAATCAGGACCCTAATCATTCCAAAGGCGACTATAAATACAACCTCTCTACCACCAAGACCAGGTTAATCAATCTTTCACCACTTTTAAGCTCTTTCTTAATCCTTTGCTGATTACTGACAAGAGCGTCGGAGGGTGCGTCGTCGGAATCAACCCCGGTGTTTCGCACTTCCTTGCAGGTCGCGGCAGGAGCAAGAAGGCCGAGTCAACTGTTCAGGTTGTACCCGTACTCACAAATTCATCTGTCGACCCCCACACCGAAATCAGCGGTAACAGATTGGCGCCGTCTGTGGGAAACAACCACCCGAACAGCCTCAGTCCATTCTCCGACGTCCTCTGCAGTCATGCCGCCGAAGAAGAACAGATCTAGAGGGTCGAATCGCGTGGGCAACCTTGCCGATCCGGCGAATGAAGCCCCCGTCAATCCCATCCCGCAGTCCGACCTACCTCCGACGGCCCAGCAGGCTCCACCTCCTCCTCCCAAGCAGCAGCCCAACAATGGTCCGTCCGGTCATAACGGTCGGAAGGGGAAGGAGCCCCTCAATCCCGGACATGTCTTTGTCCATAATGGGTCCTCGGACTCGATGGCTTCCCATCATCCTGACCTCCGTATCACACTTTTGAACCGCCAGAAGGACGACGACCTCCGTACCCATCTTGACGAGAGGCGGGCCCGAGAGGGAGCCTCCCGCCAGCGTCAAGGTGAGCGGTCGCCACGTCGTCGGGACGGCAAAAGGTCTCCGGACCGCAGAGGCCGAGCGGCGTCCCCCGAGCGCCGAAGGCGGAGGTCTTGGTCCCCCAGGGATCGGCGTCATCCGAGGGACCGAGAAGTGCCTATCAGTCGGGCCGAATTCCTCCAATTTCAGGAGACCGTTATGCAGGCTCTCAACCTCCGGCAGAATGCCCAGGACGCACAGAGGGCTCCGACGCCCCCAAGGGATCCCAGTCCCCGACGCCGAACTCGGAGCCCTTCTCCGGCTCCCAGCCGCCAGCAGTGGCAACAGAGCCCTCGCCGGTCCCAGGACTACCGGCGCCGCAGTCCTCGCTCCCCTTCCTATGAAGAGGAGTCTGGAGGGTCGTACGACTACCAGCGGAGGGACGACGCCCTTATCCGCCATCTCCATGAGGTGGAAAGGCGCATCGGCCACATTGACAAGGAAGAAGAGTCCCGAACCGGAACATTCCGTCCGAGTCGACCATCCTTCTCACGGTCGATCATGGAGGCCCATATACCGAGGAGTTTCAAACCGCCACAGTTTGAAACATACTCAGGGGAATCCGACCCGATCGACCACGTCGAAAGCTTCAAGACCCTGATGCTCATCCATCAAGCTTCGGACGCTGTACTCTGCAGGACCTTCCCCGCCACCCTTAGGGGGTCGGCTCGGGAATGGTACTCCAGGCTCGCCCCCTCCTCCATCTTCTCGTTCGAACAGTTTGAGACACTGTTCATTACTCACTTCGTGAGTAGCAGGCGAGCCGAGAAGACAAGTCTTTCCCTGCTGAACCTGCAGCAGGAAAGGGAAGAGAAGCTGCGGGATTACGTGAAGAGGTTCACCGCGGAGGTCAGGTCCATCGCCTCCTTAGACCAGTCCGTGGCGACCGTGGCGTTCCAGTCGAACGTCCTCAACGTGAACCTCCGCTCGTCCCTAGCAAAGAAGCCCCCGCATGATTTCGCCGACCTCCTCCTGAGGTGCGAGAAGTACATCCGGGCAGAGGAGGCCGAAGCCCTTCCGAGCTTCGGGGGGCCCTCCGCAGGATCGAAAAGGAAGGCGACAGGGGAAGAGGGGCCGAAGAAAGCCCAGAAGGACAGTGGCGGTCACCGTCGCGCTCCCCCAGATTCGAGAAGTTCACTCCCCTCACCACCAACGTCTCCACTATCCTGATGGAGGTCAAGAAGGAGGGGGTCATCCCTCCGGCACCGAGGATGCATACCCCGGCAAAGAGGAGGAACAAAGATAAGTGGTGTCGTTACCACCGAGACCACGGCCACGACACGAACGACTGTCGGGCCTTGAAGGACGAGATCGAAGCCCTCATCCGGAGGGGGCAATTGGCAAAGTTCGTGAAGACGAACGACCGGGCGGATCGCAATTCTCCTCCGGCGCGGGGGGCTAACAAGCGCCCCGAGCGGTGCGAAGAAACACCCGTGTTCGAGGAGGAAAGGATTCTGCACGTGATCCACGGAGGCCCCATGGGCGGCTCCTCTAATACGTCCTGGAAAGCCTTCGTCCGAGAGGTAAACTCGGTCCACGGTGCTCCTCCTCCCAAAGGCCTCGGCGTCCCCGTGTCCTTCTCGGACGCCGACCTCGAAGGAGTCCGAACCCCACACTGTGATGCCCTCGTCATAGACCTCCGCATGGCCAACTTCAAGGTGCAGAGGATTTTGGTGGACAACGGGAGTTCGGTTAATATCCTTTTCCTCTCGGCCTTCTGAGGCCTGCAGCTGTCCCGGGACCGTCTCAAACCGGCTGGTTACACTCTCCACGGGTTCACGGGGGTCCCGGTAACCGTCGAAGGGGTGATAACCCTGGACGTTACTGCGGGAAGCACCCCTACTACCCGGACCGAGCCGATGGACTTCATGGTAGTCGACGTCCCAGCAGCATATAATGTCATTCTAGGCCGCCCCGGCCTGGCCGCCCTGGAAGCTGTCCCCTCGGCATACCATTTGAAAATAAAGTTCCCCACCCAGTCGAGAGTAGGGGAAGTCAAGGGAAGCCAGGAAACAGCTCGGAAGTGCTACATGACTTCCACCGGGGGGCCAGTGCTCTCGCTCGAGACACTGGAGATCCCCGAGCCGAAGACTCGCCCCACGTCCGAGCCGGCGGACGAGTTAGAAGAAGTTCTCTTCTCAGACGAGGATCCGAGCCGAAAATTCCTCGTCAGCAGGTCCCTGCCAACCGTGCTGTTCTCTGACTTGGTGAGATGCATCCGAGATAACCGCGACCTGTTTGCTTGGTCGGCCGCGGACATGCCCGGCATCTCCGAGGACCTGCTCGTCCATCGCCTGAGCGTCGAGCCGGGGTGCAAACCGGTTCAGCAGAAGAGGCGTAAGTTCGCCCCCGAGCGACAGTAGGCAATCAAGGAGGAAGTCGACAAGCTGCTAAGGGCCAAGTTCATACAGGAGGTGAACTACCCCGAGTGGCTGTCGAATGTTGTAATGGTCAAGAAGTCCAATGGCTCGTGGAGGATATGTATTGACTTCACCGACCTGAACAAGGCGTGTCCGAAGGATCCCTTCCCCCTTCCAAACATCGACACCCTTATCGACGCCACCTCGGGTCATGAACTCCTTAGCTTCATGGACGCCTTCTCGGGATACAATCAAATCCGAATGTTCCCTCCGGACATTCCGAAGACCTCCTTCGTCACCGACCAAGGTTTATACTGCTACAGGGTCATGCCGTTCGGCTTGAAGAACGCGGGCGCCACTTACCAGCGTCTCGTCAACAAGGTCTTCCAAAGCCAGATCGGCCGAAACATGGAGGTGTACGTTGACGACATGCTCGTCAAAAGCGTCCGCGGCACCGATCATATAGCCGACCTCCAGGAGGCTTTCGGCGTGTTGAGGAAGCACAGCATGCGGCTAAACCCGAACAAGTGTGCGTTCGGTGTCTCTTCGGGAAAGTTCCTCGGCTTCATGGTAAGCCAACGAGGAATCGAGGCCAACCCTGAAAAGATCAAGGCCATATTAGACATGGCCCCGCCTCGGAACATCAAGGAAGTACAGAAGCTTACTGGTCGGCTCGCTGCTATCGGCCGGTTTCTATCAAAGTCAGGGGAGAAGTGCCTCCCCTTCTTCAAAGCACTCCGGGGGGCTAAAGGATTTGAATGGGGTCAAACACAGCAAGAATCGTTCGACCAGCTGAAAGCCTATCTGGTGAACCCCCCTCTGCTCAGTAAGCCGATCCCGGGCGAGCCTCTCTTCATCTACTTGGCCGCTTCCGAGCAGACCTTGAGCGCTGTCTTGGTAAGAGAAGAGGACCGGACCCAAAGGCCCATTTACTACGTGAGCAAGGTGCTTCGGGATGCCGAGCTCCGCTATCCGAGGATAGAAAAGATAGCCTACGCTCTGGTCATGGCAGCAAGAAAGCTTCGGCCCTACTTCCAATCTCACTCGGTCATTGTCCTCACCGACCAGCCCCTCAAACAGATCCTCTACAGGCCCGAGACCTCGGGTCGGCTGATGAAGTGGTCCATAGAGCTGAGTCAGCATGACATCTCTTACCACCCTCGGACCGCAATTAAGGCACAGGCCCTCGCCGATTTCATCGTGGAGTCCACTATCCCCGAGGTCGACAGCGTCCCAAATGGGCCCCCCATTTGGACAGTCTTCGTGGACGAGTCCTCTTGCAGTGAAGGAAGCGGCGCCGGCATCATACTAAACGGCCCTGACGGCTTCGTCCTGCAGTATGCGATCCGTATGAACTTCAAGGCCTCGAACAACGAGGCGGAGTACGAGGCGCTCATTGCCGGGCTCGGACTTGCTCGCAGTGCTGGAGCACGGCGCCTCCGCATTCACAGTGATTCCCAACTGGTCGTGAACCAGGTCTTGGGCGAATATGAGGCCCGAGACGAACGAATGGCGAAGTACCTCGCCAAGGTCCGGGATCTCATGGGACGGTTCGAAGAAGCCATCATCCAACGGGTCCCTCGGGAGGAAAATTCACAGGCCGATGCCCTCTCCAAATTGGCCTCGTCCTCACTTCAAGGTCTCGAACAGACCGTGCTCATCGAAGTCCTCTCTAAGCCAAGCACCGAAGATGAGATGCCAGCCTCGGCAGAGTTGTTGCCAGTCATGTTGCAGGACAATTGGATGAAACCACTGGTAGAATTCTTAAGGGATGGAGTCCTGCCCCCGGATCCCAAGGAAGCACGCCGAGTCAGAACTCGGGCCGAGCGCTATGTCTTGATCGAGGGCATCCTATACAAGCGCTCCTTCTCTCAAATAGACGGCCGACCATATCTAAGGTGCCTCTCTCCGGATCAGGCCGAATACGCCCTGCAGGAGCTTCACGAAGGCATCGGAGGGGCACACTCCGGATTTAGGTCTTTGGCCCGGAAAGTTTTGAACTATGGGTATTTCTGGCCGACCCTTCTCCAAGATGCCGAGCGACATGTTCGGCAATGCAGCTCTTGCCAAAGACACTCCAGCATCCGACGCCTCCCTCAGGCCAACCTCGCCTCCCTGTCGAGCCCTATCCCCTTCGCAATGTGGGGAATGGACTTGCTAGGGCCTTTTTCTCCAGCTCCGGGGCAGTTCAAGTTCTTGGTCGTAGCCATCGACTACTTCTCAAAGTGGGTCGAGGCCGAGCCCCTCGCCACTATAACTGAGAACAAGGTGGTGCAGTTCTTCTGGAAAAATATCATCTGCAGGTTCGGAGTCCCCCGCGTCCTCGTGACGGACAACGGTACTCAGTTCACTGGTGCGGCGTTCCGAGCCCTGTGCGATGACCTCGTCATTCAGCAGCGCTTCTCGTCCGTCTCACACCCTCAGTCGAACGGGCAGGCCGAGAATGCTAATAAGCAGATCCTCGCAGGAATCAAGAAAAGGTTGGACAAGTGCTCCAAAGGTTTGTGGGTCGACCAACTCCCTAATGTGTTGTGGAACTACCGCACAAGCAAACGGACGCCCACCGGAGAGTCCCCTTTCAATCTTACTTATGGGTCCGAGGCCGTGATACCCCTCGAGGTCGGAATACCTTCCCCTCGGCTCATAGCCTATGACGAGGTGCAGAATGCCAGGGACCTCAGAGGAAACTTGGACCTGATAGATGAACTGAGGGAGAGGGCATCAATCCGGCAGGAGACTTACCGAAGAAGGGTTGAACTAGCATACAACAAGAAGGTCCGACCCGCCAAACTTGAGCAAGGAGATTTGGTCTTGAGAAAGTTAGCCATATCCTTCCCCAGTCAGAAGGACAAGCTGGCTCCGAACTGGGAAGGGCCGTACAAGATCGCAAAAGTTGTTCGGCCTGGGGCATACCGTCTCGAAGACATGGAAGGCAGAGAGCTTCCGAGGACCTGGAATGCCGACCACCTCCTAAAATACCAAGAGAGCGTTCCGACGCCACTCTAGGTAACGAGGAGTATCGAGCCATTCCGATCCTCCGACTTGTAACCCATTTTTTCATAATTTGTATTATGTAAAACGGTTCGCCGTCAATAATTAATAAAGAAAGCTCCTTTTGGTCCTATAAATTTGTATGCTTCTCTCCGTTCTTTTCATCTGCTCTTTAAATTGTGATTTCAACCAATGGTTCGGAGTCCACGTTCGGCGCAACATCACCCTCTCGGCTCGTCCCCGGACGAACCCAGGGCAGACCGTTGCCTCGAACTGCTCCCACAGCCGTTGAACTATACCGATGGTTCGGAGTCCAACACTCGGCTCGACTTTACCTCTCCGGCTCGTCACCGGACGAACCAGGGGTAGATCGCCGTTCGGAATTGCTCCCACAGCCGTTGAACTATACCGATGGTTCGGAGTCCAACACTCGGCTCGACTTTACCTCTCCGGCTCGTCTCCGGACGAACCAGGGGTAGATCGCCGTTCGGAATTGCTCCCACAGCCGTTGAACTATACCGATGGTTCGGAGTCCAACACTCGGCTCGACTTTACCTCTCCGGCTCGTCTCCGGACGAACCAGGGGTAGATCGCCGTTCGGAATTGCTCCCACAGCCGTTGAACTATACCGATGGTTCGGAGCCCAACACTCGGCTCGACTTTACCTCTCCGGCTCGTCTCCGAACGAACCAGGGGTAGATCGCCGTTCGGAATTGCTCCCACAGCCGTTGAACTATACCGATGGTTCGGAATTGCTCCCACACCCGTCGAGCTCCAACAATGGTCCCGGGGGCCAACACTTGGTTCCCAGTCCATCTAAACTACCCCGGAAGATCGATGCCAGGCCTTCGTTCGAACACAAAAGTCCGAACTCTCTTAACTATTAGCCTATGGCCGAAGACCTACACATTCGGTCGGCTTCCGAGCAAGTGGCTTCCCGAGCGTGTAAACGGGGAAAACACACCTCCCCCTCAACTTTCGTGCGTGATCTCGATCAGACGGCTCAGATTATGCCACCTGTGCAAAACGACAAGATAACGTTTTCTTGGAAACTGAGCCGCCTCGAGATTCGCGCCTACGTTCGACGGCTCAGATCTCGCCACCTGCTCTAAGCGACAAAACGGCACTTTCTTGGGTACGGAGCTGCCTAGGGATTCGTGCCGTATCGTGTCAGAACCACTAAACAACAAAGTGCCGTACCACTGGGGATCCATTCGGCTAAACAGACACGCTCGGTTCAAAGATCTTGACATGACCGATACAGTTATATGCAAAGACAAACATACAAAGCAACGAAAGGGAATTTTATTAATTGTCGGCGCATAGTACAAAACACTCCCTTACAAAGTGTTGGCAAACAAAACATACAATGACCGACTTACTACACTTGTCTCTCATACAAAAACATCCTCACTAAACTGTTCATCCTCCTCGGCAGACAGCTCCTCTTTCTCCCCTCGTAGCTTCGCCATTACAGCCCGCAAGTGCCGCATCTCCGATAGCACGTCATCCCGTTCGGCAATAATCTTCGACTGAATATGCCGAATGCTCTTGACCCGAAGAGTGTTGCTGAATGCGGTCTGCGAGTCCTCATCCTCTCCCGCGGGGCTCAGCTCGACGATCCTATTCTCCAGGCGTTGGATCTCAGCCTCCCGGAGACTGAGGACCAACGAAAGGTGGTCCCACTCGCCCTCGGTTCGGCGTAACTTCAGATCGGCGCTCCTGGGGCTCAAAACCACCGTTCCAGAGGTGGCCTCCGATTCGGGGTCAACATTCGAACGCTCGGAGTCCGAGCCATGGATCGTCACAACGAGCTGAAAAGAAGGGAAAACGAATAATACAGTTTCAATATACTGCCGGAGTCTAACACTTGAAATTTTTTCACAACTACTTGCATTCAGACATAATAGTGTTACAGACGGTCGACCGACCCCACAACTAAGTTGTTACAACAATCGACAAAAATAGGAAAACGACAGAATCAAAGCCTCTTCGGAAGGGGAATGCTTCGGTTTAGGGAAACACGGGGACGACGAGGTCTGCCCTCCGAACCCGACCCTAAACCAACGAAGCGCGACCCCCCTTCGCTGCTAGCTCTAACTACGACGCCGGCCGAAGCCCCGCTCGACGAGGCGGCCGCACTACTCTGAGCGTCGGCTGGATTCCGCCGGGTCAATGGCGAGCGCATCGCAAGTTCGTGAAACGTGATCCCCCTCTCGCTTTCTTCGCGAGTGCACGAAGTGCTGCGAACGTTAGCCCTGACCGGTGCCGGCTTGAGCGACGCGATCTCTTCCTCCAGTTCGATAATCCTATCCCTCAAGACGTCGTCCTTCGCCAACCTCTTCGGACGAGGGGCTGTCAAGGAGCCCGAGGCATTGGCATTATCAGTCGCGAGCCGTCGGTAATGGTTGACTTCAATCCCCCTATCTATTGTGATCCTTCTGAGCCTGTCGACTTCAGCCGATAGCCTCTTGCACTCAGTTGACGCTTTCTCCAGTTCGGTGGTCAACTTCCCTCTCTCCGCCGAACGTTCTTTTTCCGCTAGCTCCAAGTATTGGACCTTGGCCAAAAGATCGTCAATCTTCTGCTCGGCGGCAGTAAGCTCCCTACGGAGATTCTCGACTTCGCCTTCGGGATAGGGAGCTGAAGAGCGCTTCCGATACTGGTACAGCTCGCGACCGTACCTCCGCAGAGCTGCCTTCGTATCCTCCAGCCTGCCGAGCAGGAGAAATCGTCTATACCGGACCCGAGTGAGCTCGTCCTCTGTTTTTGCCAACTCCTTCCGAAGGTATTCAACCTCCGTGATCGGACCAAATCTCACCTGAAATGCAGAGATAAATCCGAGGCCCAACACTTGGAGAAATTTACGCCAAAACAAACACTAAGTCCGAGACTCAACACTTGGGCAAATTTTGGCCAAACAAAACATTTTCTCATTCAAAATTCAAAGAGTTCTACAACAGCGGTGGCCAGTCCGCGGTTAGGCTTACAAAAACAAAAGAAAAGAAAAGAAGACAACCGAGTCAGGGGTCGACCTTTTTGTCGTTCGGGTCCGTCGATCCCTCGGCCTTGCCCTCGCCCTCGCCTCCGCCTCCTCCTTCGCTCCAGCTCTCCTCCTCGGAGTCATCCTCCTTCTCCTCTTCGGGCCCGGCCTTCCACGGGTCCCCAACGGGTTCCGTCTCCCCCTCGGGGGCGATCAACCCCTCGGGGACAATCTCCTCCCCTTCCACGAGGTCGTAGAAGTTGTAGGAGGACGTGTCGAAGCCCGGGTTCTTGGCGACCACATGTTGCAAGGCTCGGCCATAGGCATCCACCATATTCTGGAGCATGTGCATCGCGGCCTCCTCCTGCACGGCTTTCTTCACCCTCTTCACCTTCCGGTGGAGTTTGGCCTTGACCTTCCCGGCCTCCTTCCGAGCGTCCTCCGCCTCCGACCGAGCCTTAGCCAGCTCCTCCCTCAGGTCGGCAGCCTCCTTCATCGACGCCTCGAGCTTGGTCGCTGAATCCTTCAGCTCGGCCACCTCCTTCTCCGAGGCCTCGAGCTTGGCCGCCGTGTCCTTTGACAGCTGAACGGCGTCGGCCAGCTGCTTCTCCAACCCCTCCATTTCGGCAGCCCTCTTCGTCGAGAGAAGCAGTTCGGAATCGAGCCGCTTCGCGACCTTGACGCGCTCCGTCCTCTCCTTCTCCTTCTCCTGCTCCTTCTTTGCCATCTCCTCGACCAGGAAATTGAAGTGGCAGAGGGTCTGAAAGAGAACAACGGAGTTACAATCCGAGTCCAAGAACTTAGAAAAATTCTAAGGAAGAAATTTGGATGAAGTTGAACTCGGCCTACTTACCGACATGGTGTTCCGGGCAATCTGCATCACGGTGTCCCCTGCCATCCCGGCCTTCAGGGTCGCTCGGTCCTTTGGGGTCGGCAGGTGCCTCACCGCCTCCATGCAGATGTTCCCGTCGCCCAGGAAGCCGTCGACGTTCATCACCTGCCAATCGGGGAAGAAGATCTGTTTATGACGCTCGGTCAAGATCTTCTCCGCATCGGGGGTGAGGGGCGGAACCTGCATGGACAGCGCATCCTTCACACCGAACACGCCGCTCGACGAACCCGGAGCGTCCGCCCCCGGGGTCGGCACAGGTGCATCCGAGGTAGGGGGATCGGAGATCACGGCCTCCCCCTGCTCGGGGACCCCGACCTTCGTCGGAGAGACGAGGACCTCGATCTCCCCCTCCTTGAGAACCGCGACCTTCGGTTGGTCGGCAGTCTTCGCGACCGAGGGCTTCTTCGAAGCTCGGCTATCCTGAAGCCCTGTCGACGACCTCTTCTTCTTCTCCTGCTCTGCCCTGCCCTTCGCCACCAGAGCCTTATAGTCAAGCTTCATCGTCTCTGCAAAAGCCGAATGAAAAAACTTAGAAAAATTTTCATAAACTTTAAACAAGGAGTATAAATACCAGAAGCATACGAGGGTCGATCGGACTGAGACCCCCACGGAACAGATGCTCTTCGGTAATATCCTTCCAGCTAAGCGTCGGCAGGGCGAGGATTTTCCTCTGAACCTCAGCCTCCTCAGCATCCAGCGGGACATCCTTCTTTGTACGCTTGGGCAGACCATCCTTCGCCCAAACTGTCGGTATCACCCATGGCGTCAGAGTCCGGACGAGGAAGTATTTATCCTTCCAGTGTTTGATCGAGTCCGGATTCTCGATCAGTTTCACGCCTGTCCGGGGCGAAAGATAAAACCTCTGTTCCTCTTTCCTCGGCCGGCAAGGTCGGAAGAGACTCCGAAAGAGGTACATAGTCGGCTTGGCGTCAATCTCTTGGCATCGGAGGAGGAACGCCACGACTTGCCTCCATGTGTTCGGCATCAGTTGGGCGGGACTCAAACCGTACCAGACCAGGACTTCAACCACGAACGGGTGGAGGGGAAAGCGGAGTCCGGCGATGAGGGAATCGACCGGAAAGACACATACGTCCGGAGAGGACTTAGTGTTGGCTCGGAACCCCGGCCCAGGAAGGAGCAACACATACTCAAGAGGGATCTGAAAACCCTTTCGGATCATACGAAGATCGGTCTCGGTGAGAGTCGAGATCCTATGGTCCACCTCGGACAGCTCCCTAGGCTCGTTCTCCTCCACCAACTTTGCCGTACCTTGAGTGACCCTCTCCAAGGTATCCTCGTCGTAATCCCTGACGCCTCCCACGCTCGATACGACAATGGGTTGCCGACCAAACGCCCCCGCTCTCTTCGGCGTCTCCACTATCGTGATTACGGCCTTACCCTTTCGGGACTCCGCCGCGACTTCCTCGGGCACTTCGGCCACTCCACCCTCTTCATCCGGACGAACAACGTCTTGTTCGCTCGGCTCCATTACTCCCTTCCCTTTATCCCCTCGGCCAACGGCTTGCTCCGAGGCGGGGGTCTCAGCCGAAATCTTAACCATTTTTTCCTAAAAAGAGAAGGGAAAGAGACTGACCTTGAAGTGACAGGTGTGGTCGGAAAACTCGCCGGAAAACAGGAACGCTACTGCGACAGCTCGCAGCACCACCAGTGAGCTAAAAACTTCGAAGCAAAGTAAAATCTGAAGAGAGAGAGTAAAAGTGAAAAGTGAGACTTGGTATTAGGGGGGGTGAAGATTTATAGTAAAATTGGGACGTCCCTTGGACTTCCAATGAAAGTTCGCGACTTTTGGGCTGCTCTCGAAACGTCGCGAAGGCCCATCACCACCACCTCTCTCACCAAGTCGACTGGCTCGGCTCCAGGGGTTCCAAATCCGAGCTACAAGCGAACCGAACACGCCGGCAGTAGGATCCGATCGGAATCCGAGCAAGTGCCTTCCCGAACTGGTAAACGGGGAAAACTCACTTTCCCCTCAACTTTCGCGCCTGACCTCAATCAGACGACCCAGATCTCGCCGAGAGCACTAAAAGACAAGATAGTGTTTTCTTGGGAGCTGCGCCCGTCTTGAGATGCACACCATCATCCAACGGCTCAGACAGCGCCGCGTCGCTCGGACGACTGAGCCCCCGGACGTCTCACCTATGCCTAGAAGAACCTGGAAAAATTTTGATTCTGTTTTGAGGCGCCGCCCTCGGCGGGCGCCCCCCGGGTCCCGCGCCTCAGTCGGAATTCCGCCGATCACGGGCCCCGGTCGGGAACAGATCGGCACTCCCCCCATCTCTAACTCCCCCGGGCTGACATCCATCAGAAGCCATCAGCCCGGAAGGAAGACAGAGATGAGAGGGGACCCATCAACACTCAGAGATCGGGAGAAACACACCGTTCCGAGCTAGTTGTTTACAACTGGAAGGCGCGGCTTGTCAGAGGACTCAGACCGCAGTGCCTTCACAGTTGCAAACAACGGGCTCGGACGGTCCAGAAGCCCGAGCTGCAACTCGTAAAAGAGAGGCGCGCCATCCCGAGCTAGTTGGTTGCAACTGGAAGGATCAGTTTGTCAGAGGACTCTGACAGCGGCACCTTCACAGTTGCAACAAACGGACTCGGATAGCTCGGAGATCGGCATCGAACATGGATCGTCACTCTCCCACCAAGAACTCCGCCTACTTCGACACTCACTTCGGAGCAACCAAAGAAGGCAGAAGATCTTGGTGAGAGAACGACGACCCGTCCTTCCGAAGAAGACCACACCCCGAGTCCGGACTATGGACGTCGGCCCTACTGTCCTATTGCCTCCCGCTCCCGACACCCCCTTCGGAGCAGTGAGGAACGGGAGAACAACAAGACAACAGGGCGACCACCCGTCCTTCTGAAGTAACTCATCCCTCGGGTTCGGACTACGGTCGTCACCACCACTACCTCGTTCCCCCTCACTCCTGACATCCACTTTGGGGCCGTCAGGAACAAAGGGAAAACCAGGCAGAAGAGCGACCACCTCTCCGGAACTCAAGAGAGAAGCTACCCAAGGCAGATGCCTCCGAGGTCTGGAACTCAATTTGGATGTGATTAAAATGGCAAAGGGAGTGGAGTACTTATAGCCTGCTTCCAAGAACCGGCCATTATGACCCTCGGAAGTTGAAACGCCACGCATTAATTAAAGGAATTATCCTTAATGACATCGGGAAGGTGAAACGCCACGCAAGTCACGAAGCACCATTAATACCGTTGGGAACAGAGCCATCTCAGACGGCCAAAAACCACAGGCCCTCGGTCGGCTGCCGAGCAAGTGCCTTCCCGAGCGTGTAAACGGGGAAAACTCACTTTCCCCTCAACTTTCGCGTCTGATCTCAATCAGACGGCCCAGATCTCGCCGAGAGCACTAAAAGACAAGATAGTGTTTTCTTGGGAGCTGCACCCGTCTCGAGATGCGTGCCGACATCCGACAGCTCAGATAGCGCCACGTCGCTCGGTCTGCCGAGCCCCCTGCCATCGGTCGGCAGCCGAGCAAGTGCCTTCCCGAGCTGGTAAATGGAGAAAAAAAGACACCGAGCTACGGGGACCGCTGGATCTCTCAGAAATTCGCACTCCCAATGATGAACGGCCCAGATTGCGCCACGTGCGCTAAAAGACAAGATAGCGTTTTCTTGAGAACTGCGCCCGTCTCGAGATACGTGCCCAACATCCGACGGCCCAGACAGCGCCACGTCGCTCGGCCTGTCGAACCTCCTGCCTCCGGTCGGCAGCCGAGCAAGCGTCTTTCCGAGCTCGTAAACGGAGAAAAACGCTGCCGAGCGGTAACAGCCATCAGATCTTTCCGAAGTTCACCCCCGTCCACGATCGACGGCTCAGATCGAGCCACGCCATTAATCGGTATTTAAATCGTTTTTCATCTATTTAAATCGTTTATTTGTTTAAAAATTGCGAAAAAAATGCTAAAAATTTGGGAAAATTAACCAAAAATTCTGGAGAATAATTGAAAATTCGGGGGCACATTTTTGAACCCCTGAACGAACAATCATCGCCCAGAATGTACAGTTAAGGCCCCCGAACGATTAGCGAACACATCGCAAAATTAAATAAATAGTCCGAAAAAATAGATAAAAACCCTTGAATACCCGATATGACCAGAGAACAGCCAGCGGCGTCAAAAGTTACCTCACTACCCCCTTTCTAGGTTCAAAGTCCCACATTTGGACTCCGATACAACTCCACCAGCCACGGAAACAGCTGAACTACTCCTCAAAGTCTGATCACGCTCAGTCTTTAGGAGTCGGGGGCTCGTGATATGGCTAAAATTGGGGTTAAATCGGGACCATCCAGATCGAGCACGAATCTTGAAGCACGGGGGTAAAAAGGTAATTTCACATACAGGTGGATCCAAAGCGGGTATTGGGTCTCCCTCTCACAGAACCAATCATCCGTAAATGGACCCACTTCAACTAGGCACGGGTTCCGACCCGATGCAAGCCCGGTCCACCAAGAGGAGAATCAGGCCACTGATTTGATTAAATCAAATCAACAAGCCTGATTAGCTCTCACCAGGGAATTAAGGCCTGATTTCCTAAAACAGAATAGGAGGATTTTGCTCCTAACTGTTAGGTAGGAAATCAGGACCCTAATCATTCCAAAGGCGACTATAAATACAACCTCTCTACCACCAAGACCAGGTTAATCAATCTTTCACCACTTTTAAGCTCTTTCTTAATCCTTTGCTGATTACTGACAAGAGCGTCAGAGGGTGCGTCGCCGGAATCAACCCCGGTGTTTCGCACTTCCTTGCAGGTCGCGGCAGGAGCAAGAAGGCCGAGTCAACTGTTCAGGTTGTACCCGTACTCACAAATTCATCTGTCGACCCCCACACCGAAATCAGCGGTAACACTCCCCAAAAAGTTTTAGTTCCAGATTCTAACTATTTTATTAGATATGATTTTCTGAAGTGTAAACAAAATTTAAAACACTAACTTTCTTTGCATGAATTAGTAACTTTGTGTACAAATTTATTTTCATATCATTTAATCTAATCAAGATGTACTACCATGCAATTAAACAACATCAATCAACTTATTTTCATGACAATCTTTCAATTAGCATGCATTTTCATTCTAAATATCATCAGTACAATTTAATCACTACTCATATGCATATCAATTTTATATATCAATTTACCTACACATGCATGATACTATAATTTAGAAAGTTCAAGAAGACACCCACCTCAAATGAAGATTCTAAAGTAGAAGAAGACTCCTAGAAGTTGCTCCTAGCTCCAAGAATGAGACTTTCTTCTTCTCCTAGCAAGCTCTCCTTCCTCCAAGCAAGAACTTAAACAATTCTCTCTTCCTTTTCCTCTCTTTCTTATTTTTATATTTTGTTTCTTTGAATCTTTGGTGCAAGATTACGAAGGAAAGGAGGTGGTATTGATAGGGTTTGAGAAGGCTCTTCTACTACTCAAATTAAGTGTTCTAATTCATAACCTACATAACCCCCTTCACTAATTGCCCACTCACCATTACTCTCACAAACTCTCAACTCTTCTTATTCATATGCATGGCTAACTCTTCTTGCGACTTTTGGGTTGTACTATGTGCACGTGCAACCCATAAGCACACACTGTCATTTGTTAGTTGTTATTTATTTATTTGTACATGTTGTTTACATGACAAGTGTACAACTAATTGTAGAATTTACTTAATGTGCTTCCTCTTTTGGGCTAGGTCTATTTTTATTTATTTAATTTATTTTAATGGGCTTAGAGTCTTCTATTAGGCCCATGGGTTCTACTATGCAACAAAAATGAATGAAAGGAAATTGTGCATAACTTTTAAATAAAATTGAGAATAAAAAAATCATAAGATGAAATTGCAAGTGCGTTGCACGTGTAAAAATAAGAAATGTATTTTTCATTTAAAAAATTTGTACGGGAAGTTACATGATTTGTCTCTCTTACATAACAGGAGCGATATGTATGTGCCTCTTGATTGAGTGAGACTGCAAAATGCATGGCCGTGCTCAAATGAGTAAATATGAGATATTGAGTTCATTTGTTTTAGTAAGTCTACTCGGACATTAAGAAACCAAAGATTGAACTATGCAAGGGTGACACGCTCTATGCCTTGTGGTAAATTAAGATATCTGGACAAAGGGACTAGACTATATGGTAACATTGGTCACAGGTAGGTTATGTCTAATCACTGACATTCTTGTTACTTGAGTAGCAGTGATGTATTGCTAGATACCGCTTACTGTTTGTAATACTAGAATATAATTTTAGTATTACTATCAACATAATGAGAACCTACAGGGTCACACACTTAGAATGGATCGAAATTGTGATTTAAATTCATAAGATGAATTTTAATTGGGGATTCAAGTCAGACTTGAATCATAACATTGGTTGGACATTTAATTAGATTAAATCGGCTGACTAAAGTTCAAAGGCCCATTCACGAATCTGAACTAGGTCAGACTGTGAGTCCAACAGCCTTAATACTCTCTTAGGGTTAATTTTCTGCAGCTATATATATGATTCGTATATGTGGAAAAGATATACATGAGAAAACCCTTGCCGTCACAGAAATTGTGTGTGTGTGTGTGTGAGAGAGAGAGAGAGATCGTGAGGAACATCACCTTTCCCCAGCTAGCACCGTGGCGAGAGGGTAAGCTTGATTTGATCCGTTCATGTGGAAACCGTAGAGGCACTGCCACATTGTAGTGCTGTGATCGGCATATTGTGAAGACAGCATATCTATTTTCAAGGTATAATTCCTAAACACGATTTATGGTTTTCCCATGGATCCATGGCTAGGTTTCGATATTCTTTGTAATTTTTTCATTGTGCATTTAATATGAGATTACCATCGAAACCTAACAAATTTGCCCCATATTCACTTCAATTTTATGATGGGTGCAAATCGTGAAGCAAACATTTTGGGGAAATTGGGCGGCTACATAAGAAGTGACATGGTTTTATTGGTTCATGAGTGAACCGGATCAGAATTTTGTCGGGTTTTTTCTACCCTATATTTAACTGAAGTGTTTGAAGCCATTGTATCTGAGAAATCTCAGATCCGATGATTTTTATAGCTTAGAGGATGTTGGATCTTAAACTCAAAAATAATACCAGATCTTAGGAGATCACTCCAAAATACACACACACACACAACACACACACACACACACACACACACACACACACACACACACACACAAGGAGATTTAAGCATCCTAGAAGGACTAGGATAGATGCAAAAAAGTGAGTCTAAAGAAAGCAAAAATATATAGCTTTATACAGTATAGAGAGGGATGTCAAGCTCTCACCCCAAGAAAATCCTTATACAGTATAGAGAGGGATGTCAAGCTCTCACCCCAAGAAAATCCTACAAATCCTCTCATCCCAAATGGACCATATGATTGCAAGCACAGTGCAATCTCATGTTCTACGCTGAGGTGAAGAGTCACGCTGCTCCCTATAAGTGGTCCAAAGTGCTCCAAAGTGCGTGAATGGAGGCTTGCCAATGGAACACATGATGTAGTCAGGGCCAACCCTGAGTTCCTGGGGGCCCAGGGCGAAAAGCCCAAATAATTATTTTTGAGGGCCCCTAATTACAGCGTAATTTTTTTACGCGCAAAATATGTGCCTGTATTTACAAAGAAAATACAAATTCGAGGCCCCTAAAATTGCAAAAAAAATCAGGGACTTGAGGCGGCCGCCTCACCGACCTCAAGGTGGGGGCCGGCCTTGGATGTAGTTGACTGATGGGATCCCAAATAGCCCTAGAGAAAGGGCATCAAAGAAAGAGGTGATCAGTGGATTCTTGTAATACCCCTAGAATTACATAGTCTCATTTTGGTTGAGAAGTGAGGTATGAGTTATTTATATATTAGATTGCCAAGGATCGAAAAGAACTTACTAAGCTATAGCACTTTGTGTAAGGTTGTGCTCTGTGGTGGGATCGTGGTTAGGTTCTATAGGGCGCGTAAATGAGCGTAGATATGCAGGTTGCTGAGCGGTCCCGTGGCATTACAAATGGTACCAGAGCTGACTTTCGACATCGATGTTGGGTCACAATGGGCGTATGCACTGGTGGGGCCAGGGACAGTACGCTGGTGGGACCAGGGTAGTGGCATCTATATGGACCATATCGACTCGAAAGGAGATCCTCGTTAGATGAAGGGTCCCAAGCTTAGCGACGACGCTAAGTCCAAAGAGGGGTGGGTGTAATACGCCTAGATTTACATAGTCCCATATTAGTTAGGAAATGGGATATTAGTTATTATATATTAGATTGTTAAAGATCCAAGAGCACCTACTAAGCTATATCACTTTTGGTGAAGCTGTGCCATATGGTGGACCCGGAGCGTTACAATTCTGGCTGGGTACCATAGAGAGTGCACATAAATCCCATCGTCAGGCCTCTATGAAGAAGTGTATCACATGCGGGGAGGCGACCTTTGATGACAAGCCAAGTATGAAGCTTCACTTTGAGAGGAGCAATAGCCTCCCACATTACGGAACATGCCTCATCTTTATCAAAAGTTTCCCGAAGGTGCCCATACAGTGAACAAACATAGAAAGTGCCCAAGGTAGAGAGGCACCAAAACCTAGCATCCTCACCATCAGACGGTGTGAGCTGAGAGGAGCTATTTGTAACACCCCTGCCTCAAGCTCGGACAATTTATTTAGTTTAGAAGACAAATTATTTATAGTATAGTACAACTGCCCACCACAGGCTACCTCTCAAAAGGTGGTTAACCGAATTGGTGACTCTTGATCATAGGCTATTATATTTATATATTATTTTATTATAGTATTTTATCGATATGGGACTAATACTTACCTCTCCTCCGTTTTCTCTCCTGAACGGAAGCACACAGGCACCCCCCACGTGACCGACACGTCATCGGCGAGAGACAGCGCCAGGCCCAATTTTTTCCTTACGTGGGCCCCGGCATTTGAGGTGACGTCATCACCTCACAGAACTCTCCCCTGGCTGCATGTATTTTTCACGTGTGGGCCCCCCCTGATTTAATTCTCCTATAGAACTCTCCCATAGGAATACCTATAGGCAGCAGCAAATACTTCTTCATATATATATATATATATATATATATTATTTTACTCTTTTTGAAAATTACGGGGTGTTACACTACTGGAGGCTCGATAAAGGCGTGGCTGGGAATGCGACGCAAAATAGGAGCCCACCTATCCCCCATCCTCTGAGATGACACAACAACCCTAGGGTCATGGGAAATAGCAAAAAGGCCAGGGAAGAGGTCCTCCATAGTGCTAGTACCAATCCAATGGTCCAACGAAAATCTCGTAGTACACATGCTACCTCATATGAACCTGATACCAAGTCTGATGTATTGGGCCGAGTGGAGGACACCTCTCCAAAAGGGTGAGGGGGTGGCTGAGGGGGGAAGGGTAGTATCAAAGTCGATGAATCAAGCAGTAAGGTTGTAGAATAACCTGATCAGCTCAGCCCAAGGAGAAATATGGTCCTATAAGAGCATCCACAGTCGTTTGAGGTAAAAAAATGGCAAAATGCATACTTTACCTTTCTATTTCGACGAAATGCTGCAGTCGTCAAAATGCAAAAAAATGAAACAGTGTCGTTTGTGATTAAAAAATCATTTATATAGTCAGAAACTGAGAAAATATTGATAAAACATACAGATGTACAGATGTTTTGTCCGGGTTTTAAGGAGGTTTTTTTTTTTGCAAAAGAAAATTGCAAAAAAATTTACAAAATTGCAAAAACTATTTATAAATTTGCAATTTTTTTAAAATAATTGTACCCAATAACCAATGATGGTAATTTGCAAAAAAATTCTTTTAAGGAAATGGGAATCAATGGTCTGGACAAAACACGTCCAGCCATTATATGCATATTTATGGGTCAATTTCTTTGTTTTTTAATTTTTTTAAATTCAAACGAAACATCATTTTTCGTCCGATTATTCAAAAATATATTTAAATAATCCAGACGAAACATGATGGCATAATATGCATTTTGCTATATCCATTGCTATTTTTACCTTTCTACTGTAGCGGAATTGGTAAAAAAATGACAAAATAGCTGACGAGTGTGTCAGCTACAGCCAAGGCCGGCCCCCAACTTGAGGCAGGTGAGGCGGCCGCCTCGGGCCCCTACTTTTTCTGTACTTTTAGGGGCCCTCAAATTTGTACTCTCCCTGTAAATATAGGTACGTATTTTGCGCGTAAACAAATTATATTGTAATTAGGGGGTCCCAAAAATAATTATTTGAGCCTTTCGCCTTGGGCCTCCGGAAACTCAAGGCCGGCCCTGGCTACAGCTACAGTATCTAAAAATGCATATTATGATATTTTAGCAAACCCGACTGTGGGTGCTCTAAGAATCTCCAAAGCCATTTTGGCTAGGAGAGCTATGTTGACCTGTCTGAGGTGCCTCACTCCAAGGCCACCTTCTCTTTTGGGAGTACATACAGTTTCCCAAGCTATAAGACACTATACCCAAGCACAAATGGGTTTCCCTTTCCAAGAGAAGGCTCGGCGGATGGAGTCGATACGATGGATGACCCAACCCAAATCACGAACTCTTCACGTAGTTGGTCGAACTCGTCTCTGTAGTACGTTATTACACCCTTGGGGTTGTCTTTGTAACTCCGACTACCAGCCCATTATACCCCTAAGGGTGCTAACATAGCAGGATCTTCTGGTTGGGCCATCCAACCGGCCGCCGGTCTCTTAATGCGGGGACGACCCAAGTGCAGTCGCTCCCAAGATCAAATCTGTAACAAAACCATCGGTCCGGTCATTTCTGTCCCATCTAGCACTACATGACACAACGCCCTGTATAGCGTTGCCAACGCGCAGCTTCCCCAGCTGTATCGGCCAGCTAAGCCTAGGTCGGCGAGCAATCGTAGGTACATGAGGTGCACCGTATCGCCCGATGAGTTAAGCAAGAGAACCCCTCCGATCACCGTTAGAATGTAGGCTCTGGTGTAGGACTGTACATAGTCGTCGGGCGATTCGTTGGTCAGCGTCCCATCAAAACGTCCCTTCAACCAAGATAGTCGGATTGATTGTCCTTGGAAAATGTCATCATCTTCCGCAGCCGCCTCATCAAACTCTGTACCGAGCAGTTCATTGCACATCTCTATTTTATCAAAGTTAATATTACCCGTCACGGCCAACCCATCTATTGGAAGACCGGATATCATCACTATATCCTGTAGCGACACAGTCATCTCTCCGACCGGTAAATGGAACGTGTGCGACTCTGGCCTCCAGCGCTCCACGAGTGCTGAGAGAAGTGCTCGGTCGAGTTTAACATTCCCCATTATGCTGATTCCATAGAAACCGACGCTACTATGTACTCGACAATACGTGGATGCACCTTCATCGTCTCGTGGGTGCAGAAATTACACCTACGCGTCGTCCCACCTCACACTGCCGCGGATATGTGGCGATCTTGCAAGGTCAGTTCGCCGGGATATATTGGTCCTGGACCACGACGTCCTGTCATCGAAGAGGATGCACCAACCTCCACGAACCAAAAACCATAATTATTACTAGTCTAAAATCAATATCACTAAATACAAAATTAGGGACAATACAAATTATTAGTTCTCACATTCTCTGTGGAATGTTCCCCCATGCTTCCTGGGATGTCCTTCCCCTTCCGGTTCCCCTCGTTCTAGCCATTTCTCTGTAACAAAGTTCGCATATATGAAACTAATTACTCGCCGAAAATTAGCAAACACAAACCAACGAGATAAAAAAATTTCAAAAGCTCGCTTATACGCGTCAAAACAATACAAATGAGATGAGAAAATTCCTAAATTTCGCTGTCAATTAGGGCACACCAAACACAAGCCAACGCAACTTGTAGAAGTGAGTTCCGACCCACGGTTTGAAATATACGCCCGTGTATCACTTTCACTCTTTAAAAAAGAGCGGGAAGCGATACATTGATGTATCTCGCAAAACGTAGGTCGGAACTTGCAAATACAAGTTCCGTTGCGTTGTGAATGGTTAACTGAACCTATGTGCACCGTTTCATATTTTTTGGACTTCGTTTAAGCATTTTTGTATTGAGACCGTACTAAAAAAATTTCGAGGTATATTGAAGTTTTTTCATATACGCATAAAAAACAACATAAACGAGATGCAAAAAATCCAAAAATTGGCCTTTGGGTCGGGCTCCCCACACACAAGCCAACGCAACTTGTACATGGGAGTTCCGACCCACGGTTTGAAAGATACGACCGTGTATCATTTTCACTTTTGAAAACTGAGCGGAAAGCGATACATTGACGTATCTCGCAAACCGCGGGTCGGAACTCGCATGTACAGGTTGGTATGACTTGTGACTGGCAAGACCAACCTACTCGCAAAGTTTCGTTTTATTTGGACTTCGTTTAAGCAATTTTCTATTCATAACGTATTTCACAAATTCCGAGGTGGATTAAAGGTTTTTTATATACGCGTCAAAACAACAAAAATGATAAGGAAAATTTCCTAAATTTGGGCGTCAACTTTGGCACACCAAACACGAGCCAGCGGAACTTGCAGAGGTGAGTTCTGACTCTCGGTTTGAAAGATACGGCCGTGTATCACTTTATATCCGTTGTATTGAATTAAAATGATAAACGGACGTATCTCACAAATTGTGAGACGGAAATCGCCTCTACAAGTTCTGTTACCTTCTACGCGGCGAGTCCGACCTACTTGTACAAATTGAATTTTTTTCATCTCGTTTTTTTTTCTTCTCTTATATTCCACCACTACAACTAGCACTACATCTACGAAAATGTGAACAAAATGTATACAACATATATGATTAGAGCTAATTATATACTCTCTAAATTATAGACTAGACTACTACGCATAATACAAAAAAACCCAACTCCAAAATTGGAAAAAAAATCAATAAATTCAAAGAGTTCATTATAGTAAATTGGGATTAAGAAAATACCTGGTCCAAAGAGAAAGATAGAGAGTTGGTGAAGATGTGAGAAGCCGCTGCACGCTGTTGTTGGCGAAGGAAGAAAATTTGTGCTAGGGTTTAGATGATTTGGGAATTTGAATGTGAAGTTAGGGTTTGCTGCATTCGGGAGAGGAAGAGAGAGATAGGGAGCTTTCCACCGGGGGGGGGGGGGGAGACCGAGAAGGCAAAGAAATCGATGCCAAGGAGTTCGGAGAGTGAACTAGGGTTTGGGGATGGGTTTCGGGAGCTCGAGAGAAAGAGAGAGAGTGTTTGTGACGAAGACAGGGTGAGGAAGATTTGGGTATGTACAAGTGTTTGGAAAAACATTTGTACATACCTAGGCCGTTGTTGGAAACAACGGCCAAGGTATGTTTTTTTTATAAAAAAAAACAACCTAGGTCGTTGTTTCCAACAACGGCCTACATTAATTTTTCGACAAAAAAAAACTCCATGCCAAAAAAACTATAAGTCCCAAACGTTTTTTGGCGTGAAGTGACAAAAATACCCCTCCGCTTTTGGGAACGTTAGTGGGAGACTTAGCGGATCTTGATCTGATCCGCTGATCATGATCAAGATCGATCGGACGGTGGAGATGGGTGTTTTCCAACCTGTTGAAAACGAATCCGTTTTCAACTGAGCAAAACCCATATATATATATATATATATATATATATATATATATATATATATATATATATATATATATATATATTGGAATGGATTGGTTGAGCACTCTACTAGTGCTCACCGCGTGAATACTAGGCCTTCAGGCGTTCATATCAAAAATCTGAACCGTTCAAATTGATCTACACATCTAAATTAGTCTAAATATGTAAAATCAAATTATTTGAAATTCATTTGCCCATTCATTGAAGTGTTACAAAATTGTATGGCTGAAAATTATTGTTTTTATAGTCACATGATGGATGGGCAAATGAATTTCAAATGATTTGATTTTACATATTTAGACTAATTTAGAAGTGTAGATCAATGTGGACGGTTCGGATTTTCGATATGAACGCCCGAAGGCCTAGTGTTCACGCGGTGAGCACTAGAGGAGTGCTCAACCGATCCTTTCCCTATATATATATATATATATATATATATATATATATATATATATATAGAGTCCCCTTCGGTTGCACACTACTTTTGGTGAGCACTCCGTGAGCACTCCCGAACTAGAGACCCTATGAAAAATCCGAACCGCTCATATTGTTCTATATGCCTTAGATAGCCTAACAATAAAAAATCAAGTAATTTGAAGTTCATTTGCCCATCGATCATGCTATTAGAATTTTCAGCCACACAATTTTGTGATGATGTAAATCATGGGTAAATGAACTTCAAATTACTTGATTTTTTATTGTTAGGCTATCTAAGACATATAGAACAATATGAGCGGTTCGGATTTTTCATAGGGTCTCTAGTTCGTGAGTGCTCACGGAGTGCTCACCAAAGTAGTGTGCAACGGAAGATTTCTCTCTCTCTCTCTCTCTCTCTCTCTCTCTATATATATATATTATTTTACTTTTTTGAAAATTACGGGGTGTTACACTACTGGAGGCTCGATAGAGGCATGATAATTTCGTTGCTGGGAATGCGACACAAAATAGGAGCCCACCTATCCCCCATCCACTGAGATGACACAACAACCCTATGGTCATGGGCAATGGTAAAAAGGCCAGGGAAGAGGTCCGCTATAGTGCTAGAACCAATCCAATGGTCCAACGAAAATCTCGTAGTACACTTGCTACCTCATATGAACCTGATACCAAGTATGAAGTATTGGGCCGAGTGGAGGACACCTCTCCAAAAGGGTGAGGGGATGGATGAGGGGGGAAGGGTAGTATCAAAGTCGATGAATCAAGCGGTAAGGTTGTAGAATAACCTGATCAGCTCGGCCCAAGGATAAATATGGTCCTATAAGAGCATCCGCAGTCGTTTGAGGTAAACAATGGCAAAATGCATATTTTACCTTTCCATTTCGACGAAATGTTGTAGTCGTCAAAATGCAAAAAATGCATATTTTCGTTAAACATGAAACAGTTTCGTCTGTGATTAAAAAATCATTTATATAGTCAGAAACTCAGAAAATATTAATAAAATATACGAATGTTTCGTCCGGGCGGGTTTTAAGGAGGGTTTTTTTTGCAAAAAAAATTTTGCAAAAACATTTACAAAATTGCAAAAAATATTTATAAATTTGCAATTTTTTAAAAATAATTGCACCCAGTATCCAATGATGGTAACTTGCAAAAAACATTTTTTTAAGAAAATGGGACCCAATGGTCTGGACGAAACACGTCCAACCATTATATGCATACTAGTATTATACACGTGCTGTGCACGTGGAAAAAAATTGGGATGAATGAAAAGGGCAAAAAAAATTTTACCTACACGTGGGTTGCACGGGTTAGGTTAAGGACAAAGGCCTTCTCCCATTATAGTAGTAGAGATTTGTTGGTCAATTTCTTTGTTTTTTATTTTTTTTAATTCAAACGAAACATCATGTTTCGTCCGATTATTTAAAAATATATTTAAATAATCCAGACGAAACATGATGTTTCGCCACACATAATATGCATTTTTCTATATCCATTGCTATTTTTACCTTTCTACTGTAGCGGAATTGGTAAAAAATGACAAAATAGCTGACGAGTGTGTCAGCTACATTGCCTAAAAATGCATATTATGGCATTTTAGCACAGACTATGGGTGCTATAAGAATCTCCAAAGCCATTTTGGCTAGGAGAGCTATGTTGACCTGTCTGAGGTGCCTCACTCCAAGGCCACCTTCTCTTTTGGGAGTACATACAGTTTCCCAAGCTACAAGACACTAACCCCCAAACACAAATGGGTTTCCCTTTCGAAGAGAAGGCCCGGCGGATGGAGTCGATACAATGGATGACCCAACCCACTGGGATGATAGAAGATGACATGTAGTAGAGGGGAAGGCTAGTGAGTACCGGATCGATGAAAAACAAGTCTTCCAGCGGTTACCTTGCCAGCTAGGAAGGCGTCGGTCTACCCTATTGATAACAGATTGCTATTCAGTTATACAAACATGGGTGAGCTTGAGAGGTAGACCAAGGTAGGTGAATAGGAAAAAGGCAGTAATACAGTTGAGAATGGCGGTTGCATCCATGAATGTGGTTTCATCGACCTAGAGGTTGTAGATATATGACTAGAGTGGTTGATTCTGATGCCTGTGAGCAATATGAAGCAGTAGAGGGTACGTTTCAGGTTGGTTGGAGAGCGGGGTTCGGGAGATAGGAGGAGAAAATATCGCCAACTTATTCGAGACTTTCCACTTCCAATCTACGAAGAAAGTCTCTAACACGATTGATAAGTCCTCCATCAACAGACCTTTGAATAGATCGAGAGAATACATCGGCTGCGAGAATGAATAGGTAGGAAGAAAGTGAGTCACTCTGATGCAGACCACGTTTGCACTCAAAATTGGCTAAGGTGATAAATGGCTGATTCCAACAGATCATGCGGTCCCCAAAATCTCATGCACGGAATACGTCCAGAATGAAAGACCAGTGGATGCTATCAAAGGCCTTAGCAAATTCCAGCTTAACGAAAGATAATGCACGTGTTTGTTTGGTTAACAATCCCAACTCTCCCATTAATATATTATTATTAGTAATTTTTACACGCAATGAACGTTTTGATAAAAAGTTAGAGTTGAACGTGCGATACATGTAAGTCGGTAGTAATCAGCACTTATGATGAATGTCTTAAACTTAAAAAAGTTTGGAGTTGAACGGGCGTTGCATACAATTTTTTAAAATTTTTGAAGAAAAAATCTTGAATTGTACGTGTAGTGCATGTATTACGAAATAGATTTAGAGTTGCACGTGCAACGTACATATTTGCTTTGTGACAAAAAAAATTAAAAATTGTTTGTTTGGTGAAGGAAAAAACTTTAATTTACACGCGCGATACACGTGTTAATAAATAGAATTAGAATTACACATGAAAGTGTTTCGTATGAGACAAAAAAATATTTAAAAATTATTTGTTTGATTTCAAACTGATAGAGATTATTCCATTATATTTTGTACCTATAATTGAACGGCTGCTTCATTTGAAGCAATACAAAGTTTATACTCTAATGTAGTTTCAGACTTAATAAACTAAACAAACTAATATGAAGTAATTCAAAACCATCAGAAAGATTAATTTAGGAAGAGTATCAAATTTGAAAGAATACACTTTAGTAAAATAATTCAATCAAACAATAAACAAAAGCAGAAAAATAAAATTTAATTTAAGAATTGTTGGTGTCCTTTGAAAAAAGGACAACCCCCAAAAAGTTGAGTATGCTGCTTAGTGTGGCGAGCACACGGTATTCTTTAGTAAAAGGCGAAAGAATAGTTCGCTTTGTACTCACCACGCAGCTGCTTGCATTACCCAATACTAGTTGTCACTTATTTATTCACGCACTCCCACCTCCACTTTGTAATTTCCACCTATGTGGGACTAAACAAGAGCCAGATTGTAATGCTGTTACAGACTTCAGACTTCAGAGTGCTGAGTGTTCATTCTTTCTGGGCCTTGTTACTGGGCCACATGTAATGCAACAGTTTAGTCATATTAACTCTTGAACAAGTCATGTTAGCTGCTAATCCTTATATTCTTGTCCATCTCTTTGGGGTCAAATATCACTTCTCAAATATCGTTATTTTTTACCCTTTTCTTTGTTTTTGATAGATTTGAAGATGAGCAGGTACCTATATATGCGATATTGAGGAGTCTGGCTTGGGCGAAACCACAGAATTTTTTTTTAGAAACACTTGCATGCATTCTTAACAAATCAACCATATCATTAGCACTAATATTATATCTTTGTCAAATGTATGGGTAGAACTCACCAACAAGAAAGACAAGGAGCAATTTGTGGACTATGCAGCATCCAACTACATTGTAGATATGGAGGATGCACAGGGGATGTGAGGAGTTCCGTACCACCTAAGTTTCACCTTTTGTTATTTGGCACAAGGCACGCTTGGATGCAGGTCTTTTGGGAGTATACTACATATTGTTAGATTTTGGGATGTTTATTTTGACTTGTATATATGGTTGTTTTTTTTGCCAGGAAAATCATTGATATTAATCTCTTGTATGTGTGACATTCGCTACACATCCTGAGATTTGTGATAATCCGAATTGTGTCCCCTTTTCTTTTGTTCAATAAACAGAAATCAGTTGCCAGCTTTTGGGTGTGTGGCTCCTCAGCAAATCCTTCTTCTCTACTTCAATTACATTATTCAACAAAACCTCGGCTGCATCAGGGTTATACACTTCAAATCTCAGAGCATTTCATATACTAGTATAATGCACGTACAATGCATGTCTATAAAAAAAGTTTAGTCATTAAATTAAATGAATTTGTATATCATATAAGAAAAGAAATAGTAAAACATTTAACTTGCAAAATAGCATGCTTCAATAATAGAATTAGTGTGAACGATTATAGAATCAAACTTCAACAATACATAAAGGAGAAAATTCAAAATTCAAAATGCACTGTAAAATCAAATCATCACAAAAATCTTTCAATCCAGAATCAGAATCAACAACTTTATAGTCCAACTTCAATTCGATATAATGTGAGTCCTTCATTCCCCCCTTTCCACTAAATATAGAAGAAAATCTCATACTTTTTACACACTCATAATTAAGTTCTTCTTTAAATGAGATGATTAACATACAGGAAAATTGGTAGTAGTTGTAGTTCTCCAGTACTTGAGAGCAGCTAAATCATAAGCCCTAGCAGCTTTCTCTTCTTTGTCATACCCACATGTTATATTTACAAATTAAAAAAGAAAGAAAAAGGGAATGAAGAAAGCAGGCTTATCATTCATAGCCAACTTAACAAATGATTTCAATACAGAAAAAATCAGCTACTTTTCCTTACACAAATATACTGAGCAGCACAGCAAGTGATCCATTCACATATCATGTCAGTGCCCCCAAAAGAAAGAATCCAAAATTTAAAAAAAGAAAAGAAAAAAAAAGAAAAAAAAAATAGTACTACATAAAATGTGTCATCTAAAGTTCTCGGCATTTCATTAATCAGAAATTAATAAACACTCACAAAGTGTACACATTGTTACCATGTCTACCCTTTCGAGTTTGCCTTTTCTTATGCAACTGTTATCCCACAGGTGGGCTTCATACCTTCCTGTCCATCTATGCCTGTAATCAATCCAAAACCCTAATTAGATGTTCTTGCATAGGGCTGCAAACGAATCGAGCTATTCGCGAGCTATTCGGCTCGAGCTCGGTCAAAGCTTGGTCAGAGCTCGGTCAAAGCTTGGTCAAAGCTCGGCCTGAACCGAGCTCGAGCTCAAAAGTAAGCTCGTTTCGTAAACGAGTCGAGCTCGAGCTTGGATTTTTTTTTTTAGGCTGAGCTCGCAAGCTATTCGGCTCGAATACGGTCAAAGCTCGGCTCGAACCGAGCTCGAGCTAAAAAATAAGCTCGTTTCGTAAACGAGCCGAGCTCGAGCCTGAAGGTATTCGGCTCGGCTCGGCTCGGCTTGATTGCAGCCCTATTCTTGCATTTTAAAAAAACCCTGCAGAATATCTTTCCAAAATTTAATACTTTCCACACAAAAAACACCTGAAAATGCTCTCCTTTATTCATTTGTTAACATGTTCTGAATATACTATCTTGTTTCAATACAGGTTTAAGAAGTGAGCTCACTTTTATGCAGGGCTGGTACTGTTTGCAATGGAGAAAGCAGTGGATTATCACTCAAACCTCGAAAGATGAAGTCCATAAACAAAAAAGAAACATAACAAAAAAACAATATAGCTAGCTCGTTACCCTCACAAAAATGGTAATCCTAAGATCTTTAACAGAAAGAGAAATATAATGTTCTTCATACTTCATAATCAAATCAAATGAAGTGGTTTTCAAGTAGTTCTGGAGTACCTTGAACAAATTAAAAGTGGTCCAAGAAAAAATGAATTTTCAGCTGTCCTCAAACTGGAATTCTGTGGATCTGAATAACATGGGAGGCATTAGTACTTCGATTTACTGATAGTTATGGAAAGGTAAAAGTGCATAGAAGAGTATGTAGTACCAACCAAAACAAAACTACAACTGAGTTTTGTAATTGAATAACACTTCTTTGTAGACAACGTTTCTTGTTTATGTTCCATCTTGCCCGGATAATTTTCCTTCACGAATAGCTATCTTGGTGGATTTCATTGAAACTCCTCTTGACAAAGCCACGTAAAGTTGCCCATGACTGAAAACATGATCTTTTAAATAAATTCCTGCAAACGGTATAGTTTGTCCCTGTGCTTTATTTATGGTCATAGCGAAACACAGACGCACAGAAAATTGTTTTCTAATGAGTTTCAACGGCAAGCTTATGCTTTCCGAAGGTTTTAGTGGTATTCTAGGAAGGAAAACTCGTATTCCTGCTGAAATTCCAGTAACAATTTCTGCATCGATCAAGTATTGATAAAAACCTGGACACAATAATCTTGTCCCGTTGCAAAGACCAGCTTTTGGGTCAATATTTCGTAGAAGAATTATTGGTGCCCTGTATTTTAAAATTAGCTTATGTGGTGGCAATCCTCCTAGAGAAATCTCATTCAAAAATTCTTGTTGGCATAGATTCCTCTCGTCATCCTGTACGCTGTCGAAAGAATAATATACTTTCTCATCACCTGATAATGGTATAGTTCAAATTTATGTTAGTAGAAATGGATACATAGGAAATTCTTATTTTTTTTTAAATAAATAGTCAAAGCCTTTACATAGAAGAGATTATAACTAATTTAGATTACAATCACCTGGAAAAGTATTGATGGTAGTGTTGTTTATACTTTCCACGGACTCATTGGTTGGTGCCATTACAGCTCTTTCCACCATGTAGCTCTTGTCATTCACATTCTCACAATGATTTGGATAAATAGTGTTGACTAAATGAGTTATGGTATCATCACCGGTCCATGGTATAACCATTTCATCCGGAATTCTTACCATTTCATTTTCGTATGTAGTCACCGCCCCGTCTTTGATATCTTTCAAAATGCTTTGTGAAGGTAGGATCAGTTCTTGATCGCATATTTTCTGTAAGATGGATAATATTTACACTTTCCCAAATTGCAGACTTGACAATACACGCATCTACAATTTGCGATTTTGTACCCCCCTGTACTACTAGTAGCACTTGTCTAAAATCACCTCCAAGTACAACAATTTTACCACCAAAAGGGACATCCTTTTCTGCCAAATCTCTTAAGGTTCTGTCAAATGCTTCAAAAGCATACCGATGTACCATTGTCGACTCGTCCCAAAGTATAACACTGCTTCTTCGTAAGAGCTCGGCCGTGTCATGCTGTTTACTAATATTGCATGTTGATTTAAGCCAAATTTTAATAGGAATTTTGAACCTAGAGTGAGCAGTTCTTCCCCCCGGTAATATCGTGGCTGCGATTCCGGATGATGCTATTGCTAATGCAATATGTTCTTCTTTCTAAGGTATGCCGATACTGCTCTATACAAAAAAGACTTGCCAGTACCACCTGGATCGTCAATGAAGAATACCATCTTTTTTTTCTTCGAATTAACAGCTTCGATGATCAAATCAAAAGCATGCTTCTGGCCCGAATTCAACAAATTTATACAACTTAAATCATCATCCGTAACAATAATGGTTCTCTCATCTTCAATCATTTGTCGTGTAGATCCACTTGTAAAATCATCAAATGTGGGTACAGGGAGACCATAATCTGCATTACATTTATCATACTGTTGAATTATGCTGTTCAGATCATGTAATAGACGATTCATGCTTGAATTCACATTCACGGTACTTGTTGAAGAGTAATCTTCCATCATGTATGGGTGGAACTCAGTCCACAACTGCAGCACACCAGTAGGTTGACAATACAACAAAAGTGTAGCAAACAAACTCCGGAGTGCTGATGGCATATGTGTACTTGTCGCTTCTATTAAACATTCTCGTACGTTGTTGTCATTTTCTAAGAACCCCCTATTTTCAACTGATTCTTTAAAAGAGGAGCAGGGTACCCCATCTACTGTAAGAAGATCATCAAATGAGACTGGTCCCCTAACATGATTCAGTAGGATATGCAAATAATATTGGTCTCCTTCATTTGGCGGAACCGTGTAAAGTCTACTAATAGCTTGTTGTGTAGTTGCTCTCTTTTGCCATTTTTTTCTCTTGATACCCACCAATATTTTTCTAGAAATTCTTGATATAATAAATTTCTTGCTTTAGGATCTTCTGAATTCTTTTGAAAAACTTAGTCAACATTGTTTTTGAAGTTTGCACATCATTGAGAACATCATCAAGCAGTTGATCGGCATAATATGCTGCATATTTGGAAGATGGATATGAAGAGCTATCACACTTGGATATATTTTGTGCACTAGAAACTTAAAAGTCCGCCACAATGCTTCCTGTGGGCAAACCCAACATGCATCTAGAAACTGTGAGATCTCATCATTTTGATCGATTTCTCTACGTAGTTGAAAAGATATTCGGTCTGGTCCCTTGTATACGTACTTGTATAAATACTTCTCGATATATGGAAGTAAAAGTGGGTACTGGAGAGGATCATAATAACCGACCGTGTCCGGAATCAGCTGTAAGTTGCCTTCCATTGTTTCCACAATAGTCTCTCGGGGTCAGACGTTCGTTAGATCTTCACCTCCGACTATAATTGCAGCAACCTGCGATGTCGTAGGAAGATTGTACTGGTGACCTCCCAAGGATTGATCTTTAAGCAATAATCTACAATTTGGTAAGTCCTATCTCACATCCATTCGCCTAAATTGATGCACAAAAGGATTATGGCGATTTAAGATCGTCTTCAGTTTTTCAACTATGTGTGTCCGCATCCCAGTATTTTCTCTCATTCTATTTTCAATTTCATGCTTAGTATCATATATGTACAATTGTAGATATCTTGGCCTAGGGGGTCCAGCAGGTTGTAGACTACCTATCCAATTAGGGCGTTGAACAGGTAGTGGGCATTGAACATGTAGTAGACTTCCTATCCTATGGTATATCGCCCCCTGGGCTCTAAAAGTATAGATTCCATCACAGCCATTGGCGACACTTGCACCGTAATGAACTCCCATCGAAGTGAAGGCAAACATATGATTGTATGTTCGAATGTTATGTCTGAAATGCTTCCCCTCCTCACTCTGATCAGTATATAACATCTTCAATTCGATAAGCGTTGTAAGTTGCGGCAGTAAGATTTTTCCATTCCTACAACATATCTCTTTTGTTTCATATGAAAACAACTTAGCACCACATTTTTCGCAGATTTTGGGTTCTGGTAACATGTGTACTGGCATCATGTTTATGTCGGCATAATTTCTAGCACAGTTATGGCGTCTCCTTGCCGGGGTACAGTTAACAATTGGAGGAGTGAAATTTTGTTGTAAACCTACACATATTCAAAAGAGAAAAAGGGGTAGTTTTTTTTATATTTACATTGGAAGCGATAAAAGAAGCCGTCTATTATTTTTCTAATACGAACATTCAAATATAAGACCTTACCTTCGCTAAGGGTAACTGAAGTTGTATTTGTTGGAAGCATGATTTGTCTAGTTTGCCTTCTTATATCTCAATCTACCCCGAGGCGCAACTGTTGTCGAATTATGACTGCCATGATGAACTGTTGAAATGTGCATATTAATTAGAACATCATTGACAATGATTTTAATTTATAAAAGAATTGTAGTTTCGGGAGGATACCTTCTTGATTTTCAGATAGTACATGATATGGGGATGGAGATCTTCCTTGTCTCTTAATATCACTCAAACGGTCATTTTTTGGCATCTTCTCAGTGGGGATTTTCTATGAGAAACAAATAGTGTGAGTTGATTATTAAAACCCCTAAGCAAAAGCCTATGTATACACAAAACCCTTTATAAAAAATCGACTAACCGGAATCGATTAAAACCCCAAAACTCAAATTAAATCGGAAAAGCCCAAAAATCTTACCATGTTGGTTGTTGAGAATCTATGACAGCTTGGAGGGAGAGAAAGGGACAGAGCCGACGGGTACAGTGGCGAGAAGTTGAGGGGCTGTAGATTAAAATAGAAAACACATTAACCTAAGAAGGATTTTGCATCATATCACATAGTTGAATCTTAGATATATTCAGAGACATATGTTGAGCCAACACACGATTTCAAAGTAAGAACCAGATATTATGAAATAACATATCATTAACTTTATAAAAAATTATACAAAAATAGTGTAATAACTAAACCATAAAAACCAAGCACTTCTGTTTTTTTCTTCTTATGACCTTATAATAATTAATCACACCTCTGAATAATCTCTGTGGATCTTTGAGTCCTTAACCTCTCATTCAATCTCTTCTTCGCATCTCTTGCCACATTCCCAAGCTCCCAACCATGAGTTATTCTTTTACTGAATGAGCTCCTCTTCTACAAAAAGATTCAATTCCAAACTAAATTAAATTGATAAAATAATAGCAATTTAGTTTCACTGAAAGAGCAAATATGTTGTTTAGTTATTTCTCATAAATACAACATGGATTGATACGTGCGATGTTTAGTAAAACAGTATAATAACTAAACAACAAAAAACCAAGCACTTACTGGGTGGTCGTAGCTGTTGGCGTTGTCGGTGGGGGGATCGCGGTGGTCGCGCGACGCGAGGGAGGACGGTTCCGAGCGCGGAGCGGGGGAGGGGGGGTCGCGGTGTTTGCGCGATGCGAGGCAGGATGCGTGGAGGGCGAAACAGATGTTGACGGTTGGCGAATTCCGTGGGGGTCGCGGTGGTCGGGCGGAGCAGCTGTTGACGGGAGGATGAGGGGAGAGAGAGAGAGTCGGCGGGGATTGTGAGAGAGAGGTAGAGGATTCGACGGGTTTTGGGGGGGGGGGGGGGGGTTGGGAGAGAGTTTAATTTGTGTGAAAATTACGGTTGTGTCCTTTTTCTGTGTAGGTATGAGGGGTAAAATTTGACAGAATTAACCATACATTTTTTTAGCTTTATATGATTATGAGGGTACGATAGTAAAAAGCCGGCAAAATAGGGCTTTGCTTAATAATAGTAGAGATATATATTTTGCATTGAGGATGAGACCTATCCATTGAAGAAACAAGAGTATGCATCCTCTTGTTCAACTCGATTGAACCCATGAATTTGGAGCATTCCTCGACTTCTAATCTCAATTGGAGTCTTGGTTGCGTCATTCTGCCTACCAAACTTGTAGTCTCCGTTCCAGTAAAGAATAAGAATCTATGTAAATTTGCCTATACATATACCTAATAAAACGAAGACAACTATTGGTAAATGGTCTCATTTGAAATATTTGATGCACAGGGATTGGCTCCAAAATATGGTTAAACCGTTCATTAGTTTGTTCAGAACAAATAACAACCACAATTACTGACATGATGAACAGAAAAGCTATGGAAGCTTCACCGACCTAAGAGCATATGTAGTTGTTAGAAGTCAAATTTTGGGTATTTGGCATATAGGAATAGAAAAAAATGGGTTTAAGCTGTAGTCGTTTAAAACCACATTTTGAGTTTTAATTTAAAAAACGAACAGACGAAAAATTATTTCTCGTCCGTTATTTTTTATTTCATTTTTTAAAATTAAAAAACAACGAACAGGAAATCATTTCCCGTCCGTTGTATTTTAAAAAAAAGTTAAATCCTACTTAATTCATAAAAAACTATTAAATTAATCCTAATTAATTCTTATTAAAGCTTTAAAAATCTTAAATTTTAATATATTTCAATTTAAACCTAATTTTTGTCCTTTAAAAAATTATACGGTGGTTGTATATGACTTTAACGCAAAGAAATGTATGGGACGGTGCTTCATGTGCTGATATATTATTTTTTATTTTATTTTTTTTAAATTTAAAAACAGACAGGGATTCATTTCCCGTCCGTTGTATTTTTTTAAAAAAAATTAAATCCTAATTAATTCCTAAAAACTATTAAATTAATCCGATTAATTCTTATTAAAGCTTAATTAAAAATCTTAGTTTTTAAATTTAAACCTAATTTTTATCCTTAAAAATAATTATAGTGTGGTTGTATAGGATTTTAAGGCAAAAAAATGTATGGGACGGGATCATTCTGCCGTCCCAGCTCATTTTAATTAACTTTTTAAAAATTGACTGGCCTGTCCGACGATTTTTTTTTAAGTAACAGACGGGATATCATTTTTTCCATCTGATCATTTTTTAATTAAAAAAAAATCAAGGACGGAGAATCATCCGTCTTCCGAGAATTATATGGTTAAAAATTTTTGGAGACGGTAAATCATTTACCTTCCGATGGGGAAAAATTAAAAAAACAAGCGACAAAAAATGATCTTTCTTCCGATCGAACGGACGAAAAATCTTCTTTGGTCGGCTATTTTTTCCAAATAGCTATCAAATTTGGAAGACCACAGTTCATTTAAAATCCAATTTTTGGGTTTATAGCCAACAACTGCAACACCAAAATTTCTTTCTTTTTTTGAAAATTTTAGCAAAATTGCCAACTACAGGTGCTCTAAGAGAGGGCAAATTTGAGCAACACAAGCCTAACCAATTCTGTTTCAAACTTCAGAATGCATCCACCTTCTCTTCTTCTGATGAAGACAATATATGTAATTATACCCATGAAATTTGTAATAATCAAGTTATCGAACTTGTATTTAAAGTGAGACTACGAGAGAACAGTTGCAGAATAACTCATCTGAAGCACAGCAATACGCAACAACAGAAGGTTTATTTTCTTTTGATCAGTTCAACACAAAACATAAATCGAATACAACTAGAATTACTTTCGGACAAGCAAAGTGAAACATGGAAGGAAGTTCAAAGCAAAACAACTTTCAGTGCAGCCTCATGCAAAGCTGCGTAGAATTGGTCTTTTTGGCTTCTGACTAGGAAAGAATACATCACTTAACGGAGTGTCAGATATTAATGCAGCCGCCAATAGACTTAGAACCTGGAAAAAGCAGTTAAAACACACTTCAGAAGCATGCTGCCAGCAATAAAAAAGAAACAAGCAGCCTAGTTAAAAGCAAAGATCATTGAGATTGAGCTGATTCATAATTGTAATGCATGACGAAAGATAAATTGTTTACTTAATTTTGTACAAACTAACGGTTCTCGAATAAATAAAGGTTTCTCAACGGATCAGAAAGACAAATTAATGAAAAAGTTCTACGTTTTAATTGGATTAATAATAAAACATGATTCTACAAGGTAAACTCATAGAGTCATTTAAATAGACAGACTAAACTTGGCGCAGAAAATATGTCAAGTGATATTCTCTGAATTGACACCGAAAATAATCCAAATATTCTCTGAATTAACATGGTGGTCGACTGCCCAAAAAAGGGGTAGTCAACCGTAAGCATGCAGATTCCAAATAGAGAGCCTCAACTTCCCAATTGCAGTTGACTGCCATTGTTGTGTAGTCGACTGCAAATATTGTTGCTGCCATTTTTCAGTGGTGGTGGTGTCATTTAGGAAGCTACTATTGTTACTGCATTATTGTCCTACATCAAATTGACATAAATAAAATGAACAGTTGAAGACCTAGGTAGGATTTTTTTACCTGTGTAAGGCCAAAGTCAGCCTCTTTCTCTACCACTTTGCTCAAGGGTGAACTTTGACCAGTGATCAGTTTTGTGATGGTAGAGGGGCTAAGTGGATATAATTGCAAATCATCAGTCAACATGAATTTTAGTGGACCTTTGGCATACCCTCCTCCTTTTTCGGTTTCCCTGCTCGGCAACTTAGGATTCAGTTCAATAAACACTGCTCTGCTCACTCTATGCGACCGGCAACAAGTTTCGCATGCATAGCCGATTGCCCAAAAGCAACTATGGCAACTACCAGTTATATATGATTCTGGAGGTGGCAACTCATCCAACTTCAATAAACTTCTGTCGCAACCGAAGTAGGGGGCAAGTTTGGGGAAGAGTAACATCTCTCTACATTCACTAGACTTGAAGTGATCCAAGCTCATATCATGAACGCTTCTATACAAATTATCAACACACCCCATTCTTGAACGCATATTGAGGAGCTTCACCACCGCACCTAGGGGCAAGGTCAGAAAACTAAATACATTGTCTGCAAAATTTCCATCAACTTCTGCACAAAGCACCTTATTACTGTCAGCTACTAGAAGCTTCACTCTGATGCTTTCTTCCGATTCATCAATGTTAGGACCTCCACCTTCAGTTTTGACTTGTATCGAGTCAATGTACCCAGTTGGGCCTTCAGTTGTCCCCATTTTGTCATAGCAGATATCGGTGAGAGGCGTATTTGAGATTAAGGATCTCTTAAACAAATTAGACATCTGTATTGAACAGAATTAAATTAACCACGTAGTCATGTGATCAAAACAAAACAAAACAAAACAAAACACACACACATGTGGATATATATATATATATATACAACATTCCTGATAGTATTACATATATACAACATTCCTGATAATATTATAAAGCATGTAATTGTATACTTACTTCCTCTGGGCCAAGATCCATAGTTATTTCCTCCAATACTGCACTATCTTGTACTCCATACTTTTGTAGCAGAGAGAGGTTAAAAGTCACTGAAGCAGGAAATACTTGCAAATCATCACTTACCATGAATAACCACCCTCTTCGCATGAAGACTCCTTCACCATTTGTTGTGCAAACAGAATCGACATCCTTTTTACCCCAAACCCTAGACGAAAGCATAGGCTTTTGACAATAATGGCAAAGAGCATTAGCAACAGAGCTACAGAGACATCTAGTCTTAGAGCAACAATCAAAGTTGCTGCAGTGGAATACTTTTCTAGGTTCTCTATCATCCATGTTGAGCTTCAGATCCTCGCAGCGATATGCAGCTGCATTTCGAGGGTGAAGCAACATAGTCTTGCACGCCTCAGTCTGCAAGTAACGATTGGCATCAAGATCCTCAACACTCTTATAGAGATTGCCCAAGGACCCCAGCACAGATTGCTTGCCAAGGATTTTGATTATTTTACCCAGAGGGAGTGTGAGAAAGCTAAAGATTACGTCTACAAAATCCTCGTCAGCTTCCGCAAACACCACCCTCTTCTTCTCCTTGTCTACAATCAGCTTCACGCTCAACTTATTCCCTTCAGAACTCATTATATATGCTCTAAATATAAAAGAGGAAATTTTGGGGTTTGAAGGAAAACTACATTTGGGTGACTTGGTATATATAATATACCCATTATTAGCATATCCTTACTGTGGCCTTAACCCTTGGGTTCTCAAAAAAAATGTTTCGGAAACCCAAGCAATAGCCATAAACTACTGCATGACCGTTTCATACCTCAATGCTAATGGCTTTATTATACAACAAGAAGCAATTACTGCTTGTTTGCTCCAAAATATTACTGCCTGTTCTGTTATCGATACAAGATAAACAAATAATGAATGAATCATACTCATATTTGTGCGGAAATAATGGATACAATATACACACTATTTTTTAAATACGTAAGGTTGACCAAATAAACAATCATACTCATATTACCTTCCAATATACTTGATAAAGATATGTGTAATAACTCGTCTGTCTTGTACAGTTTTATCATGTTTTGGTTCTCATTTTTCAACTTAGCCTTTGCTTTGCTCTCGGATAAGAAAAAGCTTGTATTAAATTAGGAAACAATTGTTTCAACTGGAATTCTCTCAATAGGATTTGGGGTAAAAATTTATAAATGGACACTGACTCATGCAAGCGGAAGAACTTGTGACTGCACAGATCTCGCCACATCTTAACTTAAATTTTATGATGAGCGTGAATCGTAAAACAATCGGAGCACGCACTTTGGGGAGATTGGATAGCTGCAGAGATCTAGCCCCACCTACACCTTCACTTAAATTTTATGATGGGCACTAATCGTGGAGCGAGCGATTGGAGCAAATATTTTGAGAAGATCGGACGACTGCAGATATCTGGCCCCATATTCACTTCAATTTTATGATTGGTGCAAATCGGGGAGTGAACATTTTGGGGAAATTGAACGGGCTGCATAAGAAGTGATATGGTTTTATTGGTTCGTGAGTGAACTGGGCCGGGATTGTGAACCGGACCGGGATTTTGTTGGGTTTTTTTCTGCCTTATATTTAAGTGAGGAGTTTGAAGCCGTTGGATCTGAGAAATCTCATATCTTACAATTTTTCTAGCTTAGAGGATGTTGGGTCTTAATTACAAGGGAGATGTAAACATCCTAGAAGGACTAGGATAGATGCAAAGAAGTTAGTCAAAAGAAAACAAAATATCTAGCTTTATCCAATATGGAGAGGGATGGCTAGCTCACACCATTGTGCCAAATGGACCAAATGACTGCAAGAATAGTACAATCTCATGATCTACGCTGAGGGGAAGAGTCACACTGCTCCATCGAAGTGGTCCAAAGTGCGTGAATGGAGGCCGGCCAATGGACCACAGGATGTAGTTGACTGGTGGGGTCCAAAATAGCCCTAGAGAAAGGGCATTGGAGTGAATTCTTGTGATACCCCTAAATTTACAGTCTCATATTAATTGGGAAGTGAGGTATGAGTTATTGTATATCAGATTGTGTAATAATCCTAGATATACATAGTCTCATATTGGTGGAGAAGTGGGGTATGATTTATTATATATCAGACTGCCAAGGATCCAAGAGCACCTACTAAGCTATAACACTTTTGGTGAGGCTATGTCCAATGGAGGGGGTGTGGTTAGGTTATGTAGGGCTTGTAGACACATTTAGGAGTGTACGCAACTGAGCGGGGCCCGTGACGTTACAAATTGTCAAGGATCTAAGAGCACCTACTAAGCTATAACAATTTTGGTGGGACTAGCCTACGAAATGAGGCCAAAATGTGAAATATGAAATTTCACGAAAAAACCGAAAACTGTGGACTATATAGCTTACTAAATGAAGCCAAAATAGTGAAATACGAAATTCCGAAAAATTTGGCAGAAAACTATGAATTATAGAGAAATCCGAAATTGACCTAAAACAGTGGCCTGTGGCCCACCAAAATGAGGTCAAACAGTGAAATGAGATATTCAACAAAAAATGCCTAAATCTGTAGAGTACAGAACACAAAACGAAGCCAAAAGATTGAAATACGAAACTTCATGAATTTGGCTAAAAACTGTGGACTATATGGCCCAAAAAATGAGTTCGAAACAGTGAAATATGGATTTTCACCAAAATCACCGAAAACTGAGAACTATATCCCCAAAATGTAGTCAACATAGTGAAATGCAAAATTTCGTAAAAATTGATGAAAACTATAAGAGTATAGCCGACAAAATAGTCAAAATAGTGAAATACGAAAATGACTGAGAACAGTGACCTAGGCTACAAAATGTTAAAATTTCACATAAATGACCGAAAGCTATTGACTATATAGCCTACAAAATGAAACCAAAACAATGAAATACAAAATTTTGGGAAATTGTTAGTGAAATCGAAAACATTATGGCTTATAACCCACAAAATAAGGCCAAATCGTAAAATGTGAATTTTAACAAAAAATGCCTAAAATTATGGAGTAGACCAATAAATGAGGCCGACAGAGTGAAATATAGAATTTCATGATAATGACAAAAAACTGTGGTTTACAACCCCACAAAATGTGGCCAAAACAGTGAAATACGAAATTTTATGAATTTGGCAGAAAACTTTAGATTATAGCCCAACAGTGAAATATGAAATTTCAGAAAAATGACCGAAAACTAAAAACTATAGCCCCAAAATTAGGCAAAAAAAACTACTTAAATACGAATTTTTATGAAAATGGGCGAAAGTTTTGGAGTACAAAATTAGGCCAAAACAGTGAGATGAATTTCACGAAAATGAACGAACATTGTGGACTGGCCTAATAAATGAAGCCAAAGCAGTAAGATGCGGAATTTTGCAAAAATGGCAAAAACTGTGAACAACAGTGAAATACAAAATTTCAAGAAATTGACCGAAAATAGTGACCTGCCCACAAAATGAGGGCAAAATTGTGAAATACAAAATTTAATGAAACTGGCTGAAAACTATGGACTTTATAGCCCACATAATGAGCAAAACAACAAAATACGAAATTTCATTCAAATGACTGAAAAGTGTGGACTATATAGCTGACATAATGTGGAGCAAACCAATAATTATGAAATTTCACACAAATAGTCAAAAATTGTGGACTATATAATCAAAAAATGTGGCCAAAATAATGAATTACGAAATTCTAAAAAATGACTAAAACTGTGGACTATACCCCACAAAATGAGGCTACTACAGTGAAATACGAAATTTCACGAAATTGACTCACAACAGTGATTATCCCACAAAATGTAGTCAAACATTGGATACAAAATTTTAAGAAAATGACCAAAAGCTGAGGACTAGAGCTGCAAACGAATCGAGCTATTCGCGAGCTATTCGACTCGAGCTTAAACTGAGCTCGTTTCCTTAACGAACCGAGCTCGAGCTCGAGCTTGTTTTTTTTTAAGCTAAGCTCGCGAGCTATTTGGCTCGAATACGGTCAAAGCTCGGCTCAAACCGAGCTCGAGCTCAAAACTGAGCTCGTTTCCTTAAGGAGCCGAGCTCAAGCCTGAAGGTATTCGGCTCGGCTCGGCTCGATTGTAGCCCTACTGAGGACTATAGCCCCCAAAAATGAGGCTAAAATGGTGAAATGAAAATTTTCATGAAAATTGATGAAATTTGTGGAGAAGTCTAAAAAAAATTAGTCCAAAATAGTGAAATCCGAATTCACAAAAATTGCCGAAAATATTGGACTAGCCTACGAAATGAAGCCAAAAGATGAAATATGATATTTCACGAAAAGGCCGAAAACTGTGGACTATATAGCTTACTAAATGAAAGCCAAAACAGTGAAATACGAAATTCCGGAAAATTGGCAGAAAACTATGAATTATAGTGAAATCTGAAATTGACCTAAAACAATGGCCTGTAGCCCACAAAAATAATGTCAAAATAGTGAAATGAGAGATTTAACAAAAATTGCCTAAATGTGTGGAGTATAGAACACAAATTGAAGCTAAAAGATTGAAATACGAAATTTCATGAATTTGGCTAAAAACTGTGGACTATAGCCCAAAAAATGAGTTCGAAACAGCGAAATAGGAATTTTCAGAAAAATAACCAAAAACTATGAACTATACAATATGAGGCAAAAACAATGAAATACGAATTTTCACAAAAATTGCAGAAAACTGTGGATCCACTAAATGGAGGTCAAAACAGTGAAATACCAAAATATCACGAAAATAGCAAAAACCCGTGGACTATATTTCAAAAAATGAGGACAAAATAGGGAAACATGAAATTCACAAAGTGGTCTAAAACTGTGAACAATAACCCCGAAAATCAAAACAATACAATGAAATACGAAATTGCACGAAATTTGCCCAAAACAGTGGAGCCCACAAAAATGAGTCCAAAAAAGTGAAATACAAAATTCTACTAAAATGGCCAAAAACTATTGACTACATGCCACAAAATGTTGTCAAAGCAATGAAATACAAAATTGTGAAAATAATTGAAACTTGTGGACCCATAAATTTGGGGCCACTACAGTGAAATACTAAATTTCTCGATATTTGCTCAAAATAGTGGTCTAGGCCAAATAATGAGTGCAAATCAGTGAAATACAAAATTTTATGAATTTGGTCAAAAACAGTGCACTATAGCCCTACATGTAAATCACCTTTTAGCGGGGTGAATAGGGTGATCATGCGGAATTAAAAATTAAAGAAATAAAGTAAAGTAAATGCAAGAGAGACAAGAAAAGCAAACACAGATGACACAGCGATATAACGTGGTTCGTCCCCCTAGTCTACATCCACACCACCTACTTGTAGCAATTCTCCGCCACAAGCGTTTCACTATACTCAAAACCCTTGTACAGTGATTATCGGATTCAGGCCGAGAGACCTATTACACCCACAGGACTTCTAATCCAAGTCCTGTTAATCTCACCGAAGTGGAAAAGAAAAGAAAAGAAAAGAAAACTCAAGATCGCTTAAGATCTTGAGTAAAGAATACAACCAATTTAACGCTCACTCGGACTGATTATCAAGAGATTAGTTCAAAGTATTTTTCGCAAATAGAATAGGTAGAGAAGACACAGTGGATTCGTTCGATTAAATAGAAAAGGAAGTGTATCGATCAAAAGTAGAAACGATACATTCCAAAAAAGTATACAGCCTAAGTTGCGGTCGACCGGTAAAAGTGTGCGGTCGACCGTTCAGCTCTCTGGCGTAGCTAGAGAGATGAAGGTCGACCGCTTTCTTAATCAACTGAAGTTGCGGTCGACTGCGACAGTCGACTGGTATTAGGTACGGTCGACCGGTTCTTGGCTGTATAAATTGAATCCACTTTGTTTTCTTACCATAAACTAATCAATCTTTAATCAATCGTTTACAATAAATATCTCACGAAAATATTACTAAAAATCCAGTCTTGATAGATTGCTTGGAGACCAATTAATTGAGAAATCCTTCTGAATAACTTCCTCTTTTGCTCGTATATGCAATCTTCCTTTATTACTTTTCTTGTTTGTATATTTGTGAATCTCTTTTGGATCTCTTTTTTATGTTAATTAATCCTAAAAATCTGATACACTAAATTCAAACTTATTAGTACAAGTTAGCACGTTTTGTGCACACCACAGTTGAGATTGGTAATGTCCCGTCTCACCACAGTTGAAGCAAGTTACCGCAGGAGGTCTCACAATATTGTTCCCAGGTCCTCTAGCCACACTAACAGCATTCGCCCCTGTCGGTTTGAACCTGTGCAGATGGTTGTCCTTTGAAATTCCTAGGATTTGCGGGCCTCTTTCCAGACTGCCAGTTGTTCCTCCGATTCTGAACAACATGAAACTGCTCCATGTCTGCTTTCGTGGCTGCCGCACGCTTGACCAACTTGTCGAATTTTCTGATACCAAGAGGTATCATCCGGGACCTCAAGCTCGGCCTCAATCCATGCTCGAACTTACGAGCCTTCTTCGCCTCATCCATCACTAATTCAGGAGCATACCTAGAGAGCTGAGTAAATTTGATCTCGTACTCTCTAACTGACATGCCACCTTGTTATAGTGATAGAAACTCCATAGCCTTCTTCTATTAGACGTCGAAGGGGAAATAGTGACTGCGGAATTCTTCCAAAAATTCCTCCCAGCCAAGAACAATACCTCACATTGTCCTCTTCATCGACTGCCACCACACAGCCACGTCCTTCTCAAGTTGCAGAGTCGCCAACTTCACCTTGCTGCCTTCAGGGGTCTCCAGCACTTCGAAGATCGTCTCTACCTGACGAATCCAGTTGTCAGCCGCATCAGGGTCTGACTTCCCTTCGAACACAGGTGGTTTCATCCGTTTAAATGATTCCACGAGTTTGATCGCTTCGAGCACCGGATTCGCAGGTACCCTTCCTTAGTTCTGATTCATGGCCACGGCATTGAGCGTCTGATAGACACTCGCAAGTTCCGTTTCCAGATCCAGACCTTCACCGTTTCTAGCTCCTCTTCTAGCCATATTCTGATGCAAAATATCCATTAAATTCGAAGTATAAGACATGAATTTTAAATCAACTTTGCATTTCATTAAATTCCAAACTTTATACATTCGAATTAAAAAACATTTCTTGACATCAGAATGAAAACAGTAGAAGCTACAACAGTCTAACTCCTACGGTTCCTCTTCGCTTCTCGAAGTTCTCCCCGTAGTTCATCAACTTCTTCCTTCAGCACATCAGTCATATTCTTCCTCTTCTCGAGTTTCCATACACGATGACTGAGAACTACAAAATCGTCCTTGCACTTTGCCAATTGAGCCTCCAATAGTCCAACTCTCTCCCGCAGTGTTTCTACCTGCCTCTGAAGAGATATCACAAGACTACTTGGAACTGGTTCTTCTTCTTCGTCAGAAGAGTCATCAGATGAATCCGGAGGTGGGGTGATCTCTCGGGACTCAGGCCATTCTTCTCCGTCAGAATCTGCTTGTCCTGGGTAGTACTCTTCCTCGGAATCTGCCTGTCCAGGATAATAATCTTCCTCGATGATATGCCAATTGTCGTCTCTAGCAGGGTCGAAGTGATCAGCCATCTTAGAAATAGGGAGGAAGAAGCATAAGTCATAGAGCAACACAAATGTAAGTCACTTACATTTAAATCTCTATACTCAAACGCACACTCTAATATCCACTTCTAGGGTGTCGTTCCTTATAAATTTGTACAAGTGTGAAGCGTGACTCTGATACTACTTTGTAACGCCCCGAATTCCAAAATACACTGGATTCGAGATTCCACAGGATCTTTACACTTCATTTAGTACAATTTTATAAGGAAATTTGAACTTTTCACTTTACAACAGAGTTACATGAAAAACTTTACTCCTTACATTGCACAGCGGAAGTAAATTTACAACATTTAAATAAATGTACATCAACATTTGAATAATCAACATTTGAATAATCTCTAAGCATCTGTGCTTCTTTAATCTTTATCATGTCATTTACCCTACATACAAAACTGTGGGTACGTCAGTTTATTCAACCAACGAACATTATACACGACCATCCTCTCTATGCCGGAAATAGTATAACTCATTTTCCATATTTAACAAATACAAACTTGTCACATATCAACCTAAAGGGAATACCCTAATGATGTCGTGTTGTGATTGTACACTTAGTCCTTAATGCAGTTATTTATATTACATGACACTAATGTACACTTGTTCGGATTCTATGCATCCCATACTACATAGGTCCGAGGGCAAGCCTCTTAATCGTTCTTCATCTTTGTAGGGTTCAATCCCTCATCATGACTTAATCTACTACTGTAACTACGATAAGTATCCTAAATGATCTATGAGTACAAGCTCGTGTACAGAAAACCTGGAGGGGAATTCCATGCCATGTCTTGACGCATCAAGCATGCATTCTGTGGCAATTCAGCCTCCTTCATGGCACACGATCCTCTTGCAGTCACCAAACATCCCACAAGCGTTGCTAAAGTCCGATCATTACTGAGTAGTGCCCACGCCATGTCTTGACTCATCAAGCATGCATTCTGTGGCTCACCCCCGCATCATAAACTCTAACTCTCATACGTGTATTTTCTCTCACTTTCATCACATCTCCACTATGTACTAATTCCTTAAATTTAATGAAATCATGAACAAAACCAATCTTTTAGAGTTAGTCCTCTCACTACTACCGGTCTTATTACTTTCATTTCACAATGACCCAACCTGGTCTTTTCAATTTCAATAATCATAATTATTCATCACTTTCACTTGCCGGTGTGAGTTTGACTACACTCTAATTTTCAATTTCAATTCATAATCCATATGTTTGAGTTTTCATGCTCAATAACATTCTCTTTTCCAATAACATGATTTCTAATTTATTCATGAGTCCATAGCCATACATGGAATTCAATTATTCCTTATGTATTTGATCAAATATCATTTCCACATTAAAATCACATCACTAAATGAATATTCACATTTCATAATTTTCACACTATTCTCCAATGAGAATAATTCACATCACATCACTACATATAATTTCCTTCTTTATTATATTTCTTTTCTAACATTTTATTTCAAGTCCTTTTGCAAAGTGCAACTTTCATAAGATACAAGTGTAGAACCATAGTTCTAAATTATACTTTTGTTCTCAAAAATATAATCTACTTCATTTAAATAATTCCCAAATAGTTTTTCATAAATTCCACATATTTTTAGAATAATAATCATATTTTTTTTTTCATAATCAAAACACCCAAAAAATATTTTTTCCCACAACATAAACACAGGCCGAGACCAATGATCGAACCAGCGACCACAGGGAAACAAGCCACAGGCACAGACCACTAGGCCGAACGCGCTAGGCGATATAAAGAAGGGCTGAGAGCTATAAATGCTCTCGGCTGCAGTTACTTTAGTTTTCAAAAATACAAAACAATATATATGGTGCTCACGGTATTCGAACAAGCAACCTATGAGACACCCGAACCCACTGTAGCAAATAAGAGCATCCCGACCACTTGAGCTATATGCTCAAGTTGTCATAGTACAACTCGAACTTTAATTAAATTAATTCTCTCTGTTTAGTAGAACATTTCGATGTTCAACAAGCTCTCATTTAATTTTGCTTTTACTAAACTTGCTGTAAATTTCCAGATTGACTATTCCCATCATAAATTATACTCCAGTATATAAAAATAATTTTTTCAATAATTAACACATATTTATCATACAATTAATTCGGATTTGCAAGCTACTACTAATATGTTTCTTTTTCGACATTTCTTATCAAATTTTAACATCACTAATCTCTTTATTATCATTCTTGATATCAACTCTCTGTTTTTAATCATTTCACAAACCCCCAAATTATATTTTTAAGTCATTCACACAACATTATCACAATAGTCTATTTAAGCACATAAAGCGAGATTGTCAATCTACTAATTTTGCATATAATTCTTGATATTAATAATGAAGTTTTCTTCAAACAATCCATAGCCATAATTAATTTACACGCAACTTAAATTAAATGATGGAAGCACAAACAAGTTATTCATTAACATTCCACTCAATTAATAGGCCAATTTTCCAATTAAAAAGCACTCTTATTAATTTTTTTCATGCATCATCATTCAATTTAATACTAGCATGCTTCCTAATTAGAAATACGGAAAATTACCCACCTTAATTGAAGAGAAGTACAATTAGCAACACCTCCTAAACAAATGTCCTTGCCAAAAGAGCGATCCTCCTCCTCCTCGTCGCGCACACGAGCTCCAAGAATGTCAAACCCGAGCCTCCCTTGTTGATGCCGGCCTCTCCTCTTTGTTGATGCAAGCACAAATTCCCCACACAACTCTGAATCTTTTAACTCACTTACTAAACTACTAATAGTGTATTTTAAACTATAGGTTTGAAGGAATAATTAGTACAAAATAACTAGTCAAGGGGGGGGGGGGGGGGTATTTATACTAAAAATTTAGGAAAATAGAAGGCTAGGATTAACTTAGGAGTTAGAAACAAAGGGCTAGGATTCAAGGAGGAGTTACAATAACCAACCATGATCAAGTAACTACCACCCATGACTCCACTTAAAATTTTCATTTTCCCTCCTAAAGCAAAACCGGCCACTCATCATGTGCATGTGCACGTGTACGTGCAATGCACGTGCATGTGCACGTGCACGTGCAATGCATGTGCATGAAATTGTCACCATTTAAAATTGTACATTATATTTTACATAAAATTAATCTTTAAAATGTGTTCTACATTACAAGTTGTATTAAAAAAACAAGAATAGCTCATGGGCTTTAGTTTATGGGCAAAAATAATAGTTTATAAAAAGATAATAAATAAAATTAATTTAGGCTTTAAAAAAAAAGAAAGGCTTTTGTCTATTTGAAAAAGGGTTTTATATAAAAATAATTAAAGAGCACATATATAAATATCTATACTCATCATAATGAAAATGATTACCAAAAATATTGCACGTGCACACGACCGTAAATGATTACCAAAAATGATTACCAAAAATATTTTATTTATTTACCAAAAAAAAATAAAATAATTTTCATTAAAGGAAAAATTGGGGCATTACAGGACAAGCCGGTCCATCATACAATCGACCGTAATAGATAGAATTTTAAGAAACGGTAAGTAGTCAAAAACCCGAGACTGATCCGGTCGGCCGTACGGTCGACCGACTCACACAAAACAACTTTTCGGGTGAAAAATCAATAACATTTAATGCCCCTCTCAAGAAGTAAAAACGTTTTTCGTCTAAAGTTTTTGTAAAAATATCTGCAAGTTGTGAATCAGTAGAAATATACTCAAGTAAAATATCTCCTTTTTGAAAGTGATCTTTAATAAAATGATATTTAATATCAATGTGTTTTGTACGACTGTGTTGGTCAGAATTTTTAGTCATGTGTACGGTGCTAGTGTTGTCACATTTTATAGGGATGTGGTCAAAGAATACCTTATAATCCTCGGGAGTATGTTTCATCCATAATACCTGCGCACAACAGGATCCTGCTGCAATGTATTCAGCTTCGACAGTCGAAAGAGTAACAGAATTTTGCTTCTTGGATGCCCACGAAACAAGGCAGTCGCCCAAGAAGTGACATATACCACTAGTGCTCTTTCTATAGGTTAAGCTTCCAGCATAATCTGCATCGGAGTATCCTACAAGAGAGAAATTTCTATTTTTCGAGTACCAAAGATCAGTATTTGGTGTGCCTTTAAGATATCAAATGATACGCTTAACGGCAATCAAATGTGATTCTTTGGGACACGATTGAAAACGTGCACATAAATAGACACTAAACATAATATCAGGACGCGATACAGTAATATAAAGCAAACTACCAATCATACCTCTGTAAGTAGAAATATCAACGTTATTACCAGTTTCGTCTTTAGATAGCTTAGTGGTAGTGGCCATTGGAGTTTTGTAGGCATTTGCATTTTCAAGTCCGAATTTCTTGACAAGTTCTTTGGCGCACTTAGATTGATTTATGAATATTCCATCTTTTCTTTGTTGTATTTGAAGTCCAAGGAAATAGGTTAGTTCGCCAATCATACTCATTTCGAACTCATCATGCATTTGCTTTGAAAACTCCTTGCAAAGATTTTCATTAGTAGACCCAAATATGATATCCTCGACATAAATTTGTACAATCAAAATGTCTTTAAAAACATGCTTTATAAAAAGTGTAGTGTCTACTTTTTCTTTAGAAAAACCTATGTGAAGAAAAAACGAACTCAGTCGTGGTCAGTCTCGGGTTATATATAAAGAATTAACTAATAAAATGAAGAGAACAATTGGGTCAAGGCCTCAAGGGCCTAATATGCCACTTTTTGAAAATATCTGCGATTATGGGCCAGTTTCAAAACTATCAACGCTCGTTGGCTACTTTGTGCCACGTCAGCAACGGTCGCTATTCTCATTAGCGACCTCTTCATTTTGAAAGTCGCTAATGGGAATAGCAGCCTCCATTTTAAAATATTTAGAATTTTTTGTTTGTTGTCGTTATTCCCACTAGCGACCTTAGTATATATGAGATCGCTAATGGGATTAACGACAGACTTAACTATGCAAACGTCGTACTTATCCCAAAAAAGGGAGATTCGAGGAGTGAGGACTTCAGACCGATTAGCCTTTTAAACGGATCTTTTAAAATCATCACAAAGGTTCTAGCTTCAAGATTAACACCTCACCTTAACGATGTAGTCGGCGATACGCAGAGCAGTTTCATCAAAGGAAGGGACATTATGGACAGCGTTGCCTCATGTCACGAGATACTGTATAGAGGAAGTAAAGAGAATTCAGATGGATTCCTCCTAAAGCTAGATTTAGAAAATCCTATGACTCAGTGGAGTGGGATTGCGTGGACGAGGTCCTGCAATTGAAAGGGTTCGGAGATAAATGGAGAGTGTGGATTATGAAATGCGTTAGGGGGGGGGAATCGTTTATACAAATAAACGGCAATACAGGAAAGGAAATCAGATGTCGGAGAGGTCTTCGACAGGGTGACCCATTATCCTCATTAATTTTCGCTCTAGTGACAGATGGTATAGCCGAAATGTTCAGAAGAGGTTCAGCGGAACGGAATATCTCGGGAGTCCGGATAAAAGGGATTAAGGAGGGTATGTCGATACTACAATACGCGGACGACACTATTATCATTGGGGAGGCAAAGGGGGAGGAGGTCTTGGCAATTTCGCTAGTTTTGAGATGTATTCAAACATGGGCGGGTTTGAAAGTCAATTTCACGAAGAGTTGCATTACTCCACTCAGCGACAACCCATCCGCTTCGATTAACATTATCAAGAATATGTTGGGTTGCAAGGTGGCTACTTACCCAATTACGTATCTAGGGACGCCCATCAGACCAGGAGCGTTAAAAAGAGAGGATTGGCAACCTTTAATAGAGAAAGTGGATAGGAAACTGGCAGGATGGAAGGGACAGTTCCTAACACACTTGGAGGGAGGATCACTCTACTCAACTCGGCTCTTAGTAGCCTACCGATGTAATGGGGGAAGGGTGTGTAAAAGGAAAGAATTCGGGGGTCTAGGAGTCCTTAACGTCAGAGATATGAACCGGGCTCGGATGAGCAAGTGGTGGTGGAAGCTGAATAGGAGAAGAAAAGGCTGGTGGGCCACTTCCTTTGGATCATATCGAAAAAGGAAAAAAGTTAGATTTGGAGGAAGAAGTCCTTACGGAAGGACATCCTATTTGTGGAAAAGAGTGGCGAAAGTGGGGGATATCTTTCACACAAATACCGTGGTTAAACTAGGAAATGAAAAAAATACTAGACTTTAGCAGGATAAATGGTGCGGGAACAATACTCTGATGAGCTTATTCCCGGAAGCAGCAAGGAGTATGATTACCACAGATTCGCTAGTCGCGGATGTCTTGCGAAATGGCAGACTGAAGTTAAAGCAGGGAAAGGAAGTGACACAGGAGGGCACCATTCAAATTCAAAGGTTGAATAGATTAATACAAAATGAGGGAAGGAGAACTACTAACACAGAGGACATGAGGACTTGGTCATTAGATTCGAACGAAAACTTTACGGTAGCATCCCAATACAACAGATTGAATGATGGGGGGATCAGAAGCAAAGATAGCAAAATAATATGGAATACCCAAGTGCCGATGAAGGTTAAAGCTTTGTTATGGCTGGTTGCGAACGACTCTATTTTAACTAGGGTAAATCTACTAAAGCGGGGAATACAGCCGGATGTAGATTGCTCTAGATGCAACAATGGTAATGAAGACACAGATCACATATTTTTCAACTGTCATAGGGCTAAACTAACTGGGGAAGTGGTCAGTAAAGGATTTGGGGGTTTACAGAATCCATCCTTAATTTCTGAGGCTTGAGAAATAGAAAAAGGGGATACGATAAAAAAAGATGATAGGGAGGCCTGGGACCTGTCAGTAGCTACGGCAATTTGGGGCTTGTGGCTAGAACGAAACAATTTGTGTTTTCGTAATTGCAATCATAGATTTACTATTCTTATGCATCAAATTTACAGCTTCATTTATGTATGGGCAGGTCAGGCAGGTCAGAGAAAGAAGCTACGCATGGAGAGGGAGTAGACGGGTAGTCCAAGCAAGAATGGGGGGACGGCTTTTATTTTGTGGCTCTTGTATTTGTATTATCTTTTGATTTCAGTCAACTAGATTGATAGGTTGCGAGATGTTAGTATTTTATTATGTTTTGTATTAAGTTCTACTTTGTTTCGTTAATCTATCATTAATGGAACAATGACTATGTCATCTTTATTCTAAAAAAAATTGGGATTAATGACCTCAAATGAATGTATTGAGACACTTAACAATTTCTAAAGAGTTTTTGCTCTCTTTGGGAAAAAAAAAATTAAAACTGGGGTTGCTATTGAGAATAGCAACTTTAGTATATATGAGGTCGTTAATCCTTGTATTTTAACACATAGCAAAATCTAGAGAGTTTTTGCTCTCTGAAAAAAATAACAATCAAGTTATTTTTGAAACTGAGGTCGCTATTCGGAATAGAGACCTTTATTAACTAAGGTCGCTCTTCCGAATAGAAGCCTTAGTTATATGACTATTTTGTAAATTTTACACAGAACAAACAGATTGTGTTTCTTACTGAGGTCGCTATTGGGAATAGCGACCTTAGGGGGCGTTTGGTACGCGGTAATGTATAAGGAAATCTAGGATTACCCTCTTGATTACCTGGTTTGGTAAGACATAGGTATAGTTTTGTAAATAATTTTAAATTCCCAGAGTTATCAAAAAAATTAGTTTGGAAGGATAAACATTCCCCTTGAAAAGTGTGGGATCTGTGGATTCCTCCACATAAACAATGAGTGAGATTATTGCATACCCAAAACACCCACCAGATTTCTGGCTTATCATATAACCCGCCCTTGTTCCCTCCAACCAAATTCACCCACTACCGCGTTCATCTCTTCGTTTTAAAACTAGTGAACGAAAGAAAGAAAACAAAAAGATCCAATTTTTATTCCTCTTCTACTTCTTGCTCTACTTCTCAAATAACCGATCGCCAGCCTCGATTTCGTGCCCTAATCGGAATATAGGATTTCATTCGCACTCCAAATCGAGGTTGGTGTTCACCCTTTTTTCGAAATTCAATCAAATCAGGGTTTAAATGGTGTAGTTTTTACTATTTAGGGATTTTGCCTGTGTGTTCTAAACCAGGGTTTTGATTTTGTTGAAATTTTGTTGTGTAAACTCGTAAAGTTGGAATCTTGACTTCAGGTTCGACATTTAAAATTGGTACTTTTATTGGTTATTTTTGTGTATTAGTTTTGGATATAGTAATTTGTAACAATAATAGTCAGGGGTTGTTTGGAATAGAGATAAGTGGAGTTTGTTGTAAAGACCTGTCAGATAAAAAACCACAGAGAAACACCATAACGAATGTGATTAAAAAGATTCCTGGTAAATTTTAGGAGAAAACTACTTAACAGAACTTGTAAAATTAAGTGGAGCTCAAGAGGAGTGGTCACTAAAGCTTAACAACAGAGGTAAAACACATTTACAGCTAAAGTTTTATAAAGAGCTTATTATCTGACAGACTAAGCATGCAATGTGTTTTCCCCTTACTTTGAGCATCTTAAATTGTCATCAATATGTAGGCAGAAAATTGAGGTTTGTTATTTGTATATTCTGTGTAAACTTAGCTTATGTTGTATGAAGTATATATGTGCTTGCTCACGCGGTTTTAGTCTCAAATTATATGTTACATTTCAACTGAAATTCTCTTAGTTCTTCCTGCAACTTTATTGATTTTATTTCTACTTTTCTACAGGCCTTCGCAGTGATTGCTAATTCACCCTTACAGATAGATCTTTCTTGCGTCTTGGAACAAGTTTTGTCAGAGTTAACAGCATTCTTGAGAAAGATAATTTGTACTTAAACCAACTAAATAAATCAAATCTCAACCACACATTTTTAAGTGAGAGTTATATTAAGCATGTCATTGAGATAGATAAGCATGGCATGCATCTAATACACACTCATTGATATTAGCAGTAGTTACTAATTAATTCTGCGCAGGTTGTGTAGTTTTGACCATGGCAATTTAGAATAGGAAAGATATGCCATGAATAACTAAAAACAACGTTAAAACGCAAATGGCTCTCAACCAAAGAATCATGATATTTTCAGCGGGTGGTGAATACTTTTACAAAGAGTAGTTGTAGCTATAATTTAGACACCCTCATTAATTCTTTTTGTTATCAAGCATTCACTAATTATTAGCTCTAAATTTGATTCCTTCTAATATATTTTCCTACCACAAGCACAATCTTACAATGCCTGACATGCATGAGTTTACTGTCATCGTGATTTATGTGTATTTGCTCCAAATATGGGTTTTTTTAACTATGATGTCCTATATAAGACAATCAAGACTTAGAGATCGAAGGGTTGGTTGGTGCATGTACGATAGACATGTTGAGCGTAGCTTGAATGTGAGAATGTTGACTTATCAAAGTGACGAACTGAGTAGGGAGAACATCCGCATGGATAGGAGAGCCTTTTATAAGTTGTGTCTTCTACTTCAAACCAGTGAAAATTTGCAATCAACTAAAAATACGTGCATAGAAGAAATGGTAGCAAGGTTCCTTAATATTTGTGGACACAGTGAAAAGAATCGTTCCATGAAGAGACAATTCGTTAGGTCAAAGGAAACAATATGTAGGCAATTTGGGTTAGTGTTAAATTCAGTATTACGTTTACATGATATTTTGTTGAAGAAACCTGTATCAGTTTCGGAGAATTCAATAGATTATAGATGGAAATGGTTTAAGAATTGCCTTGAAGCACTAGACGGCACATATATCCAAGTGCATGCCGCAAGTTCTGAAAAACCAAGGTATAGAACTAGAAAAGGTGGAATTGCAACCAATGTCTTGGGGGTTTGTTCGCAAGACATTCAGTTCATATATATACTACCTGGTTGGGAGGGTTCAGTCGCCGATTCTAGAGTTCTTCGTGATGCATTATCAAGAAGAAATGGATTGGTAGTTCCCAAAGGTATTATCAAATTCATTTGTATTGTTTGGATTATTTAATAGTCATTTATGTGCAATATATTGACATATGTTTTGAAGATAACTAAGATATTATTATGTGTGATGCTGGATACATGAATGAAGAAGGATTCCTTACCCTGTATCATGGAGAAAGGTATCATTTGAATGATTGGAGACAAGATCACTAACCACAAACAGCACGAGAATTTTATAACTATAAACATTCAAGTGCTAGGAATGTCATTGAAAAGTATTTCGGTCTTTTAAAAGGTAGATGGGCTATTTTAAGAGGAGACTCACATTATCCGGTGAAAATTCAATGTCGAATTATTTCTGCATGTGCACTTCTTCACATTGATAAAAGTTAGAATCAAACACTTAGTGAAATGTTGAATTCTATATTATTGACTATTGTTTGAGTTTGTGTTACTGTGGGTGATATTGTGTTGTTAATCATATTTCCAATATGTTACCACACTCTAAATTATTTACACCTTGTAAACTATGGGATAGAAACACAAATAATTTTGTCAAAGTGAAAATTTGTGTTGTGATACATTTGTTAGAGTACATGACCCTAGAAGGCCTACAGTAGGACCTACAACAAATATTTGTATATACTTAGAAAGTGCAGAATGTGGTTCTATGGACAGTTTTGGATCTATCTAATTTGGGTTAGAAGAATCTGGACTTGCAAAGTTCTTTGAGGATGTGTTCATTGAAGACAAATCTATGAAATTATCAGTCCTACTGTCACGGTCAATGATTCACAGTTGGAATCAAGAACCAGTCCTGCTTGCACTTATACTTCAATGGCAAATGAGCCAAGAAGAGTCTTTAGTAGACAATGAGATAAATTTGTGTTATACAATTAGTTGATTTGCCGAAATGGGCTAAAACTATAGTAAGTGGGGTTTTGTAGAAGAAACTTAGTTTTGATTGATCAGTAGCAATTTTAATGCACTTCCAGTAGCTTAAGAATTGACTGAGATAAATGGGGTAGACTGATTTGTTGTCTACTCACATGTTTGTCAAAGTGCTACAATAAGGATTCTTCTTGCCCTTACATCTTTTGAAAATTTTGTTATTCATAAAAGATTTTAAACAGTTTTGTTCTGAAAAGTTATGTACTGAACATTTTATATTGAAAAGTTTTGTACTGATTAGTTTTGTACTAATGTGTTTAGTGAACAAGATTTACAACTTTGTAAAATCATCATATGTTTTAAAACATGTAATATAGCTAACGTATAAATAATTTGACAAATTTCTCAAAGAGTCTAGTATATGAATCAAATAATTCAGATCAGTGCATTTAACTTTGTGGTGTATCAAATATAATAGTTATTATTTACTTGATTTTATTAACATGCTTGTTGATTGGAAGTGACATCTCTTATAAATGGAGTTAAATTGTGCTATCCAAATAAATTTAGCATGAAACACCTAAGTGTTGTGGACACCATATTATGTATAAGGGTGAGTTTTAGTTGTCAAGGGATAACCCTTAGTCAAACTCGATAAATCAATAATGTGTTTCAAAAGTGGGATATAGTGTTGAAAGTGTGTTTCGAAACACCTTATGATTATGATAAAAGGTTGACATCTAATAATGGTGCAACTGTGAGATATGTAGATCATTCTAAAAGAATTGAAAGTCTCATGTATACAAAGATCTGCACTAGAATAGACATAGCCTTTGAGGTAGGTATGATATGCAGATTCACTAATAATTCCATACACATTTGAGTGCCCTTAAGAGGCTAATGAGATACCTGAGTGGTACTCAAGAGTTTGCTTTGTGCTGCTCAAAGTTTAGTGAAAGTCGACAACTAGTGAATATGTGTTCACACTAGGAGGAGCAGAAAAATTATGGAGATTAAAAGACAAACAAGTATTGCATTCTCATACAAGAAATCAGACCTCTATATGTTATCCTCTGCAGGGAAAGAGGCTGAGTGGATTGTATGACTTATTGTTAATCATCCATTGAGAAGTGTAAAGTAAATTCTCTAATTCTGTTATGCGACTATTAAGCTACAATGCACTGTAGCTCATAACTCACTCTATAATAATAAGAGTAGTATATTAAGGCTGAAAGAAGCCTAGTTGAACTTTCTCAAAGATAAAATGCAATTGCGACAAGTATGGCTAATGCTCTTGCTAAGAGACTTGAAAGTGATCTAATTATCAAAACTGTGGGGAAAATGGAGTTAAAATATATTGAGTAAAAAAGCTTTAACATCCAAGTTGTTTTGAGATTTAGAATCCAATTGGAGCCATAGAGAAGTTCAAACTGAAGCATCAAATTTAGGCATTTGACATGCTTTAGATAATTTGAAAAGTTCTATGTAAATTCTGTTAATATATAATTTCATTCTAATTTTGATGATGCTATATATTTGCATAATTTACTTAGAATCATCTCATTATTTCAAAAGAAAGCATAAAAACTTGTCGATGTGTTTCCGATATTTAGAATTGTTGTTATATCATTCCAATATTGATAATATGACTCTTTTATGAATTCATATTTCATTCCAATTTTGATGATTCATAATTAATCATAATTGATTTGACTGTTCTATCATTCCAATATGAAACTTTAGTAAAGTTCTTGTGCAGAAACTATAATATTTCTTGTTCTTTATTTTGTTAAAGAAACATGATTGTGATGCTTGCGTTACATCTTGTTAAGCTATCGTTGAATTGTACTAAGTTCTTTAGTGGAACTAGATACTTTATGAAATTCACTAGAATTTTTAGAGATATGTCTTTTGATATTCTTGTTTTCAATAAGCTATCGTTGATGAGGGAGCTGACTCTGTAAATATAGATTTCAGAATAATGATTTGCTCAAAATGTTGGAGTAAACATAAAGCAGTTTGTAAAGATATAGTTTTGGTTTATTTCTCTCAAAAATAAATCTGTCACTTGGTAAAACTACTGTTGAGTTTAAAACTCTTGTGTTCATGAGCTTGAAACAACCCCAACTCTTCCATTAATATATTGTTATTACTTATTAGAGATTAGAGATTATTCCATTATATTTTATACCTATAATTGAACGGCTGCTTCATTTGAAGCAGATACAAAGCTTATAATACCCTAATGTAGTTTAAGAGTTAAGACTTACCAAACGAAACAAACCACTAATATGAAATAATTCAAAACCATCTGAAAGATTAATTAGGAACAGTATCAAATTTAAAAGAAAACATTTACTAAAATAATTCAATCAAACAATAAACAAAAGAAGAAAAATAAAATTTAATTTAAGAGTTGTTGGGGTCCTTTTAAGAAAGGACAACCCCCCAAAAAGTTAGAGTATGCTGCTTGAGTGTGGCGAGCACACGGTATTCTTTAGTAAAAGGCGAAAGAATAGTTCGCTTTGCACTCACCACGCAGCTGCTTGCATTACCCAATACTAGTGGTCACTTATTTATACAAGCACTCTCACCTCCACTTTGTAATTTCCACCTATCTGGGACTAAACAGGAGCCACATTGACATTGTAATACTGTTACAGACTTCAGAGTGCTCAGTGTTCATTCTTTCTGAGCCTTGTAACTGGGTCACATGTAATGCAACAGTTTAGTCATATATATTAACTCTTGAACATGTCATGTTAGCTGCTAATCCTTATATTCTTGTCCATCTCTTTGGGGTCAAATATCACTTCTCATTGAAGAAACAAGAGTATGCATCTTTCTGTTCAACACTCAACTTGACTGAACCCATGAATTTGAAGCATTCCTCGACTTCTAAATCTCAGTTGGAGTCTTGGTTGCGTCATTCTGCCTACCAAACTTTCTAGTCTCCGTTCCAGTAAAGAAAAAGAATCTATGTAAATTCTGCATATTTTACCTTTCCATTTCGATGAAATGTTGTAGTCGTCAAAATGCAAAAAATGCATATTTTCGTTAAAAATGAAACAGTTTCGTCTGTGATTAAAAAATCATTTATATAGTCAAAAACTGAGAAAATATTAATAAAATATACGGATGTTTCGTCCGGGTTTTAAGGAGGTTTTTTTTTTGCAAAAAAAAATTGCAAAAACATTTACAAAATTGCAAAAATTATTTATAAATTTGCAATTTTTTTTAAAATAATTGCACCCAGTAACCAATTATGGTAATTTGCCAAAAAAAAAATTAAGGAAATGGGACACAATGGTCTGAACGAAACATCTCAGCCATTATATACATATTTCTGGGTTTTTTTCTTTGTTTTTTGTTTTTTTTTAAAATTCAGACGAAACATCATATTTCGTCCGATTATTTAAAAATATATTTAAATAATCCAGACGAAACATGATGTTTCATCACGCATAATATGCATTTTGCTATATCCATTGCTATTTTTACCTTACTATAGCGGAATTGGTAAAAAATGATAAAATAGTTGAGGAGTGTGTCGATTACAGTGTCTAAAAATGCATATTATGACATTTTAGCAAACGACTGTGGGTGCTCTAAGAATCTCCAAAGCCATTTTGGCTAGGAGAGCTATGTTGAGCTGTCTGAGGTGCCTCGCTCCAAGGCCACCTTCTCTTTTGGGAGTACATACAGTTTCCCAAGCTATAAGACACTAACCCCCAAGCACAAATGGGTTTCCCTTTCCAAGAGAAGGCCCGACGGATGGAGTCGATACGATGGATGACCCAACCCACTGGGAAGATAGAAGATGACATGTAGTAGAGGGGAAGGCTAGTGAGTACCGGATCGATGAAAAACAAGTCATCCAGCGGTTACGTTGCCAGCTAGGAAGGCATCGGTCTACCCTATTGATAACAGATTGCTATTCAGTTATACAAACAGGGGTGAGCTTGAGAGGTAGACCAAGGTAGGTGAATAGGAAAAAGGCAGTAATACAGTTGAGAATGGCGGTTGCATCCATGAATGTGGTTTCATCGACCTAGAGGTTGTAGATATATGACTGGAGTGGGTGATTCGGATGCCTGTGAGCAACTTGAAGTAGTAGAGGGTACGTTTCAGGTTGGTTGGAGAGCGGGGTTCGGGAGATAGGAGGAGAAAATATCGCCAACTTATTCGAGACTATCCACTTCCAATCTACGAAGAAAGTCTCCAACATGATTGATAAGTCCTCCATCAACAGACCTTTGAATAGATCGAGAAAATACATCGGCTGCGAGAATGAATAAGTAGGAAGAAAGTGAGTCACTCTGATGCAGACCACGTTTGCACTCAAAATTGGCTGAGGTGATAAATGGCTGATTCCAAGAGATCATGCGGTCCCCAAAATCTCATGCACGGAATACGTCCAGAATGAAAGACCAGTGGATGCTATCAAAGGCCTTAGCAAAATCCAGCTTACGAAAGATAATGCACGTGTTTGTTTGGTTACACAACCCCAACTCTCCCATTAAAATATTAATAGTAATAATAAGTATTATTAGAGATTATTAGAGATTAGAGATTATTCCATTATATTTTGTACCTATAATTGAACGGCTGCTTCATTTGCAGCAGATACAAAGTTTATACTCTAATGTAGCTTAAGACTTAACAAACGAAACAAACCACTAATATGAAATAATTCAAAACCATCTAAAAGATTAATTTAGGAACCATATCAAATTTGAAAGAAAACATTTTGGTAAAATAATTCAATCAAACAATCAACAAAAGCAGAAAAATAAAATTTTAATTTAAGAAATGTTGGGGTCCTTTGAAGAAAGGACAACCCCCCAAAAAGTTGAGTATGCTGCTTAGTGTGACGAGCACACGGTATTCTTTAGTAAAAGGCGAAAGAATAGTTCGCTTTGTACTCACCACGCAGATGCTTGCATTATCCAATACTAGTGGTCACTTATTTATTCACGCACTCCCACCTCCACTTTGTAATTTCCACCTATGTGGGACTAAACAAGAGCCAGATTGTAATGCTGTTACAGACTTCAGACTTCAGTGCTGAGTGCTCATTCTTTCTGGGCCTGGTAACTGGGCCACATGTAATGCAACAGTTTAGTCATATTAACTCTTGAACAAGTCATGTTAGCTGCTAATCCTAATATTCTTGTCCATCTCTTTGGGGTCAAATATCACTTCTCAAATATCATTATTTTTTAACCCTTTTCTTTGTTTTTGATAGATTTGAAGATGAGCAGGTACCTATATATGCGATATTGGGGAAGTCGGTAGCCTTTTGGGGAGTCTGGCTTGGGCGAAACCACAGATTTTTTTTTAGAAACACTTGCATGCATTCTTAACAAATCAACCATATCATTAGCACTAATATTATATCTTTGTCAAATGTATGGGTAGAACTCACCAACAAGAAAGACAAGGAGCAATTTGTGGACTATGCAGCGTCCACCTAAGTTTCACCTTTTGTTATTTGGCACAAGGCACGCTTGGATGCAGGTCTTTTGGGAGTCTACTTCATATTGTTATATTTTGGGATGTTTATTTTGACTTGTATATATGGTTGTTTTTTTTGCCAGGAAAATCATTGATATTAATCTCTAAGGCAGAGGGAGGAAGAGAGTAGGGGGGTCATTTGGGACCCCAAAAATTTTGTAAAACTCCCTAATATAGACCAAAATTTTTATTTGGCCCCCCAGTTAAAAAAAATTTAGGACCCACAAGTCTAATCCACCTCTTATTAAATGCTCAAAATAGTGGTATGAGCTTTGGGCAAAAAATTAACAAGGATACTTATCATTTGATCTGTATAATCATTGGACAAAATTTTGAATATGAAACTAGTGTGTACACAAGTAACAAGTATATTTATTCATTTGAGTCGTATCTCTTAGCCTCTAGTATTATAACAGTATAAATAGTATAGTATGATTATTGATTAGTATTATTCTTACCAAATTTAGAGTACAACTGTACAAGTGCGAAAAAATACATGATACTAAAAATATAAATTCGAATATTTACTTTGATTATAATTTTATTTTTTTTGATAAGAAGATGACCTCTGTCATCGTTTCATTAACGAGAATTAAAGAAACAAAGTAGTACAAATTACATAAGCCCAAAAGATAGGACCCTAAATCCTTACCCACTTGCACTGCCTAGAGTCCGACTAGTGACAGTGAAGCATCAAAATACATCCATACAGACTCAACTAAAACAGGGAAAGTACTAGTACATCTATCACATAAAGATAAACAACTCCACTAAAGCCGCAGTCCCACCCAATGACCTGGCTCACTGCCCCTCCTCTGCCAATCTGATCTTCTTCGCCTGCCCCGCCTTACCTGCCCAATCATGAATTAGGAGGAAGATGTTATGTATAGAAGAATTAAAATTTGGATTAATGTTTCTAAAGCATGCGTCGTTACGGTCTAGCCATAATCTCCAGATAGTAGCCGCTACTGCTAAATCCCATGCCCTTTTATCCTGTGATCTAATGTAGTCGTCCCTCCAAGTACCCCATAACTCCGAAGTGGAGTTAGGGAACCGAGTGCACCCAAACCCTCTACAGATAACCTCCCACGTATGAGCAGCCTTAGAACACGTGAAAAATAAGAGAGTCGTATCCTCGTCTGCTTGGAGGCAATGCGTACATCTAACGTCTATTTGCATATTTTTTCTCCTGAGATTAATTTTTGTTAGAATCGCATCGTTATGCACCAACCAGCCGAACACTTTAACTTTAAGCGGAGCCTAGGTTGCCCAAATCCTACTCTCCACTCCGCTCCTTATCCCCCCATCATTTATCCACGAGTACATAGACCATTATAATTTTATTTTGATCCAATTACTTTAATTCTTCAAAACAAAAGTAAAGTAAGAGATTTTCGGCAACAATTTTGTCGATACCGGAAGAAAAAAAAATTGGGACCCCCATTTTTATTTGTCTGGCTCCGCCACTAAATCTCTTGTAAGTGTGACATTCTCTACACATCCTGAGAATTGTGATAATCCGTATTGTGTCCCCTTTTCTTGTGTTCAATAAACAGAAATTAGTTGCCAGCTTTTGGGTGTGTGGCTCCTCAGCAAATCCTTCTTCTCTACTTCAATTACATTATTCAACAAAACCTCGGCTGCATCAGGGTTATACACTTCAAATCTTAGAGCATTTCATATACTAGTATAATGCACGTGCGATGCACGTCTATAAAAAAGTTTAGTCATTAAATTAAATGAATTTGTATATCATATAAGAAAAGAAATAGTAAAACATTTAACTTGCAAAATAGCCTGCTTCAATAATAGAATTAGTGTGAACGATTATAGAATCAAACTTCAACAATACATAAAGGAGAAAATTCAAAATTCAAAATGCACTGTAAAATCAAATCATCACAAAAATCTTTCAATCCAGAATCAGAATCAACAACTTTATAGTCCAACTTCAATTCGATATAATGTGAGTATTCCCCCCTTTCCACTAAATATAGAAGAAAATCTCATACTTTTTACACACTCCTAATTAAGTTCTTCTTTAAATGAGATGATTAACATACAGGAAAATTGGTAGTAGTTGTAGTTCTCCAGTACTTGAGAGCAGCTAAATCATAAGCCCTAGCAGCTTTCTCTTCTTTGTCATACCCACATGTTATATTTACAAATTAAAAAAGAATGAAAAGGGGAATGAAGAAAGCAGGCTTATCATTCATAGCCAACTTCACAAATGATTTCAATATAGAAAAAATCAGCAACTTTTCCTTACCCAAATATACTGAGCAGCACAGCAAGTGATCCATTCACATATCATGTCAATGCCCCCAAAAGAAAGAATCCAAAATTTAAAAAAAAGAAAGAAAAAAAAAAAACAAATTAGTACTACATAAAATGTGTCATCTAAAGTTCTCGGCATTTCGTTAATCAGAAATTAATAAACACTCACAAAGTGTACACATTGTTACCATGTCTACCCTTTCGAGTTTGCCCTTCTCTTCTGCAACTGTTATCCCACAGGTGGGCTTCATACCTTCCTGTCCATCTATGCCTGTAATCAATCCAAAACCCTAATTAGATATTCTTGCATAGGGCTGCAAACGAATCAAGCTATTTGCGAGCTATTCGGCTCGAGCTCGGTCAAAGCTCGGTCAGCTCGAGCCGAGCTCGAGCTCAAAAGTAAGCTCGTTTCGTAAACGAGCCGAGCTCGAGCTTGGATTTTTTTTTTTTAGGCTAAGCTCGCAAGCTATTCGGCTCGAATACGGTCAAAGCTCGGCTTGAACCGAGCTCGAGCTAAAAAATAAGCTCGTTTCATAAACGAGCCGAGCTCGAGCCTGAAGGTATTCAGATCGGCTCGGCTCGGTTGCAGCCCTATTCTTGCATTTAAAAAAACACCTAAAGAATATCTTTCCAAAATTTAATACTTTCCACACAAAAAACACCTAAAAATGCTCTCCTTTATTCATTTGTTAACATGTTCTGAATATACTATCTTGTTTCAGTACAGGTTTCAGAAGTGAGCTCACTTTTATGCAGGGCTGGTACTGTTTGCGATGGAGAAAGCAGTGGATTATCACTCAAACCTCGAAAGATGAAGTCCATAAGCAAAAAAAAAAAAAAACAAAACAAAAAGCAATATAGCTAGCTCATTACCCTCACAAAAATGGTAATCCTAAGATCTTTAACAGAAAGAGAAATATAATGTTCTTCATACTTCATAATCAAATCAAATGAAGTGGTTTTCAAGTAGTTCTGGAGTACCTTGAACAAATTAAAAGTGGTCCAAGCAAAAATGAATTTTCAGCTGTCCTCAAACCGGAATTCTATGGATCTGAATAACATGGGAGGCATTAGTACTTCGATTTACTGATAGTTATGGAAAGGTAAAAGTGCATAGAAGAGTATGTAGTACCAACCAAAACAAAACTACAACTGAGTTTTGTAATTGAATAACACTTCTTTGTAGACAACGTTTCTTGTGTATGTTTCATCTTGCCCGGACAATTTCCCTTCACGAATAGCTATCTTGGTGGATTTCATTGAAACTCCTCTTGACAAAGCCACGTAAAGTTTCCCATGACTGAAAACATGATCTTTTAAATAAATCCCCGCAAACGGTATAGTTTGTCCCTGTGCTTTATTTATGGTCATAGCGAAACACAGACGCACAGAAAATTGTTTTCTAATGAGTTTCAACGGCAAGCTTATGCTTTCCGAAGGTTTTAGTGGTATTCTAGGAAGGAAAACTCGTATTCCTACTGAAATTCCAGTAACAATTTCTGCATCGATCAAGTATTGATAAAAACCTGGACATAATAATCTTGTCCCGTTGCAAAGACCAGCTTTTGGGTCAATATTTCGTAGAAGAATTATTGGTGCCTCGTATTTCAAAATTAGCTTATGTGGTGGCAATCCTCCTGGAGAAATCTCATTCAAAAATTCTTGTTGGTATAGATTCCTCTCGTCATCCTGTACGTTGTCGAAAGAATAATATACTTTCTCATCACCTGACAATGGTATAGTTCAAATTTATGTTAGTAGAGATGGATACATAGGAAATTCTTAATTTTTTTTAATAAATAGTCAAAGCCTTTACATAGAAGAGATTAAAACTAATTTAGATTACAATCACCTGAAAAAGTATTGATGGTAGTGTTGTTTATACTATCCACGGACTCATTGGTTGGTGCCATTATAGCTCTTTCCACCATGTAGCTCCTGTCATTCACATTCTCACAAAGATTTGGATAAATAGTGTTGACTAAATGAGTTATGGTATCATCACCGGTCCATGGTATAACCATTTCATCCGGAATTCTTACCATTTCATTTTCATATGTAGTCACCGCCTCGTCTCCGATATCTTTCAAAATGCTTGTGAAGTTGGGATCAGTTCTTGATCGCATATTTTCTGTAAGATGGATAATATTTACACTTTCCCAAATTGCAGACTTGACAATACACGCATCTACAGTTTGCGATTTTGTACCCCCCTGTACTACTGGTAGCACTTGTCTAAAATCACTTCCAAGTATAACGATTTTACCTCCAAAAGGGACATCCTTTTCTGCCAAATCTCTTAAGGTTCTGTCAAATGCTTCAAAAGCATACCGATGTACCATTGTCGACTCGTCCCAAAGTATAACACTGCTTCTTCGTAAGAGCTTGGCCGTGTCATGCTGTTTACTAATATTGCATGTTGATTTAGGCCGAATTTTAATAGGAATTTTGAACCTAGAGTGAGCAGTTCTTCCCCCTGGTAATATCGTGGCTGCGATTCCGGATGATGCTATTGCTAATGCAATATGTTCTTCTTTTCTAAGGTATGTCAATACTGCTCTATACAAAAAAGACTTGCCAGTACCACCTGGACCGTCAATGAAGAATACCATCTCTTTTTTCGAATTAACAGCTTCGATGATCAAATCAAAAGCATGCTTCTGGCCCGAATTCAACAAATTCATACAACTTAAATCATCATCCGTAACAATAATGGTTCTCTCATCTTCAATCATTTGTTGTGTAGATCCACTTGTAAAATCATCAAATGTGGGTACAGGGAGACCATAATCTGCATTACATTTATCATACTGTTGAAGTATGCTGTTCAGATCATGTAATAGACGATTCATGCTTGAATTCACATTCACGGTACTCGTTGAAGAGTAATCTTCCATCATATATGGGTGGAACTCAGTCCACAACTGCAGCACACCAGTAGGTTGACAATACAACAAAAGTGTAGCAAACAATCTCCGGAGCGTTGATGGCATATGTGTACTTGTCACTTCTATTAAACATTCTCGTACACTGTTGTCATTTTCTAAGAACCCCCTATTTTCAGCTGATTCTTTAAAAGTGGAGCAGGGTACCCCATCTACTGTAAGAAGATCATCAAATGAGACTGGTCCCCTAACATGATTCAGTAGGATACGCAAATAATATCAGTCTCCTTCATTTGGCGAAACCGTGTAAAGTCTACTAATAGCTCGTTGTGTAGTTGCTCTCTTTTGCCATTTTTTTTCTCTTGATACCCACCAATATTTTTCTAGAAATTCTCGATATAATAAATTTCTTGCTTCAGGATCTTCTGAATTCTTTTGAAAAAACTCAGTCAACATTGTTTTTGAAGTTTGCACATCATTGAGAACATCATCAAGCAGTTGATCGGCATAATATGTCAATTGCTGCAGATTTGGAAGATGGATATGAAGAGCTATCACACTGGGATATATTTTGTGCACAAGAAACTTAAAAGTCCTCCACAATGCTTCCTGTGGGCAAACCCAACATGCATCTAGAAACTGTAAGATCTCATCATTTTGATCGGTTTCTCTACGTAGCTGAAAAGATATTCGATCTGGTCCCTTGTATACGTACTTGTATAAATACTTCTCGATATATGGAAGTAAAAGTGGGTACTGGAGAGGATCATAATAACCGACCGTGTCCGGAATCAGCTATAAGTTGCCTTCCATTGTTTCCACAATAGTCTCTCGGGGTCCGACGTTTGTTAGATCTTCACCTCCGACTATAATTGCAGCAACCTGAGATGTCATAGGAAGACTGTACTGGTGACCTCCCAAGGATTGATCTTTAAGCAATAATCTACAATTTGGTAAGTCCTCTCTCACAGCCATTCGCCTAAATTGATGCACGAAAGGGTTATGGTGATTTAAGATCGTCTTCAGTTTTTCAACTATGTGTGTCCGCATCCCAGTATTTTCCCTCATTCTATTTTCAATTTCATGCTTAGTATCATATATGTACAATTGTAGATATCTTGGCCTGGGGGTCCAGCAGGTTGTAGACTACCTATCCAATTAGGGCGTTGAACAGGTAGTAGACTTCCTATCCTATGGTATATCGCCCCTTGGGCTCTAAAAGTATAGATTCCATCACAGCCATTGGCGAGACTTGCATCGTAATGAACTCCCATTGAAGTGAAGGCAAACATATGATTGTATGTTCGAATGTTATGTCTGAAATGCTTCCCCTCCTCACTCTGATCAGTATATAACATCTTCAATTAGATAGGCGTTGTAAGTTGCGGCAGTAAGATTTTTCCATTCCTACAACATATCTCTTTTGTTTCATATGAAAACAACTTAGCACCACATTTTTCGCAGATTTTGGGTTCTGGTAACATGTGTACTAGCATCATGTTTATGTCGGCATAATTTCTAGCACAGTTATGGTGTCTCCTTGCCGGGGTACGGTTAACAATTGGAGGAGTGAAATTTTGTTGTAGACCTACACATATTCAAAAGAGGAAAAGGGGTGGTTTTTTTTTATATTTACATTGGAAGCAATAAAAGAAGCTGTCTATTATTTTTCTAATACGAACATTCAGATATAAGACCTTACCTTCGCTAAGGGTAACTGAAGTTGTATTTGTTGGGAGCATGATTTGTCTAGTTTGCCTTCTTATATCTCAATCTACCCCGAGGCGCAACTGTCGTCAAATTATGACTGCCATGATGAACTGTTGAAATGTGCATATTAATTAGAACATCATTGACAATGATTTTAATTTATAAAAGAATTGTAGTTTCGGGAGGATACCTTCTTGATTTTCAGATAGTACATGATATGGGGATGGAGATCTTCCTTGTCTCTTAATATCACTCAAACGGTCATTTTTTGGCATCTTCTCAGTGGGGATTTTCTATGAGAAAAAAATAGTGTGAGTTGATTATTAAAACCCCTAAGCATAAGCCTATGTATACACAAAACCCTTTATAAAAAATCGACTAACCGGAATCGATTAAAACCCCAAAACTCAAATTAAATCGGAAAAGCCCAAAAATCTTACCTTGTTGGTTGTTGAGAATCTATGACAGCTTGGAGGGAGAGCAAGGGACAGAGCCGACGGGTACAGTGACGAGAAGTTGAGGGGCTGTAGATTAAAATAGAAAACACATTAACCTAAGAAGGATTTTGCATCATATCACAAAGTTGAATCTTAGATATATTCAGAGACATATGTAGAGCCAACACACGATTTCAAAGTAAGAACCATATATTATGAAATAACATATCATTAACTTTATAAAAAATTATACAAAAACAGTGTAATAACTAAACCATAAAAACCAAGCACTTCTGTTTTTTATCTTCTTATGACCTTATAATAATTAATCACACCTCTGAATAATCTCTGTGGATCTTTGAGTCCTCAACCTTTCATTCAATCTCTTCTTCGCATCTCTTGCCACATTCCCAAGCTCCCAACCATGAGTTATTCTTTTACTGAATGAGCTCCACTTCTACAAAAAGAGTCAATTCCAAACTAAATTAAATTGATAAAATAATAGCAATTTTAGTTTCACTGAAACCAAAGAGCAAATATGTTGTTTAGTTATTTCTCATAAATGCAACATGGATTGATACGTGCAATGTTTAGTAAAACAGTATAATAACTAAACAACAAAAAACCAAGCACTTACTAGGCGGTCATAGCTGTTGGCGTTGTCGGTGGGGGGATCGCAATGGTCGCGCGACGCGAGGGAGGACGGTTCCGAGCGCGGAGCGGGGGAGGGGGGGTCGCGGTGTTTGCGCGATGCGAGGCAGGATGCGTGGAGGGCGGAGCAGATGGTGACGGTTGGCGAATTCGGTGGGGGTTGCGGTGGTCGGGCGACGCGAGGCCTCGCGTCGTGGAGGGCGGAGCAGCTGTTGACGGGGGGATGAGGAGAGAGAGAGAGTCGGCGGGGATTGTGAGAGAGAGGTAGAGGAATCGACGGTTTTTGGGGGGGAGGGGGGGGGGGTTGGGAGAGAGAGTTTAATTTGTGTGAAAATTACGGTTGTGTCATTTTTCTGTGTAGGTATGAGGGATAAAATTTGACAGAATTAACCCTACATTTTTTTAGCTTTATATGTTTATGAGGGTATGATAGTAAAAAGCCGGCAAAATAGAGCTTTACTTAATAATAGTAGAGATATATATTTTGCATTGAGGATGAGACCTATCCATTGAAGAAACAAGAGTATGCATCCTCCTGTTCAACTCGACTGAACCCATGAATTTGGAGCATTCCTCGACTTCTAATCTCAATTGGAGTCTTGGTTGCGTCATTCTGCCTACCAAACTTGTAGTCCCCATTCCAGTAAAGAATAAGAATCTATGTAAATTTGCCTATACATATACCTAATAAAACGAAGACAACTATTGGTAAATGGTCTCATTTGAAATATTTGATGCACAGGGATTGGCTCCAAAATATGGTTAAACCGTTCATTAGTTTATTCAGAACAAATAACAACGACAATTACTGACATGATGAACAGAATAGCTATGGAAGCTTCACCGACCTAAGAGCATATGTAGTTGTTAGGAGTCAAATTTTGGATATTTGGCATATAGGAATAGAAAAAAATGAGTTTAAGTTGTTGTCGTTTAAACCCAAATTTTGAGTTTTAATTTAAAAAATGAACAGACGAAACATTATTTCTCGTCCGTTATTTTTTATTTCATTTTTTAAAATTAAAAAACAACGAACGGGAAATCATTTCCCGTCCGTTGTATTTTTAAAAAAAAGTTAAATCCTACTTAATTCATAAAAACTATTAAATTAATCCTAATTAATTCTTATTAAAGCTTTAAAAATCTTAAATTTTAATATATTTCAATTTAAACCTAATTTTTATCCTTAAAAAAATTATAGGATGGTTGTATAGGACTTTAACGCAAAGAAATGTATGGGACGGTGCTTCATGTCCTGATATCTCGTTCGTTATTTTTATTTCAATTTTTTCAAATTGAAAAATAACGGACAGGGAATCATTTCTCGTCTGTTGTATTTTTTTAATAAAATTTTAAATCCTAATTAATTCCTAATAACTATTAAATTAATCCGATTAATTCTTATTAAAGCTTAATTAAAAATCTTAGTTTTTAAATTTAAACCTAATTTTTATCCTTAAAAATAATTATAGTGTGGTTGTATAGGATTTTAAGGCAAAAAAATGTATGGGACGGGATCATTCTGCCGTCCCAGCTCATTTAATTAACTTTTTAAAAATTGTCTGACCCGTCCGACGATTTTTTTTTTATTTTTTTATTTTTATTTAAAGTAAAATACGGGAAATCATTTTTTCCATCTGATCATTTTTTAATTAAAAAAAATCAAGGACGGGGAATAATCCCTCGTCCGAGAATTACATGGTTAAAAATTTTTGGAGACGGTAAATCATTTACCTTCCGATGGAAAAAAATAAAAAAAAAAAGCAATTGGTCGGCTATTTTTTCCAAATAGCCATCAAATTTGGAAGACCACAGTTCATTTAAAACCCAATTTTTGGGTTTATAGCCAACAAGTGCAACACCAAAATTTCTTTTTCTTTTTTCAAAAATTTTAGCAAAATTGCCAACTACAGGTGCTCTAAGAGCATCCACAGTGGTTTGCTATAAATGGCAAATTGCCATTTTATAGCAAATCGAGCGCTGCAATGGTTTTTCATATTCCCATTTTATAGCAAATTTTTTATATCGGTTTCTCATATATGAGAAACCAAATACCAATTCTCAAATTATAGCAAACTCCTCAGACAAGAGATCATTTCTTGTCTGAATCAGACAAAAGATGATCTCTTGTCTGAGAGGTTTTTTTTTATTTTTAAAAACTCCTCAGACAAGATCTCTTGTCTGAGGGGTTTTCTTTTTTGTGAGACGGTATATCATATACCGTCCCACTCAATTTTTGGCAAAATGCGAACAATATAGCAAACAACCACTGCAGCGATCGATCCTATTTGCTATTACTATTGCAGCCATTTTTGGCAAAATGAGAAACACCACCGTGGATGCTCTAAGAGAGGGCAAATTTGAGCAACACAAGCCTAACCAATTCTGTTTCAAACTTCAGAATGCATCCGCCTTCTCTTCTTCTAATGAAGGCAATATATGTAATTATACCCATGAAATTTTTAATAATCAAGTTATTGAACTTGTATTTAAAGTGAGACTACGAGAGAACAGTTGCAGAATAACTCATCTGAAGCACAGCAATACGCAACAACAGAAGGTTCACTTTCTTTTGATCAGTTCAACACAAAACATAAATTGAATACAACTAGAATTACTTTCGGACAAGCAAAGTGAAACATGGAAGGAAGTTGAAAGCAAAACAACTTTCAGTGCAGCCTCCTGCAAAGCTGCGTAGAATTGGTCTTTTTGGCTTCTGACTAGGAAAGAATACATCGCTTAACGGAGTGTCAGATATTAATGCAGCCGCCAATAGACTTAGAACCTGGAAAAAGAAGTTAAAACACACTTCAGAAGCATGCTGCCAGCAATAAAAAAGAAACAAGCAGCCTAGTTAAAAGCAAAGATCATAGAGATTGAGCTGATTCATAATTGTAATGCATGACGAAAGATAAATTGTTTCCTTAATTTTGTACAAACTCACGGTTCTCGAATAAATAAAGGTTCTCAACGCATCAGAAAGACAAATTAATGAAAAAGTTCTACGTTTTAATTGGATTAATAATAAAACATGATTCTACAAGGTAACTCATAGAGTCATTTAAATATGTCAAGAGATATTCTCTGAATTGACACCGAAAATAATCCAAATATTCTCTGAATTGACATGGTGATCGACTGCCCAAAAAAGGGTAGTCAACCGTAAGCATGCAGATTCCAAATAGAGAGACTCAACTTCCCAATTGCAGTTGACTGCCATGTTGTGTAGTCGACTGCAAATATTGTTGCTGCCATTTTTCAGTGGTGGTGTTGTCATTTAGGAAGCTACTATTGTTAATGCATTCTTGTCCTACATCAAATTGACATAAATAAAAATGAACATTTGAAGACCTAGGTAGGATTTTTTTACCTGTGTAAGGCCAAAGTCAGCCTCTTTCTCTACCAGTTTGCTCAAGGGTGAACTTTGACCAGTGATCAATTTTGTGATGGTAGAGGGGCTAAGTGGATATAATTGCAAATCATCAGTCAACATGAATTTTAGTGGACCTTTGGCATACCCTCCTCCTTTTTCGGTTTCCCTGCTCGGCAACTTAGGATTCAGTTCAATAAACACTGCTCTGCTCACTCCATGCGCCCAGCAACAAGTTTTGCCTGGATAGCCGAATGACCAAAAGCAACTATGGCAACTACCAGTTATATATGATTCTGGAGGTGGCAACTCATCCAACTTCAATAAACTTCTGTCGCAACCGAAGTAGGGGGCAAGTTTGGGGAAGAGTAACATCTCTCTACATTCACTAGACTTGAAGTGATCCAAGCTCATATCATGAACGCTTCTATACAAATTATCAACAGACCCCATTCTTGAACGCATACTGAGGAGCTTCACCACTGCACCTAGGGGCAAGGTCAGAAAACTTAATACATTGTCTGCAAAATTTCCATCAACTTCTGCACAAAGCACCTTATTACTGTCAGCTACTAGAAGCTTCACTGTGATGCTTTCTTCAGGTTCATCAATGTTAGGACCTCCACCTTCAGTTTTGACTTGTATCGAGTCAATGTACCCAGATGGGCCTTCAGTTGTCCCCATTTTGTCATAGCAGATATCGGTGAGAGGCGTATTTGAGATTAAGGATCTCTTAAACAAACTAGACACCTGTATTGAACAGAATTAAATTAACCACGTAGTCATGTGATCAAAACAAAACAAAACAAAACACACACACATGTTGATATATATATATATATATATATACACACACACACACAACATTCCTGATAGTATTACATATATACAACATTCCTGATAATATTATAAAGCATGTAGTTGTATACTTACTTCCTCTGGGCCAAGATCCATAGTTATTTCCTCCAATACTGCACTATCTTGTACTCCATACTTTTGTAGCAGAGAGAGGTTAATAGTCACTGAAGCAGGAAATACTTGCAGATCATCACTTACCATGAATAACCACCCTCTTCGCATGAAGACTCCTTCACCATTTGTTGTGCAAACAGAATCGACATCCTTTCTATTCCTAACCCTAGACGAAAGCATAGGCTTTTGACAATAAGGGCAAAGAGCATTAGCAACAGAGCTACTGAGACATCTAGTCTTAGAGCAACAATCAGAGTTGCTGCAGTGGAATACTTTTCTAGGTTCTCTATCATCAATGTTGAGCTTCAGATCCTCGCAGCGATATGCAGCTGCATTTCGAGGGTGAAGCAACTGTAGGATAATGGCTCGATTCTGGTATTTGGTATCTGCAGTGTTCGAAAGTTTCAGAGCTTCAGTCGACTGGATGGAGGAGCAGTCGACTGTCCAGAGAGGAGTTTTCAAAGACTAAAGATACAGCAGCAGCAGTCGACTGATCAGTCGACTGTCCCGAAGGAAGTATCAGTCGACTGGTAATTGGACCAGTCGACTGTCGGCGGGTTTTGGATCCAGATTTGGCCCAATTCGAAAGGCCCAATAGTTTTCCTATAAATACACCCGTTAGGGTTTTGTAAATTGTAACACCTAATTCGGATTTTGCAGCCGTCATCTCTTGTAAAGGCTTTGTTTGCCCATTGGAGATCTTAGTAAAGAAACCCCAACCGCCCCTTGTGGATGTAGGCATCGTTTTGCCGAACCACGTAAATCTTGTGTTCTTGTGTTGCTTGCTTTTCTGTTTTTCTCTCGCTGGTTCTCTCTTTGTTTCCGCGTTGGTTTGATTGTTGGTTTGATTTGTATTTCGCACAACAAGTGGTATCAGAGCTGTTGGTTCGACCTAGAGGGAGATGGCGGGTGATGCAGATGCAACCAAGGATGTTGTGGGATCAAGTTCGTCAAGAACAACGATTCACAACGCAAAATTTGAAGTTGAAAAATTTGATGGGACAAACAATTTCGGGATGTGGCAATGTGAGGTGTTGGATGTTCTTGTTCAACAAGAACAAGATGTTGCTTTGGAGAAAGAAAAACCTAAGGATATGTCCGAAGCAGATTGGAAGAAGTTGAATCGAGTTGCGTGTGGGACTATTCGGCTCTTTATTGAGAAGGCTCAGAAGTATGATTTGATGAGGGATACCATTGCTGCGGTGTTGTGGAAGAAGCTCGAAGACAAATACATGAGGAAAAGTTTGGAGAATCGGCTGTATTTGAAGAAGAGACTTTTTCGCTTCACCTATACGGAAGGTATGTCTATGAATGCTCATGTTGAATCATTTAATAAATTGTTGGCTGATTTGTTAAATTTGGATGAGCAAATTAAGGATGAAGATAAAGCCCTAATTCTGTTGAATTCATTATTTGAAAGTTATGATCATTTAGCAACTACTTTACTATATGGAAAAGATACTGTGAAATATGAAGATGTTGCAAATGCTTTGTTGAATAATGAAACTAGGAGAAGGGAGAAAATGGTTGATAGAGAAACTTCTGAAGCTTTGATTGTAAGGGGCAGGACTGAGACCAGATCTGAGTCCAAATCTGGGTAAAAGGGAAACAAATCTCGTTCCAAATCGAGAGGAGTTTCGAAGGACAGGAAAATACCGGCCAAAGATGAATGTGCTTTCTGTCATGAAAGGGGGCATTGGAAAAAGGATTGTCCAAAGCTACGAAATAAGGGAAATTCGACTGCAAATGTGACTGTTGATAATTTAGAAAGTGGCGAGGATTTTTCTTTTGCACTGGCTTCTAGTCCCTCACTTTATCAAGAAGTATGGTTTCTTGATACAGCAGCCTCCTATCATATGTCTTGGAAAAAGGAGTGGTTTACTTCTTTGGAGTATATGGATGGTGGTGTAGTTTTGATGGGAAATGATGCACCTTGTAAGAAGGTAGGAATCGGGAAGATTGAATTGCTAATGCACGATGGTCTTATTAGGGAGCTTTCAGATGTATGGTATGTTCCAGATTTGAAAAAGAATCTGATTTCACTAGGTGCTTTGGAGGCCAGTGGATTGAAATTTGCTAGTGAAGGTGGCATTCTGAAGGTGACTAGCGGATCACTCGTGGTGATGAAAGGGCAAAGAAAGAGGAACTTGTTTTTCTTACAGGGAAAAACATATTTGGGTCAGGCTGCCAGTGTAACTGAGAAGCCTAAACAGGTTGTTCCCGACTCTATCAGGTTGTGGCATATGCAACTCGGGCATGCAGGAGAAAAGGCCTTGCAGGGGCTTGTGAAGCAAGGGTTGCTTAAAGATGCTAAAGGGTGCAAGTTGGAATTTTGTGAACATTGTGTTTTGGGTAAGCAAACTAGGGTGAAATTTGGTACAGCTGTACATCAGACAAAGGGTATCCTCGATTATGTGCACACAGATGTTTGGGGCCCTACTCAGACACCTTCTATGAGTGGAAGACACTGGTTTGTTACTTTTGTTGATGATTACTCCAGACGAGTTTGGGTATATACCATGAAGCACAAAGATGAAGTTTTGACATTGTTCACAAGTTGGAAGAAGAAAGTTGAAAATCAGACTGGTAGGAAGATTAAGGTTCTGAGGTCAGATAATGGAGGGGAATATAAGAATGATCCGTTTCTGAAGTTGTGTGAAGATGAAGGGATCCAGAGGCACTTCACAGTTAGGAAGACTCCACAGCAAAATGGGGTTGCAGAAAGGATGAACAGAACCTTACTTGAGAAGGTGAGATGTATGTTAGCACAGTCTGGATTGAAGAAGACATTTTGGGCAGAAGCTGTTATATATGCAAGCCACATTGTCAACCGTTTACCATCAGCAGCACTTGAAGGCAAAACGCCTATTGAGGTATGGAGTGGTAAACCTGCATCTGATTATAGTTTTTTGCATATATTTGGTTGTCCTGCTTATTTTCATGTAACTGAAACTAAACTTGATGCAAGAGCCAAAAAGGCTATATTTGTTGGTTTTAGTACTGGTGTCAAAGGTTACAGGTTGTGGTGTCCAGAACAAAAGAAGTTAGTAATCAGCAGAGATGTGACTTTTGATGAGACCAGCATGATTAGCTCGGGACAGTCGACCAGTGGTATAGGACAGTCGACTGGTGAGCAGCAGAAGAGTAGGACAGTTCTCCAACAGGTGAGTAGCAGAAGCTCGGGACAGTCGACTGGTGTACAGGAGCAGTCGACTGGTGGTCCTGAACAGCAGAAGAGTGGGAGCTCGGGACAGTCGACTGTTGGCAATAACCAGTCGACTGGTAGGAGAGTTCTCCAACAGGTGGAGTTAGAAAAGTTGTCAGTTGAAAATCCTGTTCCTGTCCAAGATGAAGATGATGTGGTTGATACTGAGAATGATGAAGAAGTTCCTATCCAGCAGGTAGAATCAATTGCAGTAAGAAGGCAAAGAAGAGATATCAAACGACCGTCTTGTTTTACAGATACAGTTGCATTTGCTCTTCCCATTGTGGATGATGAAGTTCCCTCCAACTTCAAAGAAGCCACTAGAAGTTCAGAAAATGCAGATTGGAAAGTTGCTATGGATGAAGAGATGAACTCTCTTCATAAGAATAAGACTTGGGATCTAGTGCAACTACCAAAGGGGAAGAAAGCAATTGGTTGCAAGTGGGTGTATACGAAGAAAGAAGGTCCAAAAGGCAGTGTTCGGTTCAAGGCTAGACTAGTTGCAAAGGGGTATGCTCAACAGGAAGGTATTGACTATAATGAAGTGTTCTCTCCGGTTGTGAAGCATCCTTCTATTCGGATTTTGTTAGCTTTGGTAGCACAGTTTGATCTTGAATTGACACAGATGGATGTGAAGACTGCGTTCTTACATGGGGATCTAGATGAAGAAATTTATATGTCGCAGCCAGATGGGTTCAAAATTGCTGGGAAGGAAAATTGTGTTTGCAGGTTGAAGAAGTCTCTCTATGGGTTGAAGCAATCTCCAAGGCAGTGGTATTTGAGGTTTGACCAGTTTATGAAAGTGCAGGGATATTCCAGAAGTGAGTATGATCATTGTGTCTACTTCAGGAAGTTGCAGAATGGTTCTTTTATATATCTGTTATTATATGTGGATGATATGTTGATTGCCTCTAAAAAATGCTAAGGAGATTCAAAATTTGAAGAATCAGCTGAGTTCTGAATTCGAGATGAAGGATCTTGGTGAAGCCAAGAAGATACTTGGGATGGAGATAGCTAGAGACAGAGCAAAGGGCGTAGTGAGTTTGACACAGAAGCAATATCTTTTGAAGGTGCTGAAACGGTTCGGTATAGATGAGAAAACTAAACCAGTTAGCACACCCTTAGCCAGTCATTTCAGAATTAGTGCTTCTCAGTCTCCAAGTACAGATGAAGAGACACAGTATATGGCGAATGTACCTTACACTAGTGTGGTTGGCAGTTTGATGTATGCCATGGTTTGTACTCGACCAGACATCTCTCAGGCGGTGAGTATGGTTAGTCGATATATACATGATCCAGGCAAAGAGCATTGGCAAGCAGCTAAATGGATTTTGAGGTACATAAGTGGCACCACAGATGTGGGTTTGAAATTTGAAAGGGATGACAATATTAGCAGGTTATTGGTTGGATATGTTGATTCTGACTATGCAGGTGATCTAGATAAGAGGCGGTCTACTACAGGCTATTTGTTTACTATGGCTAGGGTACCTATAAGTTGGAGGTCAAATTTGCAGTCCACTGTAGCGTTGTCTACTACTGAGGCTGAATACATGGCGGTTGCTGAGGCCATGAAGGAAGCCATTTGGATTCATGGACTTTTGAAGAGCTTGGGAATTCATCGGGAGAAGGTGGAGGTACACTGTGACAGTCAGAGTGCTATTCATTTAGCGAAGAACCAAGTTCATCATTCGAGGACCAAACATATTGATGTCCGTTATCATTTTGTGCGTGATTTGATAAAGGATGGTGATATTCATTTGGTGAAGATTGGAACAGCTGATAATCCTGCTGATATGTTGACCAAAGTTGTTGGGGCAGCCAAGTTCAAGCATTGCATGAACCTGGCTAATATTTTGCATGTTTGATAATTTGGCATGGGCGATTGGGATAGTACTTTGCTATTGGTTTGTTTAGTATGTGATATCATACTAAGGTGGAGTTTGGGTTCGTTTGTTGCATTTGGTGATGAGCAGTTGTTTTGGAGTATTTGTGGAGATTGCTTGGGCTACTTGGAAGATTTCACCAAGGTGGAGATTGTTGGATACTTGACTTGGAAGATCTCGCCAAGGTGGAGATTGTAGGATAATGGCTCGATTCTGGTATTTGGTATCTGCAGTGTTCGAAAGTTTCAGAGCTTCAGTCGACTGGATGGAGGAGCAGTCGACTGTCCAGAGAGGAGTTTTCAAAGACTAAAGATACAGCAGCAGCAGTCGACTGATCAGTCGACTGTCCCGAAGGAAGTATCAGTCGACTGGTAATTGGACCAGTCGACTGTCGGCGGGTTTTGGATCCAGATTCGGTCCAATTCGAAAGGCCCAATAGTTTCCCTATAAATACACCCGTTAGGGTTTTGTAAATTGTAACACCTAATTCGGATTTTGCAGCCGTCATCTCTTGTAAAGGCTTTGTTTGCCCATTGGAGATCTTAGTAAAGAAACCCCAACCGCCCCTTGTGGATGTAGGCATCGTTTTGCCGAACCACGTAAATCTTGTGTTCTTGTGTTGCTTGCTTTTCTGTTTTTCTCTCGCTGGTTCTCTCTTTGTTTCCGCGTTGGTTTGATTGTTGGTTTGATTTGTATTTCGCACAACAGCAACATAGTCTTGCACGCCTCAGTCTGCAAGTAACGATTGGCATCAAGATCCTCAACACTCTAATAGAGATTGCCCAAGGACCCCAGCACAGATTGCTTGCCAAGGATTTTGATTATTTTACCCAAAGGGAGTGTGAGAAAGCTAAAGATTACGTCTACAAAATCCTCGTCAGCTTCCGCAAACACCCCCCTCTTCTTCTCCTTGTCTACAATCAGCTTCAGTTTTAATTTATTCCCTTTAGAACTCATTATATATGCTCTAAATATAAAAGAGGAAATTTTGGGGTTTGAAAGAAAACTACATTTGGGTGACTTGGTATATATAATATACCCATTATTAGCATATCCTTATTGTGGCCTTAACCCTTGGGTTCTCAAAAAAAATGTTTCGGAAACCCAAGCAATAGCCATAAACTACTGCATGTTGACCGTTTCATACCTCAATGCTAATGGCTTTATTATACAACAAGAAGCAATTACTGCTTGTTTGCTCCAAAATATTACTGCATGTTCTGTTATCGATACAAGATAAACAAATCATGAATGAATCATACTCATATTTGTGCGGAAATAATGGATACAATATACACACTATTTTTTAAATACATAAGGTTGACCAAATAAACAATCATACTCATATTACCTTCCAATATACTTGGTAAAGATATGTGTAATAACTCGTCTGTCTTGTACAGTTTTATCATGTTTTGGTTCTCATTTTTCAACTTAGCCTTTGCTTTGCTCTGGGATAAGAAAAAGCTTGTATTAAATTAGGAAACAATTGTTTCAACTGGAATTCTCTCAATAGGATTTGGGGTAAAAATTTATAAATGGACACCGACTCATGCAAGCGGAAGAACTTGTGACTGCACAGATCTCGCCACATCTTAACTTAAATTTTATGATGAGCGTGATTCATAAAACAATCGGAGCACGCACTTTGGGGAGATTGGATAGCTGCAGAGATCTAGCCCCACCTACACCTTCACTTAAATTTTATGATGGGCACTAATCGTGGAGCGATCGGAGCAAATATTTTGAGAAGATCGGACGACTGCAGATATCTGGCCCCATATTCACTTCAATTTTATGATTGGTGCAAATCGGGGAGCGAACATTTTGGGGAAATTGAACGGCTGCATAAGAAGTGATATGGTTTTATTGGTTCGTGAGTGAACTGGGCCGGGATTGTGAACCGGACCCGGATTTTGTTGGGTTTTTTTCTGCCTTATATTTAAGTGAGGAGTTTGAAGCCGTTGGATCTGAGAAATCTCATATCTTACAATTTTTATAGCTTAGAGGATGTTGGGTCTTAATTACAAGGGAGATGTAAACATCCTAGAAGGACTAGGATAGATGCAAAGAAAGTCAAAAGAAAACAAAATATCTAGCTCTATCCAATATGGAGAGCGATGGGTAGCTCACACCCTTGTGCCAAATGGACCAAATGACTGCAAGAATAGTACAATCTCATGATCTACGCTGAGGTGAAGAGTCACACTGCTCCATCGAAGTGGTCCAAAGTGCGTGAATGGAGGCCGGCCAATGGACCACAGGATGTAGTTGACTGGTGGGGTCCAAAATAGCCCTAGAGAAAGGGCATTGGAGTGAATTCTTGTGATACCCCTAAATTTACAGAGTCTCATATTAATTGGGAAGTGAGGTATGAGTTATTGTATATCAGATTGTGTAATAATCCTAGATATACATAGTCTCATATTGGTGGGGAAGTGGGGTATGATTTATTATATATCAGACTGCCAAGGATCCAAGAGCACCTACTAAGCTATAACACTTTTGGTGAGGCTATGTCCAATGGAGGGGGCGGGGTTAGGTTATGTAGGGCTTGTAGACACATTTAGGAGTGTACACAGCTGAGCGGGGCCCGTGGCATTACAAATTGTCAAGGATCTAAGAACACCTACTAAGCTATAACAATTTTGGTGGGACTAGCCTACGAAATGAGGCCAAAATGTGAAATATGAAATTTCACGAAAAAACCGAAAATTGTGGACTATATAGCTTACTAAATGAAGCCAAAATAGTGAAATACGAAATTCCGGAAATTTTGGCAGAAAACTATGAATTATAGAGAAATCCGAAATTGACCTAAAACAGTGGCCTGTGGCCCACCAAAATGAGGTCAAACAGTGAAATGAGATATTCAACAAAAAATGCCTAAATCTGTAGAGTACAGAACACAAAACGAAGCCAAAAGATTGAAATACGAAACTTCATGAATTTGGCTAAAAACTATGGACTATATAGCCCAAAAAAGGAGTTCGAAACAGCGAAATACGGATTTTCACGAAAATCACCGAAAACTGAGAACTATATCCCCAAAATGTAGTCAACATAGTGAAATACAAAATTTCGTAAAAATTGATGAAAACTATAAGAGTATAGCCGACAAAATAGTCAAAATAGTGAAATACGAAAATGACTGAGAACAGTGACCTAGGCTACAGAATGTTAAAATTTCACATAAATGACCGAAAGCTATTGACTATATAGCCTACAAAATGAAACCAAAACAATGAAATACGAAATTTAGTGAAATTGGTAGTGAAATCGAAAACATTATGGCCTATAACCCACAAAATAAGGCCAAATCATAAAATGTGAATTTTAACAAAAATTGCCTAAAATTATGGAGTAGACCAATAAATGAGGCCGAAAGAGTGAAATATAGAATTTCATGATAATGACAAAAAACTGTGGTTTACAACCCCACAAAATGTGGCCAAAACAGTGAAATACGAAATTTTATGAATTTGGCAAAAAAAACTTTAGATTATAGCCCAACAGTGAAATTTGAAATTTCAGAAAAATGACCGAAAACTAAAAACTATAGCCCCAAAATTAGGCAAAAAAAAAAAAAAACTACTTAAATACGAATTTTTATGAAAATGGGCGAAAACTTTGGAGTACAAAATTAGGCCAAAACAGTGAGATGAATTTAACGAAAATGAACGAACATTGTGGACTAGCCTAATAAATGAAGCCAAAGCAGTGAGATGCAGAATTTCGCAAACATGGCAAAAACTGTGAACAACAGTGAAATACAAAATTTCAAGAAATTGACCAAAAATAGTGACCTGCCCACAAAATGAGGGCAAAATTGTGAAATACAAATTTTAACGAAACTAGCTGAAAACTATGGGCTATATAGCCCACATAATGAGCAAAACAACAAAATACGAAATTTCATAAAAATGACTGAAAAGTGTGGACTATATAGCTGACATAATGTGGAGCAAACCAATAAAATATGACATTTCAAGCAAATAGTCAAAAATTGTGGACTATATAATCAAAAAATGTGGCCAAAATAGTGAATTACGAAATTCTAAAAAATGACTAAAACTGTGGACTATACCCCACAAAATGAGGCTACTACAGTGAAATACGAAATTTCCCGAAATTGACTCACAACAGTGATTATCCCACAAAATGTAGTCAAACATTGGATACAAAATTTTAAGAAAATGACCAAAAGCTGAGGACTAAGGCTGCAAACGAATCGAGCTATTCGCGAGCTATTCGGCTCGAGCTCGGTCAAAGCTCGGCTCGAACCGAGCTCGAGCTTAAACTGAGCTCGTTTCCTTAACGAGCCGAGCTCGAGCTCGAGCTTGTTTTTTTTTTAAGCTAAGCTCGCGAGCTATTCGGCTCGAATACGGTCAAAGCTCGGCTCGAACCGAGCTCGAGCTCAAAACTGAGCTCGTTTCCTTAAGGAGCCGAGCTGGAGCCTGAAGGTATTCGGCTCGGCTCGGCTCGATTGTAGCCTTACTGAGGACTATAGCCCCCAAAAATGAGGCTAAAATGGTGAAATGAAAATTTTCGTGAAAATTGATGAAATTTGTGGAGAAGTCTAAAAAAATTAGTCCAAAACAGTGAAATCCGAATTCACAAAAATTGCCGAAAGCAGTGGACTAGCCTACGAAATGATGCCAAAAGATGAAATATGATATTTCACGAAAAGGCCGAAAACTGTGGACTATATAACTTACTAAATGAAAGCCAAAACAGTGAAATACGAAATTCTGGGAAATTGGCACAAAACTATGAATTATAGTGAAATCCGAAATTGACCTAAAACAATGGCCTGTAGCCCACAAAAATAATGTCAAAATAGTGAAATGAGAGATTTAACAAAAATTGCCTAAATGTGTGGAGTATAGAACACAAATTGAAGCTAAAAGATTGAGATACGAAATTTCATGAATTTGGCTAAAAACTGTGGACTATAGCCCAAAAAATGAGTTCGAAACAGCGAAATAGGAATTTTCAGGAAAATAACCGAAAACTATGAACTATACAATATTAAGGCAAAAACAATGAAATACGAATTTTCACAAAAATTGCAGAAAACTATGGATCCACTAAATGGAGGTCAAAACAGTGAAATACCAAAATATCACGAAAATAGCAAAAACCTGTGGACTATAATTCAAAAAATGAGGACAAATTAGGGAAATATGAAATTAACAAAGTGGTCTAAAACTGTGAACAATAACCCCCAAAATCAAAACAATACAATGAAATACGAAATTTCACGAAATTTGCCCAAAACAGTGGAGCCCACAAAAATGAGTCCAAAAAAGTGAAATACAAAATTCTACTAAAATGGCCAAAAACTGTTGACTACATGCCACAAAATGTTGTCAAAGCAATGATATACGAAATTGTGAAAATAATTGAAACTTGTGGACCCATAAATTGGGGGCAACTACAGTGAAATAGCGGTCTAGGCCAAATAATGAGTGCAAATCAGTGAAATACAAAATTTTATGAATTTGGTCAAAAATAGTGCACTATAGCCCTACATGTAAATCACCCTTGGGGGGGGGGGGGGGGGGTGAATAGGGTGATCGTGCGAAATTAAAAATTGAAGAAAAAAAGTAAAGTAAATGCAAGAGAGACAAGAAAAGCAAACACAGATGACGCAGCGATATAACGTGGTTCGTCCACCTGGTCTACGTCCACACCACCTACTTGTAGCAATTCTCCGCCACAAGCGTTCCACTATACTCAAAACCCTTGTATAGTGATTCTCGGATTCAGGCCGAGAGACCTATTACACCCACAAGACTTCTAATCCCAGTCCCGTCAATCTCACCGAAGTGGAAAAGAAAAGAAAAGAAAAGAAAACTCAAGATTGCTTAAGATCTTGACTAAAGAATACAACCAATTTAACGCTCACTCGGACTGATTATCAAGAGATTAGTTCAAAGTATTTTTCGCAGTTAGAATAGGTAGAGAAGACACAGTGGATTCGTTCGATTAAATAGAAGAGGAAGTGTATCGATCAAAAGTATAAACGATACATTCCAAAAAAGTATACAGCCTAAGTTGCGGTCGACCGGTAAAAGTGTGCGGTCGACCGTTCAGCTCTCTGGCGTAGCTAGAGAGATGAAGGTCGACCGCTTTCTTAATCAACTGAAGTTGCGGTCGACTGCGACAGTTGACTGGTATTAGGTACGGTCGACCGGTTCTTGGCTGTATAAATTGAATCCACTTTGTTTTCTTACCATAAACTAATCAATCGTTTACAATAAATATCTCACGAAAATATTACTAAAAATCCAGTCTTGATAGATTGCTTGGAGACCAATTAATTGAGAACTCCTTTTGAATAACTTCCTCTTTTGCTCGTATATGCAATCTTCCTTTATTACCCTTCTTGTTTGTATATTTGTGAATCTCTTTTGGATCTCATTTTTATGTTAATTAATCCTGAAAATCTGACACACTAAATTCAAACTTATTAGTACAAGTTAGCACGTTTTGTGCACACCAAACTAAGAGTCAACAATCTTCCCCTTTTGGTGTGAACAAAACATGCATGAATGTTTGAAAATTAAAACAAAGTATGTAAATACTCTCCCTGAATTTAGTACATACTGTAAATTAGATTTTCATATAGAAAAAGCTTTTAAGAGTGAATGCTCCCCCTTAATATAATATTACTCCCCTTGAATTAGTACATCCTGTAAAACTGATTTTCATATAGAAAAAGCTTTTAAGAGAGTGAATGCTCCCCACTAATATAATATCACCTGTAATACAGAACTTAATGAACAATTATAAGAGAGGGATGAGAGTATTAATTCATGAAATGTTTTGAAAATCGTTTGAAAACATTCTAAAAACATTCTCCCCCTTTTTGAAACACACCACGAGGGGATAGATAGAGGAGACATAAGTAAAATAATCCTTGGAAAGTTGGTAAAGCCAATCATCAATTAAAATAATGAAGAGACACATTCGACGATATTACAATGAATACCAGCTTAGAAAAACATGAAAGAGAATCTTCCTACATGATACCGTTGATAACGAGACTCTTTGATGTACAGTGAGAGCTCTACATAATATCATAGATTTGAGATTCTCCTCAATACACATGAAAGCAACAATGAAATCAAGAAATGGAGAGAAGAATCATTGATTTTATAAAGTTTTGAAAAACAAGACCAAAGAGAGCCGGTCGACCTTACGGTCGACCGCACAACACGATTTTGCAAAAACTATCCAGAGAGCATACCGGTCGACCGCCTCCTGCGGTTTTTCAAAAGAAAATTTCCAGAGAGCAAACCGGTCGACTGCAAGGTCGACCACAAAACCAACAGAGGCCACAGAGGACAAGCCGGTTGACCGTACAGTCGACCGTAATAGACAAAATTTTAAGAAACGGTAAGTAGTCAAAAACTCGAGACTGATCCGGTCAGCCGTACGGTCGACCGACTCACACAAAACAACTTTTAGGGTGAAAAATCAATAACATTTAATGCCCCTCTCAAGAAGTAAAAACATTTTTTGTCTAAAGGTTTTGTAAAAATATCAACAAGTTGTGAATCAGTAGAAATATACTCAAGTAAAATATCTCCTTTTTGAAAATGATCTTTAATAAAATGATATCTAATATCAATGTGTTTTGTACGACTGTGTTGGTCAGAATTTTTAGTCATGTGTACGGTGCTAGTGTTGTCACATTTTATAGGAATGTGGTCAAAGAATACCTTATAATCCTCGGGAGTATGTTTCATCCATAATACATGCGCACAACAGGATCCTGCCGCAATGTATTCAGCTTCGACAGTCGAAAGAGTAACGGAATTTTGCTTCTTGGATGCCCACGAAACCAGGCAGTCGCCCAAGAAGTGACATATACCACTAGTGCTCTTTCTATCGGTTAAGTTTCCAGCATAATCTGCATCGGAGTATCCTACAAGAGAGAAATTTCTATTTTTGGGTACCAAAGACCAGTATTTGGTGTGCCTTTAAGATATCAAATGATACGCTTAACGGCAACCAAATGTGATCCTTTGGGACACGATTGAAAACGTGCACATAAACAGACACTAAACATAATATCAGGACGCAATGCAGTAATATAAAGCAAACTACCAATCATACCTCTGTAAGTAGAAATATCAACGTTATTACAAGTTTCGTCTTTAGATAGCTTAGTGGTAGTGGCCATTGGAATTTTGTAGGCATTTGCATTTTCAAGTCCGAATTTCTTGACAAGTTCTTAGGTGTACTTAGATTGATTTATGAATATTCCATCTTTTCTTTGTTGTATTTGAAGTCCAAGGAAATAGGTTAGTTCGCCCATCATACTCATTTCGAACTCATCCTGCATTTGCTTTGAAAACTCCTGGCAAAGATTTTCATTAGTAGACCCAAATATGATATCCTCAACATAAATTTGTACAATCAAAATGTCTTTAAAAACATGCTTTATAAAAAGTGTAGTGTCTACTTTTCCTTTAGAAAAACCTATGTGAAGAAGAAACGAACTCAGCCGTGGTCAGTCTCGGGTTATATATAAAGAATTAACTAATAAAATGAAGAGAACAATTGGGTCAAGGCCTCAAGGGCCTAATATGCCACTTTTTGAAAATATCTGCGATTATGGGCCAGTTTCAAAACTATCAACGCTCGTTGGCTACTTTGTGCCACGTCAGCAACGGTCGCTATTCTCATTAGCGACCTTTTCATTTTGAAAGTCGCTAATGGGAATAGCGGCCTCCATTTTAAAATATTTAGAATTTTTTGTTTGTTGTCGTTATTCCCACTAGCGACCTTAGTATATATGAGATCGCTAATGGGATTAACGACAGACTTAACTATGCAAACGTCGTACTTATCCCAAAAAAGGGAGATTCGAGGAGTGAGGACTTCAGACCGATTAGCCTTTTAAACGGATCTTTTAAAATCATCACAAAGGTTCTAGCTTCAAGATTAACACCTCACCTTAACGATGTAGTCGGCGATACGCAGAGTAGTTTCATCAAAGGAAGGGACATTATGGACAGCGTTGCCTCATGTCACGAGATACTGTATAGAGTAAGTAAAGAGAATTCAGATGGATTCCTCCTAAAGCTAGATTTTGAAAATCCTACAACTCGGTGGAGTGGGATTGCGTAGACGAGGTCCTGCAATTGAAAGGGTTCGGAGATAAATGGAGTGTGGATTATGAAATGCGTTGGGGGGGGGGGGGAATCGTTTATACAAATAAACGGCAATACAAGAAAGGAAATCAGATGTCGGAGAGGTCTTCGACAGGGTGACCCATTATCCTCATTAATTTTCGCTCTAGTGACAGATGGTATAGCCGAAATGTTCAAAAGGGGTTCAGCGGAACGGAATATCTCGGGAGTCCGGATAAAAGGGATTAAGGAGGGTATGTCGATACTACAATACGTGGACGACACTATTATCATTGGGGAGGCAAAGGGGGAGGAGGTCTTGGCAATTTCGCTAGTTTTGAGATGTATTCAGACATGGGCGGGTTTGAAAGTCAATTTCACGAAGAGTTGCATTACTCCACTCAGCGACAACCTATCCTCTTCGATTAACATTATCAAGAATATGTTGGGTTGCAAGGTGGCTACTTACCCAATTACGTATCTAGGGACGCCCATCAGATCATGAGCGTTAAAAAGAGAGGATTGGCAACCTTTAATAGAGAAAGTGGAAAGGAAACTGGCAGGATGGAAGAGACGGTTCCTAACACTTGGAGAAGGATCACTCTACTCAACTCGGCTCTTAGTAGCCTACCGATGTATCTCATGTCTATAGACGAGCTCCTGAAGTGGGTTATCAACAGGATCGACAAGAGTAGAAGAAGGTTCCTTTGGAAGGGAGCGGACGAAAATAACAAAGGAATCCATTTGGTAAATTGGGGAAGGGTGTGTAAAAGGAAAGAATTCGGGGGGGTCTAGGAGTCCTTAACGTCAGAGATATGAACCGGGCTCGGATGAGCAAGTGGTGGTGGAAGCTGAATAGGAGAAGAAAAAGCTGGTGGGCCACTTCCTTTGGATCATATCGAAAAAGGAAAAAAGTTAGATTTGGAGGAATAAGTCCTTTCGGAAGGACATCCTATTTGTGGAAAGGAGTGGCGAAAGTGGGGGATATCTTTCACACAAATACCGTGGTTAAACTAGGAAATAGAAAAAATACTAGATTTTGGCAGAATAAATGGTGCGGGAACAATACTCTGATGAGCTTATTCCTGGAAGCAGCAAGGAGTATGATTACCAAAGATTCGCTAGTCGCAGATGTCTTGCGAAATGGCAGACTAAAGTTAAAGCAGGGAGAGGAAGTGACACAGGAGGGCACCATTCAAATTCAAAGGTTGAATAGATTAATACAAAATGAGGGAAGGAGAACTACTAACACAGAAGACATGAGGACTTGGTCATTAGATTCGAACGAACACTTTACGGTAGCATCCCAATACAACAGATTGAATGATGGGGGGATCAGAAGCAAAGATAACAAAATAATATGGAATACCCAAGTGCCGATGAAGGTTAAAGCTTTGTTATGGCTGGTTGCGAACGACTCTATTTTAACTAGGGTAAATCTACTAAAGCAGGGAATACAGCTGGATGTAGATTGCTCTAGATGCAACAATGGTAATGAAGACACAAATCACATATTTTTCAACTGTCATAGGGCTAAACTAACTTGGAAAGTGGTCAGTCGAGGGTTTGGGGGTTTACAGAATCCATCCTTAATTTCTGAGGCTTGAGAAATAGAAAAAGGGGATACGATAAAAAAAGAGGATAGGGAGGCCTGGGACCTGTCAGTAGCTGCGGCAATTTGGGGCTTGTGGCTAGAACGAAACAATTTGTGTTTTCATAATTGCAATCATAGATTTACTGTTCTTATGCATCAAATTTACAGCTTCAATTATGTATGGGCAGGTCAGGCAGGTCAGAGAAAGAAGCTACGCATGGAGAGGGAGTAAACGGGTAGTCCAAGCAAGAATGGGGGGACGGCTTTTATTTTGTGGCTCTTGCATTTGTATTATCTTGATTTCAGTCAACTAGATTGATAGGTTGCGAGATGTTAGTATTTTATTATGCTTTGTATTAAGTTCTACTTTGTTTCGTTAATCTATCATTAATGGAACAATGACGATGTCATCTTTATTCTAAAAAAAATGGGATTAACGACCTCAAATGAATGTATTGAGACACTTAACAATTTCTCTAGAGTTTTTGCTCTCTTTGGGGAAAAAAATTAAAACTGGGGTTGCTATTGAGAATAGCAACTTTAGTATATATGAGGTCGTTAATCCTTGTATTTTAACACAGCAAAATCTAGAGAGTTTTTGCTCTCTGAAAAAATAACAATCAAGTTATTTTTGAAACTGAGGTCGCTATTCGGAATAGAGACCTTTATTAACTAAGGTCGCTCTTCCGAATAGAAGCCTTAGTTATATGACTATTTTGCAAATTTTCCAAAGAACAAACAGATTGTGTTTCTTACTGAGCTCGATATTGGGAATAGCGACCTTAGGGGGCGTTTGGTACGCGGTAATGTATAAGGGAATCTAGGATTACCCTCTTGATTACCTGGTTTGGTAAGACATAGGTATAGTTTTGTAAATAATTTTAAATTCCTAGAGTTATCAAAATAATTAGTTTGGAAAGATAAACATTCCCCTTGAAAAGTGTGGGATCTGTGGATTCCTCCACATAAAAAATGAGTGAGATTATTGCATACCCAAAACACCCTCCAGATTTCTGGCTTATCATATAACCCGCCCTTGTTCCTTCCAACCAAATTCACCCACTACTGCGTTCATCTCTTCGTTTTAAAACTAGTGAACGAAAGAAAGAAAACAAAAAGATCCAATTTTTATTCCTCTTCTACTTCTTGCTCTACTTCTCAAATAACCGATCGCCAGTCTCGATTTCGTGCCCTAATCGGAATATAGGGTTTCGTTCGCACTCCAAATCGAGGTTGGTGTTCACCCTTTTTTCGAAATTCGAACAAATCAGGGTTTAAATGGTGTAGTTTTTACTATTTAGGGATTTTGCCTGCTTGTTCTAAACCAGGGTTTTGATTTTGTTGAAATTTTGTTGTGTAAACTCGTAAAGTTGGAATCTTGACTTCTGGGTCGACATTTAAAATTGGTACTTTTATTGGTTATTTTTGTGTATTAGTTTTGGATATAGTAATTTGTAGCAATAATAGTCATGGGTTGTTTGGAATAGAGATAAGTGGAGTTTGTTGTAATGACCTGTCAGATAAAAAACCACAGAGAAACACCATAATGAATGTGATTAAAAAGATTCCTAGTAAATTTTAGGAGAAAACTACTTAACAAAACTTGTAAAATTAAGTGGAGCTCAAGAGGAGTGGTCACTAAAGCTTAACAACAGAGGTAAAACACATTTACAGCTAAAGTTTTATAAAGAGCTTATTATCTGACAGACTGAGCATGCAATGTGTTTTCCCCTTACTTTGAGCATCTTAAATTGTCATCGATATGTAGGCAGAAAATTGAATTTTGTTATTTGTATATTCTGTGTAAACTTAGCTTATGTTGGATGAAGTATATATGTGCTTGCTCACGCGGTTTTAGTCTCAAATTATATGTTACATTTCAACTGAAATTCTCTTAGTTCTTCCTGCAACTTTATTGATTTTATTTCTACTTTTCTATAGGCCTTCGCAGTGATTGCTAATTCACCCTTACAGATAGATCTTTCTTGCGTCTTGGAACAAGTTTTGTCAGAGTTAACAACATTCTTGAGAAAGATAATTTGTACTTAAACCAACTAAATAAATCAAATCTCAACCACACCTTTTTATATTAAGCATGTCATTGAGATAGATAAGCATGGCATGCATCTAATACACACTCATTGATATTGGCAGTAGTTACTAATTAATTCTGTGCAGGTTATGTAGTTTTACCATGGCAATTTAGAATAGGAAAGATACGCCATGAATAACTAAAAACAACGTTAAAACGCAAATGGCTGTCAACCAAAGAATCATGATATTTTCAGCGGGTGGTGAATACTTTTACAAAGAGTAGCTGTAGCTATAATTTAGACACCCTCATTAATTCTTTTTGTTATCAAGCATTCACTAATTATTATCTCTAAATTTGATTCCTGCTAATATATTTTCCTACCACAAGCAGATGGCCAATCTTACAATGCCTGACATGCATGAGTTCACTGTCATCGTGATTTATGTGTATTTGCTCCAAATATGGATTTTTTTAACTATGATGTCCTATATAAGACAACCAAGACTTAGAAGTCGAAGGGTCGGTTGGTGCATGTACGATAGACATGTTGAGCGTAGCATGAATGTGAGAATGTTGACTTATCAAAGTGACGAACTGAGTAGGGAGAACATCCGCATGGATAGGAGAGCCTTTCATAAGTTGTGTCTTCTACTTCAAACCAGTGAAAATTTGCAATCAACTAAAAATACGTGCATAGAAGAAATGGTAGCAAGGTTCCTTAATATTTGTGGACACAGTGAAAAGAATGTTCCATGAAGAGACAATTCGTTAGGTCAAAGGAAACAATACGTAGGCAATTTGGTTAGTGTTAAATTCAGTATTACGTTTACATGATATTTTGTTGAAGAAACATGTATCAGTTTCGGAGAATTCAATAGATTATAGATGGAAATGGTTTAAGAATTGCCTTGAAGCACTAGACGACACATATATCCAAGTGCATGCCGCAAGTTCTGAAAAACCAAGGTATAGAACTAGAAAAGGTGGAATTGCAACCAATGTCTTAGAGGTTTGTTCGCAAGACATGCCGTTCATATATATACTACCTGGTTGGGAGGGTTCGGTCGCCGATTCTAGAGTTCTTCATGATGCATTATCAAGAAGAAATGGATTGGTAGTTCCCAAAGGTATTATCAAATTCATTTGTATTGTTTGGATTATTTAATAGTCATTTATGTGCAATATATTGACATATGTTTTGAAGATAACTAAGATATTATTATGTGTGATACTGGATACATGAATGAAGAAGGATTTCTTACCCGTATCGTGGAGAAAGGTATCATTTGAATGATTGGAGACAAGATCACTAACCACAAACAGCACGAGAATTTTATAACTATAAACATTCAAGTGCTAGGAATGTCATTGAAAGGTATTTCGGTCTTTTAAAAGGTAGATGGGCTATTTTAAGAGGAGACTCACATTATCCGATGAAAATTCAATGTCGAATTATTTCTGCATGTGCACTTCTTCACAATTTTTGCTTGCAAGAAATGGTATTTGAGAAAGATGCGGAAGACGAATATGATGACATAAACTTGGAAGGTAACTCAATAACTCATATCAAGGCATCAAATGAATGGACACAGCGTAGAGATATCCTTGCACAAGAGATGTGGCAGAATCGTATCTAGTAGTTTGTTATGATGGACGGACTCTCTTTGATGAACCTTTATTTGATTATTCATTTGAAATACTATTGCAGTTTATTGTTATGTTTGATTCTGTTTCATGAGGTTCTTTTTTAAATTCTCTTGTTTTTTTGGAAAAGTTTGAAATGACAGTTCATATTATATTATATTGAGATTCTATTGCAGTTTTAAGCTATTTTTGTTATCATATCATGTTTCTCTTCTACATTTATTATGGTCAAACACACGTATGGACTCACAAAATCGTAATGAGAATGGCAAAGTGAAGCACGTGTGGACTCCTGTGGAAGATGGGAGACTGGTTGAATGCTTACAGGAGTTGGTGAATAGTGGAAGATGGAGAGAAGACAATGGAGCCTTCAAGCCAGGCCATCTGGGGCAATTGGAAAAGTGGATGCATGAAAAAATACCTGGCACTAAAATTAAGGCATCTCCACACATCGAGTCAAGAGTGAAGACTTTCAGGAAATAATACAATGCCATTGCATAGATGTTAAGCAACAAAGCACAGGATTTGGTTGGAGTGATGCAGACAAGTGCATTATCTGCGAAATAGCTGTATTTGAAAGTTGGGTTCAAGTAAAAACAGCATTTATGTAGGATACATGTTTAATATTATTTATGATCTAGTTCTGCAATAAATTGATATATAGATGCATTTCTATAATTTGCCCACATCTTTATATAGGACAAGGGATTCTTAAGATGATAAATTAATTTAATAATGAAGATATTACTTTGTTGACATTAATTCATGCTATCTTGTTAATCACAATCACATCTTTACAAACTCCTTACAGTACTGAAAAGAGTACCTTCATACCACAACTTCATGAAAAACACATTCAGACACCATTCACACCAAAACATTCAATTTTACACCTCAATATCGTGTGTAAGTCTGCCAACTTACTATCAGACATTAAACAACAAAGCTGCTTCTGGAGAGAAACTTTGTAAGCATTTCTTTCTGACTGAATGCAGATTTTAGAGAAGTATGCAAAGCATGTTCCTTGTCTTTTGTTTTTTGGGTCTGGGAGGATGAAGTACAACTTTAATTGCTAAGTCGAAAACAACCTTCACATTCTCGAAAAAGATATATAGAAAAAGTTTCTGTTACGTTGAGTGTTTTGTATTTTCCAATAAGAAAAAGTAAAGCATAATGAGCTTGTTCTATTAAGGAGGGAATTTAACGTAACATCAGATGAAAAAAGCTATGTGGTCTGCAGATACAGTTTGATATCAGAATATCAAATCATGGAATTAGAAGAATATATTGCTAATTAAATGTTTTTGTAATACACAATGTTTTCATATGCTTGAATAGATTTCAATCTGTATTTTTTTAATTCATCAGAAATTATTCTTAACAAATTACCTGCTGAGTTTTGGAACTACACTCCACATAATATTCGAATGTCATTAAATACCTATCTGATTTTGAGTATCTTATGTGAATGTACAGACCCATCCGAATGCGACTGGGATGAGGGGAAAAAGATTTTCGTATCTAGATGAATTGTCAATTGTGTTTGGGAAAGATCATGCAAATGGTGAGGGAGCAGAATCTCCGGCAGATGGAATAGAAAAAATTGACAAAGAAAATACTCCAGATGTAATTGAGCTTGACGGATTGGCTGAAGACTTAACAGATCCAACATATGTTCCCCATATTGTTCCAAATATCGAAGCTCAACCAGTTCCAGATGCAGAGGCCGGTAATTCCTCTACAAAGAAGAGGAGGAGGTCGAGTGGAGAAGAAGAAGGCATGACCCAAGATTGTTTTAGTGTCACAATGCAAAAATTTGGAAACTTCTAGCAAGTTGCTACAAGTTGCTACAAGTCAAAAGAAGAGGAGGAGGAGACAAACAAAAATCTAAAGGAGATAGCAAGTTGCTACAAGTCAATTTTCGAAGATAATCAGCGAAAGAGTATGGTGTATATGGAAGTGATGAAGATGGATGAGTTGGCTCTTTTAGATCATATGAAAGCTTCAATTGTCATTGGTAATGATCGTACAAAGACCAATGCATTTTTTAACTTTCCGCAGGAGAATAGAGTTTTCTACGTGCAAGCGATTTTGAATGGTGACATCTAGTTGAAAGTGATATTTTTAGTAGCTATTGTTTGATCAGTTCTTTTAGTTGCTTCAAATAAAGTGAACACTTTAACTAGAAGTATTTTGTGTTTAATTTATCATAATGTTTAGTTGTTTTTAGATCTTCAGGTGTTGGGTTCCTTTATGAATCTATATTATTTATTTATTTGGCATGGGGGTGCAAATGTCCAACTGCCTAGCATATTCTGAGTTCAATTCTTTTATGTTATTTTTTATTTAAAACTTGTTGAAATATGTGGAGTTGAAATTTGCTTCTATGAACTTTATTGTTTCATTTGTATATATTTAAGTACCTATGTCTCGTGTTAATAAATACATTTCATTTTTCCTTTTTGTTATGTTCTTCATCTAACTGGTTGAAATATATTTGAATCATAGTGTAATTTTTTTTAGCAATCTATTTGTTAATTTACTAAAGTTTTATAAGATATATATCAGTATTACTTTTGCACATGCATGCATATACATCAATTACTAACTTTTATATTTATTTATTTTTAAATAAAGCTAAAAGGGTATTTTCGATAATGTCTACTATAGAGATGGATTGATGGGAATGAATTGTTATATACCAAACACGGTAATAAAGTATTCCCAGACATGTAATGTCGTATACCAAACACAGTATTGCAACATTCCCAGGAATCTTCATTCCTACCCTCATATTCCTGGGAATCCACCAATTCCTGGGAATTCTCCAATCCGCGTACCAAACGCCCCCTTAGTATACTAAGGTCGCTATTGGGAATAGCGACCTCAGTTTTAAATTTTTGGGAAAAGCTTTCTAGGAATCGCTAAGTGTCTCAATACATTCATTCGAGGACATTAATCCCATCAGCGACCTCATATATACTTAGGTCGCCAGTGGGAATAACGACAACAAACAAAAAATTCCAAATATTTTAAAATAGATGCCGCTATTCCCATTAGCGACTTTCAAAATGAAGAGATCGCTAATGAGAATAGCGGCTGCAGCTGACATGGCCCAAAGTAGCCCACGTGCGCTAATAGTTTCGAAACTGACCCATAATCGCAAATATTTTCAAAAAAGTGGCCTATGATGGCAAAAAAGTCCTCTATTACTGCTTGTTTGCTCCAAATTATTACTGCCTGTTCTGTTATCGATACAAGATAAACAATCATAAATCATACTCATATCTGTGCGGAAATAATGGATACAAGACACTTATTTTTTGATACATAAGGTTGACCAAATAAACAATCATACTCACATGACCTTACAATATAACTCGTCTCTCTTACAGTCTTATCATATTTTGGTCATCAATTTTCAACTTAGCCTTTGCTTGCTCAGGGATAAGAAAGAGCTTGCATTAAATTAGGAAACAGTTGTTTCAACTGGAATTCTCTCAATAGGATTTGGAGTATAGATTTATAAACGGACGCTGACTCGTGCAAGCGCAGAAGAACTTGTGACTATAAAACTTATCATGTTTTCTAATTGCAAGACAAATATTTTTCTCCCTTTGTAACGGTGGGACACATATGTCCTTGCATAAGGTTTGATCCTCGAGGAGAAATCACTTGAAATCCATGCATAGCTGCATCAGCCTGAATCCACTGGACTCAAAAACTGACTTAAACCGCAACAGTAGATAACTAACAACAATTAAGAATTATATTATGCAAGTCAAGTAAAAGAAAGGCTTGGTTGTTGTTGAAGTCGGTAAATAAAAAAATAAAAAAAAGAATAGCGATGTACTATCAAGAGAACTATTCGCAGTTCAGTACAAATTATAAAAAAGCTAGTAAAAGCAAAGCCGCACACTTCAATAGTTCATTAATCACAGACAGAGTAATAAAACTAAAGATTGATTCTAGAATGAGATAGCCATAGAAGAATCACCTTTGGAATCAAACCACGTTGGCAATTCCATTTCAAACTTTGGAATGTATCCTCTTCCTTTGCTTCTGATTAGGAGAAAACACATTGCGGAGTGGAGTTTTAGATGTTAAAGCAGCTCTCAACATATTCAGAGCCTACAAGTAAGAAACAAAAATTAATATTCAGAACATCTTATCAAGAACAAAGTCAAGAAACAAACTTCTTGGTATGAAAACTACTTGGTATGAATCTAGTACTTAGGTATTCTCGCTTGAAAGAATGTTTTAAGCAGACCTCCTTTTTTATGAGTTTCTTCAAGTTTGAAACCTGAGTGCTGACGAGTTTGGTAATGGAATTTGGCATACGTGGAGATATGCGCAAATCATCGGTCAATAAGAACTTTCCTCCATTATTTGCATATCCTCCTCCCACTTTTCTGTTCCCAATTGGCAACTTCGGATTCAATTGTGTAAACACTGCTATCTCCACCCTATGTTTGCACCTTTCCCTCCTTCCGGAAAGCATTAATAGCAACTGTGAAAATGACTTTACATGACATGCCCTGGGCGTCCGCCAAATTTTAGTAAACCTTTATCACATTGGAAATAGGGGGCACGCTTAGGCGATAGCAATCTCTCTTTGGATTGAAGTAATCCAAGTTTAGACCTTGTATACTACTATACAAGTTATCAACACATCCTGATCTTGAATTCCCGTCAAGCCTTGACCACTGCACGAAGAAGAAAAATGAGGAAATTCAATATATAGTCTACAAAGTCTTCCACTGTTTCTGCACAGAGCAGCTTGTTATCAGCTACAAGCAGCTTCAGATTGATGTTTCCTTCATTTGATTTATCACTCAGAGTCGCAAGATCACCACTCAGTTTTGATTTGTATGGGCTCAGCTATGTTAATGGCATTTGTGCATACCACATCAGTTATCTCGGTATCCTTAAAGCAGATTGCAGTCAGATGTGCATTTGAGATCAAGGATCTTATAAATATATATGAAATCTGTGAAGAACATAATTCACCCCAACCACATAAATAGCTTTTTTAGCAAATAGAGTCCACCAAAATAGTATACACTGTACAATGTATATATATGGTCAGGGCTGTTGTGAAAACATCCATTTTCATAACAATGAATAAAGATGAAGTATGTTTTTGACACAATCTAAGAATACATTGTTTGAAAAAACTGAAAGTATTTTTTCACACAAAAAAAATACAAAGTAGAGTAAAATCAGGGCCGGCCCTGAGTTTACGGGGGCCCGAGGCGAACTCCTGAAATGGGGCCCCATACAAATTTGTTTTTAAAAATTTGATTTAAAAAATTTTGGATTTTTTTTTTTTGCAACAATTCTTAAAAACCGATATATATAAAGAAATATATGGAGATTTAGGGATTTGAGAAAAAAATCTCCATACAAACCCAAGCTCAACTAAAATAAGCCGCCTCAAGCACAAATTTTAAAAATAAAAGCCCAAAAAATTAAATTTAGGGGCCCCTTAAAAAATATTACGCACAAAATACGTATATATAAATACAAGGAAAAATAAAATTGGAGGCCCTTAAAATTGCGAAAAATTCGGGGGCCCAAGGCGGCCACCTCCCCGACCTCCACTAGGGGGGCGGCCCTAAGTAAAATGACGTTAAAAAATTCAAACTTTTACTCAAATCCAAACCCTCTAGATGATCTAAAGTAAATGATTCGCTTCTCCCCAACCAACATCAATTAAATTCCGGGGTAAGCATGCCCAATCCTGACGCCCAAAAAATGAAAATAACTACCAACTTATATGTAGACAAAAAATAGATCAAATTCGCTACTGTACAAATACAAGAAGTAAGCTATTTCTTTTGGCTTAGTTCGAGTGCCATAAAACCACCAATTCAAATCGACCGTAAATAACTGTCTTGGACAGCCCCAACCATACAAATAGATTTTTCTCCAAATAGGGTCCCCCAATACAGTACGGGAAGGCATCTATCTACCTTTGTGGAATCCATACTAAACCATCATAGCCACGTACCATATATGAAATGAATCAACTCCTCCACAATTAAAATCAGTTAAAGTTAAATTCTGGGGTAAACATACCGAACCCCAACAGCCTAGGAATTAACCGAACCCCAACAGCATAGGAAAAGGAAATAATCCCAAATTACCTCACAAAAAGGTAGGCAAAAAACATAGAATACATCATAATTAGCCAATGTTGGGAATTAAACGAAGGCTACTTCTTTTGGCTCAGTTTAAAGTACCAAAAAACCAACAATTCAGGTCAACCATATATCAGCCTCTGGCAGCCTCGTCCCAACTATATAAATAGCTTTTTAGGCAATTAGAGTCCCCCAATACAGTAGACCATGTACATATATGGTTAGGACTGCCGTTAAAGCATCTATATTTGTGAAATCGGCACTAAACCATCATAGCCATGTAACAAATATGAAATAAATCACAAAAAGTAAAAGTACTTGAAGAAATTGAATATATATAAAGTAAATTATTTGACAAAATTTTAAAATATATTGTTTGAAAGTACATTATATGGCAAATATACAGTAGATTGTAAGTAAAATGACATTAAAACATTCAAACTTTTCACAGTTCCAACGCTCTAGGTGATCTTAAGTAAATGATCAACTTCTCCACAACCAAAATCACTTAAATTATGGGGTAAACATGTAATATCCCCAAAATAATTAACAATTATTTTGTATAAATTTTTACGCATGCACATTTTCGAACAAGTTACTAGATTGTGTATCAACAAATAGTGTATGTTGTATTTTTAATCGTTGTTCTATGATGACTATAAGTTGCATGGTTTGGACTCAACCCAATTGAATTCAAATGGGCTAGACCTAATGGGCTCAACCATACTAACTTAACCCTACTAGCTTATTCATGTAGCAAGCAAGTGTGAACAAGGGTAGCTCACAAATTTAACGTGGGGGGTTAGCTTGGGTGTACCCTAGGAAGGGCTTATGTGTGCCCTAGGGTAGATGATGTGTACCCTGTACCCTAGGAGGGTTGTGTGTACCCTAGGGAAGGGTTATGTGTAACCCTAAAATTAGGAGGCTATTGATTATGTTGGGTGATTAAGCAACCCTAGTCCCAACCCTCCGTACCCTAGCCATGCCACAACCCCACACCACCCCAAACCCCTATATAAAGGGAGGCATAGTTGAACAACTCTAGCTCATTTTCCTACTTCACTTCATACTTCACTTCATTTCCAAACATTCTCTCATTTTTCCTAAAACTCTATTTGGCTATTTGGAGCAAGAATGAGGAGTAGAAGAAGCTAGCAAGCTAGGAGGAGAAGAAGCTAAGGTTAGTGTGGTGTTGAACTCTCCAAATTAAGATGGGTGTTCTCCTAATCTTTTTTCCATGAATTGATTGTCTGCTAGATGTAGCTTTTGTGGAACTTGTTGTGTGTATGTTCATGTTCGTAACACCAAGTAAATTGAATTGTGGTGTATGTTAGTGTGTTAGAATAGAAGCTAAGTAGATGTAAATGCTAGTAGATTGATGGAATTGCTAGTAGATGGATGGAATTGCTAGAAGAGGAAAGATGTAGTTAGTTGTGTATAATTAAATTCCAACAGATAGATTAAATTCTAGGTTGTGCGTATTGGATCCACAATCTTGTAACAATTGTGTGAAAACACATAATTATATTAGTTTTGTTGTAGAGATTAGGCAACAGAAGGATTGCACGTAAGGTGTTCAATGAAATGTCCAAATGAAAATATAGGCGTATGGGTATGCTATGAGAAATGAGCTTACAAATGGGTTTATTAATATCATGTGAATGTGAGTTAGTACATAGACATGAGTGAAATAACATAACGAGGGAGAAAATTTTAATAAGTATAAGTTGCCTATAAAGTGTTCGAAGAAATACTTGTGTACGTGTAGGACATAATATATAGTATAATTAGGGATGACCATACTTGCGGTGTAGGGGATGTAAAATAAATACTCCAATTCATGCATAATAGTGTTGTATATTGTGTTCGACTAACCCTTGGAGCGGGTTCGAGAAAAAATTATTTAATGGCAATTTGTTATATGGTATTTTTCAATCTGAAATGTAACTTTGACATCGGATTTGGGCCGAGTTAGGTCAACTCATGGGCACGATTTAGGATGGCCAAGTTAGACCCTAGCTAGACCTAGTGGATTAATTATCATTTGAACTCTAGAATGAGAATTTAGATTAGTTGTCTTAATCTTGGAATGTAAGAATGTACTCCTGAAGTTTTAGTTTCCAAATTAGAAAGGTAGTTAAGATGCTAGGGAATGGATTAACGGAATGTGAGACTAAGAATTGTGCATTAGATTGTAGGTCATGGCATACACCGATACTTCTATTGTATGATTTTCACCTTTCTGCATTAATGTTGTTTGTTGAGGATTTTGAAGATTGTTGGTTTCATCAGTATTGCGTCAGTTGCATTCAACTGACGTGTCCTGACATGCCCACGGTTGGTTAGTTGCAGAACTACCTGATCACGGGCGCGAAGGACTCAAGCTGCGTGAAGCATCCAAATGGGAAGAAGTGTACAATTACTACTTGTAATTCATGATGAGATTTGTAACTATTTGTAACAATTGCACATTGTAAGATGTAATAAAAAGTCTTAATTTCTTGTGGTTTACTATGTTGTGTACTCATTTGAAGTAAAGAATCTGGATTGTGTCACGAATTTCCAGTATACGGAACTCGGTGCGCTACAAAATATACCCAATTCCAACAGCATAGACACTGATAGTAAAATGATGTCAGCTTGCCTGCCATCTCTTTCATGAGAGAAATGATTGGGCAAGCTGACGGCAAGATGATAGAACAATACATAGACAAAATATTCAAGAACACATAAGCATCTCCATCGGTAAATAAATGTCAGGCTACTCTTGCAACTTAAGAATATGCTGTTACAACTTACGACTTACAAGAGGTGTATGAGAATATGCTGACAAGGAGAACGAATTTACAAGCTTTTTCAGCATCAATGCCCTTACAACTTACGTCTTTTAGCAAAGATTATTTAAAAAATTTCTTAATGAAGTTGTAATATAGCAAGTAAATGAAAATGCTCTGAGTATTTGATTAATTGATTCAAGCATAAAAACTTTGGCTGCATGATCTATCTTTCTAAATATTTGATTAATTGATACAAGCATAAAAACTTTAGCTGCATGATCTATCCTTCTAAGTATATGACTGGAGCCTTATTTAGTCTATGCTCGTCAGTTGCGTGGTTGTTTAAGATTAGTGTGATGAACAGGACAGGAGAAAAGTATACACAATATATGTGACAGAAATTCTAAGATGAGCCTAAGAGAACATTAATGATATAAGACTGTGATAGCAGAGAGATAGAGACCTTGAGCTCAGTCCACCCAAAGTAGCCAGCCTTGCTGAGATTGTTGACATTGGTACCTCTGAGATGCCTCTTCCTTGCAGCAATGATGAATATTCTGATCCCTCTGCTTCTGATCTCATGGTACAGGTTGAGCATGTGTTCAAGTGCTGGGGCTTTTTCCTCCATCCAGATCTCTAACGATGTCTTGTCATCCTCAATTGCACTGCAACCCAACTCAGAGATTATTCATTAAGCAGTAAAAGTTTCCATCTTTTCTATATTTTGAACGAAAACTTGAGGCCAAACCCTGTCACTTGGATATGAATTTTGTATCCATTTATAAATAGACAGATAAAAAATTTACAATATAAGGATGTGAAGTTAAATTCGAATAGATATGCACCCATTGTCTTCTTAATGGAACTTGAGTTAAATAATAGTATGTTAATATCTTCGTATTGCTCTTTAGATAATCATTTTTTGTGTAATATGCTTATCTCCTATTATACTCCATGTAACCAAAAATATAACAGGTAAGTTGTGTAAGTCTCACTTTTCTTTTAGAGCAAATAAACAAAAATAAAACAGGTTACCATCACAGTGCAGGACTCAATACTGATTATGTCGATTGCTACGGGTTAAATGACCATTACTGCCAATTGCATGAACTAATTGTCATCTTTGTGATTAGTTGTTAAGTATAAATAGGAGAGAAATGTGCTTGATATGCTGTTTGATGCAGATTCGTAGTGGACTAGTGTGTGCTTGATATGTAGTGTATTTACAACATATGATTTAAGTAGAACTAAGGAACAAGGAACACAGAAACAAGTAAATGTGATATTACCATAACAGTGAAGAACTGAGTTGCAATCCGGTTAGTTGCCATCTCTGTGATTAGCTGCCATCTCTGTAAATAGAAGAGTGAGACAAGCAGTTAGCTGTTTAATTGTAGTGTGTGAATTGAAAGTAAATCAAACAAACTTATCAATAAAATCACATTCCCTCTAACCTTTTTTCTTCTCTGCTTCATCTATTTACTATCTGAAATCCAACAATTTCCACCATTAGCTCCTGTTGAGTATAAATGGGAGAGAGATAATCAGGTGCCTGTAAGTATGTGGAGAAAGCAATATAAACTAAGAGCATCCACTATCGTTCATGCTATATTATAGGTATTTGGAAATATGGAAATAGAAATAGAAGAGTTGCGCTGCTATCGTTAAAGCCAAAATTTGGGCTAAAAAAATTATAAAATATACAGACGGAAGATCATGTTCCGTTTGACAATAACTATATAAAAAAAAATAGCCAGACGTCTGGTCGCGCGAATAATTAAATAAAATAAAAAAATCACCCGGACAGATGATGATCCTCCGTATGGGGATTTCTTTTTTTTTTTTTTAATAAATATGCCCAGCCGGAAGATCAGATGATCTTCCGTTTGGGCATATTATTTTATTTTTTTTGGGTCTTTTAGGAAAAGGACGAAAAGTTAAAAAAAAAGAGGGGGGGGGGGGGGGGGGGGGGGGGGGGGGGGGGAAGGAAGATGTTCTTCCATTTTTTATTTTTTTTAAATATAAATAGGACAGACGGAGGAACTTCTTCCGTTTCGTTTTTTTTTTTAAATAAAGCCATTTGTGAGACGGAAGATCTTCCGTCTTTAAAATTTTGACCTGTCAAACTCTACAAACGGAAGATCTTCTTTCGTCTATTATAATTTTATATTCCAAATAATTCAAATTTTTTAACAGACGGAGGATCATTTACCGTCTTCTATATTTAGCATATGCTATTTCACTCTGCTATATATGGCAGAGTATTGTTCACGAGTCGGCTAAAAAGTAGGTTTATAGCAGACGATATTGGCGTGTTTTTTCTCAAAATTTCCATTTTTTAACTTTATAGCAGACGATAGTGGATGCTCTAATAGATTTTTTTAAAAAATGCCCACTTTTCCTCTTAATTTTCACCTCCTTTACCCACTACGTACTCTGATTCATCTATTTGCTCTCGGACTCAGAATGCCCCAATTTTCCATGATCTGGAACAGGTGACTGGAATTGAGGAAACAGAGTTATAATGAGAAACAATGAACAAGTTAAAATCAGTATTAGAGTTTTGGTTTGAAAAAACTAATCATTATGTATGAACCCGAATCAAATTAGGATTTAGACTTCTAAAATAGTTATGAATCGACTGAATTTTTGAAACACGAAGGATAGGGGTTTTCTTTTCCATAAGAATCTAGAATAAACAAAATTCAAAAACTTTAATTGATGATGAAATTTCAATTTCAGATAGAGGGAGCATTTCAATTTCACTGTTGTTTCTTCATATCCTAAAGATTTTGATTCATGAAACATATGCTCATGTGCTTAATCAGTAATATAGTAGAAGAATACACAGACTAAATTCAAGACACATAAGCATCTATTTTGAGTAAATAAATGACAAAACTACTCTATCTATGAGGTGTATGAGGGGAAAAAATCATATGCAGACAAGGAGAACAAATGTCCAATTTTGTCAGCATCAATGCAATCTTACAAGTTACCCGTGTTTTAGCAAAGATAATTTAAACTTTCTCTTAGTGAAGTTGTGAAATAGTAAGTAATAAAATGCTCAAACTATTTGTCTGTACTTGAATCCTCTCCACAAGTAGTTCAGCCGGCATGGTTTGATTAGTCTGTTATGTGATTAATTAATAACGGATTCAATCTTTTCCCCCAAAACTCATCATCAACAAATATTTTATTCAAAACTTGGAAGAGTGAAACTATAAAATCCTGTATATAGTGTGCAAAATCATAATAATAGAAGCATGTAAGATATATCAGACACATGAAGTTAACAACAAGCTATCAATGACACCAATGCATGGATCCTTGATGTAGATTACACTTTCCAATTCCCATACTACATGCAGAACAGCTCTGGGTGGATAATCTATCTCTCTAGAATCTATATGACTATCAGTCAAGAGCCTTACTATGCTCGTCAATTTCAAAAGTTGCTTAAGATTATTAGTATGAAAAGCATGTGAAATGTATGCACAAGAAATCTTAAGATGACCTTAAAAGAACATTAAAGTAATAAAATTGTGATCGTACGGAGGTAGAAACCTTAAGATGAGCACAGCCTTCATGAGGTTGTCGACAGTAGGGCAGGTATGATCAATATCTTGATCCCTCTGCTTTTTATCTCACTGTGCAGGTTGAGCACGCGCTCCACAGCTTGGCTTTCTCCTCCTCCATCCAGTACTCTAGTGATGTCCTGTCTTCCTCAATTGTACTGCACTCCAACACCGACATTATTCATTAAGCACTAAAAGTTTCCATCTATACCAATGAAAACAGAATTTGCTTATGAAGTAAAAGCAAGATGCTCCTAATGAAAAACTTGGAGAATGTAGACTAAGAGACATATTGCCTTTATGAAGAACTGAGTTGGCATCTGGGGTAATATTTGCAGGGACCACACGTTACCAATCAGCCTAACTGTCTGCTGTTGAATTCTAACTGCGGAATAAACTCAACAACGACGACGACGAGATGCAAGAACTATAGAATCAAAACAAGAGAAGAAAAAACAAGCGAAAGCAACACACAAGAACACACAAGATTTTTTCGAGGTTCACCCAAAACAATGGCTACTTCCCCGCGCAAAGGCACTCCTGCATTTCCACTAGAAATATGAAGATTAGGTTTACAATCTCTCAAGAACTCACCACCAAGGTGTAGGGTTTCTCTCTATCTCCCTCTCTCTTAATGACGGCTGGTAGATCTCTATTTTTTTCACTTAACCCTAAAATCGTACACAATACAATATATATAGGATTCCACAACTCTAATCTCAGCTGCTCATCAATCAGCGTCGGGATAGTCGACCGCAAACATCATGACGGTCGACCGGTTCTTTCCTTCGACTGCACGGAGTCCAACAGATAGCAGGTTGGTCGACTGCGCGGTCGACCAATCGCCTCTTCAAGTTACAAAATTGAGTCAGAGAGCGGGACGGTCGACTGCGCGGTAGACCGTACACTTGCCTGGAGCGCGGTCGGGGGGTGCGGTCAACCACAACTCTGCCTGTAGCTTCAAACCACTTCTAACCTCTTGCTCCCACTTCGACTCTCCTTCTCATCTGACTTCTCCAACCCCATTATCGTGTATTGGATCCACAAACCCCAAAAATCTCCCACTTGGAGACATATACACGAAGTATCTAACCTGTTCTTCATTCTTCAATTGGCCTAGTCTAGGCCTGTGCCTCTGCGAGTCTCCTCAATAATTAACCTGGAGACAATCCGATAGCGGTATAACAAAACTGATATTTCCTGCTACCCACCACCTTAGTAAGCATGTCCGCCGGATTTTTAGTGCCAAGAATCTTAGTTAGCTTCAACCATTTCTTCTCAACCGCCATTCTGATAAAATGATACCTCATTTGAATGTGCCGAATTCTAGAGTGATATGCCGAGTTTTTCGCCAAAAAAACTGCACTTTGACTGTCACACCATAGTTCACCTATGGGTTGCTTCCTGCCCAACTGTTTCATAAGCTCTGAAATCCACAACATGTCTTTCGTCGCTTCTGTAAGTTCCATATATTCTGACTCCGTGGTTGACTGTGCTACAACCTTTTGTAACTACGAAGCCCAACTAACAACTGTTCCTCCAACTGTAAATACATACCCTGTGGTACTTCTGCAACCAACACGATCGCCCAAAAAATCCGCATCCACATAACCATGTATATGCAAAGAATCTCCCTCAAAACAAAGAGAGTGATCCGAAGTACCTGCTAGATATCTAAGAATCCACCTTACTGCATCCAATGTTGTTTACCTGGATTCTTCATGCAGCGGCTGACAACTCCCACTGCTTGTGCAATGTCTGGTCTTGTAGATACCATCGCATACATCAAACTCCCAACGGCTAAGGCATAAGGAATAGCAACCATTTCCTCCATCTCTGCCTGTCTTAGAACACAAGTCCATCGATAACTTGAAGTGAGTAGCCAAGGGACAAGTGACTGGCCTCGTGCCATCCATATTGAATCTCTTCAACACCTTCACATAGTCTGCTTGTGATAACCAAAGCTTCTTGCTACTCCTGTCTCTACTAATCTTCATGTCGAGGATTTGCTTCACTCAAGTCCTTTATTGAAAACTCCGAAGCTAGCGCCTTTTTCACTTCCTTGATCTTCTCCATACATAAACCTGCTAACAGCATGTCGTCCACATACAACGCCAAGGTAACAATATCATTGTCCTTATATCTACGAACATACACACGATGATCCGTTTCGCATCTATCGAAACCTTTTTCTCTCATAAAGCAATTAAACTTCAAGTACCATTGCCGCAGTGCTTGGTTGAGCCCATAAAGACTCTTCTTCAATCGACACACCATGTCTTCCTTTTCTTTAGCTTCAAAACCTGTGGGTTATTTCATGTACAGCTCTTCTTCGACATCACCATGGAGAAATGCTGTCTTCACATCCAACTGCTCTAAGTACAAGTCTTCAACTGCCACAATACTGAGCAGAACCCTAATTAAAACCATCTTCACATCCGGTGCAAAGATCTCCCTATAATCAACACCTTCTCTTTGAGAGAATCCTTTCACAACAAGACTTACCTTGTACCTTTTACTGCCATCTGCCTCATCTTTGACTTTGAAAACCCATTTGTTCATAAGAGCGTGTTTCCCTGCAGGTAACTTGGTCAACTCCCAAGTTTGGTTCTGTTCCAAGGAGTTTATCTCGTCCTTCATGGCTAACTCCCACTGAATTCGAGCCTCATCCCTCAAAACCTCCTCATGAGTCTTTGGCTCTCCTAAATTCGTGTACAGAACATGCTCGTGAACGACACTAGCCGATGGATCAAATATCTTGGTTGGCCTCCTCTCTCGTGTCGATCTCCTCAATGTGGGTACCGGTTCACCGACCAGTTCAGATTCTTCGAACTGTTCTGGCTATACCTGTTCGTCTTGGATAACCTGCTCATTTCCAATAGGCTCACCATGAGCCTCTTGTGCTGCCTGTACCTGCTGCTGCACTGTAGGGCCCCCACCACTAGGGCCACCTTCATAATCAGAATCTGAGTCTGAGTCTGAACCCCAATCTGACTCTGAACTGGTTGTACTGTCTTGACCTGTGTGTCTGTCCTTGTATAGAACCTCTTCATTGAACACTACATTCCTGCTGCGAATGACTTTGTTATCCACAAAATCCCAAAGCCTGTAACCATACTCATCGCCACTGCAGCCAATGAACACACACCTCCTGGACTTAGAGTCCAACTTCTTTCTTTCTTCCCTGTCAATTAGTGCATATGTCATACAACCATAAACTTTTAAATGCGAATAATTAACAGTTTTACCTGACCATAATTCTTCTGGAATGGCCCCATCAGGGGCACTAGACGGGCAACGGTTAATCAAGTACACTGCCGTATCAACTGTAGCGGCTCAAAGATGGACCGGAAGACCCGCATAAAGTCTCATGCATCTCGCCCTTTCGAGTATCGTGCGGTTCATTCTTTCTACTACACCATTCTCCTGTGGAGTCTTAGGAACTGTCTTGATTCCTCCGATACCTTCCCTTGCCAGATAGTTAACAAACTCTTTGCTTGTGTACTCACCTCCGTTGTCTGACTTTATTGCTTTCACCTGGCAACCTGTCTCATTCTCAACCTTGGCCTTCCAAGCTCTGAATGCCTCAAAAACTTCTGATTTCTAGCGAACTGCATAAACCCAAACCTTTCTTGTAGCATCATCGATGAATATGACGAAGTATCTCTTACCACCATAAGAGAATTCCTGAGTTGGGCCCCACACATCTGTATGTACCAACTCTAGCTTCCCAAGCTTCTTCTCACGCCCACCCAACTGAAAGCTAACTGTCTTCTGTTTGCTCATCACACAATTCTCACAAAAATCCATCTCAACCTTCTTCAGCCCCGGCAAAAGATCCCTAGAACAAAGCTGCTTGACATCATTTTCACCAAGGTGCTCCAACCTGACATGCCATAGAATTGAAGAGGAACTACCTGCTGATGCTGTAGCAATGATATCACCTGAATCACCTTCTCTGAGTAAGTACAACGTGTCACCACGCTTTCCTTTTGCCACCAACCTGGCACCTGTAGTCATCTTCCATTCTCCATGCCCAAAAGTTGTTGTAAACCCTCCTTTGTCTAGTTTGCTAGTTGAGATCAAGTTTTTCTTAAAGCTCGGAATATGTCTTGTATCATACAAAGCCAATTGCCCACCATTGCGAGCCTTCACTCTCACATTGCCTCTATCTACAACTGGACATATCTGCCCATTACCAACTGAAACTGCACCAAAATCACCTGTCCTGTAATCCTCAAAAACATCCCTCATGGGGGTACAATGATAAGAAGCACCTAAGTCTATATACCAATCATCTTGCAAAATATTAAATCCAGCAAATAAACACAATTCATCTAAACGGGGTTCAATACTTACCACATTGGCTACCTGTGATCCTACTTGTGATTTCTTATACTCCTCGCATTGGTCTCTCCTGTGTCCTGGCTTCTTGCAGTACCAACACTCACTTTTGCAATGTCCGATTCTTGACTTAGACCTGTGATTCCTGCTCTGCGACCTCCCTCTGTTGTTACTTCTACCACGGTTATCAACTGACAGCGCGGTATTGTTAGGATATGATACTGAAGTCTCTCAATATCTTTTTCTCCTTGCATCCTCATTCATAATGCTGCTTATAACATCCTTTAGGGTTGTCGTATCAGTCATGGTGCTTGTAATAGTCTGCTCTACTGTGTCGTAACTATCGGGATGACTGGATAGCAACAACAACGATTGTGCCCTCTCCTCAAACTTTAAACCTGACGATTCCATCTGATTGTAAACCATACAGAAATTGTTGATGTGCTCAGCAACCGAACTCCTTTCCGACAACTTCAAGTTAATCAACTTCTTTAGGTTTAAGATCTGGTTCGCTGCATTCGACTTCTCAAACATGCCTGTCAATACTCCATTGCCTCCTTTGCAGTTCTTGCCTTCTCAATATAAAATAGCGCCTTCCTGCTCAGCGACAACTGAATCTGCCCAAACGCTTTCTGATCCAATCTATTCCAAGCCGCTAACGCAACCGAATCGACCTTCGCCCCTTCTAGCTTCACACCAAACAACGGATCATCTAGATCCTTCTGTCGGAGATACGCGATCATTTAAATCTTCCACATTGTGAAATCCGTTCCATCGAACTCCTTGACTCTACTCTTGTCCCTCATCTCAATCAATACTACCAACCTGGCTCTGATACCACTTTATTGAATTCCAAATGCAGAATAAACTCAACAACGACAACGACGAGATGCAAGAACTATAGAATCAAAACAAGAGAAGAAAGAACAAGCAAAAGCAACACACAAGATTTTTTCGAGGTTCACTCAAAACAACGGCTAATTCCCCACGCAGAGACACTCCTGTGATTTCCACTAGAAATATGAAGATTAGGTTTAAAAATCTCTCAAGAACTCACCACCAAGGTGTAGGGTTTCTCTCTATCTCCCTCTCTCTTAATGAGGGCTGGTAGATCTCTATTTTCTTTTCACTTAATCCTAAAATCGTACACAATACAATATATATAGGATTCCACAACTCTAATCTCAGTTGCTCATCAATAAGCGTCGGGACGGTCGACCGCAACATCATGACAATCGACCGGTTCTTTCCTTCGACTGCACGAAGTCCAACAGAGAGCAGGTTGGTCGACTGCACGATCGACCGGTCGCCTCTTCAAGTTACAGAATTGAGTCAGAGAGCGGGACGGTCGACTGCGCAGTCGACCATACACTTGCCTGGAGCGCGGTCGGGGGGTGCGGCCGACCGCAACTCTGCCTGTAGCTTCAAACCACTTCTGACCTCTTGCTCCCACTTTGACTCTCCTTCTCATCTGACTTCTCCAATCCCATTATCGTGTATTGGATCCACAAACCCCAACACCTGCCTCTTTTGCAACTAACTCTGAGTATAAACTGGACAGATACAAGTCAGGTGTTTGTACGTGTGTTAAGAATGTAAAACAAACTTCTCTAAGGGAAAATTATTTCAAGACCCAAAGTTAGAGGTTGATTTATTTTTAAGCCCAATCAGTTTCATAAATACTAAAAAACCCAACTCCATAAAACTTATTATTTTTAAACCCATTTCTCCTTTTTAATTAAATTATTTACGGGCTTAAATATTTTATTTTTGTATTTTCTATATTACCCTTTCTAAAAAGGAAAGGAGTTTTTCTTCTTCTTTCCTTCTCTTTCGCACAAAATAAAGAGATTATTTTGAGGCAAGGAAAAAGTGGATGGTGGTAATGCCGGTACATCAAACCATATGATCCATCCTCCAAATAATTTCATTTTCTTTCACCTTGGTTTTCTATTTTTAAGGAAGATAAATCATGGTGTTTGATGGAGTACATGAAACCCTACTTACATACCACAACTCCCCCTTACATCAATTTTCTAGTAAGACTTGATTCCCAAATGAACCCTAATTAAGTAACTTTTTGTTTTGTTGGGGATTTTGGATTTCTTTATTTTGTAGGCTTGTTAAATCAATATTGATTCCCATAGAAATGTCTGTGAGTATTATAGATTATTCAATTTGACTAAATGAAAATTCTTCCATTGCACATGCAATTTTTCTAATTTTATTTGTTTCTTTTTATTGGATCTTTATGACAATAAAAACTACTTTCGCTTTAAGAAGGGTAGTACAGAAAATGAAAGGAAAAAAAAATATTTAAAAGAGTAAAATAATTTATTAAAAAGGAGGTTTAGGTCTAAAATAAATTATTTTAGGATGGTGGGGCTTTTAGTATTTATGGAAACTCATCGGGTTTTAAAATAAATCAACCTCTATCTTTGGGCATTGAAATAATTTTCCCTATAATTAATAAACACTCACATAGGTTCTTTTCACCGTCTTTCCCACACTTCTTTCTGCATGCATCTCTGTGATTACCTGCTAAGTGTAAATAGAAGTATAATCAGTTAAGTTAGTTATATCTAACTGTGTGAAGAATGCAAAACAAACAAATAAACTTATCAACAAAATCACATTTCCATCTTACCTGTTCTTCTTATCTGCTTCATCTATTTGCTCTCAGAAATTCCCAATTTTCCACTTCAGGTGACTAGAAATTGAAAGAAGTAAAGCTTTCATGAGAAACAATGAACATAAATACCATCAAATTGAAGACTAAAAGTTACTTAAGTTGGGCCAATTGCAATTGCAGCCACCACATGACATGACATCAGGCCTATCTGCATCTCTGTAATTATCTGCAAGTACAAATAGGAGAGAGTGTAAATGTGTGAATAAAGTAAAACAAACTAATCAATAAACACTTACATTACCTCTTGCTTTCCCACACTTTCTTCTTTCCTTCATCTTTGCCTTCCAAAGTCCCAACTTCTACCACAGCCTCTAAGTGACTTTCAGCCCAGTATTACAACTGCTCCAACTTCTCTGATGCCTAGAAGAAAAAGGACACAAGGTATTGGCCAATTCAGTACAGAGTGCAAAGAAAAACAAATATTCCAAGGATTTAATTATTGATATGTATAAAAGAGATATGTAAGCACCTTATATCAGACATCAACCAAGGCAGGTTTTGCATGCTCATTCCAGTGCATTGCTGCAAAATCCTGCAAGCTGGATGTAATACCCCCCAAATTAACAATTCTTTTATTTTATGTATTTATTAATTATTTATTAATAAATTTTTGTCATGAACAATCATTGCATATATTATCACATTGTATTTGTCATTGTCATGTTTTTTTTTTTGATAAAAGATGACTAAAGTCATCGCTTCATTAACAAACGATTAACAAAACAGAATACAGCTAGTCAAAATACATCAGTCTCCATATTACAAACCATCACTCAAACTAGTGATAACAAAAAAACAACAAAAAGGACATCTTTCCGATCTGCCCTAGACCCATTCCTGAGAACTTTCGCTCCCTATGCTTCGTCTCCCAAGCGCATTTTCTTCTTTCCACCTGTGAATACATTCCACTCATAAATGTTTGAATGTATTTTATGCATCAAAAATGACAATGAATGAATAGTCTTATGAAAGCAAAATTCGTTACGATCCAACCACAACCCCCATATAGTTGCAGCTACTGTTTTATCCCACTATCTTATATTCTCACTCGGAATCGTAATCAATCTGCTATTACCCCACAGATCTGAAAATGACCTAGGTTCCCCAGACCCCCCAAAATCTAAAATAACCATTTCCTAAACTATTCTCGCTCTCGGGCACCGAAACAACAAATGGTTTGTATCCTCGTCTTCCTGCTGGCACCTATCACAAATTGGGTTGGGGATCATATTCCTCTTCTTTAAGTTGACCTTACTCAGAATAGCATCGTTACTTACTAACCACAGGAATACTTTCACCTTAGGGGGAGCCCCTATACCCCAAATACAATCTGACTCATAATTCCGCAAACCCCTTCATGTTATAAATATACACACTACACACTATATATATATATATATATATATATATATATATATATATATAGGGAAAAAGGGGTATGAGCAACTTGCTCATTTAGTAATTAAGCAATTGATGATGTGGCATACATGTGATTGGAAAAGCCTTAAAAGGATTAGTTGTTCAATTTATCACATGCATGGCACATAATTAATTGCTCATTTACTAAATGAGCAAGTTGCTCATATCCCTTTTACCCATATATATATATATATATATATATATATATATATACACACTACACATACAACCATAGCCTACAATCTTTTTTTTGATGAACCGGATAGAGCCCGAAAGCTCCAGCCACGCAATCAAATGTATATAATAATCAATAGTACAAACAGGATAACAACCAGTAAAATATTTACAAGATGTAAACATAGATAAAACAACCTATACAACAGAATAAAAAAGAAAGCTGAGCTCTGAAGGAACGAGAAGGCCCAGGACATAACGCCGAAGCCCCGAACGAATGCAAGCCAGAAAACAGGAATCGCAAACGAAGCCGGGCCAGAATACAATCGGCCGGAACACCGAGAGCCCAGAACAAACAAAGCGGAGGGAGCCAGGGTACTCCGAACGCCCCAAACCAGCCAACGCTAAATGATGTCCCACCACCAAAATGTTATAGCACATGGAGGTAAGCAGATACATCAACATAAGCACAAAATAAAACGATGAGAGGCTACACGGGGATAACCCCAGGCTAGCAAGAGGGCCCCACCGCCGACATAGCGAAATGTCAATCAGCCACAAACAAATAAGCAGACGATAAACCACATCCGAAGCAGTAATACAATCTAACGACGGATCATAAAAAGGGACCATCAGAACAATATTAACATGATCAACTAATACCAAACTGGGATAATAGATCATCCCAGTGAAGTCACAAAATCATGAAGCAAAGGGAACGAGGATCCCCCCTCGAGAACCTCTAGCGTCTAGAGAGATCCATTTAGAGATAATGGATCCGCCGATAGCACGATAGACGGCAGGGGAAGGGGTATCAATCTTAGACTCTTGGATCGAGATCAGGTCACAGTTAGAAGAGCTAATTAATTGAAAAAACGCCCTTTGTTTGACAGGGCAATTGAGGCCTCGAATATTCCAGGAAATACTAATCATTAACACAACGATGCTCCCGAACTCTGATACGTTCAAGATGCCTAATCGAAGGTATGAAAGAAAGGTTGTCATACTCGGCTCTAAAGCCCAATCGGTGAGCTTGTTGAGTCAATTGATCATCAGACCAATGATCGAATTGGGGATGGAAGATGGATCCTAGGCACTCAATATCCTGTTGAGGCAAGGAGCAAAAGGATGATACATTCGGAGACCCACGACACGCTATGGGTTTGGGAGGTGGGATCCGAGACGGGGAGAATAGCGCTGCCTTTTTAGCCAGAATCCGAACGCTCGAACGGATAATACGAGACGGGGGATGACATACCAGACGGGATTTACAGTTAGCTCCTCCTGACACCTTAACCAGACTCCCAAAAGAAATGATCCTGGAATGGTCGGCAGGGGGAGGAGCGAAAAGATCCAAATGAGGAGAAGGGAAAGAAGAAAGGTCAGACACAGTGTGCGTAAGAGGTAACGTAGACCTCCTCCGCACCCCTGTGGAGAGGGATGGGCGGGAAGCAGAGCCAAAATGAAGAACATTCCAAATAATCTCCTTCGCATAGAAGGGAAAAGTAAAGAAAGAAAGAAGAAAAGGTCGTAGGGGTCGGAATGATAGGCTAAAAAAACAGCATTTAAGCATCAATTCCCCACCAGAAATAGAACAAACACCATGGAAATAATCGAATTCAAAAACGAAAATGAAAATGGATACCTGCTGCGGCGACGGCTCCTTCTTAAGCGCCAAATCCTCATCATCAAGCAGATCGTCTTGCTCGATCCAGCAATCGGCTTTGGAGGAAGAGGTTGGTCTGACCTTGATAGGCGGGAGGGAAGGTACCGAAGCGATAATGGCAGATAAGTGCGATGGTTTGATGAACTTGTCCCAATCAGACGCATAGTGTGGGTTGGGATCCCAAGCCGGCCATAGAGAAAAAGGAGGCGGAGGCTTGGGCGTGGAAGAGGAGGCCGCGGGGCGGAGAGAAAGAGAGATCTTCTCCTGGAGAGGAGGCTTGATGGGGGATGCTTGTGACTTGGTAGACGAAGAAGATCCTAGCTTCGCCGACGCGATAGAGGGATTGATCCACACTAGATTAGGAGCTTTGGTAGGGGAGATCTTGGAGGCGGAAGGAGTAGCATAATTCTTTGAAGACGGGTAGAATTTCTTTCTGGAGGAGGGCTTTTGGGGGCCTTTCCAATTAGGTTTGGAGGAAGAGGAAGAACCCGGGTGGAAGGAGATGTTGGAGGAAACATGCTTGGGAGGGGGCTTCGGAAGAGCAATAGAGGGAGGGGGATGAGGACCCTTCAGAACCCCCGGGTCGTGGTAAAGAACAGTGACAGTGAAGCTGTTGAACTCATCTATAAGAGAGTAAGCTTCGATACGAGCAAGTTGGCTCGGGATGTGAAACAGCGCCTCCACTTGTAGGCATCCCGAAGCAAGCTTAGCAGATGAGGAAATGCTGACAACCTCCCCGATGCATCTGGACATAAGACCAACTAGTCGCAATGTAGAGCAGCAAGGAGGGAGTCCGATAAGAGTGACTTTGGACTCTGCTGACTCCAGAGGTTGCAACGGTGGGCAGAAATGAACCCACTTACGGAATGACAGGGAGATAGAACCGATAGCTAGGGAAGAGTTGGAAATCAATTCATCTAGAACTTTGGGAGAAGGGCAGTGAATAACCACATCTCCGTTGGAACACGAGCTGATCACCCAATCCCAATCTTTCTCATTACAAGATTCACAGAGAAATGAGTTGACAGTGAAAGCGGGGATCGAGCCCACTGAACGAAACAGCACCATAAGTATCGAAGAACTTTAGTCTATCCGTCAATTCCAAGTGCGAAATGAAGACCTGGGTGATGGACGGCTTACGGGGAGGGGATTGGGTGACAGAGGGAGCAGGCACAGCCGGGGGAGAAATGCCAGAGATACGGCTTTCAATAGGGGGGTGGGGAGGAGAGGAGAAGAGGTGGATTCCTTCGGCTTCAGAGCCTTGAGAGACTGCTCTGCAGCGAGCGTTCGCTGCAGAGACGGAGAGTCGAGTGCCTTCAATACTTGTTCTGAAATCGGAGCACCCAACGTGAGCCCAAGCATCCGCTGAAGAGCAAAGCAACGAGAGCGGCCATGGCCAAATTTTAAGCAGAAGAGGCACTTCATTTTGAGCGAGCAATCTTTTTTAACGTGCCCCATTTGCAAGCAGTTGAAACAACGAAGAGGAGACCGGAGAGAAAGAAAGGCGGAGGAGGAGATAGAACTGATGGGATGAGAGGAGAAGTGGCGGGAAGCGGAAGTAGAAGAGGACCTCTGAAGATTCTCGAGACTGGGCTGAGATGAGGTCGGCCCAACCTGAGCCATAGAGCCGGAAAGTTTCTGTGTTATTATTTTATTTTATTTTACAACCTCTACCCACGAGAGATCCATGGCCCACCAAAAAAACAAAAACCAAACTACCGAAGGTGGGCCAAAGAAGAGAAGCCCACTAAATAAAATTGAAGGAAAAGAAAACGGCACACAACTGGAGAAAGGTAGAGGGTGGGCGCAGAGAACGTGGCAGCACCGCCGAGAGGGTAACGGAAAGAAACAACACCTCTCTTCAGAACCAAATGGCGCAACCCAATAATGGGGCAGGGAGGGGAAATAACGGGAGATGAGGATCGAGAGGAGATGAGAAAGATTCGTGGAAGCTGAGTATGGCTCACTCAGAAAAAAGAGATGAAACAAAACACTCACAATCACAGCTCAGATCCCTCAGAGAAGAAAACAATCTCCAAATTTGGAGACGATCAACAGAGAAAGCGATGAAAGAAGAACAGTGAATCCACAATCAGGAATGAGAGACAAAAACCAACACAAAGCAAGATCAACTTACAGTGATAGGCTACTAGTGAGTCAAAGTAGATGAGGGAGCAAAAACGCTGGCGGAGTCCCTAAAGGCAGGAAAGCGCGGGAGGAAGTAGCCGCTGGCACTGGAGATCAGCGGGCGAGGGGAATACGCCGGCCAACAAAGAGACACGGAACCGAAATGAGGAACGAGCCTGACTGAAGGAGGCAGCACGAACGGAGAGGTCGAAACGGGGAACGCCACTCAAGACAACGACGGCCTGAAAACGTAACTGAGGTCGGAGAAGATGGGGGAAAACTAGATCTGAGGTCGGAGAAGAGGGGGGAAAACTTCTGAGGCCAAGTGCCTGAAAGCTCCGGATCTGAGGTCGGAGAAGTCGAAACTGGGAACGCCACTCAAGACAACGAGGGCCCGGAGCGACAGGGGGGCAAGAGCGACGACGAGGACGGGAACGTTGACCCTAACCTTTGGGACGAAAAGGGTAGGAGGAGCGAGAGCTGCTGAGAAACTTTAATAAAGAGGAGAGGGGGAGATGATGCCTGAAAACTCCGGATCTGAGGTCGGAGAAGAGGGGGAGATGTCAAACTTTAGGTTATCTTTCTAAGGTGCGGTCGCTTGTGAGAAGAAATATTGTCCATAGCCTACAATCTTTGACTTTGAAGAAAGACACCTAAGCACTACACTACAATTTTCATCAATAAATAATCCTAGCCTATAATTGTTGACTAAGAAAAAGGACCTTTGTGCAACTACTAAAAACCTAGGGGGGTTAACGCAAATATGAGGACATCTAAGCATTTCTACATCTTTCCACCAATTCCTACACTCCACTACCTCTCTCTTTCTCTCTTTGCAGCCGCCTCCAGCTCCCCTCTCTTTCTATATATACACATGAGTTTTTCCTACTTCTTTCAACAGTATACTACCCTCCTTCTCATTTTCAATATTTCCAAGGCATCCTCTCTATATATACATACATATATATATATTTCCTAGAAGCTTTTTGTATGCATAATCAAGTTAAGTAGTGAAGCTAAAGGTGCAAGGAGGAGAACATAGTAACTTGAAGCAACCAATAGATTGAAGCTTGCAAACAAATCAAAGTGGGTATTATTATTATTTTTCTTTATGTATGAAATGAAAGATTGATGCTTCCTAGAAATTGTGGTGAGTGTTCTTCTTCTTACTTATGTGAATTTTATATGCATAAATATACTAGTGAATAAATAAAGATTCAATCTTTGTGTTAAAAATTGTAGTAAAAGTGTGAAAGAATGAATCATTTATGGATGATCATGAATAAAAACCATGTCTTGGGCATGATAGATTGCACTGATTATTATTAAACATAAAGTTGTGATTTTGTGATGTCTTGTGTGGTAATCGTCTAATTAATGAATTGTTTAATTAAATTTTTCATGCTTGAATGTTTAAAGTCTTTTTATTAGCAAGTTAGCATCTTGTTAGTAAGTTTTACATTATTAGTAAACTACTAGTTTTGTGTTAGTAAGCTACTAACATTGTATTAGTAAGCTACTAATAAGTTAGTAAGCTTAGTTATAAAGTTAGTAAGCTTGGTTAAAATTTAGTAAGCCAAATGTGTGTTAGTAAGCTCCAATGTGTAGTTAAGAACTATATAAGGGTTTCTTGTGTAAGTAGTGATCATGCTAGTAAGTGTAAGTATGTTAACAATATTAACATTGTTCTTGTTAGTAAGTTAGTAAGTTAAATAGGTTAGTATGGTAGTAAATTAGTAAAGTAAAAATGCTAGAACGCCATGTTAGTGAGAAGTTAGGAAATTGAAAATGTAGACTTGATCTTGTTAGTAACCTAATTGCTAACCAATTGTTCATGGTTAGTAAGCATAGCTTATGTTAGAAGCTAAGTGTAGACTTGACATTGTGTACTAACTTGTTAGTAAGAAGAAATTATGTTCATAGAATTATTCATGTTAGAATTGATATACTAGTAAGCAAATTGAAGGAGTTAGCACCTAGTCCTAATAAGAAAAATGCAAGTTCGAGATTAGTACGTGAAAGCATGGTTGAATTAAGAATAGCTTCATAATAAATGTAGTAACTTGAAAATATGGGAGTTAGTTGTACTAATTAAACATTATATTTAATTAGTGAAAGAATGTGATTTGTAGTAATGAAAGAACTTGTGAAGTTAGTATAGAGAAGTGGTGATTAATGAAATAATTAAGCGGATGAGAATTTGACCTGAGTTGTATAAATTAGTAAAGGCATTAGTCCTAAGTAGTGTGACTCATGATTAGCAAGGACAAACACTAGTTGGGCGTGTACTCACCTGTCAAGGGGATACGTGCTGCGGCGTCTCGACTGTTAATTTCTGAAATTTAGTGATAAGAGCGGGATGCGGACATAAGTCACAAGTCCTGTCGGAACTTAGTAGATGGACCCTTAAGTTTCCGTCTATGTTCTGGATTATCAATACGAACAAGGAACAAGAGTATAACTCTAAGCCTTTTGGTGGAGTAGGGATGGCCATATTGATTCGCCTTATGTTCATGATAACTTTGGTAGGGACAGGAGTGAAAAAGAACCATAATTCCGACAGAACTGATGATCACCGGCCTGACCAGAAATGGAGAGGAACCAAAATCCTATCGGAGTGGAGAAGGACCACGATCTAAATGGATAGAGTGATCACTGCCGTTCGGAGTGGAGAAGAACCACGATCCGACTGCAAGAGCGGGAAGGGACCGCATGTACTGCACTCTACCAGTCACTAGATGAATGTCAGAAACAGGAAAGAATACAAGAGTATGATGCATGGCGGGGTATTGAACCCTATCATCTGGAAAATACGAACTCGATTTAGGGAGTATGTAGTATGGAATGCATACGTTTTCAAATCAAGTTTGCATTAAAGTAAGAGCATCGTGTGCATTTTGAGTTAGTGCATTAGACTCTAGAACATAGCATACACTGACACTTGTAGTTTGACTCACATTTTTCTTCTGCATCAAATATTGATTGTTGAGTATTTTGGAGATTGCAGGTTTCATCCGCATTGCGTCAGTTATATGCAAATGACGTGCCCACAGTTTCTTAGTTGCAGAATTGCTGATCGTTGAGCAGGGGACTCGAAGCATCCAAGTAGAGGATATAGTTTCATTGTGCAATGTAAGTCTTTAATATCCTGTGATTTCTCTGTGTTGTGTACTCATTGAAGTAAAGATTCTGTGTATGTGTCACGAGCTTCCAGTGTGCGGAATTCGGGGCGCTATACAAGAAATCAAAGCAATCAATACAATCATCATAACACATCATTGACAATAATAGTTACCTGAATCTTACATACATGGTATAAGCCAATGTGGGAGGCATGCTCCATGCACCTGCATAGCAGCCCTCACAGTTAATCTTAATCGTCAATCTCAGTATTGTAAAGATAAAATTTATCATAAACTACCACAAAATTTCAAAGATTATGAAGTGTATAGCTAGGTCATAAATCAAAAGAACCAAAACATATTGTAAGTGATAGTACAACGATGATCCATTGTTGATGACAACTGTTGAAGCTATATTGAAAGAACATGAAGGTGCTACATTTTATCTACAAATCAGTAAATGTTCGAAACAGATTCAAGTTTATCAGCAAAGGTTTTACATTTTCAAGGTTAAAGTATGATGTTTCCAGGTGCCCAGGATATTAATGAAGCAGATCCAATGCTGGTCAATATGTTGGAGATGAGACTTAAATTCAATGTATTTACTATTTAGCACAAGAATATTGAACTATAATAGATTGGTAGAGTAGGGAATCCCATTCTAGGTTCAATCATGACCTTGAACATCTAATACTTAATGAATTGTTAGCTCATATTTACTTCGGGGAAGTTTCAGTAAACAATTCTATATTGCAACTTATGTAATATATCTAGGTTCAAAGAACACAGTAGCTGTTTTTGGAAGAATGCAATCAAATCATTCAAGTTGTCATGCTTAAAAACTGAAAGGTAAAAAGTAGCAAGAACAGCTGCGGTCAAATTCTCACCTGTGTCACTTCTGTCACCTTCCATGTTGCCATAAATTCTGCCTTCATCAGTTCTTCCTGCAAAATGAAAGAAACTTAAATACAAATTTCAAAAGGAGTGTTGTCAACTTAAAAGGAATTTTATATAATGTTTTTACCAAGAAACCTCTGCCAGTTCAAGATTACAAAGGCAAATTTTCTCCAAATATTGAAAATGAGCCTTTGATGGTGCATTCATTTTTGGCATTGACCATATTTCAATAAATAAAAAGTCAACGTGAAGCGGAAAAGAAATGTTTTAAAGCTTTACTGGAATCTAATGTTCTACAGATGGACAGTGGAGCCTCTCCCATGTCCACCACACGCGTTACCCGGATGATTGGTCATATGCAAGATAAGTCTAATATTTATTTGACTGTTCCAACCAACAGGGCCAGCCCTGAGTTGGGGGGGGGGGGGGGGGGGGGGGGGGGGGGGGGGACAAAGGCCCAAATAATTATTTTTGGGACCCCTAATTATAATATATTTTTTTTTTTAAGTGTGTATATTTACAAGGGGAATACAAATTTGGGGGCCCCTAAAATTGCAAAAAAATCGCGGGCCTGAGGCGGCCGCCTCACCTACCTCAAGGTCGGGGCCGGCCCTGCCAACCAACATGTCACTGTTTCAAGACCAACAAAGGTTAGGTTTTGTTTTATTTGTTCTAAATTCCAAGCAACTGCATTAAGACTGCGAAAAAATTAATCACAAAGAAATGTTTAATATGAAGAATTAGTGAGACTCTTACCTTCCGAATTTATACATGTAGGATTCTTTCAGCTGAATGAACATGTCCTTTGTAGGAGTTGCCAAAGCCATCACCTAAAAGAAAAAAGATTTCAATAATTAAATCAAAACAAAATATAGATATAATGAATTATTTACTAATGTACAAATAACTAAAGGTAAAATCATCATATAATTGTCTAATATCCCAAAATTTCTCAAGAGCATTTTCACAAACACATCCCGTACTTCTTAAATAAGGATAGAAGTACTAATCCTATATAACCTCAGAAATCAACAAACAATGATTCCTGCCTCTCCCTCTCCCTACCTTAACTTTGTATAATAAAAAAAACACATAAAAGATACATTTTCCATATATTCTGAGTGGCGGTAAACCAGTCAATGTATGCTACCTTAACTTCGTATAAAAACACATATAAATGACACATTTTCCATATATTCTGAATAGAGGTCAATCAGTCAATCTATGCTAGCTGCAGTTTATATACCTCTACCACCACTAAGTAGTCATCTATACTTATCATACCTCTGTAGTTTAGCCAAACAAGATATACGACAATCGGTTTCCTTCTTAGGCACACCATCAATAGAAACTTATGGTGAATGCTATTGCTAGTAAGAAAAATATGAACATATGTCGAAGTGCAAGAGACTTACATCTATCTTTTTAATTCGACACAGGTGGTAAAGCGGATCCCAGACACATCCATTTCCGTGTTTCTGATTCTCACAACACAATCTAACACCAGATAGTCCGAACAAACAGCAAAAAAAATATAGTTAGCAAACCTTTATATTTAACCCCAATTCATATTTTTTTAAAAAGAAGCAAAAATCATGTCTTTACCTCGACAAACAACAGCAACACCTCCAGAGTATTTTAAGCCCTTCCTTTGACCATCACTACTGATCATCCTTTTTTACTCTGACAAAAAGTTGACACAAATCTGCACAAATTAGAGAGAGAGAGAGACTCAGATCAGCCCCTTTTAATCATTTTTTAAAAAATAGGGACTTACATGCCAAATACACTATTTAGCGCAGTTGCAAATTAGGAGGCAGGAGGCAATTTGGGTGTAGAGCAGTCCGCTAAATGAAATTTCAGACGAAACAGAATCCGGGAATCACTTAAACAAAATATGAAATAAGCTAATCCAACTAAACCGAATTGAGGGTTCCCTCCTTTCCCTCTCTCCACTGTAATCCTCCCTCCGTAACTTTAACTTGGTATCTGAACACATATAAGAGATATATTATGAGTAAGCAAAAACAACGGAAATGTACCAATAATGAGTGAAAATAATGAGCCTACTATGAAATGCAGAGCACCTAGATGGGGGTCGTGGGTTTCATGCCTGAAATGGAAGGTGGTTGAAATGTAATCTTGACGGATCAACTAGCAAGTCGTCGTTCTATTATCAGAACTGAGCTAAGGGCGGGTGGTGTTGTATCCAGCAAGTTCATCATATGTATCCTAAACTCCTAATATGCCAATAACCGTTGCAGGGGACCCAATGCCCTAATGCAGTTCATTGTTGACCTCATGGAATCCCTACAAAATATGGTAGTCGGAGCATTCTAGTTCAGGCCATCAACAGCCAGATTGATGTCTCTCTCAGTGACTCTAAGGGGATTGGGTTTGTAGCGGACCTGTGTGGCGTTCTACCTAAATAATAATTGCTACCTAAACTTGAAGTAAAAGAAAGATGCGACAAATAAAAAAACTCACCTGTAGAGTAAAGAATATTGTTGTAATGCGCAGGAAAACAAACACGAGCATGTAAAAAATGTAGATGCCATAACAATAAGACTGAAGGACTGAGTTGATCTTCAAGTTACTTACGCGATAAGCTGAGTATAAACAACAGTTCACACTGACACAGTCAGGTGTTTGTAAGTATGATAGTCAAGTGTAAGTGTCCGAATAAAGTTTTAAAAAAAAATTATGTAAACGCTGGCATTACAGTACCTCTTACTTCCCACACTTTTTGAAATCCAACCGATTCCATCAACTTACGAATTTTTTCCCAAACTGTCTCACTTTTTAAAAGTTATTTCCAAACTGCCCTACTTTTTTTTAAAAATTCCCAAACTGCCTCACTCGCTTTCTCGGAAAGCGAGTGTGGTTAAAACTTCATCGCTTTTTCAGAAAGTGAGTGTGAGGCTTTTGATTTTCGAAAGCCTACACTCGCTTTCTGAAAAACCGATTGGGTTTTAACCACAGTCGTTTTTTCAAAAAGCAAGTGTCACTCAGGCCTTAGTGGTCAGTGGGTGCGCTTTAGTCATGTTACTATTCATGGACGGAGAAGTTGGTCTTGGGTTCGAGTCTTGGTAGGCTTTGAGTTTTATAATTTTTTATTGTTTCCTAATAACAGAGAGCAAGAACTTAAGAATTTAAGCCTCGGTTCATATCGGTTAGTCACTCCGGCCTTAGTGGTCAGTGGGTGCATTTTAGGGCTGTTACAGTTCATTAGCAGGGCCGTTGGGTCTGGGTTTGAATCCGGCCTTTCCCACTTTTTTTTAATTCGTTTTTTTGAGTTTTTCCGTGAACTAAAAAGTTGGAAAAAAAATTATAATTCCTTATAAATTAATTAGATCTTATAAGATCTGTTTCCACATTATTTCAACTTAAGTTGGAGAATTGAAAATGATCTTTATATCAAAATATGAAATTGAAGGGCTTGATAATTATTATAAGATTGAAAATGTGATTTCCTTTGGCTTAATAAATGATTTCCTTTGGCTTAATTATAAGCGAGCTTGAAAATTATCAGGTTTTTCAACCCAATACGTATCATAATATATGTGTCCACGGTCATGAAATTCCATGCGTTCAGCACAAAGTCCCTGCATATATCTTCACGCGATTCTAAAACATGGCATTTCTTTCCTAACCATGATTAAATAGATCACATCTTAAAAGTGCAACAAAGAAAGTTATTCACTTCCTCCATCACCAAAATGTATATCGTTCTAGGTTTCTACAGTTATTAACAAACTCTAAGAACTTGTTAATCACAGCTATTGAATAAGGTACTTATAGAAAGTTTCACGAATGCCCTTTTTTACAATTTGTTTGGTGAAAAATGAGTTGTCACTCAAGGGCGAAACTGGTTGCTAGTAAAAAATCAAGGATGAATTTCTCTTTTATGGCTCTGATACCATAAAAGGATTTAATTAATCAGAGACTGTAATTTTCAAACTGTAGCTTTCTATTTCTATTGACCTCCTTACCAAACATATATTATTACATGAATTAGTTGTTACTGTATCATCAGTAGCAAGACAGGGAAGGGTCATTTACAGTTTTTGCATGGTAAGAGAACCATTTTCACATTCTTTCATTCTTATAATTTATTAAGCCAAAGGAAATCACATTTTCATTCTTATAATAATTATCAAGCCCTTCAATTTCATATTTTGATATAAAGATCACTTTCAATTCTCCAACTTAAGTTGAAATAACGTAGAAACAGATCTTATAAGATCTGATTAATTTATAAGGAATAATAAAAAAAAATTCCAACTTTTATTTCACGAAAAACTCAAAAAAACGAATTTAAAAAAAAGTAGGAAAGGCCAGATTCGAATCCAGACCCAACAGCCCCCGCTAATGAACAGTAACAACCCTAAAATGCACCCACTAACCACTAAGGCCTGAGTGACTAACCGATATGAATTGAGGCTTAAATTCTGAAGTTCTTGCTCTCTATTATTAGGAAACAATCAAAAATTATAAAACTCAGAGCCTACCAAGACTCGAACCCAAGACCAACTTCTCAGCCCATGAACAGTAACATGACTAAAGCGCACCCACTGACCACTAAGGCCTGAGTGACACTCGCTTTCTGAAAAAGCGAGTACGGTTAAAACCCAATCGGTTTTTCAAAAAACGAGTGTAGGCTTTTGAAAATCAAAAGTCTCACACTCGCTTTCTGAAAAAGCGATGAGGTTTTAACCACACTCGTTTTTTCAGAAAGCGAGTGAGGTAGTTTGGGAATTTTTTAAAAAAAAGTAGGGCAATTTGTGAAAAACTTTCAAAAAGTGGGACAGTTTGGGAAAAAATTCTCAACTTACTAAGGAACTAAGTCGACATCAACAATAGAATATTAGGAGTTAATCTAACAAGAACTATTCTTTAATCCAAGAATTCTGAGCAAAATTAAATTAGGGTTTTGACATCCATTAAACTTCGGAGTCGATCGAAATCTACCAAATAATAAAATATTAGGGCTTAGTAAATGTTGAATATATGGATATATTCTTCATATATAAATAATGCACGTGCATATGAGTAACACGTGTATTGAACGTATAATTGATTGGATATTGGAATACGGATTTGTGGGCTTATAACCCGATACGGTATTTATTCTGACTTGTGATAGCACACTAGGTATTCCAATCTTGATAGCTAAGGTGAATATCTCAAACAACTTAGATCTAGATATTAACCCTAATTCCTCTTTGTTAATTTCTCACAAAACAGTTAACAGTAAATTAGGGTTTCTGAATCACAAAAAAACCCCAATTTAGAAATCAAGAACGAAACCTAGGAATCGCAAACTAGGGCTTCAGGAATACAAACAAATCAGGAATTTCAAAAACCCTAAAATTTTGTAAGAAAGGGGGGAAATTTTTACCAATACAGAACGCTGCCCTTCGCTTCGGGTCGGAAATCGCGCGAACTGGAAGGAAAGGCAAAGATAGCCTTTGGATGTCCCCAAGATTTGTGCTGGTATGTCCGTATCGTGATTTGATTTTAGAAGGAGACAAAACAAAACAGATGGAACTTTCAAGGGAGCACAGTTATCGAGGAGATTTTGTATATATATGTGTATTGTAATTTGTAAGTAAAACACAACGTTCTCACAAACACGTTCTCACAACATTTTTGCACTGTGCCTTGCTGATGGTTATCTGTGACTGTGGCTTCTTTATTTATCTTTTGGTCACTTTATGCTGGATTTTTTCTGACTGAGCTTTAATCTGCTCCTTCCTCTGGTGCACTAACATTTTCTTCTCTTGTGCGGTGTTTTGATTCTGAGCTGAGGCGTCTTCCTCTATTGCTTGCTCAGATTTGTTGGTGTTTTGAGTTAGGATTTTAGCTTAGGTTTGGATGCTATCAGCTCGGTTTGTGGCCTTTTTGCGTGATGGATCGTGCTTTTGGATCGCCACTTCAGCCATCGCTCGGTGTTTTGGGTGTTAGTTTTGTTGCTTCATCTCTGCGTAAGAGGCGGAAGTGTTCTCTTTTGCCCGTCGCTCGAATGGAGCTGCTGGCTGGCCTGGTCCAGTAGATGCATCGGATTTCTCTTTTGTGTTTCTCAGTTGTATGTTTATTATTCTGATATTGTTGTTATCTGTTGTCTGCCTTTTCCATTTTACAGCTTGTAAAATTGACGTTTATTGATTTAATATAATGCGATTATGATGGCTGGGGTCGTAAGGCCCCATCCGGTTCATCAAAAAAAAAAAAGTAATTTGTAAGTATTTGTCAAACCGTGTCTGCGTACAATGTACGAACAACTATACCGCGTACAAAGCGCGTGTGGTAGAGTAAAAATGGCCTGGGGCCCAGCCAAGGCCCAAGATGGCTCACTCGAAAAGAAAAAACAATCCGGCTCGGCCCCGGACCACTACAGCATCGGCACCGAGCCGTAAATTCACCCCCACAGAACTGGTCTCCTCGTATCCGACGAGCCTCGATGGCCCTCGGCCTCCGATCCGCGACAGCCCCACGGGCCGTCCGCCCAACCTTGCAAGGAATGAGGATGACCTGGCACAACCTAGGCCATCCGATTCTCCCAGAGGCACAGGAGCCCCATGATCAGCCATGTCAGCTCCAAATACCACCTAGGACTTTGCCACGTCAGCCCTATACCACTCTTGGCACTGCCACGTCCGCCCTAAACCCCCTGGGCCTCCTGCCACATCAGGCCCATGGGCTTTCGGGTTCAGACCCGGCCCCCAAGCGGATCCAAACCCGGTTGGGATTCCCTATAAATACCAGACCCTCACCCACCTTTTCAGGTAATCAATCTTTGCCACCTAAATTCTCCTAGTTATTGCTACTCTCTCACAGAGACTGACTAGATCATCGGAGGGTCCGCCACCGGGATAAACCCTGGTGTTTCAGGACCGTCTGCAGGTACTCAAGGCGAGGCCATCTGAGCCGATCCTCAAGCGCCGAAGCGAGCCTCCCGCTCACCGTCCGGCACCGTACTCTTCCCTCATTACAAATTGAGTCCGAACTCACACCTGGTGCACCCACACTGCGACCAAAAACAAGCAGCATCAGCGCGTAATTGAATAATTAAATAACCAAAAAAAGTCCAGTGCGCGTGTGATATACCTATAACGGGCTTTTAAACTGGGCCGAACAGATAATTCTTCAAAGTCATTCTCAGTCTTTTGATTTTTTGATAACAAGTTAATTTTTCTGTTCTTATAAATTTCAGCCACCCTTAAAAAAAAGTAAATAGCCTTTCAGTATGTGAGAATCAGCCTTAGGTAGCGTTTGGCCCAGCTTAAAATTAGCTTTCTTCTCTTTTAGAAGGAGAAGCTGGGCTAAACGCATATTTTGAAAAGCTCTACAGAAGGAGAAGTAGCATATTTTTAATGAAGAAAATGAGCTTCAAAAAAAGTCCTCAAGAGCAACTTCTGGCTTCTCCTTTTCTCTTTTTTTAACCTTTTCTCTTTTTTGGCCCTTCCCACATATCAAACCCTAACAACAAAAAATTTTCTCCTTCCCCTTCCTCGCCGAACACTCGCAGCCGGGGAATACCGCCGTCGAACCCCGCCACCGTGAAGAAGAGAAGCATGAAGCCATCTCGGGCGTCTCGCTGTCGTTCTCACAAAAATGATGTTGTTGAAGCTTCAGACTCACTTCCGGGAGCAAGTGTTGGAATGGTGGATGACACAACCCTTTTTTTGACAACCCCAGTGTCCCATTTTCGAGGAAGGACAAGTTCCTTTGAGTTGTTTGGTCTTCGCTAGTTGCCTCTCTGAATTGTTAGTCATACTTGGATTATTCAGACTCTGAAAGAACTATGTTGGGGTATTTCATGCCTTTCATTGCAACCATTTCTCCTTGTGACGATATCTGTTTTTTATCATTGTCAGATTAGATTGTGTACCAAACTTGGTTTTATGTTTCTAAGTTAAAGATTTAGCATTAGTTCAAAGGATATGGATGTTAAAAGTTCATATGAAATGGTTCATCTGTGTATATGGGGACCTCTATACCAACTTGCTGATTTAGATTGTAATAATTTCCCTTGATTTATTTTGTTAGTGACAGAATTCAAATGAGACCATGTCAGAATTCTTAAATAAAATCAAAAGCTTAAATTGAGTATAAAAGTAGCTTACAATTGATATCATATGCCAAACAACTTCTAGCTTAAAAGTAGCTTTAAAGAAAAAAACTGACTATCCAAACAGCTTCAGCTTTTAATTTCAAAGCTCTACTTTCTGGCTTCTCCTTCTGAAGTAGCTTTAAAACCCAAAAAAAGCTAGGCCAAACGCAACCTTAGTGCAGAAATTAGCCCATGAACGACCCATGTCCAATCCCAACCAAATTTGAGACTAGGTCAGCAGCTATAACTTTTTGCCGTACCAGGCCAATTTTTGAAACTATTTACGTTTATGGACCACTTTCCAAACTATTAGTGTTTGTGGGCTATTTGTTGTCACACCAACAGAGACTGTTATTTCTATTAGTGACTGCTTCCTTTTGGAGGTCGATAATGAGAATAACAGCCTCTTTTTTATTCTTTTTTTTTTTGAAATTTTTGTTTACTGTCGTTATTCCTCTTAGTGACTGTTACCGCTGATTTCGGTGTGGGGGTAAACATATGAGATTTGTGAGTTCGAGAAAACCTGAACAGCAGATCCAAGCCTTCTTAGTCCTGCCGCAACCTGCAAGGAAGTGCGAGACACCGGGGTTGATTCCGGCGACGCACCCTCCGACGCTCTTGTCAGTAACCAGTGGTGATTAAAGAAAGAGCTTAAGGTGGAAAAAGAGTGATTACCTGGTCACAGTGGTAGAGGGGAGGTATTTATAGTCGCCAGGGGAGTGATTAGGGAGTTGATTCCCTGTGTAACTGCCAGGAGTAAAATCCTCACAGTCTGTTTAGGAAACTAACTCCTGATTCCCGATGAGAGCAAATCAGGCCCGTTGACTTGGTCAAATCAGTGGCCCTGATTTGTCTCTTGTTGGTCTGGGTTCGCCTCGGGTCGGAACCCGTACCCAAATGGAGTGGATCCGTTTGTGGGTCATTGGATCTGTGAGAAGGAGATCCAATACCCGCTTTGGATCCATTTGTACGTGAAATTACCATTTTACCCCCGAGCTTCAAGATTCGCGCCCAATCCGGACGGTTCCGATTTAACCCCATTTTTAGCCATATCACGAGCCCCTCACTCCTAAAGACTGAGTGTGATCAGCCTTTGAGGAGTAGTTTAACTGTTTTAGTGGCTAGTGGAGTTGTATCGGAGCCCAAATGGAGGATTTAGGATCTCGAGGGGGGTAGTGAGGTAATTTTTTTTATGCCATGTGCTGTTCTCTAGCCATATCGAGTATTTGACGGCTTTTATCTATTTTTTCGGACTATTTATTTAATTTTGCGATGTGTTTACTAATCGTTCGGGGGCCTTAACAGTACATTCTAGGCAATAATTGTTCGTTCGGGGGCTCAAAAATATACCCCCGAATTTTTAATTATTTTCTAGAATTTTTAGTTAATTTTTTCGAATTTTTAGCAATTTTTTCACAATTTTTAAATAAATAAAACGATTTAAATAAATAAAAAATGATTTTAAATACCGATTTATGACGTGGCTCGATCTGGGCCGTTGATCATAGACGGGCGCGAATTTTTGAGAGATCCATCGGTTGTTATCGCTCGGAAGCTTTTTTCTCCGTTTGCGAGCTCGGGAAGGCACTTGCCCGGCCGCCGACCGGAGGGATAGGGGTTCGGCAGGCCGAGCGACATGGCGCAATCTGAGCCGTCGGATGATGGTGTGAATCCCAAGAAAATGCTATCTTGTCCTTTAGCGCACGTGGCGCAATCTGGATCGTTCATCATTAGAAGCACGAATTTCTGAGAGATCCAACGGTCGTAGTTGCTCGGTGTCTTTTTTCTCCGTTTACAGGATCGGAAAGGCACTTGCTCGGCTGCCGACCGAAGGCATGGGGCTTCGACAGTCCGAGCAACATGGCGCAATCTGAGCCGTTGTATGACGACGCGCATCTCAAGACGGGCACATTTCCCAAGAAAACACTATCTTGTCGTTTAGTGTCTTCGGCGAGATCTGGGCCGTCTGATCGAGATCTTGCACGAAAGTTGAGGAGAAAGTGAATTTTCTTCGTTTGCAGGATCGGAAAGGCACTTGCTCGGCAGCCGACCGAAGGCGTGGGATTTCGGTAGTCCGAGCGACGTGGCGCAATCTGAGCCGTTGGATGACGGCGCGCATCTCAAGACGGGCACATTTCTCAAGAAAACACTATCTTGTCGTTTAGTGTCCTCGGCGAGATCTGGGCCGTCTGATCGAGATCTTGCACGAAAGTTGAGAAAGTGAATTTTCTCCGTTTGCAGGATCGGAAAGGCACTTGCTTGGCAACCGACCGAAGGCATGGGGTTTCGACAGTCCGAGCGACATGGCGCAACGAGTTTCGAGACGATCCTGTTCCCAAGGGTATTAATGGTCCCCCGGGGTTTGTGCGGCGTTCCATCTTCCCGGGGTCATTAAGAATGGTTCCCTCAATTAATGCGTGGCGTTTCAACTTTCGAGGGTCATAATGGCCAGATCTTGGAGGATAGCTTATAAGTATCCCACTCCCTTTGTCATTTTAATCGCAGCAATGTAGAGTTTTAGCCCTCGGAGGCATCTGCTTCGGGTGGTTGCTCTTCGAAAGGACGGGTGGTCGTTCTTCCACCATGGTCTTCTCCTGACTCTGACGGCCCCGAAGTGGATGTCAGGGTCGGGGGAGATCATGGTGGAAGAAGTGATGATCAAAGTCCGGATTCGAGGGACCATGTGTTTCGGAAGGACGGGGGGTCGCTCTTCTGCCAAGATCTCCTCCTGACTCTGACAGCCCGGGTGGAGGTGTCAGGGTCAGGGGAGATCTTGGCAGAAGGGTTGACTGCCGAAATCCAGATCCGAGGGGCGATGTGCCTCGGTAGGACGGGTGGTCGTTCTTCCACCATGATCTTCTCCCGATTCTGAGTGCTCCGATGCGGGTGTCAGGGTCGGGGAAGGTCATGGTAGAAGAGGTGATGACCCAAGTTCGGAACCGAGGGACGAGTTTGCTTCGGGAGGACGGGTGGTCGTTCTTCCACCGTGATCTTCTCCCGATTCTGACTGCCCCAGTGCGGGTGTCAGGGTCGGGGAAGATCACGGTAGAAGAGGTGATGACCCAGGTCCGGATCCGAGGGACTGCAGTAGCTTCGGAATGATGGGTCTCTTCCCATCTCTGTCTTCCTTCCGGGCTGACGGCTTCCGATGGTTGCCAGCCCGAAGGAGTTAGAGATGGGGGGTGTGCCGATCTGCTTTTGACCGGGCCCTGTGGGTTGGCGGAGTACCGACCGAGACCTGGGGCCTGGGGGGCCCGCCGAGGGCGGTGCCTTAAAACTTTGAATCTAAATTTTTTCTGGTTTCTTCAGACAGAGGTGGGACATCCGAGGGTATGATTATCCGAGCGACGTGGCGCAATCTGAGCCGTTAGATGTTGTGGAGAATCTCAAGACGGGCTCAGTTCCCAAAGAAACGCTATCTTGTCGTTTAGCGTCGCTGGCGAGATCTGAGCCGTCTGATCGAGATCCTGCACGAAAGTTGAGGAGAAAGTGGGTTTTCTCCGTTTGCAGGCTCGGAATGGCACTTGCTCGGTCACCGACCGGGCCCTTTGCTGCTGGGCTCAGATTGCGTGTAATTCGGATTTAGACCATGTTGTGCCGAGCTACTTGACTTGGTGGGAGGACAAAGTCGTGTTGGGCCTTCGCGACGTTTCGAGAGTGGCCCAAAAGTCGCGCCCTTACGTTTGGAAGTCCAAGGGACGTTCCTCTTTTACTATAAATCTTCACCCCCCCTTAATCCAAGTCTCATTATTCACTTTTACTCTCTCTCTCTAGTTTTTACTTTCACCTTCGAAGTTTTTAGCTCCTTGGTGGTGGTGCTAGCTGTCGCGACGAGGCATTCTCTGTCTCCGGTGAACTTTTCCGACCGTAGCTGTCACTTCAAGGTCAGTCTCCTTCCCCTTTCTTTAGAAAATGGTTAAGATTACTTCCTCGGATGAGACCCCCGCCTCGGAGCAAGCCGTAGACCGAGCGGGCAAAGGAAAGGAGGTAGTGGAGCCGACCGATCAGAGTGTCGTTCGGCCGGACAGAGAGGGTGAAGTAGCCGAACCACCTCAGAAGGTCGCGGCGGCATCTCATAAGGGTAAAGCGGTGGTCACGATCGTCGAGACGCCGAAGACGGCGGGGGCGTTCGGTCGGCAGCCTATTGCTCTGTCGAGCGTGAGAGGCATTCGGGACTACGCCGAGGATATCTTGGAGAAGGTGACCCAAGGCACGACCAAATAGGTGGAGGAGAATGAACCGATTCCCCACCGAGTACGGGCTGCTCCTCCCCGGGCCAGGCTTCCGAGCCAATACGAAGTCTTCGACAGATGTGTGCGTCTTTCCTGTCGACTCTCTCATCGCCGGACTCCGCTTTCCCCTTCATCCGTTCGTAGTTGATGTCTTGAACTGGTACGGTTTGAGCCCCGCCCAGCTGATGCCGAACACCTGGAGGCACGTCATGGTGTTTGTCCTCCGGTGCCAAGAGGTCGGTGCCATGCCGAGCATGTTTCTCTTTCGAAGCCTCTACCGACCTTGTCAGCCAAGCCGAAACGAACAAAGGTTCTATCTCTCGCCGCGGACGGGCGTGAAGTTGATCGAGAATCCGGACTCGATCAAACACTGGAAGGAGAAGTATTTTATCATCCGAGCCCCCGCGCCATGGACAATACCGATAGTTTGGGCGAAGGATGGGCTGCCCAAGCGAGCCAAGAAGGAGCCGGTGCTGAGTGACGAGGAAACAGAGGTCCACAAGAAGCTCCTCGCTCTGCCAGCGCTAAGCTAGAAAGATATTACCGAGGAGGCTCTGTTCCGAGGGGGTCTCAGTCCGATCGACCCTAGTACGCTTCTGGTATTTATACTCTTTGCTTAAAGTTCATGAAAATTTTTCTAAGTTTTTTCATTCGGTTTGTGCAGAGACGATGAAGATGGACTATAGGGCTTTGATGGCGAAGGCTAGGGCGGCGGAGCAGGAGACGAAGAAGAAGAGGCCTTCGGCGGGGCCTCAGGGCGACCGAGCCCCGAAGAAACCGTCGGTCGGGAAGACAAGCAACCCGGAGAAGGCCGTTGTTCCGGGGACTGGCCCCGAGAAGGAGAAGTCCGCGGCTATGGGTCCTCCGGCTTCCGGCGTGCCGGCGACAGTAGTGGAGGGGGATGCAGCCGGCTCGTCGAGCAGTGCATTCGGGGTGAATGAGGTGCTGTCCCTCCAAGTTCCGCCCCTTACTGCCGAGGCGGAGAAGACCTTGACCGAGCGGCATAAGCAGATCTTCGTCCCTGACTGGCAGGTGATGAATGTCGACGGCTTCTTAGGCGACGGCAACATCTGCATGGAAGCGGTAAGGCACCTGTCGACCCCAAAGGACCGAGCGGCCCTAAAGGCCGGACTAGCAGGAGACGCCACGATGCAGATCGCTCGGAACACTATGTCGGTAAGTGGACCGAACTCTTTCTCATTGAAATTTTTCCTGAGATTTCTTCAAGTTTCTGCGTTCGGAGTCTAACGGCTTGTTCTCTTTTCAGACCCTCTGTCACTTCAACTACTTGCTCGAAGAGTTCGCAAGCAAGGAGCAGGAGTATGAGCGGGAGAGAGCGGAGCGCGTCAAAGCTACAAAGCTGCTGGATGCTGAGCAGCTCCACTCGTCAAAAAGGGCTGCTGAAGCGGCGGGGTTGGAGAAGCAGTTGGCCGACGTCATTCAGCTGTCGAAGGACACGGCAGCCAAGCTCGAGGCCTCGGAGAAGGAGAACGCCGAGCTGAAGGAGGAGCTGGCCAATGCTCGGTCGGAGGCAGAGAGGGCTCAGAAGAGGGCCGAGAGGATAATGGCCAAGCACCGGTCTAAGGTGGCAAAGGCGAAGAAGGCTGTCTAAGAGGAGGCCGAGCAACACATGTACAAGAACATGGAGGACGCTTACGGCCGAGCCCTGCTCCACGTCGCTGCTCGGAATCCGGGTTTCGACACGTCCTCTTACCATTTCTACGACCCCGTGGAGGGGGAGGAGGAAGTTCCCCTGGGGATGCTCGGCCCCGAGGGACAGACGGACGGTGTCGAAGCCCCGGGCCAGACCGAGGCCGAGGATGAAGAGGAGGACGACTCTGAGGAGGAGAGCGAGAGCGAGGACGGGGACGAAGAAGAAGGCGAGGACGAGGACAAGGCCGAGGGGTCGACGGACCCGAACGACAAAAAGGTCGACCCGTGACTCGGTTGCCTCTTTAGTCTTTTGTTGTTTTGTTTTTTTTTGTAAGCCTAACTGCGGACTGGCCACCGCTCTTGTAAAACTTTCTTCTCGGTTTTGAATGAAAACAGTTTGTTTGGCCAAAATTTATCCAAGTGTTGAGTCTCGGATTTTGTGTTTGATTCGGCGTAGAATTCTCCAAGTGTTGGGTCTCGGATTTATCTTTGATTTTCAGGTAAAGTTCGGTCCGGTTACGGAGGTTGCACACCTTCGTAAGGAGCTGGCCCAAACGAAGGGTGAGCTCTCGACTAGCCGACAGAGGCGGTTTCTCATGCTCTTAAAGCTGGAGGAGACGAAGGCAGCTGTGAGGGGGTATTGTCGCGAGTTGAAGCAACTGCGGAAGCAACCCCGAGCTCCTGGTCCCGAAGGTGAGGTCGATCGGCTTCGTGGAGAGCTTGTCGTTGCCGAGCGGAAGAATGACGAGCTTTTGGCCGAGATCCAACACATGGAGTTAGCGGAGAAAGAACGCTCGGCGGTGGAAGAGAAGCTAACTTCCGAACTGGAGAAGGCGTCGACCGAGCGCAAGAGGCTGTTGGCCGAGGTCGACAGGCTTAGGAGGATCACGATAGATAGGGGGATCGAGGTCACCCACTTTCGACGGCTCGCAACCGATAGCACCAACGACTCGGGCTCGTCAAGGCCTCCTCGTTTGAAAAAGTTGGCGAAGGACGACGCTTTGAGAGACAGAATCATTGAACTGGAGGAAGAGATCGCGTCACTCAAGCCTCTGCCGGAGAGGGCGAACGTCCACAGTACATCGTGCACTCGCGAAGAGAGCGAGAGGGGGATTTCCTTCTACGAACTCGCGACACGTTTGCCCGTGGCTAGGCGGAGCTCTGCTGACGCTCAGAGTAGTGCGGCCGTCTCGTCGAGCGGTGCCTCGGTCGGCGTCACAGTCAGGGTCAGCGGCAAAGGGGAGTCACGTTTCGTTGGTTTGGAATCGAGCTCGGAGGCCAGGCCTCGTCGTCCTCGCGTTTCCTTAAACTGAAGCGTTCCCCTTCCGAAGAGACCTTGATCATGTCGTTTTGTGTTTCTTCTGGCTGTTGTAAAACTCTATTGTAGGGTCGGTCTTGTTGTATGTAGAACTATTATATCTGAATACGAATCTGAAAGTTTGATTGGAAAATTCTTCAAGTGTTGGACTTCGGAAGTGTATTGAAAATTTGCTATTCGTTTTTCCTTCTTTTCAGCTCGTGGTGGCAGCCCAATACACTGATTCCAATGGTCCGGACGATGAAACTGAAACCGAGGTAACCTCAGGGACGACGAAGTCGCGCTCGACGAAGTGCCGAGAGCGGCTTCATGGTGTCGAGCTGAAGTTACGTTGAGCTGAGAGCGAGCGAGCCTACCTTCAGTCTGTCCTCGGTCAGTGAGACGCCGAGATCCAACGTCTGGAGAGTAGGATCGTCGAGGCGACCCCTGTAGGAGAGGACGAAGACTCGCAGACCGCTTTTAGCAACGCTCTTCGGGTTCAGTGTATTCGGCACAACCAGTCGAAAATATTAGCCGAGCGGGACGATTTGCTCTCTGAGATCTATCACTTGCAGACCGTGGAGGCCAAGCTTCGGAAGGAGGCGGGAGAGCTATCAGCTGAAGTGGATGGACTGGCGACTGAACGGATCAGTGAAGACATTTCTGTTTGAAGACCAAGTGTAGTGGGTCGGCGCTGTATTTTTTGTTTTCTAATACTTTGTAACCATGGAAAGATTGCTTTGTATCGTGTGCCAATCATTAATAAAATTTCTTTTAAGGACTAGCATCTTTCGTTGCCCTGCGTATTTATCTTGCTTGTGAGTGTGTTGGTCGTGCCGAGATTTACGAGCCGAGCGCATAGTGCCGTCGGCGAGAATCTCGAGGCGAACCAGTTTGTACGGGAATGCTATTTTTGTCGTTAGCGGCGCTGACAAGATCTGGGCCGTTAGATTTTGGCACGAATCTCGAGACGGCTCTGTTCCCAAGAAAACATTATCTTGTCGTCTAGCATCGCTGGCAAGATCCTGGCCGTCTGATCGGGACCCTACGCAAAAGTTGAGGAGAAAGTGAGTTTTCCCCGTTTGCAGGATCGGAATGGCACTTGCTCGGCACCCGACTGGAGGCAACGTGATCTGACCCTTCTTCTTGGGGCTTCCGTCTCCCTTTTCTGGCGAAGTCGAGGAGTGAGCCGAGCTCTTTTCCATGGTGAAGTTCGCCGGTCGTAGCGAATGTTCGACGGTTGTGGGAGTAATTCCGAATGGTGACCTACTCCTGACTCGTCGAGAAGCAAGTTTGGGGAGTGGAATCGAACCAAGTGTTGGACTCCGGGACCATCGGTGTAGCTCAACGGTTGTGGGAGCAGTTCCGAACGGCGATCTACCTCTGGCTCGTCCGGGGACGAGCCGAGGAGGTAAAGTCGAGCCGAGTGTTGGACTCTGAACCATCGGTGTAGTTCAACGGTTGTGAGAGCAATTTCGAACGGCGATCTACCTCTGGCTCGTCCGGGGACGAGCCGAGGAGGTAAAGTCGAGCCGAGTGTTGGACTCCGAACCATCGGTGTAGTTCAATGGTTGTGGGAGCAATTCCGAACGGCGATCTACCTCTGGCTCGTCCGGGGACGAGCCGAGGAGGTAAAGTTGAGCCGAGTGTTGGACTCCGAACCATCGGTGTAGTTCAACGGTTGTGGGAGCAGTTCTGAACGGCGATCTACCTCTGGCTCGTCCAGGGGCGAGCCGAGGAGGTAAAGTCGAGCCGAGTGTTGGACTTCAAACCAACGGTGTGGTTCAACGGTTGTGGGAGCAGTTCCGAACGGCGATCTACCTCTGGCTCGTCCGGAGGCGAGCCGAGGAGGTAAAGTCGAGCCGGACATGGACTCCGAACCATTGGTTGAAATCAAAATTTAAAAAACAGATGATAAGGGCGGAGAGAGGCATGCAAATTTATAAGTATGAAAGAGCTTTCTTCATTGATAATCGACGGCAAACCGTTTTACATATTACAATTTATGAAAATAGATTACAAATTAGAGGAGAGGAATGGCTCGATATCCTGTGATACTTAGAGTGGTGCCAGGGCGCTTTCTTGGTATTTCAGGAGGTGGTCGGCATTCCAGGTCCTCGGAATCTCTCTGCCCTCTAGATCTTCCAGACGATATGCTCCGGGCCGAACTACCATTGTAATCTTGTACGGCCCTTCCCAGTTCGAAGCCAGCTTGCTCTTCTGATTAGGGAAGGATATGGCCTGTTTTCTCAAGACTAAATCCCCTTGTTTAAGGTTGGTGGGTCGGACCTTCTCATTATATGCCAACTCGACCCTTCTTCGGTAATTCTGCTGCCGAACTGACGCTCTTTCCCTCAGCTCATCTACCAGATCTAAGTCTGCCCTGAGGTCCCTGGCGTTCTATTCCTCGTTGTAGGCTGCGAGGCGAGGGGAAGGTATTCCGACCTCGAGGGGTATCACCGCCTCGGACCCATAGGTGAGGTTGAAAGGGGACTCTCTTGTGGGGGTCCGCTTGTTCGTGCGGTAGTTCCATAGGACGTTGGGGAGTTGGTCGACCCATAAGCCTTTGGAACATTTGTCCAGCCTTTTCTTGATGCCTGTGAGGATCTGCCGATTAGCGTTTTCTGCCTGTCTGTTCGACTGAGGGTGGGAGACGGACGAGAAGCGCTGCTGGATGGCAAGGTCGTCGCACAGAGCTCGGAATGCTGCGCCAGTGAACTGAGTCCCGTTGTCCGTCACGAGGACACGGGGGACGCCGAATCTGCAGATGATGTTCTTCCAGAAAAATTGAACCACCTTGTTCTCGGTTATAGTGGCGAGGGGCTCGGCCTCGACCCACTTCGAGAAGTAGTCGATGGCTACGACCAAGAACTTGAACTGACCCGGAGCCGGAGGGAAAGGCCCTAGTAAGTCCATCCCCCACATTGCGAAGGGGATAGGACTTGATAGGGAGGCGAGGTTGGCTTCAGGGAGGCGACGGATGCTGGAGTGTCTCTGGCAAGAGTTACATTGCCGAACGTGTCGCTCGATGTCTTGAAGGAGGGTCGGCCAGAAGTATCCATAATTCAAAGCTTTTCGGGCTAAGGACCTGGATCCTGAATGTGCCCCGTCGATGCCTTCGTGGAGCTCTTGTAGGGCATAGTCGGCCTGTTCTGAGGAGAGGCATCTTAGGTATGGTCGGCCGTCAATTTGAGAGAAGGAGCGTTTGTATAAGATGCCCTCGATCAAGATATACCGCTCGGCCCGGGTTCTGACTCGGCGTGCTTCTTTGGGATCCTCGGGCAGGAGCCCGTCCCTTAAGAATTCCACCAACGGCTTCATCCAATTATCTTGCAACATGACCGGCAACGACTCCACCGAGCCGGATGTCTCGTCTTCTATGCTCGGCCTAGAGAGGACCTCGATCAGAACGGTCTGTTCAAGACCTTGTAGGGAGGATGAGGCCAACTTGGAGAGGGCATCGGCCTGCGAATTCTCCTCACGAGGGACCCGTTGGATGAGCGCCTCTCCGAACCGGCTCATGAGGGCCCGAACCTTAGCGAGGTATTTTGCCATCCGCTCGTCTCGGGCCTTGTACTCGCCCAAGACTTGGTTCACGATAAGCTGGGAGTCGCTATGGATTTGGAGGCGCTGCGCCCTAGCACTTCGGGCAAGTCCGAGGCCTGCGATGAGTGCTTCGTACTCCGCCTCATTGTTCGAGGCCTTGAAGTTCATACGGATCGCATACTGGAGGACGAAGTCGTCAGGGCCGTTCAGGATGATACCGGCGCCGCTCCCTTCGTTACAGGAGGAGCCGTCCACGAAGACTGTCCAAATGGGGGGTCCATTCAGGACGTGGCTGACTTCAGGGATGGTGGACTCTACGATGAAGTCGGCGAGGGCCTGTGCTTTAATTGCCGTCCGAGGTTGGTAGAAGATGTCATGTTGGCTCAGCTCTATGGACCACTTCATTAGCCGGCCCGAGGTCTCAGGCTTGTGGAGGATTTGCTTTAGAGGTTGGTCAGTGAGGACAACGACCGAGTGGGATTGAAAGTACGGCCGGAGCTTCCTCGCCGCCATGACCAGGGCGTAGGCCATCTTCTCTATCTTCGGATAGCGGAGCTCGGTGTCCCGAAGCACCTTGCTCACGTAGTAGATGGGCCTTTGGGCCCGGTCCTCCTCTCTCACCAAAACCGCACTTAGGGTCTGCTCGGAAGCAGCCAAGTAGATGAAGAGAGTTTCCCCCGGGACAGGTTTGCTGAGCAGAGGGGGGTTCACCAAGGAGGCCTTCAGTTGGTCGAACGATTCCTGTTGTGGTTGGCCCCATTCAAAATCCTTAGCCCCCCTGAGTGCCTTGAAGAAGGGGAGGCACTTTTCCCCAGACTTCGAGAGGAACCTGCCGATAGCGGCGAGCCGACCCGTTAGCTTCTGCACCTCCTTGACGTTCTGGGGCGGGGCCATGTCCAATATGGCCTTGATCTTCTCGGGATTGGCTTCGATCCCTCGCTGGCTCACCATGAAGCCGAGGAACTTTCCCGAAGAGACCCCGAATGCGCACTTGTTCTGGTTCAGCCGCATGCTGTGCTTCCTCAACACGCTGAATGCCTCCCGGAGGTCAGCCACGTGGTCAGTGCCTCGGATGCTCTTGACGAGCATGTCGTCAACGTACACCTCTATGTTCCGGCCTATCTGGCTCTGGAAGACCTTGTTGACGAGGCACTAGTAGGTGGCGCCCGCGTTCTTCAACCCGAACGGCATGACCCGGTAGCAGTAGAGGCCCTGATCGGTGATGAAGGAGGTATTCGGAATGTCCGGAGGGAACATTCGGATCTGATTATAGCCGGAGAAGGCGTCCATGAAGCTGAGGAGCTCATGGCCCGAGGTGGCATCAATGAGGGTGTCGATGTTCGGAAGAGGGAATGGGTCCTTCGGACACGCCTTATTCAGGTCGGTGAAGTCGATGCATATTCTCCAAGAACCGTTGGACTTCTTGACCATTACAACATTGGAGAGCCACTCGGGGTAGTTTACCTCCTGTATGAACTTAGCCTTCAAAAGTTTGTCCACTTCCTCCTTGATGGCCTGCTGTCGCTCGGGAGCGAATTTTCGTCTCTTCTGCTGAACCGGTTTGCACCCCGGTTCGACACTTAGGCGGTGGACTAGCAGCTCCTCGGAGATGCCGGGCATATCTGCGGCGGACCAAGCAAACAGGTCGCGGTTATCCCGGATGCATTTAACCAAGTCAGAGCACAGCGCAGTTGGCAAGGACTTGCTGATGAGGAACTTTCGGCTCGAGTCCTCGTCCGAGAAGAGCACTTCTTCCAACTCGTCCGCCGGCTCGGATGTGGGTCGGACTTTCGGCTCGGGGATTTCTAGTGTCTCGAGGGAGAGCACCGGTCCCCCAGTGGAAGTCATGTAGCACTTCCGAGCCGTCTCTTGGCTTCCCCTGACTTCCCCTACTCCCGACCGAGTGGGGAACTTCATTTTAAGGTGGTACGCTGAGGGGACAGCTTCCAGGGCAGCTAGGCCGGGTCGGCCCAGAATGACATTATACGCGGCCGGGACGTCGAGACCATAAAGTCCATCGGCTCGGTCCGGGTAGTAGGGGTCTTTCCAGCAGTTACGTCTAGGGTTATCACTCCCTCGACAGTTACTGGGACCCCCGTGAACCCGTGGAGTGTGTAACCGGTCGGCTTGAGACGGTCCCGAGATAGCTGCAGCCCTCGGAAGGCCGAGAGGAAGAGGATGTTCACCGAGCTCCCGTTATCTACCAGGACCCTCTGCACCTTGAAGTTTGCCATGCGAAGGTCAATGACGAGGGCGTCACAGTGGGGAGTTCGGACCCCCTCGAGGTCTTCATCGGAGAAAGTCACCGGGACTCCGAGGCCTTTGGGAGGAGGGGCGCTGTGAACTGAGTTGACCTCTCGGACGAAGGCCTTTCGAGAGGAGTTGGAGGAGCCCCCCATAGGCCCTCCGTGGATGAGGTGCAGGACCCGTTCTTCCTCAAACTCGGGCGTCTCCTCACGCCGCTCAGAGCGCTTGTTAGCCCCCCGAGGCGGAGGAGTTTTGCGATCCGCCTGATCGTTTGCCTTTACAAATTTGGCCAGTTGCCCCCTCTGGATGAGGGCCTCTATCTCGTTTTTCAACGCCCGGCAGTCGTTGGTATCATGGCCGTGGTCCCGGTGGTAACGACACCATTTATCTTTGTTCCTCCTCTTGGCCGGGGTGTTCATTCTCGGAGCCGGAGGAATGACCCCCTCCTTCTCCACCTCCATGAGGATGGTGGACACATTGTTGGTGAGGGGAGTGAACTTCTCGAACCTAGGGGGAGGATGGCGCTGCCCGCCATTGTCCTTCTGCATCTTCTTGGACCCCTCCTCCTCTGTCGCCTTCCTCTTTGATCCGGAGGCGGATCCTCCGAAACTCGGGAGGCACTCGGCCTCTTCCGCCCGAATGTACTTCTCGCATCTTAGGAGAAGATCGGCGAAGTTCTGCGGAGGCTTTTTGGCGAGGGATGAGCGGAGGTTGGAGTTGAGGACGTTCGACTGGAACGCAACAGTCGCCACTGATTGGTCTAGGGAGGCGATAGACCTGACTTCTGCGGTGAATCTCTTCACATAGTCCCTCAGCTTCTCCCCCCTTTCTTGCCGCAGGTTGAGTAGGGAGAGGCTCGTCTTTTCGGCTCGCCTGCTACTCACAAAGTGAGTTATGAACAATGTTTCGAACTGCTCGAACGAGAAAATGGAAGAGGGGGCGAGCCTGGAGTACCATTCCCGAGCCGACCCCTTGAGGGCGGCGGAGAAGGTCTTGCAGAGCATGGCGTCGGAAGCTTGATGAATCAGCATTAAGGTCTTGAAGCTTTCGACGTGATCAACTGGATCGGACTCCCCTGAGTACGTTTCAAACTGCGGAGGTTTGAAACCCCTCGGTATGGGGGCCTCCATGATCGTCCGAGAGAAGGGAGGTCTGCTGGGACGGACGGTCCCCGCTCTGGACTCCTCCTCTCTGTCCATGCGCCCGATGCGCCTCTCTACCTCATGGAGACGGCGGTTGAGGGCATCGTCCCTCCGCTGATAATCAAATGATCCCCTGGATTCTTCTTCATAGGAAGGGGAGCGAGGACAGCGGCGCCGGTAGTCCTGAGAACGGCGGGGACTATAGTGCTGCTGCTGGCGACTGGGAGCCGGGAGGGGACTTCTGGATCGGCGGCGAGGACTGGGAACCCGCGGGGGTGTTGGAACCCTTTGGGCAGCTTGGTTGTTGGGGCGAAGGTTGAGGGCCTGCAGCACGGTCTCCTGGAATTGTAGGAACTCGGCACGAGTGATAGGTGCCTCATTGTTCCTCGGATGATGCCGATCCGCAGGGGAATGCAGCCTCCTCCTTCGGCGCTCGGGAGATGCCGCTCGGCCCCTTCGGTCCGGAGACCTTCTACCGTCTCGGCGGTGAGGAGATCGCTCACAGTGATGCTGGCGGGAGGCTCCCTCTCGGGCCCGCCTCTCATCTCGGTGGGTGCGAAGGTCCTCCTCTTTTTGGCCCCATCAAAGCGGGGACTCTGCATAGAGATGATTGACAATTTTTTATAGATAAGATTGAAAAAAGATTGGCGGGGTGGAAGGGACGTTTTCTTTCGCTGGGGAAAAAGTAACGCTTTTAAATTCGGTAATCAATAGTCTCCCGATGTACTTAATGTCTATCTACAAGCTGCCATCATGGGTCATCAACAAAATAGACAAATGCAGAGGAAAATTTTTATGGAAGGGGGCTGATGAGACCAATAAAGAGTTCCACTTGGTTAAATGGGGAAGGGTGTGTAAGAGGAGGGAGTTCGGGGGGCTGGGAATTTTGGACTTAAAAGACATGAACAAAGCTTTAATGAGCAAGTGGTGGTGGAAAATAAAAAGGAGAAGAAACACTTGGTGGTATAAATCATTTGCAGCTTATCGAATGAGGAATAAATATAAATATGGGGGGAGAAGCGTGCACGGAAAAGCCTCCTTTTTGTGGAAGGGCGTGGCAAAAGTTGGGGAGGCTTTCCATTCTAATACTATGTGTAGGATTGGGAATGAAAAAGATACCAGATTTTGGAAAGACAAATGGTGTGGAGATTTGAGTCTTCTTCATTTATTTCCGGAAGGTGCAGCGGCTGTGTTGGATTCCAACACTTTAGTAGCGGATGTATGGCGTAGTGGGAAGCTCAGGCTAGAGGTTTCAGAATAGCTTTCGCAGGAAAGTATTAATCAATTGCAAAATCTCAACAACTACATTCGGACCGAAGGAAGATACACTACTAACACAGACGATGAAAGAACCTGAAATTTGGAGCCCTCTAATTCATTCTCTGTATCGTCTATGTACAAATGGCTTAATGGTGGAGGATTACGATGTGGCGAGGCCAACATCATTTGGAGTATCAAGGCACCTTTGAAAGTCAGAGTGTTCATTTGGTTAGTAATGAATGATGCTATCATATCTAAGATCAACTTACAGAAACGCAATATGCAAATTGACGTTAGATGTTCGAGATGTCCAACTGAGGAGGAGGATACCAATCACCTTTTATTTTTTTGTCCGAAGGCAAAGCTTGCCTGGGAGGTAATGAGTTTAGGATTCGGGTGCGTTGTTTGCCCTAGTTCTAGCTCTGAGTTGTGGGGTCATTGGAGGGTAAATCTTATTAAAAGAGAGGATAGAATAGCCTTGGATATTGAGACTGCAACAACTTTATGGGGTCTATAGCTAGATCGTAATGATTTATGTTTTCGCAACGTCAACAATAGATTTACTACTATGATGCATAAAATATTCTCCTTCTTTCATGATTGGGCAGGGATGGCAGGAACGAGGAAGAGACTTCGCATGGATGAAGGGGAATAGATCATTTCATTCACGAAGATGGATAGGCGAGGCATCTATTACTTCTTTGTACCTGTACTTGTATTTTCTTTATGCATTAGAGCATCCACGATGGTTTGCTATATTTGCCAATTTCTCATTTTTTGAGAAAGTTGGTGCTGCAATGGTAAATGGCAAAATAGCTACAATTGTTTCTCATTTATGAGAAACCAAATTTCGATTCTCATATTATAAGAGACGAGATAACACGTTTCGTCCCAAATTTTTTTTTAAGATCGTCAGACGATACAACTTGTTCCGTCCCAATTTTTTTATTTTTTTTTAAAAATGATCAGACGGTACATGTACTGTCTGGAAAAAAATATCAAAAAAAAAAAACGCTGAAACGAGACATGTTGTCTCGTTTCAAGCAAAATTTGCTTCGACGGGACATGACAACATGTCCCGTCCACTAAATCATGGAGCTTAGGTTAGTGGATAAACTAGTTTAGTGTGTGATTAATTAGGTTTATGTTATATTTTATTATTTAATTTATTTAATTAAACTATTTTAATATCTAATCACTAATTAAATAACTCTTAAAAAAATGAAACCGGACGAAACAACATGTCTTGTCTTTATCAAATTTTAGCAAACAACCACTGCAGACAAATAGCCTGTTTTCTATTACTGTAGCTGTCATTTTCTAAAAAATGAGAAACACCATTGTGGATGCTCTTAGAGACTATTGTTTTGAGATGTCTTCTTTAGGCTTGGCCTTTGTTTTGATATATGATATATGTAATATGCTCTACTCTGTTTCGTTAATTTTTCATTAATGAAGCGATGACGTGGTCATCTTCAAATTATATATACTAGTAGTTTACACGTGAGATGCACGTTTTAATAAATATAGTTTTTTAAAATAAAAATTTAGATGTAGTCTTGATTTGAACCTAGGACCTCCTTTATAATAGTTATGCACGTGTTACACGGGTTGGTAGATTGACAAAACATTTACAAATGACCCTGAGGCCTTCTCCCATTATAATATTAGACTTCTCCCATTATAATATTAGACATAAAAAAAAATCATATTATACTTTATACTATATCTTAAGCTAATAGGCCTACCCCTTCTTCCCTTTCTCCATTTTGAAATGGAGAAAGGAGAGCAAAAGTAAGAAATCATACATACCTTAACACGTGCACACCATATTTTTTTACTTAACAAAATAAAATACAAAAACAAATACACAAACAAAAAAATCATTTCTCTACCAACTTCCCCTCCTCAAAATCCCGCTAACCCTCCTCTCCCCCAAATCTCAGCAGTCGTCGTTCGCCAATCCGTCCAAAACCTCGCTGTCAACGGTCGCTGGCCTGCCATGGGTGATGACACCGCCTGTAAGAATTCTCCTATGAATTAGGATTTTTAAATTCCTAATTTGTTTTGTAATATTGTATTCATGAAACCCTAATTTACCACCATCTTTTACTCTTGATTTCTAATTAGGGCGTTTCAATTCTTAAAATTTTAAAATACAAACCCTAATTATGGATTCAAAAATAAAGATTGGCTATTTTCAGACCAAATCCTTACTAATGTTCTGTTCTTGATTCTTTGTTTCTTCAAATCCAAATAAATTAGATTTTAGAGGCTATGGTAGAAATTGAGATTTTGGAAGGCGAAGAGATGAAGGAAAGAATAAACTGTAGGAAAGTAAGAGGTAATGTAAGTGATTATATGTTTGTTTTTGTTTATTCACAGATTTACACTACTCTCTCCAATGTGTACTCCCAGAGATTACGGAGATGACAATGGGGCATGTATGTCATGTTGTCACAGCAATTAACCCAGATGTAGGTTACCTGAAGATCAACTTTTATTCATCAATTTGATGGTAATTGTGTTCACTACTTCTTATAATTATTTCTCATGAAAAATTACTTTTGTTAAGTTCTTGAGCTTTTTATTTATTTTTAGCAATCTCTCATAATTATTTTAATAATCTTTCTTCAATTAGAATTGTTGTTTCAGTTTTTATATCATTTTTCGGGTAATATTTAATTTGTTTGTGTTTGAGTATTTTTCTGTTTTTTTTACGATAATATGGTCAAGTTTTGAGATTCAGGATCAGATGCAAACCTAATAATGTAAGGTTTCGGATTAGAAGCAAGGGGATCGTCAAGTGTGAAATTGGAACGAATTGACTTGCATATGAGGGCTTTTTCTTCTAATTGATATCTGTTTCCATTTGAACTTTTGCATTTTAAGTAATATTATCATTAAATTTTCAATTACAAAGAATGATGGATTGTAGATGATGGTAAAAAACATGAAAGTTGAGTAGTTGGTCAATTTTATCATTATTGTATTTTATTATTTTTATTTTCTTAGGGTAAAAGTAAACAAATGAGTGAATATATAAGAAAGCTAAGGACTTTCATCAAATGGTTGATGAAATGAGAAGATGAAAATTTGATGAAGCAAGAGAAGCTTCAGAATATGTTGGAATCAGAAGGGAAACAACATGGAGATAGTGATATCTTTTCTACATGTTTTTTTTTTGTTTAACAAATTTTGGTGAATTATAGTACTGTATGTGTGTTTTATAGTTTGATCATTTTATATAAACACAACTAAGGAGAAATATAGAAAAGTTGGAGGCAAATATTGAGGAACTTCGCAGACAATATGAGTATTTGCAAGCAAGCTTTAGAATTGAGGAATTTGACAAAATTGTAAGTCTCTTTCTTAGCATCTCTAAATTTTGATAATTATTTGACTATTTTTTTATTTTCTTTTAATTGAATAGATATATAGAATGATGTAGGTTGGTTTGAAAGTGTGAATTAGTTAATTTGTAGATTTATTATCTTTTCATTATATTGTGATTGAAATAGCTAAAAAATATTTTTAAGCAATATATAATTTTATGAGTCTCTTGAAATTATTTTAGTCTGTTGCACAGTGTAGCACTAGTTTTCATTAGTTAAACTTGACGGCTACAACTATACTGAACTTCTTTGATCTGAGATATGTGGATTAAATATGAGCACATACGTCCAAAACTGAAAGCTGTACAGTTGACCCACTTTCATCCCACTCCACATATGACATATCTTAGCGGTCTACATATTCTTCAGATCCAGTGCACCATTCAACCACACAATTTGCATTAAGATTCGTGCTACCCTTTGATGTGTGGTTGGATGAGGCACTGGAAATCCATATTATTCTGTCCTCGCTGCCACTCAATCCAATTGGCCACTTATCCACTCACTGGGTCTGAATCTGTGAAAAAATATTCATTGTTTGGTTTGTTGTTTTTTCCTTTTTTTTATTTTCGAAAACTCCAAAATCCGTTTGGTTATGTTATTTTTTGAAAACAGTTTTCACAAAACTCCACTTCATCTATTTTCTGTTTTTTCACATCCTCTTTCTAAATCTATTTATATATATTATTATTATTATATATATATTTATAATATATTATTGTTACATATATTATTATTATTATTATTATTATTATTATTGTTGCCGCTAATTTCGGTGTGGGGGCAAACAGATAGAATTTGTGGATTCTTAGGGAAACTGAATAGTAAACCTGTATACCTGTTCCGTCGTGGGCTGACCGTCGCTCCCGCTGTTACCTGCAAAAAGTGCGAGATACCGGGGTTGTTCCCGGCGACGCACCCTCCGACGCTCAAGTCAGTAATCTAGGATGATTATGAAAGAGCGCAAAAAGTTGGAGAAAGATTGATTACCTTATACTGGAGCTAGATGGGGGGTATTTATAGGCGTCGCTGGGAGCAGATTAGGAATGTAATCCCCTGTGGTTAGATAAGGAATGTAATCCCTAATCCCCAGTGAAAGGATAGATATGAATCAGGGCCGTTGATTAAGATTAATCAGGAACCCTAATTCTATCCCTTCCGGATCGGGTTTATTGCGGGTTGAAACCCGCACTCGGTTGAGGAGGATCCGTTTGCGGGTTAACGGTTCTTTGGGGAAGGAGACCCGGTACCCGCTTCAGACCCGTTTGCATGTGAAATTACCGTTTTACCCATGGGCTTCAGGATTCGTGCCCAATTTGGACGGTCTCGATTAAGCCCCCATTTTTAGCCATATCACGAGCCCCCCACTCCTAAAGTCTGGGGGTGACCAGCCTTTGAGGAGTAGTTTGACTGTTTTAGTGGTTGATGGAGTTGTATCGGAGTCCAAATGGGGAGTTTTTGAATCTTGAAGCGGGTAGTAAGGTAACTTCTTCCTTTTTGAAGCCGTATGGTGTCCCGGAGCGGTATCGAGTTTTTATCTATTTTTTCGGGCTATTTATTTAATTTTGCAATGTGTTAACTAATCGTTCGGGATTCTTAACGGTATATTCTAGGTCATAATTGTTAGTCCAGGGGGTCAAAAAATATCCCTGAACTTTTAATTATTTTCCAGAATTTTTTAGTTAATTTTCCCGAATTTTTAGCTATTTTTTGCAATTTTTAAATAAATAAAACGATTTAAATAAATAAAAATCGATTTTTAAATACCTATTTATGACGTGGCGTAATCTGGACCTTTGATCAACGCGGAGCGCGAATTTCTGGGTGATCAGACGGTCCCCGTTCCTCGGCACGCTTGTTTGCCGTATACGAGGGTCGGCTCCTCGGTTCCTCGGCTCGGATTGTCAGCGCGTCGGCTTGGAAGGTGGGCTCCTCGGATCGGATCATTCCGAAGTACGTGGCACCATCTGGGCCGTTCATCTCAGCGTGGATCCCCATAAAACCCTATCTTGTCGTTTAGTGGACGTGGCAAGATCTGGGCCGTCCATCATGACGAGCGCGTTTTTTTACAAGATCCAACGGCTGATATGGGTCGGTGCATTTTTTTGCCATATACGAGGGTCGGTACCTCGTCATCTCGGCTCGGATGATCAGTGCTTCGGCTCGATGGATTGTCACCTCGGCTCGAAGGGTCAATGCTTCGGCTCGATGGATTGGCTCCTCGGTTCGGAGCTTCCGAGGTACGTGGCATCATCTGGGCCGTCCATCTCAGCGTGGATTCCCATAAAACGCTATCTTGTCGTTTAGTGGACGTGGCAAGATCTGGGCCGTCCATCGTGACGAGCACGCTTTTTTACAAGATCCAACGGCTGATATGGGTTGGTGCATTTTTTGCCATATACGAGGGTCGGTACCTCGTCATCTCAGCTCGGATGATCAGTGCTTCGGCTCGATGGATTGTCACCTCGGCTCGGAGGGTCAGTGCTTCGGCTCGATGGATTGGCTCCTCGGTTCGGAGCTTCCGAGGTACGTGGCATCATCTGGGCCATCCATCTCAGCGTGGATTCCCATAAAATGCTATCTTGTCGTTTAGTGGACGTGGCAAGATCTTGGCCGTCCATCGTGACGAGCGCGCTTTTTTACAAGATCCAACGGCTGATATAGGTCGGCGTGTTTTTTTTGCTATATACGAGGGTCGGTACCTCGTCATCTCGGCTCGGCGTCTTAGCGTTGTTGGCCGAGGCGCTGAGTTGGCTATCTTGAAGGAAGCGTCTCTTGATGTTTCTGCCTTTCCGAGCCCAGTAGCTCGGCTGCTCGGCTGAGCTGTTCAGTAGCTCGGCTGAGTAGGCCGATGGCAGGCAGTTCGGAAGGTACGCGTGGCCCCATCTGGGCCGTTCATCATGGCGTGAATCACGAGGATGGGGTTCAGATCACGAGAAAACGTTATCTTGTCGTTTTGTGGGCATGGAGCAATCTGAAGCGTCCATCAGATTCTGACGCGAATTTTGGAGAGATCCGACGGTGACTTCGCCTCGGGAAGATTTTTCTCCATATACGAGGGTCGGTACCTCGTCATCTCGGCTCGGCGTCTTAGGGTTGTTGGCCGAGGCATTGAGTTGGCTATGTTGAAGGAAGCGTCTCTCGATGGTCCCACCTTTTCGAGCCCAGTAGCTCGGCTGCTCGGCAGAGCCGTTCGGTAGCTCAGCTGAGTAGACCGATGCCCGGCAGTTCGGAAGGTACGCGTGGCACCATCTGGGCCGTTCATCATGGCGTGAATCACAAGGATGGGGTTCAGATCACGAGAAAACGTTATCTTGTCGTTTTGTGGGCGTGGCACAATCTGAAGCGTCCATCAGATTCTGTCACGAATTTTGGAGAGATCCGACGGTGACTTCGCATCGGGAGGATTTTTCTCCATATACGAGGGTCGGTACCTCGTCATCTCGGCTCGGCGTCTTAGGGCTGTTGGCCGAGACGTTGAGTTGGCTATGTTGAAGGAAGCGTCTCTCGATGGTCCCACCTTTCCGAGCCAGTAGCTCGGCTGCTCGGCAGAGCCGTTCGGTAGCTCGGCTGAGTAGACCGATGCCCGGTAGTTCGGAAGGTACGTGTGGCACCATCTGGGCCGTTCATCATGGCGTGAATCACAAGGATGGGGTTCAGATCACGAGAAAACGTTATCTTGTCGTTTTGTGGGCGTGGCGCAATCTGAAGCGTCCATCAGATTCTGTCACGAATTTTGGAGAGATCCGACGGTGACTTCGCATCGGGAGGATTTTTCTCCATATACGAGGGTCGGTACCTTGTCATCTCGGCTCGGCGTCTTAGGGCTGTTGGCCGAGGCGCTGAGCTGGACATTTTGGAGGATCTCAGAAGCTCGGTTGCTTAGTCGGGCTGTTCGATAGCTCGTCTTGGCAGACCAGTGGCCGAGTTGTTGACTTGAGTGATTTGAAGAGTTTTTCGCTTTTCGTAGCGTCGCAACTTTCCGCTTGGCGCTTTGGCTTCTTAGTGGGCCTTTGTGGTTCCCAAGAAGGCCCACTACCCCTTGGGGTTATAAGTTTTCACTCCCCCACCTCCAAGCTCATTTCTTACTTTTCACTCCAAGATTTCACTTTTGTTCTCTAAGTTCTCTGTTAGCGGCGACTCTTGCTCCAAGGTGGTGACGTTAGCTGTCGCGTGGGCCAGGCGATTTCCGGCGAGCACTTTCCGACCGTGAACGTCACATCAAAGGTCAGTTTACTTAGCCTTAGCTTTTTTCTAGAGATGTCAAAAGTGAACTCGGGGAGTGGGGCCTCGTCTTCGGGGGATGATGGCGCCGAGGAGAGGAGAAGGGCAGAGGTGCGAAGGAAGGGAAAGCAAATCGCCGAGCCGTCGTCTGCCGAGGCGAGGCGGGAGAAGAAGAAGAGGAGGATGGCGACCCAATCTCCCGTGGTTGAGGTGATTGTGGAGAACCCGAAGCAAGCCCCTGAGATGGGACGATACCCCTCTGTCCTGTTCGGGCATTCGGGGGTCAGGCAGTACGAGGGCGATCTTTTGGAGAAGGCGATCTACGGAAAGTCGAAGGTCGTCGAAGAACCTAACCCGGCTCTTCCCACTGAAGCCGACGAGCTCATCTCGGTGTTATCCGAGAGGGATCTCCTTCGGATCAGAAAGGGATTCGCCATCCCTCCGGAGTACAAACTGGTGATCCCCGGCGCTGGAATGCGAGCGAATTCCAAGCTGCCATTGTCGGATATGTGTATGTTCGACTTCGACTCCTTAAATGCCGGACTACGTTTTCCGCTGCATCCTTTCATCCTCCAGGTCCTCGGCTGGTTCTGCCTCGCGCCGACCCAATTCATGCCGAACACATGGCGTCACGTGAACGCTTTCTTGCTTCAGTGCTACAAAGCTGAAGTAGAGCCGGACCTAACAGTCTTTCGAGGCCTGTATCGGATAAACCGGATGCACAGGACGGAGCATCGGTACTACTTGGGGCCGAGGAAGGGGGTTAGGATCATAGAAAACCCGGACTCAATTAAGGGTTGGAAGGAGAAGTATTTTATATTGAGGGGTGAGGTGATACGGCACATTCCGACCCGGTGGAAAGTGGAGGTGCCGAAATTTGCGAGAGCCGACCCTGTACTGTCTGAGGCCGAGGAGGAAGTGGCGAGGAAGATTATGGCCCTTCCTTTGCTGAGTTGGAGGGAGTTGACCGAGGAGGTGCTGTTCGGGTTCGGCCTTAGCCCCATCGACCCGAGTATGCTCCTGACATCTCCTTTATTTTCGTCTTTCTTTAAAGTTTTTAGTTCGTCTTGCTGACTCGCTTTTTGTTGTCCGATGCAGAAGCGATGAAGATTGATTTCAACGCTATGATGGCCGATAGGTCCAAGTTGGCCGGGGGCAGAAAGAGGAAGAGGGCGACCGAGGCTGCCTCGTCGACTCCGCAGCCCACGGTCGCCTCTACCAACACCCCGCCTCCTCCGGCTACTGAGGTGCCTTCGGAGGTGGTTGTTGCCGAGGAGACCTCGGTCCCTGTGGCCCCGACCGTGATTGAGGGGGCCTTCGACATTAACGCGGCGCTGGCGCTCGAGGCTCCGCCGTTGACCAAGGCGGCCGAGGAAATCCTGACCGAGCAGCACAAGCAGTTGTTTGTGCCGAACTGGCGGGTGAAGAATCATGACGGATTCCTCGACAACTCGCAGATGTCAGTGCAGGTCGTCAAGCACTTCGCGACCCCGAAGGACAGAGCCGCGCTGAAGGCGGGGACGGTCGGCGATGACACCTACGAAGTCGCTCGGTCGCTTGTGTCGTTAAGTGTCCTCTTGCAAATTTCTTCAAGTTTGCTGCTCGGCTTGCACATTGCTCTGATCGTTGTCTTTGTAGGCAACCTGCCACTTCGGACACCTCCTCGAGATGTTTGCCGCGCAGGAGAAGGAGCTGAAGGCCGCCAGTGACAAAGACAGGACGGCGAAGGTCAAGGCGGTCAAGGAACTCGAGGCCGAGCAGAGGCGAGCCGAGGCGTTGGAAGTCCGGATCGCCGATCTTGAAGCCGACCTGGAAAGGGTCAAGTGGAGACTTGACGCGGAGTCGGCCAAGGCCACGAAGGCCGCCGAGGAGTTGGCTGCGTCGGCGAAGTCTCTGGCCGAACTGAAGGCGGAGAAGGAGGCGCTGGCCGTGAAGATTAGGGCCGAGGTAGAGGCCGAGGCCGAGGCTGAGGCGAAGAAACACATGGCCGAGAACATGGAGAGGTCCTATCAGAGGGCACTCGACCATGTTCAGGATCGTGTCCCCGGCTTCGAGCGGGTCGGCTACAGACTGTGGCCCGGATCGCCCTCAGGCGGTGAGGAGGAGGGAGGTGAAGGCGACGAGGTCGAAGGTGGTGACGAGGAGGAGGAGGCCGACCCACCGGTGGCGAATGCCCGGGTCGAGGAGAGGATCGATGGGCCATCTGGCGACGCGCCCGTGGTCGAAGCTGCGACGCAGGTGGACCCCTGATCCCCTCGCAAATTTTTGTAATTTTTGTTTTTTCTTTCAAACTGTGTAATGCCTTTTGCGGACTGGCCACCGCTTTTGATGATGAATGAAAAGTTTGATTTTGGACTTCTGTCTAAGTGTTTGGTTCGGCCATAAAGTACTCCAATGTTCCTTTCTTATTTCAGATCGCCGAGCAGAATCTTATCACCTCGGCGGATCGGCGCCGAGCAGAGTTATTTAAGCAGTCCCGAGAGGATCGTCTCGAGGGCGAGGTTCATCTGACGAGGAGAATACTTCACAACTTAGAGATTAAGTATAGTGAGGTATTGGTCGAACTGCACTATCTGCGGATAGTCGAGGCCGAACTATCTGCGAAGGAGGAGGAATTGGTGCGAGTTTCGGCCGAACGAGATGACTTTGCGAAGAAGGTAGAACAGCTGCAAAGGGTGACGGTCGATAAGAGCATCGAGGTGACTCATTTGCGCCGCGTTATATCTGACAGTGCCGAGTATCCTGGTTCGGCGAAACTTCCTCGGTTCAAAGTGATTGTAAAGGATGATACGTTGAAGGACCGGATCGTCGAACTGGAGGAAGAGGTTGCTCGGCTCAAACCTCAGCCGGTGAGGGCTAACATCCAGAGCACCTCTTGCACTCGCGAAGAGATTGAGCGAGGGATTACGTTCTATCAAGCCGCGAGCCGAACTCCTATCATTGGCAGGTCAGCGGCCGACGCCCAAAGCGACGTAGCGGTGTCCTCAAGTGGTGCTTCGGTTGGAGTGACTGTTAGGGTCAGCGGCGAGGAGGCGTCTCGATTCGTTGGTCTGGAGACGAGCACAGAGGTCAAGAAGCGCCGACCCAAGGTATCGCTGAACCGGAGCGTACCTCTTCCTCGGAGGCAGTAGACGGGTCGTGCCTTATCCTCGGATGTCTTTCGAACCGTCCTTTGAAGTGTTTTTCGAACTGTTTCTCTAACCCTTTTGTTGTAATCTCTTTGTAATTTTACCCGTTATATTAATAAAATTTACCATTGTGCTGCCTGTCGTAGTGTTGCAACTGTGCTAGCTAGGGTAGGCTCGAAATGAACTGAGGTTTGCTTCGTCGAGCATCTTGGCCTCGAAAGCCACACTCTAGTCGAGGTGTAGCTGTTTCGTGCGTCGTGCTGAAAAGATGGGACCAGTTCCCCAACAGCATTAAATGGCGCTCCGGAATGCGCGGGGGCATTCCACCTTCCCAACGGCGTTGAGAATGGTGCCCTCCAATTAATACGCGGCGCTTTAGCTCCCTAGGCGCGACTGTTGGACTTTCGTTGAAAAATTTTGATCGTGAGAGGTTCGGAGGGGTGGTCACCCTACTGCCTTGTTCTTCTCCCATTCCTGACAGCAACGATGTGTGTGTCAGGGGCGGGGGAGGACAAGGCAGAAGAGTTGGCGACCGTAGCCCGGACCCGAGGGATAGGCTCTTCGGGAGGATGGGTGGTCGCTCTTCCACCATGATCTTCTCCTGACTCTGACGGCTCCGACGTGGGTGTCAGGGTCAGGGGAGATCATGGTGGATGAGGTGATGATCAAATTCCGGAACCGAGGGGAATGTCCCCTAAACCTTAACTCAAACTTCTTTCGAGGCCCGTCTGGGTACTTGCTCGGCACGGATCGGCTGCGCTTACGTAGCTCGGTAGTCGGAGTGACTTTTGCCGAAGGTTGGTTCTGGTTATGTCACTCGGCATCTGGGGCCGAGCGAAGTGGGGTGATCAAATTCGTTGGATGGTAGCACGAATCTTGACGCGGGTCCAGTTTCCAAGGAAACATTATCTTGTCGTTTTGTGGACACGTCTCTGAATCAGATCCGCTCATCACACTCTAGCACACATTTTGAGACGATCTGACTGCGGTTTCGCCTCGGAAGGTTTTATTGCCATATACGAGGGTCGGTACCTCGTCCGCTCGGCTCGAATGCCATTGTGTAGTTACCGAGCTATGGTTGGGGTTTTTGCTTCTTTCGTGCAGGTACGTCGCAGTGGTTCGGTGAAGGTGCAAATGCTCCGAGGCTTGGCCACGTGGCTTGATCCTGATGGTTGATCATTATCAGGGTGCGGATCTCGAGAAGGGAGGCGCAAGCCCCAAGAAAATGTTATCTTGTCGTTTTGTGGACACGTGGCGTAGTCAGGCCCGTTCATCACGCCCTTGCACGTATTTTGAGACAATCTGACGGTGGTTTCGCCTCGGAAGGTTTTTTCGCCATATACGAGGGTCGGTACCTCGTCCGCTCGGCTCGGTGGTCGTGGGGGCAGATCGGAATGGCCATCTACGTTCGGCCCGCTTTAGGATGAGCCGGGGGAGTGTTCGACTCCGAACCGTCGTTAGATTAGTTCAGGGTTGTGGGAGCAGTTCCGAATTTGCGAATTTGCGAAGTAGAATCGAGCCAAGTGTTGGACTCTGAACCATTCAACGGCTGTGGGAGCAATTCCGAACGGCGATCTACTTTTGGCTCGCCTATGGACGAGCCGGGGAAGTAGAGTCGAGCCGAGTGTTGGACTCCGAACCATCGTTATATTAGTCCAAGGGTTGTGGGAGCAGTTGCGAATGTCGAACTACTTCTAGCTCGCTTAGGAGCGAACTTGCGAAGTAGAATCGAGCCAAGTGTTGGACTCCGAACCATTCAACGGCTGTGGGAGCAATTCCGAATGGCGATCTACTTTTGGCTCGCCTATGGACGAGCCGGGGAAGTGGAGTCGAGCCGAGTGTTGGACTCCGAACCATAGTTATATTAGTCCAAGGGTTGTGGGAGCAGTTGCGAATGGCGAACTACTTCTAGCTCGCTTAGGAGCGAACTTACGAAGTAGAATCGAGCCAAGTGTTGGACTCCGAACCATTCAACGGCTGTGGGAGCAATTCCGAACGGCGATCTACTTTTGGCTCGCCTATGGATGAACTGGGGAAGTAGAGTCGAGCCGAGTGTTGGACTCCGAACCATCATTATATTAGTCCAAGGGTTGTGGGAGCAGTTGCGAATGGCAAACTACTTCTAGCTCGCTTAGGAGCGAACTTGCGACGTAGAATCGAGCCAAGTGTTGGACTCCAAACCATTCAACGGCTGTGGGAGCAATTCCGAACGGCGATCTACTTTTGGCTCGCCTATGGGCGAGCCGGGGAAGTAGAGTCGAGCCGAGTGTTGGACTCCGAACCATCGTTATATTAGTTCAAGAGTTGTGGGAGCAGTTGCGAATGGCGAACTACTTCTAGCTCGCTTGGGAGCGAACTTGCGAAGTAGAATCGAGCCAAGTGTTGGACTCCGAACCATCGTTAGATTGAAGAGTTAAAAGCAGAGAGATGTAACAGTATCAAAAATATGAAAAACTTTATTTATTAATATCCCATGATCGGCTGCTTCTAAAGTTGCTAGCCGTTATTACAAGGAAAAATAAAAGAAAATTACTAAAACTGGAAAGGAACGGTTCCGCATCTAGAGTTACTTAGAGAGGCGTTGTGGCTCTCTCTTGGTATTTTAGGAGAAGGTCGACATTCCAAGTCCTGGGAATCTCCCTGCCTTCGAGATCTTCTAGTCTGTACGTGCCGGGGCGGACTTCTTTAGAAATCTTGTAAAGTCCCTCCCAGTTCGGGGACAATTTGCCTTTCTGACTAAGGAACGAGATGGCCAACTTTCGGAGGACCAGGTCCCCTTCTTTGAGGTCCGTTGGGCGGACTCTTTTGTTGTACGCTAGCTCGATCCTTCTTCGGTAAGTCTGCTGGCGTATGGCAGCTCTCTCTCGGACTTCGTCTATCAGATCTAGACTTGTTCTGAGCTCCTTAGCGTTCTGTTCTTCTTCGTAAGCTATTAGTCGAGGAGAGGGTAATCCGACTTCTAGGGGGATGATGGCCTCGGACCCATAGGTTAGATTGAATGGGCTCTCGCCTGTTGGGATCCGCTTTGTGGTGCAGTAATTCCAGAGCACGTTGGGCAGCTGATCGACCCACAAGCCTTTGGAGCACTTGTCTAACCTCTTCTTTATGCCTGAGAGGATCTGTCGGTTGGCATTCTCGGCCTGGCCATTCAACTGAGGATGGGAGACGGAGGAGAACCGGTGTTGTATGGCGAGGTCTTCACATAAGGCTCGGAAGGCAGCCCCAGTGAACTGCGTTCCGTTATCTGTAATCAGGACCCTGGGGACGCCGAATCGGCAGATCACGCTTTTCCAGAAGAATTGAACGACCTTGTTTTCGGTGATCGTGGCCAGGGGCTCGGCTTCTATCCATTTCGAGAAGTAATCGACCGCCACGACTAGGAACTTAAGCTGTCCGGGGGCTGTCGGAAACGGTCCTAGTAAATCCATCCCCCACATTGCAAAGGGGATCGGACTTGATAGGGAGGTGAGTGGTGCTTGTGGAAGGCGTCGGATGTCGGAGTGCTTCTGACAGGAGCTGCATTGCCAGACGTGTCGTTCGGCGTCCCGTAGGAGAGTGGGCCAAAAATACCCGTAATTCAACACTTTGCGGGCCAGGGCTCTCGAGCCAGAATGGGCCCCGCCGATGCCCTCATGAAGTTCTTCAAGGGCGTAGTCGGCTTGCCCGGGGGAGAGGCACCTCAGGTAGGGCCGACCATCCACCTGGGTGAAGGAGCGTTTATATAGGATGCCTCCGATTAGTGTGTAACGCTCGGCTCGGGCTTACTCTTCGCGCTTCCTTGGGATCCTCGGGAAGGAGTCCGTCCCTTAAGAATTCAACGAGGGGTTTCATCCAATTGTCTTCGAGGAGGACATGCAATGTTTCCATGGAGTCCAGTGTTTCGTCCTCTATGCTCGGCTTCAGGAGGACTTCTATCAATACGGTCTGCTCGAGACCTTGAAGGGAAAAGGATGCTAATTTGGATAGGGCGTCGGCCTGAGCGTTTTCTTCTCGGGGGATCCTTTGGATAAGGGCCTCTTCAAACAGCGCCATGAGGCTTTTGACTTTGGCCAAGTACTTAACCATCCTGCCATCGCGAGCTTCATACTCGCCAAGGACCTGATTGACGACCAACTGAGAGTCGCTGAAGATCCGTAGGCGTTGTGCCCCAGCATTTTGGGCCATTCCAAGACCGGCTATTAACGCTTCGTATTCAGCTTCGTTGTTCGAGGTTTTGAAGTTTATGCGGAGGGAATATTGGAGGACGAAGTCATCTGGGCCTGCCAGGATGACCCTTGCCCCGCTTCCCTTATTGCAGGAGGACCCGTCGACATAAACCGACCAGACGGGTGGTCCCTTTACTGTTTGGCTGGATTCGGGGATAGTACTCTCAACTATGAATTCGGCTAGCGCCTGGGCCTTAATCGCTGTCCGAGGCTGATAAGTTATGTCGTGCTGGCTCAGCTCGATCGACCACTTCATAAGACGACCCGAAGTTTCCAGCTTGTGGAGAATCTGCTTCAATGGCTGGTCGGTAAGAACGACCACCGAATGGGACTGGAAGTACGGGCGAAGCTTTCTCGCAGCCATCACCAGGGCATAGGCCATTTTCTCTATCCTCGAATATCGGAGCTCTGCGTCTCGAAGTACTTTGCTGACATAATAGATGGGCTTCTGAGCCCTGTCTTCCTCTCTGACTAAAACCGCACTAAGGGTCTGCTCGGAGGCTGCCAGGTAGAGGTAGAGCGGTTCGCCAGGTATTGTTTTGCTGAGCAGAGGTGGATTGACGAGGTAAGCTTTGAGCTGGTCAAAGGAGTCTTGCTACGACAGTCCCCACTCAAATCCTTTAGCCCCCCTGAAGGCTTTGAAGAACGGGAGGCACTTTTCCCCGGACTTCGACAGAAAGCGACCTATGGCGGCCAGGCGACCCGTCAACCTTTGGACTTCTTTTACATTTCTGGGTGGGGCCATGTCTAATATGGCCTTGATCTTCTCAGGGTTCGCTTCGATTCCTCGTTGGCTGACCATGAAGCCGAGGAACTTTCCCGACGAGACGCCGAACGCACACTTGTTCGGATTGAGTCTCATATTGTGCCTTCTCAAAACGTCAAACGCCTCTTAGAGGTTGGTCACATGATCGATGCCTCGGACGCTTTTTACGAGCATGTCGTCAACATACACCTCCATATTGCGGCCGATCTGAGCCTGAAAAACCTTGTTGACGAGGCGTTGGTATGTAGCACCTGCATTCTTTAGACCGAACGGCATGACTTTGTAGCAATAGAGGCCTTGGTCGGTTACAAAAGAGGTCTTCGAAATATCCGGAGGGAACATTCTTATCTGATTGTAACCCAAGAAGGCATCCATGAAGCTGAGGAGCTCGTGTCCCGAGGTTGCATCAATCAGAGTGTCTATACTCGGAAGAGAGAAGGGATCCTTGGGGCAAGCCTTGTTGAGGTTGGTGAAATCAATACAAATCCTCCAAGTCCCATTGGACTTTTTTACCATTACTACGTTCGACAACCACTCAGGATAGTTCACCTCCTGTATGAACCGGGCCCTTAAGAGCTTGTCCACTTCCTCTCTAATAGCGACCTGTCGCTCGGGGGCGAACTTACGCCTCTTCTGCTGAACCGGTTTGGACCCCGGATCAACGCTGAGGCGGTGGACTAAGAGTTCTTCGGAGATACCAGGCATATCTGCGGCTGACCAGGCGAAGAGGTCTTGGTTCCCTCGGATGCATTGTACAATATCTGAGTAGAGGGCGGACGGGAGGGTCTTGCTAACAAAGAACTTGCGAGTCGGCTCCTGCTCAGAGAAGAGCACTTCCTCCAATTCGTCCACCGGCTCGGACATTGGTCGAGCAACATCTTGGGGGATTTACAGAGCTTCTAAGGAGAGGACGGGTCCAAGGGTGGTGGTCATGTAGCACTTGCGGGCTTGTTCCTGATTGCCCCTTACCTCCCCCACTCCGGCTCGAGTGGGGAACTTCATTTTGAGGTGGTAGGCAGAGGGAACGGCTTCAAGGGCGGCTAGGCCGGGCCGACCCAAAATGACATTGTAGGTAGCTGGGACATCTACGACCATGAAATCCATCGACTCCGTCCGGGTAGTAGGAGTTTTGCCAGCGGTTACGTCGAGGGTGATCACCCCTTCAATAGTCACTGGCACTCCCGTGAACCCATGGAGCGTGTAGCCTGCGGGCTTGAGTCTGTCTCGGGAGAGTTTGAGGCCTTTAAACGCGGCGAGGAAGAGGATGTTTACGGAGCTGCCGTTGTCCACTAGGATCCTCTCCACTTTGAAATTTGCCATGTGAAGGCTAATGACAAGTGCGTCACAATGTGGGGTCCGGACTCCTTCAAGGTCTTCGTCGGAGAAGGTGACAGGCACTCCAAGGCCTTTGGGGGGAGGGGTGGTCTGGACTGAGTTGACCTCTCCTATAAAGGCCTTCCGGGAGGAATTTGTGGAGCCCCCCATTGGGCCCCCATGAATGAGGTGGAGGACTCGCTCTTCCTCAAAATCGGGCGTCTCTACTCGTTCTGGACGCTTGTTAGCCCCCCGAGGCGGAAGAGGAAGTTCTGCTCGGTCCTTTCTCACGAACCTGTTCAGCTGCCCCCTCTGGATAAGAGCTTCTATCTCATTCTTCAAGGCGCGACAGTCGTTGGTGTCATGCCCATGGTCCCGGTGATAACGGCACCATTTCTCTTTATCTCTTCTTTTGGCAGGGGTGTTCATCCTCGGAGCAGGAGGTATGATACCTTCCTTTTCGACTTCCATTAGAATGGTTGAGACGTTAGTGGTGAGGGGAGTGAACTTCTCGAATCTGGGAGGAGGTCGTTTCTGGCCGGCATTATCCTTTTGGAGCTTCTTGGCTCCTTCCTCCTCTGTCCCCTTCCACTTAAATCCAGAGGAAGACCCTTCCCAGTTGGGTCGTTGCTCGGCCTCTTCGGCCCGGATGTATTTTTCACTGCGAAGGAGGAGATCGGAAAAGTTCTGCGGAGGCTTCTTGGCGAGGGAGGAGCGGAGGTTAGAATTGAGGACGTTAGATTGAAATGCTGCCGTAGCGACCGACTGGTCGAGGGATGCTATGGACCTGGCTTCTGCTGTGAACCTCTTCACATAGTCTCTCAATTTCTCCCCCTTCTTCTGGTGGAGGTGTAATAGGGAGATGCTGGTCTTCTCAGCTCTACGGCTGCTTACGAAATGGGTGACGAAAAGGGTCTCGAACTGCTCGAAGGAGAATATTGAGGAGGGGGCAAGGCGATAGTACCATTCTCGAGCTAGGTCCTTAAGAGTTGCGGGGAAGGTTTTGCAGAGGAGGGCATCGGAAGCTTGGTGGAGGAGCATCAAAGTCTTGAAGCTTTCGATGTGGTCAATCGGGTCGGTCTCCCCGGTGTAAGTTTCAAATTGGGGAGGTTTGAATCCGAACGGCACAGGTGCATCCACGATGGTTTGGGAGAAAGGAGGTCGGCTAGGACGTAGGGTCCTCCCCCTAAGCTCTTCTTCCCGGCCTATCTGACCCAGGCACCTCTCTACCTCATGAAGACGGCGATACATGGCGTCGTCCCTCCGACGAAAATCAGCCGAGCCTCTAGACCCGTCTTCGTAGGAGGGAGAGCGAGGGCTACGGCGATGGTAACTTCGGGAGCGACGAGGACTTGGGTTACGCCGGGAGTTACTAGGAGCGGGACGAGATGGGGACCGTCGTCGAGGGCTTCGAACCGGAGGAGGAGACGGGGACCGTCGGCGAGGGCTTCGGACCGGAGGAGGAGATGGAATCTTGGGTGCGTTGGTGTTAGGACGGAGGTTGAGGGCTTGTAGGACGGTCGCTTGGAACTGCTGGAACTCGGCACGTGTGATGGTTGCCTCATTGTTCCTAGGCTGTTGCCGACCTGTAGGGGAGTGTGGCCTTCTCCGGTAGTGCTCGGGGGATTCTTTCCGACCCCTCCGGTTGGGGGACCTTCTATACTCCGGGCGGAGAGGGCACCGCTCGTCCGGACGGTGTTGGCGGGAGGTTCCCTCTCGGGCCCGCTTCTCATCCAGATGGCGGCGAAGATCATCATCTTTCTGGCGGTTCAGGGCGGTATTATGGCGACCAGAGGCTCGGGGATGATGGGAGGCCATGGAGTCCGTAGATGCGTTGTGGATGGAGACGTGTTCTTGGTGAAGAGGTTGTTTCTGAGGGTTAGGACCCTTTGGAGGAGGCTGATTAGGAGGAGGAAGGTCCTGCTGGATCGGGTCTTCCGTTGCAGGGGGAAGTTGCCCTTGCTGTTGAGCGGGATTAGGAGGGACTTCTTGCTGCTGATCAGGGTTGGGTTCCCGGTTGGACCCCCTTGATCTGACCTTCCTAGGAGGCATGACTGGAGAAGATCTGTTCACCGGGAAGAGGTGAGGTTTCTATTTGTTAGTTTCCCACAGACGGCGCCAATCTGTTGCCGCTAATTTCGGTGTGGGAGCAAACAGATAGAATTTGTGGATTCTTAGAGAAACTGAATAGTAAACCTGTATACCTGTTCCGTCGTGGGCTGACCGTCGCTCCCGCCGTTACCTGCAAAACGTGCGAGACACCGGGGTTGTTCCCGGCGACGCACCCTCCGACGCTCAAGTCAGTAATCTAGGATGATTATGAAAGAGCGCAAAAAGCTGGAGAAAGATTGATTACCTTCTACTGGAGATAGATGGGGGGTATTTATAGGCGTCGCTGGGAGCAGATTAGGAATGTAATCCCCTGTGGTTAGATAAGGAATGTAATCCCTAATCCCCAGTGAAAGGATAGATATGAATCATGGCCGTTGATTAAGATTAATCAGGAACCCTAATTCTATCCCTTCCGGATCGGGTTTATTGCGGGTTGAAACCCGCGCCCGGTTGAGGGGGATCCGTTTGCGGGTTAACGGTTCTTTGGGGAAGGAGACCCGGTACCCGCTTTAGACCCGTTTGCAGGTGAAATTATCGTTTTACCCATGGGCTTCAGGATTCGTGCCCAATTTGGACGGTCTCGATTAAGCCCCCATTTTTAGCCATATCAATTATTATTATTATTATTATTATTATTATTATTATTATTATTATTATTATTATTATTATTATTATTATTATTATTATTATTATTATAATATTTATATATTTATATATTTATATATACTATTATTATAATATATATTATTATTTCATATATACTATTTTATATATACTATTATAATATTCTTTTATTATTATAATATATATATATTATTGTTATTATATATTACTATTATATATTATTATATAATTTATTATTATAATAATAAATTATTTAATATATTATTATAATATATTATTATTACATATATATTATTATAATTATTATATGTTATTATATATATGTATATAATTAAATATGTTTATTATAATAAATTATTTTATATTATTATATAATATACAATTATTATAATATACTATTATTTTATATATACTATTTTATATATACTATTATTATTATATATATTATAATTTTATTTATACTTTTTTATAAATACTATTATTATATTATATTATTATTATATATATTATTATTTTATATATACTGTTATTATATTATATTATTATTATATATATTATTATTATATATATTATTATTATATATTACTATTACATATTATTATATTTATTAATATATAATATATTACTAATATGTATTATTATATAATATAATATTATTATAATATATTGTTATATATATATATTTACAATATATTATTGTTACATATATTATTATTATTATTATTATTATTATTATTATATATTATATAATTATTTATATATATATATATATATATATATATTATTATTATTATATATATTATATAATTATTTATATATATATATATATATATATATATAGAGAGAGAGAGAGAGAGAAATCTTCAGTTGCTCACTACTTTGGTGAGCACTCCGTGAGCACTCACGAAATAGAGCACCTATGACAAATCCGAACCGCTCATATTGTTCTATATACCTTAGATAGCCTAACAATAAAAAATCAAGTAATTTGAAGTTCATTTGCCCATGATTTACATCATTACAAAATTGTATGGCTGAAAATTCTAACAGCATGATGGATGGGCAAATGAACTTCAAATTACTTGATTTTTTATTGTTAGGCTATCTAAGGTATATAGAACAATATGAGCGGTTCGAATTTGTCATAGGTGCTCTATTTCATGAGTGCTCACCAAAAGTAGTGTGCAACCGAAGGGGACTCATATAGGAGAAGGTTCGGGTGAGAACCATGTCCTGGGATGAGAACCTAAGGGCCTATCCCAGCCATTCATCTGTGTAATCTTAACGGTCAAGATTTTTTAAAATTAAACAATAAGATTAATTAATTTTTGCATTAAGATGTCAATCCCTTTAATTAAGGGATGAGGACCGCGTAATAAAAGGAATGAAAGATCACAGATTATTAGGCAACATATATTGCCTTTTTATTTTATTTAAAAGGAATGTAGATCACAGATTATTAGGCAACATATATTGCATTTTTATTTTATTTTCAGCCGAACCACAATCTTTATCAGGATGAACAACATTTGTTTGCTACGTACAATGTTGCTAAATATGAAATTTTTGTTGCTACGTACAATGCAGTTAGTTGCTATTCAAAAAACATTCAGTTGCTATATGAAAACTGACAGCATGTACAACATAAGTTTGCAAATTGATAAACAAACAATATATATATATATATATATATATATATATATATATATATATATATATATATATATATATATTCCTGCTAAAATATGCACTAGTTGTATCTACTTACAATACAGTCAGTTTCTATATAGTGAACGAATTGGTGAAGGAACGAATTGTTGATGATTCTGCAGTTGCTATTAATTTGGGATACAAAATCTTCTCGAATAGCAACTGTAATAATTATAAATAGCAACTGTAATAATTATAAATAGCAACTGAAGTAATTATACAGCAATACCTGACCACTTAAACAGCAACTGTAATAATTATAAATAGCAACTGTAATAAACAGTAACTGTAAGGAACGAAATGGTGAATGATTCTACAGTTGCTATTAATTTGGGAATAAATATTTTACGGAAATAAATTACGGGAATAAATTATTTCTCTCTCCAGTTTGACCAAATTTGCCTTAACCGTCGCACACAAAAAAAGGCAATTTATAAATATTCCTTTTATTACGCGGTCCCCATCCCTTAATTAAAGGGACTGACATCTTAATGCAAAAATTAATTAATCTTATTGTTTAATTTTAAAAAATCTTGACCGTTAAGATTACACAGATGAATGGCTGGGATAGGCCCTTAGGTTCTCACCCGAACCGACCCCTATATATATATATATACTATTATTATTAAAATATATATTATTATTGTTATACATTACTATTATATATTAATATATAATTTATTATTATTGTAATAAATTGTTTAATACTTAATTATAATAGATATTATTACATATATATTATTTTAATTATTATATGTTATTATATATATGTATATAATTAAATATGTTTATTATAATAAATTATTTCATATTATTATATAATATAAATTTGTTATAATATATTATTATTTTATATATACTATTATTATATTATAATATTATTATATACATTATTATTTTATATATACTATTTTATATATACTATTTTATATGTACTATTATTATATTATATTATTATTATATATATTATTATATTATATTATTATTATATATATTATTATTATATATTATTATTAGATATTATTATATATATTAATATATAATACATTACTATTATATATTATTATTATTATATATATATATACACATATTACTATTATATATTATTATATATATTATTATATAATTTATTATTATTATTATTATTATTATTATTATTATTATATATATATATATATATATATATATATATATACACACACACACTATTATTATAATATATATTATTTTTTCATATATACTATTTTATATATACTATTATAATAATCTATTATTATTATAATGTATATTATTATTATTATATATTACTATTATATATTATTATATATATTATTATATAATTTATTATTATTGTAATAAATTGTTTAATATATAATTATAATAGATTATTATTAATATATATTATTATAATTATTATATGTTATTATATATATGTATATAATTAAATATGTTTCTTATAATAAATTATTTCATATTATTATATAATATACAATTATTATAATATATTACTATTTTATATATATTATTTTATATATACTATTATTATATTATAATATTATTATATATATTATTATTTTATATATACTATTGTATATGTACTATTTTATATATACTATTATTATATTATATTATTATTATATATACTATTATTATATATACTATTATTGTATTATATTATTATTATATATATATTATTTTATTTTATTATTTTATATATACTATTTTATATATACTATTATTTCATATATACTATTATAATAATCTATTATTATAATATATATTATTATTATTATAATATATAATATTATTATTATTTATTACTATTATATATTATTATATATATTATTATTATTATAATAAGTTGTTTAATATATAATTTGAATATATTATTATTACATATATATTATTATAATTATTATATATTATTATATATATGTATATTATTAAATATGTTTATTATAGTAAAATATTTTATATTATTATATATCAGTATGTATGTATATGTCAGAGTATATATACTGTATACAGTATATACATACAACCAAACCTATACATACATTATACTCTTAGTTTCAAAAAACTGTTTTCATAAAAAATTATTACCAAACAACTTTTATACTCTCATTTTCAGAAAACTGTTTTCAGAAAACTCTTTTCAGAAACTGTTTTCAGAAAACTGTTTTCAAAACAACAAACCAAAGTTATCTCCAAATTCAAACTCCAGGAATGAAGCATACTAGATTCAATTTCTAATGAATAGTCGTACACTCGTTAGTAGTTTTAGTTTGCAAGTTTCATATATTTGTCTCTTAGTTACTATGGCAACCGCATGCAATCCAGTGACATGTTCTTTACGATTTTTGTGTTGGTAACTGGGGATTGATACTTGCTTTTGAATTGTTTCCTATACGTGGATGGCTGACCCAAAGTCAAAAACATTACCCTAAGAATCAAATATTTCAAAGCAACCAAACAACTGCTAGTGTTAAACCATGATTACAACAATTCTGTTTATCAGACTTTCTACTTTCTAGGAATTCAATTTCTACAAACTAAACCATGACATAAAAGAAATAAATTTAGCAAAGCTTTGAGACAATGGGAACGGGAAAAAGACTTGGAAGGAGTAGCTAAAGTAGGGTCGATATATCATGACAACACCATATACAGGATTGGGAACGGAAAAAAGATTAGATTTTGGAAGGATAAATGGTGCGTGAACAATATACTAATTAGTCTTTTTCCAGAAGCAGTGTCAGCTACCATCAACAACGGCTCCCTCGTTGCTGATGTTTGGCGTAATAAAATTATGACTATAGACGTCCATCAAAATCTAAATCAAGAAAATTTGGACCAGCTTTGGAATCTGAATTCATTTATTAGGAGGGAGGAACAGTACACGGTCAATACCGAAGATGAAAGGATTTGGAACCTAAATTCAAGTGCGATATTCACAGTTCGGTCTATGTACAAGTGGTTGAATGACGGGGGTCTGCGGAAGAATGAGACTGACATTATCTGGGCATTAGGTGTTCCTCCAAAGGTCAGAGTATTCCTATGGTTGGTAAATAACGACGCTATCCTAACCAAGGTCAATCTAAAGAGAAGAAACATGATAGTTAACAGTATTTGCGTTACGTGTGAACAGGAAGATGAAGATACGAATCACTTGCTTTTTCTCTGTCCTAGAGCTAGAAGCGTGTGAAAACTGGTGGTTTTAGGTTTTGAGAGTCCAGAGTGTCCTAGGTCGTGTTCAGATGTGTGGGGATTTTTCAAATTAAATAGAATTAAGAAAGAGAATAGAGCTTTGTGTGATAATATTGTAGCTGCAACCTTGTGAGGATTGTGGCTTGATCTTAACGAATTTTGCTTTCATAAGATTGATAAGAGACTTCCATTTTTTATGCATAAAATTTTATCGCTTTCTAACGATTGGAATGTCATCACAGGTGGAAAGAAGAGGCTGCGTATGGGAGACGAGTAGTAGTTGGCGACAGGTACTCAGGAGGAGGTTCGGGTCAGAATTATATGCATCTTTTTTCTGTCGCTAATTGCTGGTTATTACAGTACTGAATTTTGTAATATGTAGTTCGATGTATTGTGTTTCGTTAATTGATCGTTAATGAAGCGATGACTTTACTCATCTTTTATCAAAAAAAAAAGCTTTGAGACAATCTTTAATAAGAAAGCAAAAAAATAATAAAGGACCTATAGGGTCCGTTTGTTTTGCAACTCAGAATAGAGTATTCAGAATACTCTATTCTGAGTTGGCGTTTGTTTTAAGTCTTATTCCCAATCTCTATTCAGAATACTCATACCCCCTATTTTCCAAAACACCTCCTTCACTCTCTTCTCACACCTCCTTTACTCTCTATTCAGAATATTATTATTATTATTATTATTATTATTATTATTATTATTATAATATATATATTATTATTATTAATATTATTATTATTATTATTATTATTGTATATATTATTATTATTATTATTATTATTATTATTATTATTATTATTATTATTATTATTATTATTATTATTATATATTATTATTATTATTATTATTATATATATTATTATTATTATTATATATATTATTATATATATTATTATTATTATATATATTATTATATATATTATTATTATTATATATATTATTATTATTATTATATATATTATTATATATATTATTATTATTATATATTATTATTATTATTATTATTATTATTATATATTATTATTATTATTATATATTATTATTATTATATTAATATAATTATTATATATTATTATTATTATTATTATATATTATTATTATTTATATATATTATTATTATTATATATATATATTATTATTATTATATATTATTATTATTATTATTATTATTATTATATATATATTATTATTATTATTATTATTATTATTATTATATATATATTATTATTATTATTATTATTATTATTATATATATTATTATTATTATTATTATTATTATTATTATTATATATTATTATTATTATTATTATTATTATTATTATTATTATTATTATTATTATATTATTATTATTAATATTATATATATATATTATTATTATTATTATTATTATTATTATTATTATATATATATATTATTATTATTATTATTATTATTATATATATATATATATATATATATTATTATTATTATTATTATTATTATTATTATATATATATATATTATTATTATTATTATTATATATATATATATATATATATATATATATATATATATATATATATATATATATATATATATTATTATTATTATTATTATTATTATTATTATTATTATTATTCAGAAAAACATCTTTCAGATAACAGTTTTCAGCTAGAAATATAACCGAACAGCTTTTAAACTTTCTTTTTCAGAAAAACAGCTTTCAGATAACAGTTTTCAGCTAGAAATATAACCGAACATTATTATTTTAAACACTCTTTTTCAGAAAAAACAGCTTTCAGATAACAGTTTTCAGCTAGAAATATAACCGAACTGCTTTTAAACTCTCTTTTTCAGAAAAACAGCTTTCAGATAACAATTTTCAGCTAGAAATATAACCGAACAGCTTTTAAACACTCTTTTTCAGAAAAAACAGCTTTCAGATAACAGTTTTCAGCTAGAAATATAACCGAACAGCTTTTAAACTCTCTTTTTCAGAAAAACAGCTTTCAGATAACTGTTTTCAGCTAGAAATATAACCGAACAGCTTTTAAACACTCATTTTCAGAAAAACAGCTTTCAGAATACAGTTTTCAGCTAGAAATATAACCGAACAGCTTCTAAACTCTCTTTTTCAGATAAACAGCTTTCAGAATATCAATATTCAGAATATAGGCTAAACAAACAGCTTTTTGGCTCATATTCAGAATAACTCTATTCAGAATACTCAATTCAGAATACTCTATTCAAAATATCAAAACAAACGCACCCATAGTGTGTGGATCATAGGTAAAGCTAGGGCTGCAATTGAGTCGAGCCGAGACGAATACCTTCAGGCTCGAGCTCGGCTCGTTTACGAAACGAACTCATTTTTGAGCTTGAGCTTGGTTCGAGCCGAGCTTTGACCAAGCTTTGACCGTATTCGAGCCGAATAGCTCGCGAGCTTAGCCTAAAAAAAAAAACCAAACTCAAGCTCGGCTCGTTTACGAAACGAGCTCAGTTTTGAGCTCGAGCTCTACTCGAGCTCAGTTCGAACCGAGCTTTGACCGAGCTCAAGCCGAATAGCTTGTGAATAACTCGATTCGTTTGCAGCCCTAGGTAAAGCCCTGGACCACTAAATGTACGTACAGGGAATGCTGCGAAAATCTGAAAACAGTCATCAAATTCGCCCGTAGGCACGATCCAATTTAAGCCCCCACATAGTTATTATTTTTTTTTTGAGGAAAAGGTGGGATAATGCCACCCTGTTTCATTAATAAGCGATTAATAAACAACCCCGAAGTCTCGGGAGGAAAAAGTACAGTGCAGAAAATAAAACATAACCCCCAACAAAACCCTGGGGGGTGGGTTACATCATCTAGCCTAAAGGCAACCAAAACACAACAGACACAACAACAAAGTACAAGGCCTAATACAGACTATGAAGCAGTGAGGCGGGAGTCCACTCCTCAATCCAGAGTTGGCCCGAACTCAATCTCCTCGTCGTCATACTCCTCCACCTGGAAAACTCTTGCAATCCTCCCTCTAGCTCCTGAAGCAGCAGCTCCATTGTCGAGTTTAGAAGCCTTGGCTGCCGCGGCAACCTCAAGGTAGTCATCCAAGGACTCCACATGAGCCCTCTTGGGAGATCGCTGAACTCTGAACCCAACCGCTCTATGGTGCTGTACCGGGCTATAACCCGGAGCTGAGTCAGGAATAGTGGACCGGACAAGCTCCGGCGATGTCTCCCTTTGGGTGTTGGCAATGAACTCCGAATCCTCTGAATCCTCCTCCTCAGAAAGAGAGAAGTCGACATCAAGATTCAGTCGACCTTCTGGATCCTCATCACTGTCAAAAAGTAAAGGCCCAGCGTTAAGAGCGGTCGCTTTCGCCCCGGACCCCTCATTGGGCCCTATGCATGGCGAATCAGAAATAATAGCGGACTCAACTGTTGCGGACCCCTCGTTGGGCCCGCTCCCAGTCTGGTGAATAGACAAAGTGTTAGAGTCAATAGACTTGCAGCAACCAGAAGCATAAGCAGTTAAAATGGACACCTCTTCGTGCCCACTCGAACCAAGAAGTCCACCTGAAGGCCCATTAGACTGATTAGAGAAGCCCTCAACCGCAATGATATCCACATCTGCTCCGCGGTGTAACACACCACGTTTCTCGAACGAAGAAGACCTCGAAATATGCGTAACTGCACCAGTGTCTCCTGAGATAATCGTGCCTGCGCCAGCTGTCGGGTGGAGACTGGAGGGGGGAGCGGTGGGTGCAGCGCACGCCAGGTGCTTAATAGATGGGTGCTTTCCCAGTCGCACAGGCTCGCCACGTGGCGACGCATCATTGGAGGGGGGTACGGTGGGTGAGCTTCTCGAGGTGAGGGAATCTTCTGAGTGAGCTGTCGAATGGAGATTTGGAGCGGGGTAGGTGGGTGCAGCGCACGCTGAGTGCTCATGAATAGGGCTCTTTCCCAACTGCAGCAGATTGCCACGTGGCGTCGAATCATTGGGGGGTGCTTCGGTGGGTTTAAAAATAGCTGAGTTCACTTCTTCTGGCGAGAGACCCAAAGCACCTCTTCGACTCCTTTCTTCTTGTTCTTGAACAGAGAGGCCAGACTGTTTCTCCAAAACGCCAGGCTGTTTTTCTAAGACAAAACAGACTTTTTTCTCACCTTCTTTCCTCAACAATGAGACGTTAGGGCAGCTAATCTCTCTCTGGTTGAAGCTAACCACTCTTGGTGCTTTCTCCAGAGGGGTCTCTGCCACCATACTCACTGCCGTTACTAACTCTCTACCTCTCTGCTTCTCAGAAGTATCTTTCTCTTTTTCTGGCGGAAACCACCTTTGTGTCACCCACTCTTTGGTCGATAGAGGCCTCTCCCTTGTTTGTTTCCCCAAAGAGTTCGCTTCCTCCACCAACCCCCCTTCCAAAGCCTGCAAGCTACTGAAAGGCTGGGTGCTGCCAGCAATGGTCGCTGCTTTCTCTGCCGCGCCCCTCTGGGCCACTGCGGCCTCCTTCTGCGACAACTGCAGGGTCAGACCTCCATTTTTGGTAGTGCTCTTGTCTCTCCTTGCGAAGGTGCTCTCTGAAGTTACCAAATCAGGCCTGAGAGACCGGATCACCGTAGGATCTGACGTGTTGGGGACTCTACAGAGTTCTTGATCGTTGGATTCGACGGGACGAGCCTCTCTCTCAGCAAGCCTGTGCGGGACTCCAACCGAGCCACTCGCCGCAGACTCAGGTCGCCGCCCCCTGTCTCTTGGCCGCCTCAATAATCTCTCTATGGGCCCGTTCAACTTCATGGGAACCATCAATAGTGAGCTCCTGCCTCGGAGATACTACCTGTCGGTAAGATCTTCCATCTCTGAAAGCTACCGATGGCGAGGGGGGGTGGGTGTCACCAGCACCTTTGGGGCTTCAACTCGTTTATCAAGAACGAATCTGATGAGGTACGAATCGTCGAAGGAATAGACCTTGGCGAATCGTGGCATGAGAGCAATATCAACGCTTCTGATCAAAAGCCTCGCCGAAACAATCTCTGATTTCCTCACCGTCTTCTCGTCAATCGACACCACCGTCCCAAAATCAGCAACAATTTCTTGGAGGGCCTCTTTCCTCCAGAAATGCAAGGGGACGTTGTGAATCCAAATCCAAAATTGCTCGCCTTGGGGGAGTTCCGCGCCAAACGTCGGCGTCCATGCCGCGAACTGTAGATGGAAATGTCCAAACTCCACAATACCCATTTTGGTGACATCGGAGACTTTCTCCGGGGTTGGGAAAGAAACAAGAAATTGCTGGTGGCAAAGCTTTTTTGCCACCCAATCGCCGTGCGCAGACATTGGCCATCTCTCTGAAAGCGCTTGCATGACGTGGTTCTCCGAAGGCCTCCCTTTGATGACTTTGGCCACGGCGCACCATTGCCTGAGCCACCTTTCTTCATTCTTGATGATGTCCAAACTCCTGGACAGTCGGATCACTGATGGCGATTCTGGGGATCTCCCACGGTTCACAGCCCTCTCCTCATCGCTTTGGGTTTCGATGACATTAGTACAGACGTACGATAGGTGACCCCATTTCATACATTTAAGACAGCGAGGTTCCTTGGTGCAATCGCTTTTGAAGTGCCCCAGATCTCCACAGTTGAAGCACGGCGCCGGTCGTTTCTTACCCTTTCTTTGTTTCTTTTTGTGAGTCTCATGATCATGAAAACGGTTGGAGATGTAACTCTCCTTCTTGTCATTTTTGCGCCCTACTTGGATCCACTGCCCCTCCCCCTCCTCAACTCCAGTATACCTGTCATCCGACCTCTTGTCTGGCATTACCCCTCGTGTGGAATGCTCAACAAGTGTTATGGTTGCGGGTTGTCTCGGGGGTGACGAGTCGGGGAGAAGACAGGTGGTGAGGTCCGGGTTTGCGCGATGGTGAGGTTGAGGGGAGGGACGGCTGGTGGAGGTGGTATTGGAGTGAGGTGCAGTAAGGTGATCAAAATGTGCATCACCATGATGTTGAGATTTCGAGTTGGAGGTGTGGTGTTGTTTGTGAATTGGAGTGCAAGGCTTGGAGTTGGCGGGCAGAGGATAGTGATTGAGTTTGTGTGGAATGTGGTCGGAGCTTTTGTGTGGGGAGACAGCAGCGCTGTCGAAGTGTTGCTTGTTGCTATCAACATCATAGGCCAAACGCTTACAGCGTTCCATACTCTGGGGGATGCTTGGCTCCATGGTGGAGGTCCTCTTACGCCTCGACTGGTAAGTAGGGGGACCCCATCGTTGGGCCCCCCCCTCGACATACCCCCTGTGCCTACGATAGGGAACATGGCCCCTGGCAGTCCCCTCAGCGGAACGATGATGATAGGAACTCCTCCCCGAACGACGCTGATACTTCCCGTGAGGAGCACGTTGTGGGGAGTGATGTCTTCTGAGTTCACGTCTCCCTCCCTCATCGGGGTTGGAGTTAGAGGCTGGGGGGGCCAGGGCTTTAACGGAGGTGGTCTCCGCAGCAGTCAGGGATGTAATGGAGGTTGGGCAAGGAGGTTGGGGTGTCGGGGTTGACGAGTCCACCACATAGGCTGCAGCTGCAGTCTCAACCACCGGAGGGGGGGGAGGGGGAGAGGGTGGAAGTGGGTGTCGGACCCTCTCATTGGGCCCGCACCCACTTAGCTCCAGGAGAGAAAGCATGTTGGACGAGAGGGCTGAAGAGCAAGGCTGAGGCTATCAATGGAGGGGGAGAGAGGACAAGCGAACAAGAGGCTGCGCTGGAAAGAGGGAGGGATTTGGACCGAAAGTAATACAGGCAAACTGATGGTTGGGGTTTAAGGAGAGGGATGGAGGTTTTGGAGAGTAGGACGGCTGAGGAAGAGGGGAAGAGGATGGGAAGGGTTAGGCAAACTGATGGCTGAGGTTTAAGGAGAGGGATGGTGGTTTTGGAGAGTAGGACGGCTGAGGAGGAGGGGAAGAGGAAGGGAGGAGTTCCACATAGTTATTATTTTTTCGCAAAGGTAATAATTGTTTGTGTTAGAACTTCGAACACATCACATATATGAAGCACTTAACCCTAGGCATGAGTTCTACGCAAACATGAAATCTACAGTTTAGAAATCTTTACAGCGAATAAGATCTTTATACAAATTTCACAACGTAACTCCAAATTGATGGATATCGGCAGAGAAGGATGAAGAAAAGAGTTGTCAAAGCGATTCTCTTATTTCCCTTTTGTGGTTGTGCACGTGTATATGACCTAGCTTTCCGAATCCATCTAGGAGTTTTAAGTCAAGAATCAATAAGGGTGAGTATATTACATCAAAAAAAAGAAGGGTGAGTATATTATAGATTAAAATATATAATTAACCAAGTAACTACTCATGAATCCTAATCCAACCAGGCAACCCTTTACACGTTTCAGTCTGATTCTGGTTCGGAGTTTCACGTGTGACCCAACACCCAACCCATAAACTATTTTTTAACTTAAATTCAGATCTAGATACTAGAATCCAAAATGAGATTCCACTTTTCGCATATTATAAAACGCTCCTATCACACAGGCCTCCCCAATAATTTGAATTTTTTCCCCAAAATGACCCTATTTTTGAAAGTTTTTTCATAACTGTCCTATTTTTTAAAAAAATTTTCTAAACGACCCACTTGCCTTTTCGCTTTTTGAAAAAAGGAGTTTGGTTAAAAATAACTTTTTTTTTCAGAAAGCGAGTGTTAAACTTTAATTTTTGAAAAGATAGACTCGCTTTTTGAAAAAGCGAGTTATTTTTAACAAAACTCGATTTTTCAAAAAGCGCGCCAGGTTATTTTGGTAAATATTTTCGTAAGTGAGTTAGCTTGGTAAATATTTTTAGAAAGTGAGTTAGTTTGGTAAATAAGTTCAGAAAGGGGGTCAGTTTGATAATAAGTTCTTTCTATATCACATTGTCCCTTCATCTTCTTTAGACTACTATATATGAAATCGTTTATCAGGACTTTCTATATCACATTGTCACTTCATCTTCTTTGGTCATGATTTTATAAAGTTAACAACTGTTTAGCAGTAGTCGAGAATATACATAACTTGACATTATTTCAGTATACACATAATTGATGTGTTTTAAGTTGTCGAGAATGTGCCCATAGATACTCTCAATCTCCGGTATATAAATAATTGGCTTTTGACCTATCAATCATATGCGTTGAGTTTATGTGCCAAAAGTCTCACACTCGCTTTCTGAAAAATCAAGGATGGTTAAAACCTCATCTTTTTTTCATCAGCACACCTTTCAACCAAAATAGTTTACCATTAGGTCACGATCTTAGAAATCAGATCCAATGGTTAACAGATATGAACCTCGACAACAATTTTAACATTTATCCACCCAAATACTGAATTGACATATATTGATGCTCCTACCAATAAGTACAAGAAATACAAAACAACATATTATGAGCAAACCTTAGTCTGCTGATAATATTCAGAACTAAAGAACCATGTCTCATCAATTACCACGTCAGGCTTTTTTGGTCTACCATTATGTATAACAGCAGTCATGGACGAAGTTACAACCACCCTTTTAATAGAAGAATTTTTGGCGCATATGACCCTTTTATCCCTTTATCCCTAAGGTGATAAAAGGGATAATCTGGTTATATCCCTTTTATCACTACCGTATGACCATTTTATCCCTTAGGTGATTGATATGGCTAAAAATGGGGTTAAATCGGAACCGTCCAGATTGGGCGCGAATCTTGATGCTCGGGGGTAAAATGGTAATTTCACATACAAGTGGATCCAAGGCGGGTACTGAATCTCCTTCTCACAGGTCCAATAACCCGCGAACGGATCCACACCTATTGGGTACGGATCCCGACCCGAGGCGAACCCAAACCAACAAGGGACAAATCGGGATCCCTGATTTGGCCAAATCAACAACCCTGATTTGCTCCCACCGGGAATCAAGGAAAGATTTCCTAAACAGACTGAGGATTTTGCTCCCGACTGTTACGCAGGAAATCAGACCCTTAAACGGCTCCCCTGGCGACTATAAATACCACCCCTCTGCCACCATGACCAGGTTAATCACTTCTTCACCACTTTTAAGCTCTTTCTTAATCCCTTCTGATTACTGACAAGAGCGTCGGAGGGTGCGTCGCCGGAATCAACCCCGGTGTCTCGCACTTCCTTGCAGGTTGCGCCAGGAACAAGAAGGCTTGAGTCAACTGTTCAGGTTGTTCTCGGACTCACAAATTCTATCTGTTTACCCCCACACCGAAATCAGCGGTAACAGATTGGCGCCGTCTGTGGGAAACACCACACGAACAGCCTCAGCCCCTTCTCTGTCGTCCTCTCCAATCATGCCTCCAAAGAAGGTCAGATCCCGAGGGTCAAACCGTGGAGCTAATCCCGCCGACCCTACAGAGGAAGCCCCCTTCAATCCTATTCCTCAGCCCGACCTTCCTCCTCCGGCCCAGCAGGGCCAACCTCCTCTTCCCAAGCAGCAACCCAACAATGGCCCTTCCGGCCATAACGGTCGGAAGCAGAAGCAGCCCCTCAACCAGGACCATGTCTCGGTCCATAACGGGTCCTCGGACTCGATGGCTTCTCATCATCCCGACCTCCGCAATACGCTCCTGAACCGCCAGAAGGATGACGACCTCCGCACCCACCTTGACGAGAGGCGGGCCCGAGAGGGAGCCTCCCGCCAGCGTCAGGGTGAACGGTCCCCACGTCGCCGAGACGGTAGGAGGTCCCCGGACCGCAGGGGCCGGGCAATGTCTCCCGAACGCAGGAGGAGGAGGCCGCATTCCCCCGCGGATCGGCATCCTCGGAGGAACAATGACGCACCGATCACTCGTGCCGAGTTCCTGCAATTTCAGGACACTGTGCTACAGGCCCTCAACCTTCGGCAGAACGTCCAAAATGCTCAGAGGGCTCCGACGCCCCCGAGGGACCCCAGTCCTCGCCACCGAACCCGAAGTCCTTCCCCGGCTCCCAGCCGCCCGCGACAGCAATACAGTCCTCGCCGATCCCAGGACTACCGGCGCCGCAGTCCGCGATCCCCCTCCTATGAAGAGGAGTCCGGGGGGTCATACGATCACCAGCGGAGGGACGACGCCCTCATCCGCCGTCTCCATGAGGTGGAAAGGCGTATCGGCCGCATGGACAGGGAGGAGGAGTCCCGAGCAGGAACCGTCCGTCCCAGCAGACCCCCTTTCTCGCGATCGATCATGGATGCCCACATACCGAGGGGTTTCAAACCTCCGCAGTTTGAAACGTACTCAGGGGAATCCGACCCGGTCGATCACGTCGAAAGCTTCAAGACCCTGATGCTGATCCATCAAGCTTCCGACGCCGTGCTCTGCAGGACCTTCCCTGCCACCCTCAGGGGGTCGGCTCGGGAATGGTATTCCAGACTCGCCCCCTCCTCCATCTTCTCGTTCGAGCAGTTTGAAACACTGTTCATAACTCACTTCGTGAGTAGCCGGCGAGCCGAGAAGACAAGTCTCTCCCTGCTGAATCTGCGGCAGGAAAGGGAAGAGAAGCTGCGGGACTATGTGAAGAGATTCACCGCAGAGGTCCGGTCTATCGCCTCCTTAGACCAGTCAGTGACGACCGTGGCGTTCCAGTCGAACGTTCTCAACGCCAACCTCCGATCGTCCCTAGCTAAGAAGCCCCCGCATGACTTCGCCGACCTCCTCCTGAGGTGCGAGAAGTACATCCGAGCAGAGGAGGCTGAAGCCCTTCCGAGCTTCGGGGGGCCCTCCTCAGGGTCGAAGAGGAAGGCGACGAGGGAAGAGGGGTCCAAGAAAGCTCAGAAGGACCATGGCGGTCAGCGTCGCCCGACCCCCAGGTTCGAGAAGTTCACTCCCCTCACCACTAACGTCTCTACCATCCTAATGGAAGTGGAGAAGGAGGGGGTCATCCCTCCAGCTCCGAGGATGCACACCCCGGCAAAGAGGAGGAACAAAGATAAATGGTGTCGTTACCATCGGGACCACGGCCACGACACGAACGACTGCCGGGCTTTGAGAGATGAGATCGAAGCCCTCATCCGGAGGGGGCAGTTGGCCAAATTCGTGAAGGCTAACGATCGGGCGGATCGCAATTCTCCTCCGCCTCGGGGGGCTAACAAGCGCTCCGAACGACGCGAAGAGATGCCCGAGTTCGAGGAGGAACGGATTCTGCACCTGATCCACGGAGGCCCCATGGGGGGCTCCCTCCCGAAAGGCCTTCGTCCGAGAGGTCAACTCGGTTCACAGTGCCCCTCCCCCCAAAGGTCTCGGCGTCCCTGTGTCTTTCTCCGATGCTGACCTCGAAGGGGTCCGAACCCCACATTGTGATGCCCTCGTCATCGACCTCCGCATGGCCAACTTCAAGGTGCAGAGGATTCTAGTAGACAATGGGAGTTCGGTCAATATTCTCTTCCTCTCGGCCTTCCGAGGCCTGCAGCTGTCCCGGGACCGTCTCAAGCCGGCCGGATACACACTCCACGGGTTCACGGGGGTCCCCGTAACTGTCGAGGGAGTGATAACCCTAGACGTAACCGCGGGGAGCGCCCCTACTACCCGGACCGAGTCGATGGACTTCATGGTCGTCGACGTCCCGTCGGCGTATAATGTCATTCTAGGCCGACCCGGCCTAGCCGCCCTGGAAGCTGTCCCCTCGGCGTACCATTTGAAAATGAAGTTCCCCACTCGGTCGGGAGTAGGGGAAGTCAGGGGAAGCCAAGAAACAGCCCGGAAGTGCTACATGACTTCCACCGGGGGACCAGTGCTCTCGCTCGAGACACTAGAAATCCCCGAGCCGAAAGCTCGGCCAACGTCCGAGCCGGCGGACGAGTTAGAAGAAGTGCTCTTCTCGGACGAGGACCCGAGCCGGAAGTTCCTCATCAGCAAGTCCTTACCGACCGCACTGTGCTCGGACCTGATTCAATGCATCCGGAATAACCGTGACTTGTTCGCTTGGTCGGCCGCGGACATGCCCGGCATTTCCGAGGAGCTGCTCGTCCATCGCCTGAGTGTCGAACCGGGGTGCAAACCAGTTCAGCAGAAGAGGCGAAAGTTCGCTCCCGAGCGACAGCAGGCCATCAAGGAGGAGGTGGATAAACTGCTGAAGGCCAAGTTTATACAGGAGGTAAATTACCCCGAGTGGCTGTCGAATGTTGTAATGGTCAAGAAGTCCAATGGCTCGTGGAGGATATGCACTGACTTCACCGACCTGAACAAGGCGTGTCCGAAGGATCCATTCCCTCTCCCGAACATCGACACCCTTATTGACGCCACCTCGGGCCATGAGCTCCTCAGCTTCATGGACGCCTTCTCGGGGTACAACCAAATCCGAATGTTCCCTCCGGACATTCCGAAGACCTCCTTCGTCACCGACCAAGGCCTCTACTGCTACCGGGTCATGCCGTTCGGTTTGAAGAACGCGGGCGCCACCTACCAGTGCCTCGTCAACAAGATCTTCCAAAGCCAGATCGGCCGAAACATGGAGGTGTACGTTGACGACATGCTCGTCAAGAGCATCCGGGGCACAGACCATGTAACCGACCTCCAGGAGGCCTTCGACGTGTTGAGAAGGCACAACATGCGGCTGAACCCGAACAAGTGCGCGTTCGGGGTCTCTTCGGGAAAGTTCCTCGGCTTCATGGTAAGCCAACGAGGAATCGAAGCTAATCCCGAGAAGATTAAGGCCATACTAGACATGGCCCCGCCTCGGAACATCAAGGAGGTGCAGAAGCTCACTGGTCGGCTCGCTGCTATCGGTCGGTTCCTCTCGAAGTCGGGGGAAAAGTGCCTCCCCTTCTTCAAAGCACTCAGGGGGGCTAAGGGTTTTGAATGGGGCCAACCACAACAGGAATCGTTCGACCAGTTGAAGGCATACTTGGTGAACCCCCCTTTGCTCAGCAAACCGGTCCCGGGCGAGACCCTCTTCGTCTACTTGGCAGCCTCCGAGCAGACCTTGAGCGCTGTCTTGGTGAGAGAGGAGGATCGAACCCAAAGGCCTATCTACTACGTGAGCAAGGTGCTTCGGGACGCCGAGCTCCGCTATCCGAGGATAGAGAAGATGGCATACACCCTAGTCACGGCGGCGAGGAAGCTTCGGCCATACTTTCAGTCCCACTCGATCGTCGTCCTCACCGACCAACCCCTAAAGCAGATCCTCTACAAGCCTGAGACCTCGGGCCGGCTGATGAAGTGGTCCATAGAGCTGAGCCAGCATGACATCTCTTACCTGCCTCGAACAGCAATTAAGGCGCAGGCACTCGCCGACTTCATCGTAGAGTCCACTATCCCTGAGGTCGGCCACGTCCCGAAGGGACCCCCCATTTGGACAGTCTTCGTGGACGGATCCTCTTGTAATGAAGGAAGCGGCGCTGGCATCATTCTGAACGGCCCTGACAACTTCGTCCTCCAGTACGCGATCCGTATGAACTTCAAGGCCTCGAACAACGAGGCGGAGTACGAAGCACTCATCGCTGGTCTCGGACTTGCACGGAGTGCTGGGGCGCAGCGCCTCCGAATCCACAGCGATTCCCAGCTCGTCGTGAACCAAGTCTTGGGCGAGTACGAGGCTCGAGATGAGCGGACGGCGAAGTACCTTGCTAGGGTTCGGGACCTCATGGGCCGGTTCGAGGAAGCGCTCATCCAGCGGGTCCCTCGTGAAGAGAACTCCCAGGCCGATGCCCTCTCCAAATTGGCCTCGTCCTCCCTGCAAGGTCTCGAACAGACCGTACTGATCGAAGTCCTCTCTAAGCCGAGCATCGAAGACGAGACACCTGGCTCGGCGGAATCGTTACCGGTCATGTTACAAGATAATTGGATGAAGCCTCTTGTGGAGTTCTTGAGGGACGGGCTCTTACCCGAAGACCCCAAGGAGGCTCGCCGAGTCAGAACCCGGGCCGAGCGGTATGTCTTGATCGAGGGCATCCTATACAAACGCTCTTTCTCTCAAATAGACGGCCGACCGTACCTAAGGTGCCTCTCTCCGGACCAGGCCGAATACGCCCTACAAGAGCTCCACGAAGGCATTGGAGGGGCACACTCAGGATCCAGGTCCTTAGCCCGAAAAGCTTTAAATTATGGATACTTCTGGCAGACCCTCCTTCAAGACGCCGAGCGACACGTTCGGCAATGCAGCTCTTGTCAGAGACACTCCAGTATCCGACGCCTCCCTCAGGCCAACCTCGCCTCCCTATCAAGTCCTATCCCCTTCGCAATGTGGGGGATGGATTTACTAGGGCCTTTCCCTCCGGCTCCGGGTCAGTTCAAGTTCTTGGTCGTGGCCATCGACTACTTCTCGAAGTGGGTCGAGGCCGAGCCCCTCGCCACTATAACCGAGAACAAGGTGGTACAGTTCTTCTGGAAGAGCATCATTTGTAGGTTCGGCGTCCCCCGCGTCCTCGTGACGGACAACGGGATTCAGTTCACTGGCGCAGCATTCCGAGCTCTATGCGACGACCTGGCCATCCAGCAGCGCTTCTCGTCCGTCTCCCACCCTCAGTCGAACGGACAGGCCGAAAATGCTAATCGGCAGATCCTCGCAGGCATCAAGAAAAGGCTAGACAAAAGTTCCAAGGGCTTATGGGTCGACCAACTCCCCAACGTCCTATGGAACTACCGCACGAGCAAGCGGACCCCCACAGGCGAGTCCCCTTTTAACCTCACCTATGGGTCCGAGGCCGTGATACCTCTCGAGGTCGGAATACCTTCCCCTCGGCTCACAGCCTATGACGAAGCACAGAATGCCAGGGACCTCAGAGCCGACTTAGACCTGATAGATGAACTGAGGAAAAGGGCGTCGATTCGGCAGCAGATTTACCGAAGAAGGGTTGAACTAGCGTACAACAAAAAGGTCCGACCCGCCAACCTTAAGCAAGGGGATTTGGTCTTGAGAAAGCTAGCCATATCCTTACCCAGTCAGAAGAGCAAGCTGGCTCCGAACTGGGAGGGGCCGTACAGGATCACAAAGGTAGTCCGGCCCGGAACATATCGCCTTGAAGACCTAGAGGGAAGAGAGCTTCCGAGGACCTGGAATGCCGACCACCTCCTAAAATACCAAGAAAGCGCTCTGGCGCCACTCTAAGTATCATAGGATATCAAGCCATTCCAGTCCTCCGACATGTAACCTATTTTCACAAATTGTACTATGTAAAACGGTTCGCCGTCGATTATTAATAAAGAAAGCTCTTGCATGTTTTTGAATTCGTATGTTTCTCTCCCCTCTTGTCACCTGCTTTTTAAATAAGTGATTTCAACCAATGGTTCGGAGTCCACGTTCGGCTCGACCTCACCTCATCGGCTCGTCCCCGGATGAACCGGAGGTAGACCGTCGTTCAGAATTGCTCCATCAACCGTTGAACTTCACCGATGGTTCGGAGTCCAACACTCGGCTCGACTTTACCTCCTCGGCTCGCCTCCGAGCGAGCCAGGGGTAGATCGCCGTTCGGAATTGCTCCCACAACTGTTGAACTACACCGATGGTTCGGAGTCCAACACTCGGCTCGACTTTACCTCCTCGGCTCGCCTCCGAGCGAGCCAGGGGTAGATCGCCGTTCGGAATTGCTCCCACAACCGTTGAACTACACCGATGGTTCGGAGTCCAACACTTGGCTCGACTTTACCTCCTCGGCTCGCCTCCGAGCGAGCCAGGGGTAGATCGCCGTTCGGAATTGCTCCCACAACCATTGGACTACAGCGATGGACCCGGAGTCCAACACTTAGCTCCTCTGATCCGTCAGTGGAGGGACACCGAAACTACGTTTGGCCACATGATCCGAGCTCTCCTACCCAATAGCCGAAGCCCGAAGCCCTACGCCTTCGGTCGGCTACCGAGCAAGTGCCTTCCCGAGCTCGCAAACGGAGAAAAGTCACTTTCTCCTCAACGTTCGCGCCTGATCTCGATCAGACGGCTCAGATCTTGCCACCTGCGCTAAACGACAAGATAACGTTTTCTTGGAAACTGAGCCGTCTCGAGATTCGTGCCTACGTTCAACGGCTCAGATCTTGCCGCCTGCGCTAAACGACAAGATAGCGCTTTCTCGGGGACAGAGCCGCCTAGGAACTCGCGCCGTACCTTGTCAGAGTCACTAAACAACAAAATACCGTACATATAGGAACCCATTCGGTTCAACGCTCTCGCCGACGGAACTAACACGCTCGGTTCAAAGACCTCAGCGCGGCTAACACAGTTATAAGCAAGACAAAAGTGCAGAGCAACGAAAGATATTTTATTAAACAGCCAGGCTGAAATACAAAGCGCATCTGTTCCATGGTTACAAAGTGCTTGCAAATAAAATACACGACGCCGACCTGCCACACTTGGCCCTCACATAGAAATATCCTCACTAGACTGTTCGTCCTCCTCGGCTGGTAACTCCCCTGCACCGTTCCGGAGCTTCGCTACCACAGTCTGCAAGTGTCGAATCTCCGAGAGCAAATCATCCCGCTCGGCTATGATCTTCGACTGGTTGTGCCGAATACACTTAACCTGAAGAGCGTTGCTGAACGCGGTTTGCGAATCCTCGTCCCCTTCTGCAGGGCTCAACTCGGCGATCCTATTCTCCAGACGTTGGATCTCCGCTTCCCGTAGGTCGAGGACGGACAAAAGGTGAGCCCGCTCACCCTCAGCTCGGCGTAACTTCAGCTCGACGCTCCTGGGACTCAGAGCCGCCGTCCCAGAAGTGGCTTCGGATTCAGAGTCATCATCCGAGCCATGGAGATCAGCATATGAATCGGCCGCCTCGAGCTGAAAAAAGGGGAGAGCAAATAACAAAATTTCAATGCACTGCCGAAGTCCAACACTTGGAAATTATTTGAAGAAACTTTCAGATTTGCATTTCATATATACATGGTGGCTTCACATACATCAAGACCGACTCTACTACAACATTTTACAACAAGTCAGAGGGGATGAAAAACGACATGATCAGGACCCCTTCGGAAGGGGAATGCTTCGGTTTAGGGAAACGCGGGGACGACGAGGCCTGCCCTCCGAGCTCGATCCTAAACCAACGAAGCGCGACCCCCCTTCGTTGCTGGCTCTAACTGCGGCGCCCGCCGAGGCCTCGCTCGACGAGACGGCCGCACTGCTCTGAGCGTCGGCTGGACTCCGCCTGGTCATAGGCGAGCGTGTCGCAAGTTCGTAAAACGTAATCCCCCTCTCGCTTTCTTCGCGAGTGCACGACGTACTGCGAACGTTAGCCCTCTCCGGCACAGGCTTGAGCGACGCGATCTCTTCCTCCAGTTCAATGATTCTTTCTCTCAGAACGTCGTCCTTCGCCGACTTCTTCGAACGAGAAGGCCTTGACGAGCCAGAGGCGTTGGCACCATCGGCCGCAAGCCAGCGGAAGTGGGTGACCTCGATTCCCCTATCTATCGTGATCCTTCTGAGCCTGTCGACTTCGGCCAATAACCTCTTGCGCTCGGCCGACGCCTTCTCCAGCTCGGAGGTCAGCTTCTCTTCCTCCGCCGAGCGTTCTTTCTCCGCTAATTCCAAGTGTTGGACCTCAGCCAAAAGGTCGTCATTCTTCTGCTCGGCGACAGTAAGCTCTCTACGGAGCCGCTTGACTTCCCCTTCGGGACAAGGAGCTTGGGGGTACTTCCGCAGTTGATACAGCTCGCGACTGTACCTCCGCACAGCTGCCCTCGTCTCCTCCAACTTGCCGAGCAGGAGAAACCTGTTCTGTCGGCTCTGCGAGAGCTCGCCCTTCGTTTTCGCCAGCTCCTTCCGAAGGTAGATGACCTCCGTGATCGGATCGAACTTCACCTGAAAAGCGGAGATAAATCCGATGGGACAATACACGGAAACATCTACAACTAGTCATACGCAAATCCGAGGCTCAACACTTGGATAAATTCTTGCCAAACAAAATATTTTCATTTCAAAATCGAGGTGAAAGTTTTACACAAGCGGTGGCCAGTCCGCAGTTAGGCTTACAAAAGAAAAAAGACTAAAAAAGACAACCGAGTCAAGGGTCGACCTTTTTGACGCTCGGGTCCGTCGACCCCCCGGCCTTGTCCTCGCCACCGCCCTCGCCTTCGCTGTCGCTCCCGCTCTCCTCCTCGGAGTCGTCCTCCTCCTCGACCTCGGCCTCGGTCGCACCTGGGCCTTCGGCACCCTCCGTCTCTCCCTCGGGGCCGAGCAGCCCCTCGGGAACCTCCTCCTCCCCCTCCACGGGGTCGTAAAAACGGTAGGAGGACGTGTCGAAGCCAGGGTTCTCGGCGGCAACGTGGAGCAGGGCTCGACCGTAGGCTTCCTCCATGTTCTGGAGCATGTGCTGCGCGGCCTCCTCCTGCACGGCCTTCCTCACCTTCTTCACCTTCTTCTGGTGCTTGGCCATGATCCTCTCGGCCCTCTTCCGGGCCTTCTCCGCTTCCGACCGAGCGTTGGCCAGCTCCTCCCTCAGCTCGGCTGCCCCCTTCTCCGACGCCTCAAGCTTGGCCGCCGTGTCTTTCGACAGCTGAATGGCGTCGGCCAGCTGCTTCTCCAACCCCGCCACTTCGGCGGCCCTCTTCGTCGAGAGGAGCTGCTCGGCGTCAAGCCGCTGCGTGGCCTTGACGCGCTCCGCCCTCTCCCGCTCCTTCTCCTGCTCCTTGTTCGCAAACTCCTCGACCAGGAAATTGAAGTGGCAGAGGGTCTGAAAAAGAACAGCGGATTAAAATCCGAGCCCAAAGACTTGGAAAAAATTTTTTGATAAGGGAGAGCTCAGCCTACTTACCGACATAGTATTCCGAGCGTTCTGCATCACGGCGTCCCCTGCTTGCCCGGCCTTCAGGGTCGCTCGGTCCTTTGGGGTCGGCAGGTGCCTCACCGCCTCCATGCAGATGTTGCCGTCGCCCAAGAAGCCGTCGACGTTCATCACCTGCCAGTCGGGCACGAAGATCTGCTTGTGACGCTCGGTCAGGATCTTCTCCGCATCGGCAGTAAGGGGTGGAACTTGGAGGGACAACACCTCCTTCACGCCGAACGTACCGCTCGACGAACCGGGAGCATCCACCTTCGGGGTCGGAGTCGGCACCTCCGAAGCAGGGGGGTCGAGAACCCTGATCTCCCCCTGCTCGAGGACCGCGACCTTCGGTTGGTCGGCAGTCTTCTCGACCGAAGGCTTCTTCGAGGCTCGGCTGTCCTGAGGCCCTGCCGAAGGCCTCTTCTTCTTCGCCTCCTGCTCCGACCGGTCCTTCGCTACCAGAGCTTTGTAATCCAGCTTCATCGTCTCTGCAGAAGCCGAATGAAAAAACTTAGAAAAATTTTCATGAACATTAAACAAAGAGTATAAATACCAGAAGCGTACTAGGGTCGATCGGACTGAGACCCCCACGGAACAGATCCTCCTCGGTAATATCTTTCCACCTTAGCGCTGGCAGGGCGAGGAGCTTCCTCTGGACCTCCGCCTCCTCATCACTCAGCGCCGCCTCCTTCTTGGTCCGCTTGGGTAGACCCTCCTTCGCCCAAACCGTCGGTATCACCCACGGTGCCGGAGCTCGGATGAGGAAGTACTTCTCCTTCCAATGTTTGATCGAGTCCGGATTCTCGATCAGCTTCACGCCCGTCCGGCGCGAAAGATAAAACCTCTGTTCGTCTCTCCTTGGCTGACAGGGTCGATAGAGACTCCGAAAGAGGAACATACTCGGTTTACCGCCGACCTCTTGGCATCGGAGGACGAAAGCCATGACGTGCCTCCATGTGTTCGGCATCAGCTGGGCAGGGCTCAAACCGTACCATGTCAGAACATCAACCACGAACGGGTGGAGGGGAAAGCGGAGTCCGGCAATAAGGGAGTCGACCGGAAAGACACACACGTCCGACGAGGACTTTGTGTTGGCTCGGAAACCCGGCCCGGGGAGGAGCAGTCCGTAGTCGGCAGGGATCCGGAAGCCCTCTCGGATCAAGTGAAGGTCACCCTCGGTGAGAGACGAGATGGTATGATCCACCTCGGACAGCTCCCTCGGCTCGTTCTCCTCCACCAACTTAGCCGTGCCTTGGGTTACTCTCTCCAAGGTGTCCTCGGCGTAGTCCCGTACGCCTCCCACGCTCGACAGAGAAATGGGCTGCCGACCGAACGCTCCCGCCGTCTTCGGCGTTTCTACGATCGTGACCACGGCCTTCCCCTCCCGGGACACCGCCGCAACCTCTTTAGGCAGCTCGACCACTTCGCACTCTCTGTTCGGACGAACGACATTCTGATCGCTCGGCTCTACTACCTCCTTCCCTTTATCCCCTCGGCCAACGGCTTGCTCCGAGGCCGGGGTCTCATCCGTGATCTTAACCATTTTTTCTAAAAGAGAAGGGAAAGAGACTGACCTTGAAGTGATAGGTACGGTCGGAAAGTTCGCCGGAGACAAGGAACGCTACCGCGACAGCTGGCAACGCCACCAGAGAGCAGAAAACTTCGAAGGCAAAGTAAAAACTGAAGAGAGAGAGAGAGTAAAAGTGAAAAATGATACTTGGTCTAAGGGGGGGTGAAGATTTATAGTAAAATGGAACGTCCTTTGGACTTCCAAACGAAGGAACGCGACTTTTGGGCCGCTCTCGAAACGTCGCGAAGGCCCAACACAACTGCCGTCCTCACCAAGTCAACTAGCTCGGCGCAATGGGAGCTGAATCCGAGCTACACGCAATCCGAGCCAGATTGCGGAGCCTCCGGTCGGCTCCGAGCAAATGCCTTCCCGAGCCTGCAAGCGGAGAAAACGCACTTTCTCCTTAATTTTCGTGCACGATCTCGATCAGACGGTCCAGATCTCGCAGAGAACGCTAAACGACAAGATGGTGTTTTCTCGAGAAATGCGCTCGTCTCGAGATGCGAGCCGTCTTCCAACGGTTCAAATTGCGCCAACACGCTCGGATCGCCTATACGTCCTCCATACCTCACCTCTGTCTGAAGAAACCAGAAAAAGTTTTGATTCAAAGTTTTAAGGTACCGCCATCGGCAAGTACCCCCCAGGACCTGGGTCTCGGTCGGTATTTTGCCGACCCACGGGCCCCGGATGAAAACAGATCAACACTCAGAGATCGGGAGGAACACACCATTCCGAGCTAGTTGGTTGTAACTGTGAAGGTTCGGCCTGATAGAGGACTCTGGCAACAGAGCCTTCACAGTTGCAAACAAACAAGCTCGGAACGCCGAAGATCATGACGAAAGAACGACCACCCCTCCGAACCTATCAAGGTCAAGACCCCATAAGACTGGCGTCCGCCAGAGGCAGACACCACCGAGGTCTAAAACTCACATTACTGCGACTGAAAATGACAAGGGGAATGGAGTACTTATAGCCTAACCTCCAAGAACCAGCCATTATGACCCTCGGAAGTTGAAACGCCACGCATTAATTGAAGGGGTTATCCTTAATGACCTGGAGAAGGTGGAACGCCGCTCAAACCCCGGAGCACCATTAATGTCCTTGGGAACAGGATCGTCTCGGGACGGGTTGCGCCACGTCGCTCGTCCTACCGAGACCCCCTGTCTCCGGTCGGATTCCGAGCAAGTGCCTTTCCGAGCTCGCAAACGGAGAAAACACACTTTCTCCTCAACTTTCGTGCATGATCTCAATCAGACGGCCCAGATCTCGCCGAGGACACTAAACGACAAGATAGTGTTTTCTTGAGAAATGTGCCCGTCTTGAGATGCGCGCCGTCATCCAATGGCTCAGACTGCGCCACGTGCTTGTCCTGCCGAAACCCCCTGTCTCCGGTCGGATTCCAAGCAAGTGCCTTTCCGAGCTCGCAAACGGAGAAAACACACCTTCTCCTCAACTTTCGCGCATGATCTCAATCAGACGGCCCAGATCTCGCCGAGGACACTAAACGACAAGATAGTGTTTTATTGAGAAATGTGCCCGTCTCGAGATGCGCGTCGTCATCCGACGGCTCAGATTGCGCCACGTCGCTCGGCCTGCCGAGACCCCCTGTCTTCGGTCGGCAGCCGAGCAAGTGCCATTCCGAGCTCGTAAACGGAAAAAAAAAGACACCGAGCTACTACGACCGTTGGATCTCTCAGAAATTCGTGCCTCTAATGATGAACGGTCCAGATTGCACCACGTACGCTAAAAGACAAGATAGCGTTTTCTTGGGAAACGCGCCGCCATCCGATGGCTCAGATTGCGCCACGTCGCTCGGAACGCCGAACCCCCTAGTCTCTGGTCGGCAGCCGAGCAAGCGCCATTCCGAGCTCGTAAACGGAGAAAAAAGGCGCCGAGCTCTGGAGACCGTCAGATCTCTCAGAAAATCACGCTCGACGATGATCAGAGGTCCAGATTGTGCCACGCCATAAATCAGTATTAAAAATCGTTTTTTATTTATTTAAATCGCTTTATTTATTTAAAAATTGCGAAAAATTGCTAAAAATTCGGGAAAAATTAACTAAAAATTCTAGAAAATAATTGAGAATCCGGGGGTATATTTTTGGGCCCCCGAACGAACAATTATTGCCCAGAATACACTGTTAAGGCCCCCCGAACGATTAGTGAACACATCGCAAAATTAAATAAATAATCCGAAAAAAATAGATGAAAGACGCCAAATACTCGATATGGCTAGGAAACAGCACACGGCATCAAAAAGTTACCTCACTACCCCCTTTCAAGATCCTAAGTCCTCCACACGGACTCCGATACAACTCCGCTAGCCACCAAAACAGTCAAACTACTCCTCAAAGGCTGATCACGCTCAGTCTTTAGGAGTGGGGGGCTCGTGATATGGCTAAAAATGGGGTTAAATCGGAACCGTCCAGATTGGGCGCGAATCTTGATGCTCGGGGGTAAAATGGTAATTTCACATACAAGTGAATCCAAGGCGGGTACTGAATCTCCTTCTCACAGGTCCAATAACCCGCGAACGGATCCACACCTATTGGGTACGGGTCCCGACCCGAGGCGAACCCAAACCAACAAGGGACAAATCGGGATCCCTGATTTGGCCAAATCAACAGCCCTGATTTGCTCCCACCGGGAATCAAGGAAAGATTTCCTAAACAGACTGAGGATTTTGCTCCCGACTGTTACGCAGGAAATCAGATCCTTAAACGGCTCCCCTGGCGACTATAAATACCACCCCTCTGCCACCATGACCAGGTTAATCACTTCTTCACCACTTTTAAGCTCTTTCTTAATCCCTTCTGATTACTGACAAGAGCGTCGAAGGGTGCGTCGCCGGAATCAACCCCGGTGTCTCGCACTTCCTTGCAGGTTGCGCCAGGAACAAGAAGGCTTGAGTCAACTGTTCAGGTTGTTCTCGGACTCACAAATTCTATCTGTTTACCCCCACACCGAAATCAGCGGTAACAGTGATAATCTGGTTATATGAAGGAAGGGGTAACTTGGCCATTTCCGCCAATGTGAAATATAAAAAAAAAAATTATGGATCTTTTAACCACCCTCGCTTTTTTCAGAAAGTGAGTGTGAGACATTTGGCGCAAGAACTCAGCGTATATGATTGATAGGTCAAAAGCCAATTATTTGTATACCGGAGATTGAGAGTATCTATGGGCTCATTCTCGACAACTTAAAACACATCAATTATGTGTATACTGAAATAATATCAAGTTATGTATATTCTCGACTACTGCTAAACAGTTACTAAATTTATAAAATCATGACCAAAGAAGATGAAGTGAAATGTGATATAGAAAGTTCTGACAAACGATTTCATATATAGTAGTCTAAAGAAACGATTTCATATATAGTAGTCTAAAGAAGTTGGGAGTGACAATGTGATATAGAAAGAACTTATTATCAAACTGACCCACTTGCTAAAATTATTTACCAAACTAACTCACATTTTAAAAATATTTACCAAGCTGACCCACTTTCGAAAATATTTACCAAAATAATCAAGCGCTCTTTTTGAAAAAGCAAGTTTAGTTAAAAATAACTCGGCTCGCTTTTTCAAAAAGCGAGTCTAACCTTTCGAAAATTAAAAATTTAACACTCGCTTTCTGAAAAAGCGAGTTATTTTTAACCAAACTTACTTTTTCAAAAAGCGAGTAGGTCGTTTAGAAAATTTTTAAAAAAAAACAGGACACTTCTGAAAAAACTTTCAAAAAGAGTGTCATTTTGGGAAAAAATTCCAATAATTTATTGGCACTCCAAGATTCCTTTTCCAATACTCTCGCTCCAAACTCCTACAAAAGGTTCAAAACAACCAAGTCATTCGAAACAAGTAGTTCTCACCGAAAGAAAGCTAAAATCCATCACGATGGTGGGTACCAACTCAGCATTGGAGATGGAGACCATAGATGACGACGATATCTCGCCAATCGAGCAAGTTCGACTCACTGTCCTCACCACCGATGATCCGTCCATACCCGTATGGACATTCCGTATGTGGTTCATAGGAGTGTTATCATGCGTTTTGATGTCGTTCCTCAACCAGTTCTTTGCATACCGTACTGAGCCGCTGGTCATCACTCAGATAACCATCCAGGTGGCTTCGCTGCCAGCTGGCCACTTCTTGGCCAGAGTTTTGCCGACGAGAAAGTTTCGGGTACTAGGATTTGGGGAACGAGAGTTTTCGCTGAATCCAGGGCCTTTCAACATGAAAGAGCATGTGCTCATTTCCATCTTTGCGAATGCAGGTTATGCATTCGGGAATGGATCAGCCTATGCAGTGGGAATTGTGAATATAATCAAGGCATTCTATAAGAGGAATATCTCCTTCATTGCGAGTTGGATTCTCATTATCACAACCCAGGTAAAAAAAATAAAATTAACACGATGCAATTTTTTGAATTGACAGAGTTAATTTTGAGCATTCTGTAATGGCAAATATACGTAGGTATTGGGGTATGGATGGGCTGGGTTGATGAGAAAGTACGTGGTGGATCCAGCGCATATGTGGTGGCCAAGCACCCTCGTTCAGGTCTCGCTTTTCCGGTGAGTTTTCTGTTTCTAACTACTCAATGTTTTCTTAATGTTTTCTTCTAAAGTTGATATTTTTTGTTCTATTCTTCGTTTGTGTGGAAAAATTCTTCACCTACCCACTAATTCCAGATTTTCCCCCGAAATATGTCAAATTTTTTTAAACTAATTTTCAAAATAGATCACTTTCGAAACTAATTCTCAAAATATCCGGTTGGAGGGTAAAAATTATGTAGTAGCGTGACGTTGCTTTATCATGCACCTCATAATTAATGGGGGGGTACGATGCCTACAACCAGTGCAGTATGCAATTTGTCCCTTGAGGATGGAAATGAATATGTCAATATTTACAATAGACAAATCATACAGGGCATAGAGAACTTCTCAAAAAATATATACAGAAGAGAATTTAGCTTTTTAAAAAAGTAGGTAAGGCATGGGGAAAATGTTTTAAAAAGCATTCCCCTGGATCTTGTTAATCTCCTCACAATGTTTTATAGTGCAGCTAGCTAGAACCCGACCTAATCATTTATACTGCGGTCCTACATATCTTTTTGCCCATTCAGACACCAACCCAATCCAACGGAGTGAGGCACAATATTCCAATATGATGGTTTATGGCAACTCCTATGATCTGCTACTAATGCCATTTTGGCCTAGTAATAATAAAGCCTGTAATAACAAGCATGAGTGACTATTGGATGTTCCAGAGGAGATCCACAGGTTTTTTAGAATTACAGACTATTTTGACGTAAATCAAAATGCAATGAACTACAAAAAAGACGCCTAAAGATAAGAATGGAAGTATTCAATTGGAGTCAATATTTGCAAAAGAAGAAAAAGAGAAATTTATATAAAAGAAGTCAATTGGAGCCTATATTGGCATGCAGCTCCCATACCCACTACAAAATGCTTTTCTTAATGGAAGTTGAAATTGATTTCTATATCGATTGTCTCATGTTCCGGCTTTCTATTTCACAACTGGATTGATGGAGGACCCATAGTTCAAGGAGTCAACTTAAGAAATTTATACAATTTGCCGAATTAAATTTGGGAGCAAAATATCATACTCCATCGTGCATTCTGCAGAACAAAACTGCACGGTATAAACTTTTAACTGGGAAAATGAAAGCTGTTAAGGTAGGGGATCATTCAATTTCTTGGCCCCAGCATAATCTCTTCCGAAAAGGAGGATATCATGTCTGGACACATCTTTAGGATATTCAATGGCATGGCCCTCCTGAAATTCTCTATAAATTATATTCCATTATAGACTTAGTTATTAGTCCTCCTGTATCACAGAATCAATCACATCATAGTATCATACCTAAGATAAATTAAAGAGAACTCTTGCTGCCTTTATACTTTAAGAGGTAGTTGTGTGTGGGATTAGCTTGGTCAAAAGGTTCCCTCTTACTTATAGGTTGTCACTACTAAACAGTCTTAACCAAAACTAATGGATTCCTATGCTTAAAAAGGACAGCAACCTAAACCTTGGCTTATCTTTCCATATCATCTGGAAAATTTGTATTGTGTGGGCTTTGGCATGGTCCCAAATCAAAGGCACAGTACTTGATTAATTGCCTACCGGTAACCGGATTCAAGAGAAATATGTTAAAGATTGTTCTCATTCAAAAACAGTAATTCATTTATTGACAGATTTGTCTTTGCTTGGTGTCCACAACCAATGAATCACTCACACTTTGAATAGGGTTTTTGCGATAAGGCTGAAAAACTGAGTGGTTTATACTAATATATGCTTAACCGAATTCTTTCTCCAATTATTGTCCTCATAAAATTCTTCCTAAATATTGCTCAGAAATATTGGCTTTTAGAAAATGGATATGTACCTATTAAGTATTCTGCCCTTTGTTTCCTGTATGGCTGTATCCATCTTGTCTTGGTTGCCCACATACGTCATCCATTTTTTGTTCGGTCTGTAAGTCAACAGTTGGCACCTCTCGTTCGAATTTGGAACTCGGGTTGTTCCACACTTGGGCTTGCGCTCGGGTTGTTCCACACTTGGGCTTGCGTGTGTAGTGTAACTTGTAGCTCCAGTTGTAACCTGGCTACAACAGTTCAATAACGAATTCACGGAGATTGGAATTATATGAAAAATAATAGTCAATTACTAGCAGAATTATTGTAGAAAAAGATGGTTCAACATTCAATAAATGATTACAGCAACTATACTATCAAACAGTATTTAGACGACAGCAAACTAAAGATCCTCCTGCTTGCTTTAAGGGACAACTGAGGTGCTGGTTTTGCTTCAAGATTCCATTTCCGTTGACCATGTTTAGCAAATCAATTAAATTAATATTTCATCTTACAGGGGACTAATATCGAGAAATCCCTTAAATTTTGGGTCAAATTGTCCAGGCCATTAACATGAACCACACAATATTAAACAAGCCACACAGTGAGACTATTTAAGTATCATGTTTGGAATTATGAAAGCAGCCCTACAATAAATATGAGAAGAATCATGCGTCTCTAAAAACTGTGGTAACCCACAATGATAGATTGCACAAGAATAATTCCAGTAAAATATTTACAGCAAAAGAATCTCAGTGATGTTCTATGGTTAAGTTTACTAGTAATTTACATGTGCGATACACTTCTTATTAAATATAGGCACATATTTTGCGTGTAAAACAAATTATATTGTTAATAGGCACCCCAAGAAATAATTTTTTGGGCCTCTAGAAGTTTTCGCCTCGGACCCCCGGGATCTCAAGGCCGACCGTGGTTCCAACAAGTAAAATTGTATGTTTTAGCTCAACTTTTCAAAATATATTATCCGATTAGGGCAATAGTTGCAGATTAGTAACCAAAACTATAGTTGAAGAAGCCGGTAAGCCTAGGGCCTCTTGTAGACCACAAGTAAAAATCCAGATACTACTAAGGCGATGTCAATATGGTCATTAGCAGAGTCAGAAGGAGTAGAAGGATGATTTTTTCCAAAATGACCCACTTTTTGAACATATTTACTAAACTGGCCCACTTACGAAACTAATTACCAAACTGATCCACTTGCTATTTGAAACAGCGAGTCTAGTTCAAATCCGCTCGATATTTCAAATAGCGAGTTTGGCTTTAATGTTTTGAGAGTTGGCGAAATTTCTCCAAGTGAAACAGCGAGTCTAGTTCAAATCCACTTGATGTTTCAAATAGCGAGTTTAGCTTTAGTGTTCTAAGAGTTGGCGAAATTTCTCCAAGTGTTGGAGAAATTCATACAACTAAACTCGCTATTTGAAACAGTGAGTGGATTTGAACTAGACTCGCTCTCACTGTTTCAAACAGCGAATTTAGCTTTAGTGTTTTGAGACTTGGCAAAATTTCTCCAAGTGTTTGAGAAATTCTAGCGAGTCTAGTTCATTCATTAGCTGTTTCAAATAGCGAGCGTGTCTTGGGAATGTAGAAATGGATTGGCTAACAAAATTATATAATAAAATTTTGAGGACTAAGAAGATGCCCGATGAATGGAGAAAGAGTATTTTGGTACCTATATATAAAAATAAAGGAGATATACAAAGTTGCTCAAACTACCGAGGAATTAAATTAATGAGTCATACGATGAAAATTTTGGAAATAGTGATCGAACATAGACTGAGACTAGAAATTACAATGTCTGAGAATCAGTTTGGGTTTATACATGGGAGGTCAACAATAGAAGCAATTTATGTACTGAGAAGACTAATGAAAAAATATATGGAGAATAAGAAAGATCTACATATGGTTCTATAGATCTAGAAAAAGCATATGATAAAGTCCCTAGAAACATAGTATGGTGGGTGTTAAATAATAAAAGAGTAATTATTCGGTATATTAAGGTAATTAAGGATATGTATAAAAGGCAACGACCACAATTAGAACAACTATCGGAAAGACCAGCGATTTTTCTATTACAGTAGGTTTACACCAAGGTTCGGCTTTAACCCCCTACCTCTTTACTTTGGTTATGGATGAATTGACGCGAGGAATACAAGATGATGTGCTTTGGTGTATGCTTTCTGCCGATGACATTGTCTTAGTGGACGAGACTAGAGCATGAGTCAATGCAAAATTAAAATTGTAGAAAGAAACTTTGGAAGCTAGTCTTTAGGATAAGCAGAACTAAAATAAAGTATATGGAGTATCATTTTAGTGATATTCGGAACACAACTGAGGAAGTAGTACGAAGCTTGATGACCAAAAGATACCAACGAGATACCGTTTCCGATATTTAGGCTCGATTATACAGAAAATTGGGAGATTTATGAAGATGTTATACATAGGATCTAAGCAGGGTGACTTAAGTGGAGAAGTGTCAGTGGTGTTTTATGTGACAAACGTATACCTTTGAAGTTGAAGGAAAAAATTTATAAAACGGCTGTTAGACCAACAATGATGTATGGGGCAAAGTGTTGGACAACAAAGAAACATATTCAAAAAATGAGTGTAGCGGAGATGAGAATACTAAAATGAATGTGTGGTAAAACAATGAACGATAGAATTAGAAACGAGCATATACGAAACATGCTAAAGGTAGCACCAATCCAAAATAACTTAAGAGAGGATCGCCTCAGGTGGTTTGGACATGTCACACGTAGACCTAATAGTGCCTCCATTAGAAAGAGTGGTTTGATAAGTATTAAGGGTAGAGTTAGGGGTAGAGGAAAACCTAAACTAACTTGGATGGAAACGGTGAAAAAAATATATGATTGTTTGTGACCTTACAGAAGATATTGAGCTAAACAGAGCAGAATGGAAAACCAGGATCATATAGCCGATCCCAACTAGTTGGGAAAAATGTTTTATTGTTGTTGTTTCAAATAGCGAGTTTAGCTTTAGTGTTTGGAGACTGCGAAATTTCTCCAAGTGTTGGAGAAATTCCTATAACTAAACTCGTTATTTTAAACAGTGAGTGGATTTGAACTAGACTCGCTTTTTGAAACAGCGATTCTAATTCAAATTTACTCGTTGTTTCAAACAGCAAGTTTAGCTTTAGTGTTTTGAAACTTGGCAGAATTTCTTCAAGTGTTGGAGAAATTCTAGCGAGTCTAGTTTAAATCCACTCGCTGTTTCAAACAATGAGTTTATCTTTAGTGTTTTGAGACTTGACAAAATTTTTCCAAGTGTTGGAGAAATTCCTACAACTAAACTCGCTGTTTGAAACAGCGAGTGGGTCAGTTTGGTAATTAGTTTCGAAAGTGGGTCACTGTGGTGAATATTTTCAAAAAGTGGGTCATTTGAAGAAAAAAATCTAGAAGGATGTATACCTCGAATTCCAGCCCAAGGATAGTTTTTTGTGTGTTAGTAGTAGTCAGCAGAGTTGATGAATGAAGATGATTTCTCTATCATTAAATCTAACACTTGTTCATATAAGGCACTATTAAAGCTAATAGGTAATAGAAAACATGACGTCACATTTTTTTTAAATCTTAGCTTGCCCTATCAGAAACCCAAATCTCATCCCAAGTCATCTAATCTACCATTAAGATCATGAAAGGGTAAAGGATCTCTTGGGTGGCATCATAAATATGAAAGTTCCTCGTGCCAGTAAATTCATCAACCATTGTTTTCAGTCTTGAATTGGTAATATTCTGAGAATTTAAGACTACTTAAGCTTGCTCTGGATATCGACGAGATACGATTTCTATTTCTGATGTTGAAAACCTCCAAATCACAGATAAATTTTAGATATTTTTTTAAAGAAAAAAAATCCTCAATAGTTGACCACCTTCACTTCACTATGAGCAGACTATTATCTTGTTACCACCAGGGCCGGCCCCACCCTTGAGGCGGGTGAGGCGGCCGCCTCAGGCCCCCGGAGTTTTTGCAATTTTAGGGGCCCCAAATTTATACTTCCCTTGTAAATATAGGCATATATTTTACACGTAAAAAAAATTGTTATTAGGGCCCCCCAAAAATAATTGTTTAAGCCTTTTCAGGAGTTCGCCTCGGGCCCCCGGAAACTCAGGGCCGGCCCTCGTTACCACCTTGCTGAACAAAAGTAACTTATCAGCATGAATAGTTCCTTCACTTATTTTTCACTATGTTCAGATAACTGCTATGCAGACCTTCTAATTAACAGCCAATTTCATCATGTTCAGTACTAACAACTGGAACACTCAATCTCGAATATAAACATATAAATAAATTAAATTTAAAACACTGGACACTACTTGAACTTAAAATTTTCCAAGAAATAAATATTAAAATTCAAGACACTCTCGCCTTCATTAAATCATATCCATTAACCTTTCGTGTACCACAAAATGCTATAACTGATAAAACTATATTTTGGTAATAATAGTTTTGACTCATACCTGCAGAGCCTTGCATGAGAAAGAGGAGCAGAGAATGTCCCGTGCCAAATTCTTCACCATTGCCCTTATATGCAGCTTTGCATGGTACGCAGTCCCTGGTTACCTCTTCCCAACCCTCACAAACATCTCGTGGGTCTGCTGGGTATTTTCAAAAAGCGTCACAGCCCAACAACTAGGGTCTGGGATGAAAGGTTTAGGCCTTGGTGCCTTCACTCTTGACTGGGCAGCAGTCTCCTCCTTCCTCTTCAGCCCGCTTATTTATCCTTTCTTCTCTATCGCCAACATATTCATTGGATATGTAATGATTGTTTACATTGCTATCCCAGTGGCTTACTGGGGGATCAACCTCTACAATGCAAAGAATTTCCCAATTTTTTCATCGAATTTGTTTACAGCCGATGGGCAAGCTTACAATATCACTGCTATCGTCAACAACCACTTTGAAATTGACATGGAAGCATATCAACAGCAGGGAAGAATCAACCTGAGTATGTTCTTTGCTCTAACTTATGGGTTTGGGTTCGCCACCATTGCCGCAACGCTATCACATGTAGCATTTTTTTACGGGAGGTATGAAAAAAAAATTACTGTAATAAAAATATATTTCTTTTTTGCAAGTCAAGTTGGTCAAGGAGTGTTATTTACTATAACTTATCATCTTCTACATATCAGTAAATACCCTGTTCACTTGGCTTTTATAAAATTTCCGAACATACTTTATGAAATTTTTACCTTGGACACTGAACTTACTAGTAAATACATAATATGAAAAGAAAATTGAGAAAATCTAATGAAAAACTCTTTTAAAACTTGTTTTCAGTTTTTAAAATTTTAAAATCTAAAAATCGTGTTTGTTTAGGTGTTTTCGGAAAATAGTATCTAAAGGTTTTTTTGGAAAATTCTGATTTTAAAACCCGTTTTTAGAAAACTCCAAAAAACAGTTTTATAAAAAAAAACTCTCCTTTTCTTCATCTCTCCCAAAAAACGTCATGTTCCCTTTCTTCTCATTTTCAAAAAACTGTTTTCTAAAAACAGTTATCCAAACAAACCCTTGTTTTTTAAAATCTCAAAAAACTCATTTCTAATTTTTTTTTACAAACCTAAGTTTAAAAACTGTTTTCAAAACAACGAACCAAACGCAGACAATAATTATGCACGAGGAGATACATTCCGTAGTTGGCAAAGGCATTTTTTCTTGTAACAGGGTGGTCACGGTTCAAGGATTAGACCAACACTTGAAATGAATTTTATCCATACCAGGGGAAGATAGAACTACTCTCCATACCAATCAACTACCTAAATGATGATCAGATGATTGCATCAGTAAGGTAAAATCATTTGGAAATGTTACTCAACACCTAAAGGAACAGAAAGGAACTATCAGAGGATTAGAGTCATCTGACTGATCTAATTATCTTAAAGGAAGAAAACATTGATTTCTGATAGTTAACTAGTTTCTAATAATGTCGTGTGCAATTTTCAGTATATCTAAATTGGCAGCAGCAAAAAAAAAATAGCACTACAAATAATTTCGAAATATAAAAAGAAATCATAAAGCCTCATTCAACTAGAATTGATGTTCAAACTACACAAATATAAGCCAAAATAAGAATACAAAAAATGAAATTTAAAGGCACACATAAAGAGACATCTACCTGAATGCAACTCATCTAGATTATGCTGTATAATTCACATCGATAAGTGACCAGGGAGATATATGGCCGATTCCGTGAATCCTACAAAGGAAAGGAAGATATTCATACGAAGTTGATGAGGAAATATGAAGATATACCTGGATGGTGGTTTCACTTGCTTCTGGTGCTCACAGTTGTAATCTCTCTTATCCTCTGCACTATCTTAAAGGACCAAGTTCAGCTACCATGGTGGGGCCTCCTCTTCGCCTGTGCAATGGCCTTCCTCTTCACTCTACCCATCAGCATCATAACTGCAACCACAAACCAAGTATGTACCGAATAACTACCAAACACTATCATAGTTGATTACAAATCATTCAAATTGCATATTTTTAACTTGTATATCTTTCTTATATATCAGACTCCAGGACTGAACATTATTACAGAATACATGATGGGTCTCATACAACCTGGGAAACCCATCTCGAATGTCTGCTTCAAAGTCTATGGATACATGAGCATGCTTCAAGCCGTTTCTTTCCTTGCAGATTTCAAGCTCGGACATTATATGAAGATCCCGCCCAAATCCATGTTCTTGGTTCAGGTACTACCTTTTCCTTTAACTGAATAATTTTACATCTTATTCTATATAAAATTTTCAACCACCTTACATTTGTTTTATTTTCCTACCCGTTCTATACCAACATATTGATCGTTATCTCTGTCTCTGTCCCCTCAAAATTTGTAGATGTACACAAAGTTAATACTCAGCAATTTACTTCCCTGGTCCGAACAGTGCATTAATGTTTAAATTGGTTTATACATCTGAAAACATAAATGACTACATAAGCAATCTACTGCATACTCATGTGAGTTGTGAGACATGGAAGAAATATATACTTAAATATCAGATTTGAAAGGGATATATATCCAACAAATATTTTTTTTTTGATCAGAAAAGGTTGGCCTAGGCCCCCCCTAGTTTCATTAAAAAGTTTTTAATAAAACAGAAAAACCAGTTACGGACAATGATATCCAACAAATATTAACACATGCTTTCCGGTTTATGAGAAATAGAGCTTTAAAAGTGAACAAAAAACTTCACTTACATGCCTCCTCTTCCATTCAGTTTGTCGGCACCATCATCGCAGGCACAATCAACCTCTCCACTGCATGGTGGCTTCTCGGCTCCATCAAACACATCTGTGATGATGTACAGCTCTCCCCTAACAGTCCCTGGACTTGTCCTGGTGACCGTGTCTTCTTCGATGCCTCTGTCATCTGGGGATTGGTGGGGCCCAGGAGAATCTTTGGGCCCCTCGGAAACTACGGGGCTCTCAACTGGTTCTTCATTGGCGGCGCAATAGGCCCATTCATTGTGTGGCTGCTCCATAGGGCATTCCCTAGCCAAAGCTGGATACCTTTGATAAATTTTCCGGTCCTTTTAGGAGCTACGGCTTACATGCCTCCAGCTACTGCATTGAACTATAACGCATGGGTCACAGTCGGTACAGTGTTCAACTTCTTTGTCTTCAGATATCGAAAGAAATGGTGGGAGAGATACAATTATATACTCTCAGCAGCATTAGATGCCGGAGTTGCCTTCATGGGAGTGTTGATATACTTCTCGCTTAGCATGGAGAATGCAAGTATAGACTGGTGGGGAACGGCTGGGGAGCACTGTGATCTTGCTGCCTGCCCAACTGCAAAAGGAATTCACGGGCCAGGAAACTGTCCTGTCTTTTAATACTCTTCTTGCTCATAAGATTATTGAAGGTTCGTGAGTCGTCCCATTACAAGGTTAAAGTTATGTTTTTTACTTTGTATTTCTAGTTTGAAAACCCCCGAAAAATTAGGGACAGACAACTCAGTTGTTTTGGTTTCTATTTATAATGAAGCTGTAAAGAAAACTGTTTGTAGATGTGGGACAAACTGGACGTATATAATTCAAAATGGTATTTTGTAACTTCTAGTTTAGTTATTAGATCAGCTGGTTTAAGCTATAGATAGCTTATCAAGTATGCCCGGGAGAGTCGAGCCGAGCAAGAATTTAAACGAAAACGACTACAGTGCAAGTTTTCAATGTCATTTCACCACTGAAGTAGTATATCATCTTAGAAGGTCAGCTATAAAGCACAAAACCCCATACAGGGACTGGACAGAGTTTTATGACCAGTTGTCAACCTAACAACCTTCTAAATTGGTGCTGAAACTAACATTTGAGGCCTATTTAAATTCATCAATTGACATGCAAGGGGTCATCGCATAAGTACCTTAATATGCAATATTTTTTCTTTTATTTATTTATGATATCCTCTATTTATCTTGTGAATTAAATCATAACCAAGCAGAACCGGGAAGAAAATTACGCAATTTATACTGTGCTTGTATTAAAAAATATTTCAAACTGTTTTTATTTATGTCAAAACAGGTAGGGATGTAAATGGATACAAATAATAGGTATGTGTAATTGGACAAATATATAGCCAAAATCTAGCCATTAGATAAGTGATATAGAACCTGAAATACCTGAATGGCTATTTGAATAACTGCGAAGTCAAATATATATAGAGATATAAGAATATAAGATGTAGGCGAATAATATGTATTACTATATAGGTTATAATCCATTCAGTACTACATTACATAATACAACAATAAGTAGCTAAGTGTAATACATATTAATGTAATAAGACTAAATAAGAATACTACCAACTCATTTTTTTCTCCTACTTTACATCCAACTACAGTTTGCAACCAATCATAGTTTTAATTTGTTCGTAGCTAGTAAAGATGTTTGAGTTTCCATTTCCATTCCTTAATAATATGAACATAAAAAAGATGCTATTACCAATCCCTTCAAGCCTAACAAACACCGTGCAAAATAAATGACCAGTTACCACTTACTGTGATTTCACCGATATTTGATCCCTTAAATCCTCTTCTTTTATGTTGAGGTCAACAAACAAAGATTAAAAAGCTAAGTTGCTAACCATTAGCGGGATATTCCTAATATTCTCTCAGGTTTAGATGATAGGGAGCACATTTTGAGGAGATCCAAAGGTTAGATGGGTGTTGAAATACTAGAACCTGAATCTCCTCTAAAAGCGTACTTTCTATCAATCATCACTCTCCTTTCTTCTTTTCTCTCCAACTCATCTCCCTCCTCTACTCAACTAAACCAACCTCCAAACCAAACCCTTCTCCCCCTCGCCTCTTTCCTCCACCACGAGCACTCCAGCCTCCATCTCCTTCGTTCCCTACCATCCACCCTCTCCATTCCCAAGAATCCCAACCATCCACATTCTCCATTCCCCACCACCACCCTCCATCCGCCACCTCCTCCAAACTCTAACCCCTTATTTCCCTTCCCACACCCTATCCCTCAGCCATCACTACCACCACCTTCTCCTTTCTCCCATCTGCTCACCCACCAACTTCACACCCTCCTCCTTAAATCCAACCTCTACTCAGATGTCCGTTGCCTTTTTGACAAAATTCCCGATTCATTCTCCAACAACATTATCTTCTTATCCCTCATCTCCCTTTTTTTCCACTCCCATCCCCTTAACGCCAACCTTAGCATCGCTACCCACCTGTTACCACCTCCCCCATCCCCGATTCTGAAACCCTCTCTGCCCTCCACTAACTCCACCATCTACTTTGGTTTTCTTTTTCCTTCTAATCTTTTTTTCTGAAGGACTTATTGGGAGGAGTAGAAGAAAATAAGAAAAAATTTAGTTAGCAAAGGGGCTAAATTGCAGACATCCAATAAGGGGCCAAATTGCAAAAATCCCATCAAAATAACATCTACCATATGTTTCCTAACAACCTCAATCCAAAGTTTGTTTAAATCTATGGATCCTAGCCCTTTGCTGGTTGGAGCCATTAGTAGTCTCCATTGCACATTATCAAACGGACCATCTCAATTTGTTTTCCCTAACATCACATCTAATTACTTACAAATGCACTTATTTCTAATATTATTTTAGTGTTTTGGCACTCATCCATCGCCCATTCCATGTTAGTTTCTAAACATACCCAACAATTCGTGAAATTCCCACTTTCCATTTAGTTCCATGGCTAAGGTCCATGTTGGGTGGATTAGGGGTGGCATCAGGGTTGGTTCAGCCTGGGATCGGCCCGACCCACTTGGGCTTGAACCCAACCCAGGCCAACCGATAGTAGAATATATGATGATTTTTTATTTTTTGCCGATTGTTTGTTAAAAAATTTATAACATTTTAATGATGCAACTTTGCAATTTTCAAAACATATTCATTTACTTCTAGTGGTATTTTACTTACAATTGTTACTATGATGACCACTATTAAAAATTTGATAAGCGACCATTGTATTGGAACAATGGTTTATACCGCTTATCTAAAATTTATGAAATATTTTCATCCTCTTCCTATGTAATATTGTGTTGCTAGTGTAATAAATCTCGTAATAAAGTTAGAGGGCACAAAGAATTTAATTGAGATTTTTATTCATATGCTCCACACGAAAAAATACGATGATATGATCATATTTTTTACTACACAATTTGAGCATGTTTTAAATAATTTATATGATAGTTACGATAGAGTTTATGCATCTAATACTACACAATCACAAAATGTTAGTTCTTTCATATCAAAGGGAAAGGATCTTGCTTTTTCAACAAGTGGGGTTTTAAATCTTATAAAGTCAAAAAAAATCACGAACAAATGCACCTAATGAGTTGAATTGGTATAATGCACAACCTCCCGTCGATGATATAGTTGATGTGTTAAATTTTTGGAAACACAATGAAACTACTTTTCCTATCGAATGGATGAAGATTTACTAACTCACTGTGTGCCAACTGTTGCATCAGAAAGTTCTTTTTCAACATAAATCACTTGCTTTCGTTGAATTTGGAGATGCTAGTGAGCGCGGAAGATCGGATGAAATCGGAAAAAATGATCAAAGATTTACTTCAAGCGGCACAAAACGAGTCAAGTAGTGACGATTGAAGATTGAAGATGGACTACAAATCAAGTCTTTCACATAAATGAGAAATTTAGGGCAATGAGATTCTATATTTAGGTTAAGCAGAAGTGCACAACAGTAGTCCAATGGCTTCTCTTCAATCTAAATATAGGCCATCTCAAACTCTAAAATCTATACTTCCCCTCATCTTGTAATTTGAAATTCAATCACTTTGTATAAAATGTTGCTTATCTATTTGATTATATTTGAAATTTTGTAATTCACTGAAACAATTTAATACATGAATCTTTCCCTTCAATCTATAAGTTCTTACAATTGTTGTCTAAATTCAATCACCCAAAATTTAAACTTTTATTCTACTCTATTCAAAAAATCAAAAAATCAAAAAATCAAAAAAATCAAAAAATCAAAAAATCAAAAAAATTTAAAAAAAAACCAAAAAAAATCACAAAAAAAAAAACAAAAAAAAAACCAAAAAAACAAAAAATCAACAAACAATTCAAAACCCACAACCCGCAAAGGCCTGGCCCGGCCCCCAAGCCAGGGGCCTAGGGTCTGGTCCAGGCTCCTCTCCCCCACTCCAGCTCGGCCTGCCTTGGCTCAGGACCGAGTCTGGCCCGGAGGTTTTTGGCCTGGCCCGGCGAGCCCAAATGCCACACCTAGGGTGGGTTTGTTGTGTGTGGGTGGGCGGGGATGCAAAATAAGTACAGGTGGTGATGGAAATAAATATCTAAAACTTGATAGGATGTGTACTGATAGTCACATGTCATGTATCTTTTCAAAGATTTTTCTATTACACCTGCATAACTCCATTACACAAAGGCTATATAAGAAGATAAATCATGTATTCTACAACCTCTTTGTCAGCAAACTCCAATTTAGATAGTGGTTATTATAGGAATGTGATTATTGTACTACAACTTTGGTTGCTGAGATAGCGACTTATCATACCCACCCACCAGAATTTATCACACCAAGCAGGCCCCGCCCAGAAGAACACCTAATTAGTTTATAATTTGTAGTGTAAGTACATTATTCATTTTCAAAATCCTCACAGCAAAATTAATGTTCATAGATAAAGAATGGATGAAAGGAGAAGCTAAACTAAATATATTAGATGTTAAGATACTAAAATAGTCACCTGCAACTGTTAACCTAGCTTCAGATAATTTGTAGCCAGGATGCTTGGCTTCTAAGGAATGAAGCATTGCAAATGCTGAAATCGCTAGCTGCAGGTTCTTTTTTCTTTCAAACCGATTAATCGAAAGGAAGTTCAACCTAAACAAGACAGCACTAGTAATAAGTCTCAGTACCAAAGAAAAATATACTATCTCAGAAAATATATGTCTGTCTATTTAAAATCAGACTCCCTACAAGATAATAGGAGAAAATAGAAGGACCAAACTTACTTATAAGAACAAATTCCATCAAACTAATCAACAGTGACTGCAGGATAGAGACAGCAGATTGAACTCCTCGGGAATGAAGTGTTGAGAATGTCTTCGCAAATGTAGATGCAGTAAATTTGCTGTTAACGAGTAATCAAATCTGCCATGCCTGTTAAATATCATTAATCATCCAAGTAAAGCATCAGATAAAAATTACCAACAAAAAGATGAGGCCTCAACTTGTATTTTTTAAAAAGATGGAATGGAAGTTGAACAAACCAGTCGTTGACTCTTCAAGCATGTCAATTGGTTTGCAGTACAATCTCCTGAGTAAAGTTGTATGTTGTGCAAGCAACAAATTAGGAAAATGACAGTAGAATATTATCTGGAGAAATAGAATCAATTAACATACTCCTCTATGTTGCAATAATCATAAAATATAGCTGAGTTGGTTGCACAGAAAAAATCAAACATGCAATATATATATATATACAGGCGAGGGGAAAGCTGTTTTATCGTTTCGTTTCCACTATCCGCACTTTTTGGTAAAGAAAAAAAAATAGTGACAAGGATGAAAATATCAACTGAAAATTTCCATGCATTTAGTCATCTTTTATTGAGTATTAAAATGAGACAAAACAATTCCCCAACACATCTAATTTTGCTCGCATGCCATGTCCTTCATATAAAGCACTATCTTGTGAAATTAAAATTTTTATCCACCTTTTAATTTTCTTGATCGGAATGACAACAGAGACCTGATCTGCCAGTACAATGTCAAATGATGGCCACAAGATAAGCACACACAATGCAACAAAGATAAATTAAAGATATGCAAACACAGCATGGAAACGATAGAAAATATGCTGAGTCAGGAAATTACAAAATGATCAATAAATAAATGGTGTTTATCTAAGATTTGAGATAATTAAGAGAATTAGCTGAATAGTTTATAAGGTTAACATAAAATTTTCCAAATGTTTAAAATAAACTACATATAAAAACAAACTCTGCCAGTAACAATTCAGAGATACCTCACCCGGAACAGCAGGCAAAATTGTACTACGGAAAATTCAATTACATTAAGAACTTCAACTTTAACTTTATCCCAAAGTGCCCACGACAGGATTGCAATATACTAGTATTGAAAATCTATAAATTTTCCAGAGACAGCTAACGGCTGTTCCAAATTTAGACTGATACAATACATGCAGTCTTATTGATAAAATTAACTGGTTTTTTCTGTAATAGTCTAACAGTATAAAACAAGAGAAACCAGTTTTTATCGAAATGCAAGAACTTTCAACATACTAACCAGAATCAGTCTCCTCAAAGCAGCAATTTCTGTCATGATGGGATGTGAGAACATGAAACTTGTGACCATGTGCTGCAAGTTCAACTGCTGCATCCACAATCAATCTTTCTGCTCCACCTACATAAAATACCAATAAATTTATATATATATATATATATATATATATATATATATATATATATATATATATATATATATATATATAGGGCATAATCATTTCAAAACAATGAAGAAGTTATACCACCTAAAAATTTTGTATCTGTGAGTGTTTGTGTTTGTGTTTGCATTTTGCTCTATCTGTATAATTTATATTCTCACATTAGTTATGCTGTTTTCTATCTAACAATTGATTCCCAATATAGTCGTCCACTACTTACAATTTTATTGCCAAGTTAATCAAGTACTAGTAGTTTACACGTGCAATGCACGTCTTAATAAATATAGTTTTTTTAAAAGTAAAAATTCAGACTACGTCTGGATTTGATCTAAAACCTCATTTACAATAGTTATGCACGTACGTTGCACGGGTTGGTAGATGGACAAATTACACTAAGGCCTTCTCCCATTATAGTAGTAGAGATAATGTTAATAACCCATAGATTATTCTGTTCTGTTTAACATTTGTGTAATCTAGTGTTTTTCGGCACTTACATGGATGGTTACAACAACAGTAAATCATAAGATTACTGCCTTCTGTGTGAGCCGATAACAAGAGATACTAAATCAACAATAAGATCAAAAAAGAGACGAACCAATTCCAATATCCGGATGGATGATTGCAAATGCTTTAAGTTCGGCCCTCCTTTCCCCATTATACAACCTTCTCTCTCTACCTCGCACTTGTATATGTTTGAAAAATTACATGACCAAACAAATTTATCAGAAACTTCAATTCTTCTGTAAATATTCATCTTATAGATATTAATCAGGCAATAATTTCAAAAATAGAATGTTGAAAAATTAAAGAAAAAATTCAGTGGCATTTCATCAAACAAGTCATGAGCATCCCCAATTCGAAAACCCGAAAAACAAAGAAATCAAGAAATCGGTGGTACATGAATACCTGGATCGTGCTGATTCCTGAAATTAGAAGAGAGAGGAGATGAATTGGGGGTGGGCCTCAACTGTTTTTGACAGGCTGGGATAATTATTTTGCAAGGGAGGAGGAGGAGGAGGAGGAGAAGAATATTACTGGTTGGTTCAACTCGCTCTAAACGTCAATGTCATCGTCGAATCTTTGCACAGATCTGAAACCCTGGAAATTCTTTCGACGGCGCCAGAGATTAGGGTTTCGGCGGCCGGAAGTCGGTGGTGGATTGAAGCAAGCGAGAAAGATGAGTTAACAAGGGGATTTTTTTGCCGTCATATGCCACTTTTTCAAAATATTTGCGTTTAAGGGCCAATTTCCTAATTATTAGCGCTTGTAGGCTACTCTATGCCACGTCAGCAGTAGCCGTTATTCTTAATAGCAGCATCTTTATTTTCGAAGTCGCTAATGAGAATAGCGGCCTAAGTTTTAAAAAAAATTGAAATTCTTTTTTGATGTCGCTATTCCCACTAGCGACCTTAGGGTCTGTTTGGAAACATTTAAGTTGATGAATGGAAATGAATGGAATGAAAATGAATGGAGAGAAATGGAAAGAAAGGGAAAGGGATGAATTAACTTTATAAGGTGTGTGTGTTTGGCAACTGGTGGAATGGAATTGACTTTTTTTTGTTTCCATTCCATAGTCTTGTTTGGCAAACAATGGAATACTATGGATTACGGCATTAAGTGTCCATTGTTCCGCAGGAAAATCATTTCATATCATCATCATCATGACATCATCCCCATCTCTCACACACTACCACAACTATAGGTTCTATACACACACTACCACAACTATAGGCCCACATATATATACATGCATACCATATATATACATATTCCTCAAATACAGGGTATAGTCTGGCCTCAGACATGAGACTTCATTTACTCATCCTAAATCCAGGTTGTCTACAAATTACACAATCCCAACTCTCGCATTATAGTATTAGAGATTATTATTATTATTTATTTTATTTTAATTTATTTTTAATTTTAAAGCAAGGTTGTAGCCACACACAATCACACACATTTTTCTCCACAAAGAAAAATACTTCTGATCTCGTGCTACACAAGCTGACCGAGTTGGGTAAAAATTTAGTCCCCATAGAAATCACAAAAACACTTCCAATCAAGTTGAAAATCAAAGAAGAAATTAATCATACACGAACAGACGGATTAAAAATATCATATAATTAATTTTGTTTAATAAGAGAGAGGCCATCATCATATCTTCTGAAGTATCCAATTAAATACTATATAAGTCAACTGGAGCATTAACTTCAGCCTTGAGATGGTAAAGAAGGTATGGAGTAATTAATATGAGGAAGATTACACGGGTAGGTATGATAAAGTTTAATTTGGTTTAGAAGTGATATTACAACAGGTTTGCAATTACCATATAATCATCAGTGTGATAACTATGATCAGTAGTTAGATACAAAACTTTGAAATCGGTTGCACGTGCCTCCGTACGTGAGTTATTTTGATGTACGTGAGTTGTACGTGCCTCCGTACCAATTGCTTATTGTGGTAGGATAAAAATGACCTGGGGCCCAACCAGGGCCCGGGACGGCTCTCGCCCAAATATAAGAAAAACAGCGATTCGGCTCGGCTTCGGACCACTACAGGGTCGGCGTCGAGCCTCAAGTTCACCCCCACAGAACTGGTCTCCTCGTATCCGACGAGCCTCAGTGGCCCTCGGCCTCCGATCCATGACAGCCCCACGGGCCATCACCCCACCCTGGCAGGGAATGAGGATGACCTGGCACAGTCTAGGCCATCCAATTCTCCCAGAGGCACAGGAGCCCCATGATCAGCCATGTCAGCTCCAAATACCACTTAGGGCGTGGCCACGTCAGCCCTATACCACTCTGAGCACTGCCACGTCCGCCTTAAACCCCTTGGGCCTCCTGCCACGTCAGGCCCATGGGCTTTCGGGTCCAGACCCGGCCCCCAAGCGGATCCAGACCCGGTTGTGATTCCCTATAAATACAAGACCCTCACCGACCTTTTCAGGTAACCAATCTTTTGCCACCTAAATTCTCCTAGTTATTGCTATTCTCTCATAGAGACTGACTAGATCGTCCGAGGGTCCGCCGCCGGGATAAACCCCGGTATTTCAGGACCGTCTGCAGGTACTCGAGGCGAGGCCATCCGAGCCGATCCTCAAGCGCCGAAGCGAGCCACCTCGGATCCGAACCCTCTGATCTGAGCCCAGACATCCACCTCATTCCAAGCCCGTCGCAAGTACCGCTCGGTCAGCCGAGGGTCGTCTGATTAGCAGCTATCTCCTTCAATACAAATCGAGTAAGAACTCATACCTGGTGCATCCACACCGTGACCAAAAACAAACCGCATCAGGTTGGCGCCGTCTGTGGGAAAACTGCTTCAGAAGTCGACCCGAGCCCGACCATCAAGGGACCTCGACAGCCGAACCCTCATGGCCTCCAAAGGCAAGGGGGCTGCTACCTCCGTCAACCGACGGGACTCGCCCCCACCAACTGCCAATGCCGGGCCACGCATTTCAAAGCACAGGGCTCCTCATCAGGGGTCCCAAAGGACCGTCACCCGTCAAGTTCAGCCCGACCTATGGGGGATAATCATCAACCGACAGGTTAGCCACAGCAGGGGAAGGGCCGCTTCCAACTCGGCCCTGAACCATCCAAGACCGCCGCCCGATGGACGGGGGCCAGTGCTCAGTTGCGTCGGAAGGCAACCTTGAGACCGACCAAACAGGGTCGAGGGAGCCCCCGTCACTCACAAGGAGTTCCAGGATTTCCGAAGGGAAATCCTTGGAGCTCTCCGACGGGCCCCCAGGGAGGAAGCCCTCCATTCCCAAACCAGGTCGGACGCCGAGGCCAGCGTGTCCCGCCCATCAACAATCCAGCCAGAGGATGATGGCGTACTCCTAAGGCGCCTCCAAGAAATGGAGGATCGCCTCGATCACACAGGAGACGGCGGCCAAGGAGCGGCTCAGGGGTACAGACCTGTCCGTCCTCCCTTCTCCGCCCCCATCCTCCAAGCGGAAATACCCAGGAATTTCCGACCACCTCAATTCGAGACCTATGACGGCGAGGGAGATCCTGCTGATCACATGGTGGGTTTCAAAACCCTCATGATGATTCACAGCGCCTCGGATCCTCTGCTGTGCCGAGCCTTTCCTGCCACCCTTCGGGGTCCGGCTCGCGAATGGTTCACGAAACTCACCCCTGGCTCCATTTACTCCTTCGACCAACTGGAGGGCAATTTTCTTGCCCACTTTGTCACCAGCCGGAGGGCCGAAAGGACCAGCGCCTCTTTACTCGGGCTCAGGCAGATGGAGGGGGAGTCACTTAGGGTGTTCGTCCGGAGGTTTACCGCAGAGGCAAGGTCGGTCTCCTCCCTTGATCCAGGCGTCGCCTCCGCGGCCTTTCGGCACAACGTCCGTCATGGACAGCTAAAGGCTTCTTTGGCGAAAAAACCCCTCGTCGACTTTCTCGACCTCCTCAACAGGGTCAAGAAGTACATTAGGGCAGAAGAGGCCCTTAACCCCGACGATGCTAGGGAGGCAGCCGAGAGGGGAAAACGGAAGGCCGAAGAAGTCGAACCATCAAAGAAGACTCCGAGGGACGCGGGTGCCATGAAGAAAGTCCCGCCGGTCCCCCGCTTCGAGAGGTACACTCCCTTGACACATAACGTGTCCGCCATCCTCTTAGAAATCGAAGACAAAGGAATTGTCCGACTACCTCCCCGACCTAATAACAACAAGAAGCAAGATCAGCGCTTCTACTGCCGCTTCCACAGGGATCATGGGCACAAAACCGACCAATGTCGGGCCCTGAAAGACAAAATTGAGGAGCTCATCTCACGAGGGTACCTCCGGGAATTCACTCGAGAAGGCCCACGGGATCGGCGAGATGCTAGGCGTTCGCCTCCGAACCCTACTCCGAACCGCATCCAGGGTCGGGATCCCGAGTCCGAGGGAACCCCGGATACGCCATTCATCTTGCACTGTGTCCACGGGGGACCAATGGGAGGAGAATCAAATACTTCTCGAAAAGCCTTCGTCCGAGTGGTGAATACCGTCCAAGACAACCCCTCGCCCAAGCTACAACCGATGCCAGTCTCCTTTTTAGGAGAAGACCTCGAAGGCGTTCGCCTAACCCACTGCGATGCCCTCGTCATTAGCCTCCACATGGCCAATTGTGAGGTTCGCCGAATTCTCGTCGACAACGGCTGCTCGGTAAATATTCTTTTCCTTGAAGCCTTCGAGAATCTCAAGTTACCTAGAGGCAAACTCAAGCCGGCCGGGTACACCTTGAATGGGTTCTCCGGCGTCCCTGTCGTGGTAGAAGGGATCGTTACCCTCGACGTTACCGCAGGATCGGCTCCTGTCAAGAGGACCGAGTCCATAGATTTCATGGTTGTCAACGTCAAGGCGGCTTACAACGCCATTCTCGGCCGACCCGGACTGTGCTCCCTCCAAGCGGTACCTTCGGCTTACCATCTGAAACTTAAATTTCCCACCCCCCAAGGAGTCGGCATCGTCCGAGGTAGCCAAGAAGCAGCGCGGTCGTGTTACATGACCACCGTTGGAGGAGGTGTGTTCCCCCTCGACGCCGTCGAACTCGAACCTGAGAGGGACGGCCCCGCTCCCGAACCTGTCGACGAACTGGAGGAGGTCCCGTTCGACGCCGAGGATGAATCGAAATGGTTCCGAGTGAGCCGCTCGCTCCCTGAAGACTTGAAGCCAGGCATAATTGCCTGCATCCGTCGCAACGTTGATCTCTTCGCCTGGAAGCCCTCCGACATGCCCGGAATCTCCGAAGACTTGATTATGCATCGGCTGAGCGTCAACCCTGACTCTAAGCCGGTCGTCAAGAAGAGGCGCAAAGTCGCCCCGGAGAGGCAACAAATTGTGAAGGCAGAGGTCGACAAACTCTTGTCAGCTCGATTTATTCAAGAAGTCAGCTACCCCGAGTGGTTGGCTAATGTTGTCATGGTGAAGAAGGCAACCGGGGGCTGGCAGATCTGTATCGACTTCACAGATTTAAATAAAGCATGTCCAAAAGATCCTTTTCCCCTCCCCCGCATCGACGCCTTGATCGACGCAACCACAGGGCATGAGCTGCTGTCCTTCATGGACGCATTCTCAGGGTACAATCAGATCCGGATGTTTCCACCGGACATCTCCAAGACCTCGTTCGTCACCGACCAGGGCCTCTTCTGCTACCGCATTATGCCCTTCGGGCTAAAAAACGCCGGAGCCACATACCAACGGCTCGTCAACAGAATCTTCAAAGACCTGATCGGCCGCAACGTAGAAGTCTATGTCGACGACATGCTCGTCAAGAGCCGGGCCGGGCCGGACCACGTCGCAGACCTCGAGGAAGCCTTCGGAGTCCTCCGACATCACAACATGAGGCTCAACCCGGCTAAATGCGCCTTCGGCGTATCCACTGGGAAATTCTTGGGGTTCATCGTCAGCCAGCGCAGCATCGAGGCGAACCCCAAGAAAATCCAAGCTATTATTGACATGGCCCCTTCCCGGAATGTCAAAGAAGTTCAGAGGCTCACGGGCCGGTTGGCTGCAATCGGCTGTTTCCTCTCCAAGTCAGGGGAGAAGTCTCTTCCCTTCTTCAAGGCTCTACGCGGAAAGGGGGGCTTCGAGTGGGGTACCCATCAACAAGAGGCCTTCGAACAGCTGAAGCAGTACCTAGCCAACCCTCCCCTCCTCAGCAAGCCCGAACCAGGCGAACCACTATGGCTCTACCTGTCCGCCTCGGATAGCGCACTCAGCGCTGTCCTCGTCCGAGAGGAAGATGGGGTCCAGAGGCCATTGTACTATGTGAGCAAAGTTCTGCTCCCCGCCGAGACGAGGTACGCAAAGATAGAGAAGGTGGCCTATGCTTTGGTCATGGCAGCCCGGAAGCTTCGCCCATACTTCCAGGCCCACTCTGTCCAAGTACTGACCGACCAGCCACTAAAGACTATCCTTCACAAGCCCGAAAACTCCGGCCACTTAGTCAAGTGGTCGATTGAGCTGAGTCAGTTCGACATCAGCTACCAGCCGAGGACGGCCATCAAAGGGCAGGCCCTCGCCGAGTTTATAACTGAGTGCACCATCTCCGAGCAGTCCGACATCGAGGGCTCGGATCCGACCTGGGAGGTCTTTGTCGACAGCTCATCATGCGAAACCGGGAGTGGGGCTGGCATCATCCTTCGTGGTCCCGACCAATTCCTACTCCAATACTCCCTCTGCCTCAACTTCCCGGCCTCCAACAACGATGCGGAATACGAGGCCATGATCGCAGGATTGACCCTTGCACATCGAGCCGGAGCCAAGCAAATCCGGACCTTCAGCGATTCTCAGCTCATGGTCAATCAGATCCGGGGAATACGAAGCCCGCAATGATCGCATGATGAGGTATTTGACAGTAGTCCGGCGTCTCTTAGCGTCCTTCTGCCACTCCACAGTCATTCGAGTCCCTAGGGAGCAGAACGCTCAAGCAGACGCATTGTCAAAACTCGCCTCTTCCTCCTTCGAGGGTCTCGACCAAACGGTACTCATCGAAATCCTATTGAAGCCGAGTATCAACGATGAAGACTAGGAGGCAATGTGTGTCCAATACGGTACCAGCCCAGACGACTGGACCACTCCCATCCGAAGATTCTTAATCAGTGCCCAGCTTCCTGAAGACCGAGCCGAGGCCAGACGGGTCAGGATCCGAGCTGAAAGGTTTGTCATGATTGATGACATCCTCTTTAAACGCTCATACACATTGGCCGACGGCAAACCAAACCTCCGCTGTCTCACCAGCGACGAGGCCAGCTACGCCCTCAAAGACCTTCATGAGGGGATCGGCGGATGCCACATGGGGAGCAGGACACTTGCTCGAAAGGCCCTGAATCAGGGGTACTATTGGCCGACCATGCTCCAAGACTCGCAAGACTTAGTCAAGAGGTGCGGCCCCTGCCAAAAATTCTCCCCTATCAAGAGGCTTCCTCAAGCCAATCTCCGATCCCTGGCGAGCCCTGCGCCGTTCGCCATGTGGGGCATGGACCTTGTGGGGCCCTTCCCCCCAACGGTAGGACAGAAGAAATTCTTGATAGTCGCCATCGACTACTTCACCAAATGGCTCGTAGCCAAGCCCCTGTCAAGCATCACTGAGCGCCAAGTACAACAGTTCTTTTGGAAGAACATCATTTGCCGGTTCGAAATCCCTAGCGTCCTCGTTACAGACAACGGAACCCAATTCCAAGGTCAGAACTTCCAAACTTTCTGCGCAGACATTGGCATCCAGCAACGTTTCTCCGCTATTTGCCACCCTCAGTCCAACGGCCAGGCGGAGAACACGAACAGGCAAATCCTCGACGGCCTCAAAAAGTGCCTCGATAGTTCCCCCAAAGGGCTGTGGGTCGAGGAACTGCCTAGCGTGCTATGGGCACACCGAACCACCAAGAGGATCCCCACGGGGGAGACGCCGTTCAGTCTGACCTATGGGACAGAGGCAGTCATCCCCATCGAGGTCGGCCTGCCTTCTCCCCGTATCATGGCCTTCGATGAAGCTGACAACTCGTCTGGCCTGAGGGCCAACCTGGACCTCGTCGCCGAGGTCCGAGAGAAGTCTTCAATCCGGAGAAGCATCTACCAACAACGGATCGAGAAGTTTTACAACAAGAAGGTCTGCCCCACAAACATCAAGGCGGGGAACCTCGTGTTACGAAAACTATCCATCTCTGATCCGACCAAGAAGAGGAAATTGGCTCCCAACTGGGAAGGCCCATACCGTGTAGTCGAGGCGGTACGCCCTGGTACATACCGACTGGCAGATATGGACGGCCGGCTCATCAGCCGACCCTAGAACGCCGAGCACCTAATGAAGTTCTTGGAAGAGCAAACCTAGGTTCTAGCTTGGCCAATGTAAATTAAAACTTTTGTAAAGCTTTCATGTGTAAAGGGCCATCTTAGCGGCCCTCCCTATCTTATACGAAAGAAATCTCTTTTTGTCAAACTTCAAACGCCTCGGCAGATCCGACCTAACACCGGACAATGGGATCGGCACCCGAGTCTTCACTCCGGTATCGTCCCCAACACCCCGGTAGGTCCGACTCGGCCTCAGGCCAGGGAGACTTCACCAGACGACCCTGACACGGTTGTTTGGCCCGAGAGAGATCAGACGGGAGGGTCACCACCAATTCGAGGCTCCTAATTCCCCGGTCCGGATGTCGGTCGTTATCCCTCTCGCCCTGATCTCTCCTAGATCTGGCTACCGTATCAGGGCCATCAGATCCAAGAGAAGATCTGGGCGGCAGAGTAACCACCCCTCCGACACTCAGGGACAAAATTTTGCAAGAAAGAGACGTCCGCCGAAGCAGACACCTCTGGTGGCCAATGGACCACCCTTGCTGTGATCAAATCCGCAAGGGGAGTTAGGTATTTATAACCTCCCCCATAGACCTGCCACTATGGCGTTGGAAAAGCCAAACGACGGAAGCCCATGTGCCATGCATTTATTAGGCGGCGCAATTAAGGCCCCTAGGAAATTGGAACATCACACAGATCCCGGAGCGCCTTCAATGCTCCGCAAAAACAGCGGGATACCCCGCTCAAACATTCTAAGGCACAACGGCTCGCCATCGCCCTTGCCGACCCGTAATCCCTCGCCAGCTCGAGGTCAGGTCTAGCACCAGGGTAGTCTTCTCGGGAAGGCTCAACGGCTCGCCATCGCCCTTGTTGACCCGTAATCCCTCGCCAGCTCGAGGTCAGGTCTAGCACCAGGGTAGTCTTCTCAGGAAGGCTCAACGGCTCGCCATCGCCCTTGCCGACCCGTAATCCCTCGCCAGCTCGAGGTCAGGTCTAGCACCAGGGTAGTATTCTCAGGAAGGCTCAACGGCTCGCCATCGCCCTTGTTGACCCGTAATCCCTCGCCAACTCGAAGTCAGGTCTAGCACCAGGGTAGTCTTCTCAGGAAGACTCAACGGCTCGCCATCGCCCTTGCCGACCCGTAATCCCTCGCCAGCTCGAGGTCTGGTCTAGCACCAGGGTAGTCTTCTTAGGAAGGCTCAACGGCTCGCCATCGCCCTTGTTGACCCGTAATCCCTCGCCAGCTCGATGTCAGGTCTAGCACCAGGGTAGTCTTCTCAGGAAGGCTCGACGGCTCGCCATCGCCCTTGTTGACCCGTAATCCCTCGCCAGCTCGAGGTCAGGTTTAGCACCAGGGTAGTCTTCTCAGGAAGGCTCAACGGCTCGCCATCGCCCTTGCCGACCCGTAATCCCTCGACAGCTCGAGGTCAGGTCTAGCATCAGGATAGTCTTCTCAGGAAGGCTCAACGGCTTGTCATCGCCCTTGCCGACCCGTAAACCCTCGCCAGCTCGAGATTCGGTCTGGCACTAGGGTAATCTTCTCCGGAAGGCCCAGCGATTCGCCATCCCATTTCCACGACCATAAACACTCCTCCGCAGCTAAGCTCCCGCACCCTCGCAGGAGTGGGGGGCTTGTGTGGTAGGATAAAAATGACCTGGGGCCCAACCAGGGCCCAGGACGGCTCTCGCCCAAATATAAGAAAAACAGCGATCCGGCTCGGCTTCGGACCACTACAGGGTCGGCGCCGAGCCTCAAGTTCACCCCCACAGAACTGGTCTCCTCGTATCCGACGAGCCTCAATGGCCCTCGGCCTCCGATCCATGACAGCCCCACGGGCTGTCACCCCACCCTGGCGGGGAATGAGGATGACCTGGCACAGCCTAGGCCATCCAATTCTCCCAGAGGCACAGGAGCCCCATGATCAGCCATGTCAGCTCCAAATACCACTTAGGGCGTGGCCACGTCAGCCCTATACCACTCTGAGCACTGCCACGTCCGCCCTAAACCCCTTGGGCCTCCTGCCACGTCAGGCCCATGGGCTTTCGGGTCCAGACCCGGCCCCCAAGCAGATCCAGACCCGGTTGGGATTCCCTATAAATACAAGACCCTCACCCACCTTTTCAGGTAACCAATCTTTTGCCACCTAAATTCTCCTAGTTATTGCTACTCTCTCACAGAGACTGACTAGATCGTCCGAGGGTCCGCCGCCGGGATAAACCCCGGTGTTTCAGGACCGTCTGCAGGTACTCGAGGCGAGGCCATCCAAGCCGATCCTCAAGCGCCGAAGCGAGCCACCTCGGATCCGAACCCTCTGATCCGATCCCAGACATCCACCTCATTCCAAGCCCGTCGCAAGTACCGCTCGGTCAGCCGAGGGTCGTCTGTTCAGCAGCTTTCTCCTTCAATACAAATCGAGTAAGAACTCACACCTGGTGCATCCACACCGTGACCAAAAACAAACCGCATCACTTATATATGCAGAAGAAAAATTCAAGCATTATCAAATAATGAAATCGGTTGAAATCGATTCATTCTCCATTCCTTTACGCAGCTTTCCGAGGAGGGTGGAGTCGGAATAGAAATCGGTTAAGATCTTTCTCTAGGGAATGAAATTTAGTTGTTTCTTTTGTTTTCTTTTTCAAAACAAACAGGCTATAGAATAGGATAAGATGAGCCCATCCCCAGTATTCCATTCCTTTCCCTAGTTTTTTGGGTTCCCAAACGCGACCTTAGTATATATGAGGTCGCTGATGAAATTAGCAGCCTCAAATGAATGTATTGAGACACTTGGCAATTTCTATAGACTTTTGCTCTTTTGGGAAGGAAAAAATTAAAGTTGAGGTCGCTATTGGGAATAGCGACCTTAGTATACTTTGGTCGTTATTCGCAATTGCGACCTCAGTAAGAAACACAATGTAAAGTATGAAATTAAGGTCGCTATTGGCAATAACGATCTTCGTACAACTAAGGTCGCTATTCGGAATAGCGACCTCGGTTTCAAAAATAAATTAATTGTTATTTTTTCAGAGAGCAACATTTCTCTAGATTTTGCTAAGTGTTAGAATACAGTTCATTAAAAGTCGCTTATCCCATTAGTGACCTCATATATACTAAGGTCGTTATTCTCAATAGCGACCTTAATTTTTTAAAAAATATCCCAAATAAAACAAAAACTTTCTAGAAATCGCTATAAGTGTCTTAATACATTCATTTGAGATCGCTAATCCCATCAGCGATCTCATATATACTAAGGTCGTTAGTGGGAATAGCGACAACAACAACAAAATTCAAAAAAAATTTAAAACATAGACCGCTATTCCCATTAGCGACTTTGAAAATGAAGACACAAAGTAGCCCACAAAGCGATAATAATTTGGAAACTGGCTCTTAAACGCAAATATTTTCAAAAAGTGGCATATGACGGCAAAAAATTCTTAAGAGCATCTACTATTGTTGCTCCTATATTATAGATATTTGGCAATAGAAAAATGGAAATAGAAGAGTTGCACTACTATCGTTAAAGCCAAAATTTGGGTTAAAAAAATAATAAAATATACAGACGGAAAAACATCCTCCGTCTAATAAAATAAATAAATTTTTTAATACCCAAAATTCGATAGACGGAAGATCTTGTTCTGTTTGACAATAATTGATATATATATATATATATATATATATATATATATATAGGGATATGCTCAGTTGAAAACGGGTTTGTTTTCACGGGTTTGGAAAACAGCAATCTGAGCCATCGGATTGATCATGATCGTGATCGATGGCTCAGATCTGCCTCCCCATAACCCGTTTCAATTGTTGAGCGGAGGGTTATTTTGGGAATTTCGTCCCAAATAACTTTTCGCTGAACAGATTCTAAAAAAAATAATATAACCTAAGCCGTTGTTTGGAACAACGGCCTAGGTTACAAAAAATTGAATCATAGGCTGTTGTTTGAAACAACGGCCTTGTTTTCAATATTTATAACCTAGGCCGTTGTTTGGAACAAAGGCCTAGGTTATAAAATTTCTATAAAAATTTATAGAAATTTTATAACCTAGGCCTTTGTTCCAAACAACGGCCTAGGTTATAAATATTGAAAATAAGGTCGTTGTTTGGAACAACGGCCTATGATTCATTTTTTTATAACCTAGGCCGTTGTTCCCAACAACGGCCTAGGTTATATCATTTTTTTCAAAACGAATCAGGCGAAGAGTTATTTGGGACGAAATTCCCAAAATAACCCTCCGCTCAACAATTGAAACGGGTGATGGGCGGGCTCGATCTGAGCCGCTGATCGCGATCATGATCGATCCGATGGCTCAGATTCGTGTTTTCCAACCCGTGAAAACAAGCCAGTTTTCAACTGAGCATATCCCATATATATATATATATATATATATATATATATATATATATATATATATATATATATTTGAGCCAGACCATCTGGCCGCACGACTAATTAAAAAATAATAATAATAAATACCCGGACGGATGAAGATCTTCCGTCTGGGGTAATTTTTTTTTAATGCTCAGCCGGAAGATCTTCTTCCGTTTGGGTTTTTTTTCTTTTTTTTTGAAAACGCCGAAAAGTGAAGGGGGGGAAATCGCATGTCTCTTTCCCATGTCTCTTTCCCATTTTAAAAAATAACGACAAAAAAATAGAAAAGAGAGGGACGGAAGATTTTCTTCCGTCTCTCCATTTTAATTATATATATATATATAAAAAGACAGAAGATCTTCTTCCGTCTCTCTACTTTTGACCATTCATACTCTTCATACGTAGGAAGATCTTTCGTCTCTCTTAATTTAATATTGCAAATAATTGAAAATATTTGAGAGACGGAAGATCATCTTCCGTCTTCTATATTTTGCAATTGCTATTTCACTTTGCTATATAATGGCAATGTACTGTTTATGGTTTTTGCCAAAAGTAGTAGGTATTTGGCCAACGATAGTGGCATATTTTAGATTTTTAGCAGACGATAGTGGATGCACTTAAGGGGGTGCCAGCTCAGCGTTACACCTACGCACAAAAGGTCAAAGCAGTCAGACCGTTGATTGGACGCCAAGATTCGGATCATATCTAATGAACGGCTGGGTCTTTCCTAACTTCTAAGAAAATTGGAGATTATGCATATAAGCGCCTGCTAAATTTCTTATTTATATATCTATTTCCTACAAAACAACCCTTAATCTTTGGGGTGCACCTCAAAAGAGTACCTCGGTTATGGGATCTTTAAAACTAATAGACTACATTTAAGGTAACTAACTAGTTAGTTTGCACACATAATGCACTAGTATCATGCACGTGCGATGCATGTGGAGGAAGAAGGAAAAAGACAAAAAAAAAAACCTACCAACACATGCGCTGCACGTGTTGACTAACATACAAAAAACAATAAAAAATTGTTTATTTGGTTGGAACCCCATCTCTCCCATTATAATAGTTATAGATATGATGGATTAATGGTCCATGTTATATCGTTACAAAAAGTAAATGTTGCAAGAAAAGGTAAATTTTTCCTCCTAGCTAACTATGAAACATTAGAAGAATGTTCGCTGAAGCTTATAGTAATGAGTTAGAGCATCCACAATTGTTTGCCATTTATGTATAATATGCATATTTTAGCTAAAAAAGCGTTGCAGTCGTTTGCTATTTATGCATATTTTGACGACTTTGCGACAGTAGATTGCTATATATGAGAGCGAATGCATATTATACAGGAAGGATCTTGAAGATCCGTCCCACTAAAAAAAAAAAATCGTCAGACGGAACTAGACAGTCTGTCCGACCTTTATATATATATATATATATATATATATATATATATATATATATATATATCCTGAACTGTTTGCTTGATTGTATCTTTGTATCTTTTGTTTGTTATTGTGTTGTATTTTCTATTTTCTCACTCTTGATTGTAGCTCCAGGGACGGAACTATTCTAAGGAGGGAGTGATGTAATACCCTGATTTTCGAATATAAGAAAGATTATTTATTTTTAGATATGGTGTGCACATGTAATATTGTTGGTTATTATTTTTCTTTCATGATGAGTAAGAGCATTGCCTTATAAAGTATTTTTCTCTAAAGCCCAAATGTTAATTTACTTATCTTTCTTTTAAATTAATTATTTTGGCCCAATCAATTTAAGCCCATGAGTTTAGTCTTTTCTTATTTTTCTATAACTTGGAGTGTGTAGCATTCCTTTCCTTTTTATTTTGTCATGGTGTACAAAAATTTGTAGGGTGATTTATGTGTGTCGTGCACTCTATGTACATGTGCAATGCACACTTTCCCCAATGGCCGGATTGCTTCTTTTGGAGGGATTTTCAAATGGTTGAATGGAGATCATGGGCGGTTATGCAAGGTGTGGGTAGTTTTTACAACCCCCTAGTCAATCCTAGCCTTTGATCCTATAACCATCTAATGAATCCTAGCCTTTGATCCTATAACCATCTAATGAATCCTAGCCTTCCATCTCACTCTCCTTGGTGTATAAATACCCCCTTCTCATCTATTATTTTTTACACTAAGATTATTATTGTAAGAGAGGTATTTTGTGAGTTGTGTGTGCTGTTCTGTGGAGGCCGAGTAGCATTCCTGAAGGTTTCGGTGTGGAGCAAGGAGCAAGAAGCGAGGAGTCGTTCACTACATTAAGAAGCTTTTGCTGGATTTCGATTATTTCGTCAAATAAGGTGGGTGTTTCTCAGGACTTCTAGTGTAGAAAGTATGCTATAATTATGATGATTGTTGCTATTGCTTATGAGAAGTAAATTCAAACGTACTAGAATTGCTCGAATATATTTATGATAGTAATTGTAGAAGACAATTAGTGAAATAATGACACTGCAACAATGACGAATTGGGTCGGTACAGTCGACTGTCGTAAGGATAAGTCGACTGGTACGAAGACATTTGTTATATGTTTTGTTAGAAGTTTCATGATCTGTATGTGCATAACTAAAATGAGATTGTAAGGCTAAACTCATACTATTCATGGTATACATGACTGAGGAGCCATGAGCATGGAAAAAAGAACTAGCGATGATTAATACAACTAAGAATGATCTGTGCAGTCGACTGGTGTTTATGAATAGTCGACCGATACTTTGATTTTAATTATGAATAATCCGGTAGTTTCATGAAATGAAGTATTTTTCCATTGTGTTATTCTAGTGAAATGGATTGAGATTAATATCTTCATCTTCGCAAGAAAGTTATGAATAAGTGTAAATGCATGTTTAAAGTATTTCTTTAAAGAAAAGACAATATTAGTAACTTGAAATTCCATGTTGCGATGTTACTGAACAAGTAAGAAGTGTGGTGTTATGAAACATGAATGTATGTATACTGTGATGAAAGTGCATGTGTGAACGGTTGGAAAGATAATTCCTGATTTTGAATTTTGAAACTGTCCAGTCGACTTAATGCGTGTAGCAAGTCGACTGAGCTGAACCTGATAATGTACTGTTAAAAAACCCCAGGACAGACGGCTGATGGAGTAACAGTCGACTGTCACGTGGATCACATTTTGAACATGAAAAGTTGCGGGACAGCCGACTGGCCATGTGCAGCGGTCGACTCTCCCGAGTGTTTATGAAGAACTTGTATTTGACTGTATAAGTCGACTGGCCTTTTTCCAGGTCGACTGTACAGAGTAGATTTTGATATATCAGAGATTTTATTTGAGTACTGCTGAGAGTTGTGAACTTTATGATTGATGTTGATGAACTCTTTCTATTTGCTGTATGAATTTATATGAATCATATTTTGCATTGAGAAATTTACATGAAATGAGTCACATTTTGAATTGAGAATTACATGAATATGAAAGTTAAAGAACATGAGATGCTAAGGCAATGATAAATGAATTCATGAGTAGGAAATGCTCAAATTGGAAATTGTGAATTGTAAATTGAAATGAAGAGTAGCTAAGTCTCCCCCGGCATTGGAAATGAATGAATGAAATGGGAATTGCAAAGAAGACCAAGATTGGTCATGTGTAAATGAAATGAGTAAGTCCGGTTTGGTGGAGAGGCTAACTCTAGAGCTTCGATTTTTATTCATGATTCTAATGATTTTAGTACATAGTGGAGATGTGATGAAAGTGAGAGAAAACATAAGTATGGGAACTAGAGTTTACGGTGCGGGTGTGTGAGCCACATAATGCATGCTTGATGAGTCAAGACATGGCGTGGGCACAACTCAGAATGATCGGACTCTAGTCACGCTTGTGGGATGTTTGGTGACTGCAAGAGGATCGTGTTCAGGGAGGAGGCTTGAATTGCCACAGAATGCATGCTTGATGAGTCAAGACATGGCGTAGGGTTCCCCTCCAGTAGACCTGGCAAACGGGCCGGGTCGGGTACCCATGGGTAAGGGTTCCTTGACCCACGGGTCCAACGGGCCGGGTCGAAAAGTAACCGCAACTTTTTTTACAGTTTTTTTCCAACCCGGACCCGGCCCGCGGGTACCCACAAGTACCCATGGGTACCCGCCAATATTTCATTGTTTATTTTGAGTTTGTTTTGGGGTTTTTAAAAAAAATTTAAAAATTTATTTTAATTGAATAATTGATTAAAAACATTAACAACATGTTATCATTTTTTTAAAAAATGTAAAATATAAAATTGAATAACTGAAACAACAACAAATGTAATCAGGAATCAAGAACGATAATTTAATAAGCTTGCTGTTTGTTTTTTTTATGCTTCTTGTTCAAATAAATATATATATATCAACATTCAAAATCCAACTAGCATTTAAATTTATCATTTCATCAATGATATGGCTAAAATTGGGGTTAAATCGGGACCGTCCAGATCGAGCACGAATCTTGAAGCACGGGGGTAAAAAGGTAATTTCACATACAGATGGATCCAAAACGGGTATTGGGTCTCCTTCTCACGAAACCAACCGCCCGCGAATAGATCCATTCCAACTGGGCACGGGTCCCGACCCGATACAAGCCCGGTCCACCAAGGAAGAATCAGGCCACTGATTTGATTAGATCAAATCAATAAGCTTGATTTGCTCTCACCAGGGAATCAAGGCCTACTTTCCTAAAACAGAATAAGAGGATTTTGCTCCTAAATGTTAGCCAGGAAATCAGGACCCTGATCATTCCAAAGGCGACTATAAATACAACCCCTTTACCACCAAGACCAGGTTAATCACTTTTTCACCACTTAAGCTCTTTCTTAATCTTTTACTGATTACTGACAAGAGCGTCGGAGGGTGCGTCGCCGGAATCAACCCCGGTGTCTCGCACTTCCCTGCAGGTTGCGGCGGGAGCAAGAAGGCCGAGTCAGCTGTTCAGGTTTTCCTCGGATCCACAAATTCTATCTGTTTACCCCCACACCGAAATCAGCGGTAACAGATTGGCGCCGTCTGTGGGAAAACCACACGAACAGTCTCAGCCCATTCTCCGCCGTCCTCTGCAGCCATGCCGCCGAAGAAGAACAGATCCAGAGGGTCGAACCGTGGGGGCAACCCCACCGACCCGGCAAATGAAGCTCCGGTCAATCCTGTCCTTCAGTTCGACCTCCCTCCGCCGACCCAGCAGGTCCCACCTCCTCCTCCTCCCAAGCAGCAGCCCAACAACGGTCCATCCGGTCATAACGGTCGGAAGGAGAAGCAGCCACTCAATCCGGGCCACGTCTCGGTCCATAATGGGTCCTCGGACTCGATGGCTTCTCATCACCCCGACCTCCGCATCACACTCCAAAACTGCCACAAGGACGACGACCTCCGTATCCATCTTGACGAGAGGCGGGCCCGAGAGGGAGCCTCCCGCCAGCGTCAAGGTGAGCGGTCGCCGCATCGTCGGGACGGCAGGAGGTCCCCGGAACGCAGAGGCCGAGCGGCGTCCCCTGAGCGCCGAAGGAGGAGGTCCCGGTCCCCCAGGGATCGGCGTCATCCGAGGGACCGAGATATGCCCATCAGCCGAGCCGAGTTCCTCCAGTTTCAAGAGACCGTTCTGCAGGCCCTCAATCTCCGACAAAACGCCCAGAATGCTCAGAGGGTTCCGACGCCCCCCAGGGATCCCAGTCCCCGGCGCCGAACCCGGAGTCCTTCCCCGGCTCCCAGCCGATAGCAGCGGTAACAGAGTCCTCGGCGCTCCTAGGAGTACCGACGCCGCAGTCCACGCTCCCCTTCCTACGAAGAGGAGTCCGGGGGGTCGTACGACTACCAGCGGAGGGACGACGCCCTCATCCGCCGTATCCATGAGGTGGAAAGGTGCATCGGCCGCATGGACAGGGAGGAAGAGTCCCGAGCAGGAACCTTCCGTCCCAGCCGACCCCCCTTCTCGCGGTCGATCATGGAGGTCCACATACCGAGGAGTTTCAAACCGCCGCAGTTTGAAACATACTCTGGGGAATCCGACCCGGTCAACCACGTCGAAAGCTTCAAGACCCTGATGTTGATCCACCAAGCTTCCGACGCGGTGCTCTGCAGGACCTTCCCTGCCACCCTCCGGGGGTCGGCTCGGGAATGGTATTCTAGGCTCGCCCCCTCGTCCATCTTCTCATTCGAACAGTTTGAGACACTGTTCATTACTCACTTCGTGAGTAGCCGACGAGCTGAGAAGACGAGTCTTTCCTTGCTGAACCTGTGGCAGGAGAAGCAAGAAAAGTTACGGGACTATGTGAAAAGGTTTACCGCGGAAGTCAGGTTAATTGCTTCCTTGGACCAGTCCGTGGCTACCGTGGCGTTCCAGTCGAACGTCCTTAACGCCAACCTCCGATCATCCCTGGCCAAGAAGCCCCCGCATGACTTCGCCGACCTCCTCCTGAGGTGCGAGAAGTACATCCGGGCGGAGGAGGCCGAAGCCCTTCCGAGCTTCGGAGGCACCGCTGCGGGGTCAAAGAGGAAGGCGACGGGAGAAGAAGGGTCCAAGAAAGCTCAGAAGGACATGGGCGGTCAGCGCCGCCCTCCCCCCAGGTTCGAGAAGTTCACTCCCCTCACCACTAATGTCTCTACTATCCTCATGGAGGTAGAGAAGGAGGGAATCATCCCTCCAGCCCCGAGGATGCACACTCAGGCGAAGAGGAGGAACAAAGATAAGTGGTGTCATTACCACCGAGACCATGGGCACGACACGAACGACTGCCGAGCTCTGAGAGATGAGATCGAAGCACTCATTCGGAGGGGGCAGTTGGCCAAGTTCGTGAAAGCTAACGATCGAACAGATCGGAACTCACCTCCCCCTCGGGGGGCTAACAAGCGGTCCGAGCGGCGCGAGGAGACACCCGAGTTCGAGGAGGAACGGGTTCTGCACCTGATTCATGGAGGACCAATGGGGGGCTCCTCTAATTCCTCCCGAAAGGCCTTCGTCCGGGAGGTCAACTCGGTCCACAGTGCCCCTCCCCCGAAGGGTCTCGGCGTCCCTGTGTCTTTCTCCGATGCCGACCTGGAAGGAGTCCGAACCCCCCATTGCGATGCCCTCGTCATCGACCTCCGCATGGCCAATTTCAAGGTGCAGAGAATTTTGGTGGACAATGGGAGTTCGGTCAACATCCTATTCCTCTCGGCCTTTCAAGGCCTGCAGCTGTCCCGGGACCGTCTTAAGCCGGCCGGTTATACTCTCCACGGGTTCACGGGGGTCCCGGTAACCGTCGAAGGGGTGATAACCCTAGACGTTACTGCGGGAAGCACCCCTACTACCCGGACCGAGCCGATGGACTTCATGGTCATCGACGTCCCGGCAGCATACAATGTCATCCTAGGCCGTCCCGGCCTAGCCGCTCTGGAGGCTGTCCCTTCGGCATACCACTTGAAGATGAAATTCCCCACTCGCTCGGGAGTAGGGGAAGTCAGGGGAAGCCAGGAAACAGCTCGGAAGTGCTACATGACTTCCACCGGGGGACCAGTGCTCTCGCTCGAGACACTAGAGATCCCCGAGCCGAAGGCCCGTCCAACGTCCGAGCCGGCGGACGAGTTAGAAGAAGTACTCTTCTCCGACGAGGACCCGAGCCGAAAATTCCTCGTCAGCAAGTCCTTGCCGACTGTGCTGTTCTCCGACCTGGTGAGGTGCATCCGGGATAACCGCGACCTATTTGCCTGGTCGGCCGCGGATATGCCCGGCATCTCTGAGGACTTGCTCGTCCACCGCCTAAGCGTCGAACCGGGGTGCAAACCGGTTCAGCAGAAGAGGCGAAAGTTCGCTCCCGAGCGACAGCAGGCAATCAAGGAGGAAGTGGATAAGCTGCTGAAGGCCAAGTTCATCCAGGAGGTAAATTATCCCGAGTGGCTGTCGAATGTCGTAATGGTCAAGAAGTCCAATGGCTCGTGGAGGATATGCATCGACTTCACCGATCTCAACAAGGCGTGTCCGAAGGATCCCTTCCCTCTCCCGAACATCGACACCCTTATCGACGCCACCTCGGGCCATGAGCTCCTCAGCTTCATGGATGCCTTCTCGGGGTACAATCAAATCCGGATGTTCCCTCCGGACATCCCGAAGACCTCCTTCGTCACCGACCAAGGCCTCTACTGCTACCGAGTAATGCCGTTCGGTTTGAAGAACGCGGGCGCCACCTACCAGCGCCTCGTCAACAAGGTTTTCCAGCATCAGATCGGCCGAAACATGGAGGTGTACGTTGATGAAATGCTCGTCAAGAGCATCCGCGGCACTGACCACGTAGCCGACCTCCAGGAGGCCTTCGGCGTGTTGAGGAAGTACAACATGCGGCTAAACCCGAACAAGTGTGCGTTCGGAGTCTCCTCTGGCAAGTTCCTCGGTTTCATGGTGAGCCAGCGGGGAATCGAAGCTAACCCCGAGAAGATTAAGGCCATATTAGACATGGCCCCGCCTCGGAACGTCAAGGAAGTGCAGAAGCTCACCGGTCGGCTCGCAGCCATCGGTCGGTTCCTCTCCAAGTCAGGGGAAAAGTGCCTCCCCTTCTTCAAAGCACTCCGGGGGGCTAAAGGATTTGGATGGGGCGAAGCACAGCAAGAGTCGTTCGACCAGCTGAAAGCCTATCTGGTGAACCCCCCTCTGCTCAGTAAGCCGGCCCCGGGCGAGCCTCTCTTCATCTACTTGGCCGCTTCCGAGCAGACCTTGAGCGCTGTCTTGGTAAGAGAAGAGGACCGGACCCAAAGGCCCATTTACTACGTGAGCAAGGTGCTTCGGGACGCCGAGCTCCACTATCCGAGGATAGAGAAGATAGCCTACGCTCTGGTCATGGCAGCAAGAAAGCTTCGGCCCTACTTCCAATCTCACTCGGTCATCGTCCTCACCGATCAACCCCTCAAGCAAGTCCTCCACAAGCCCGAAACCTCGGGCCGGCTGATGAAGTGGTCCATAGAGCTAAGTCAGCATGACATCTCCTATCAGCCTCGGACGGCAATTAAGGCACAGGCTCTCGCCGACTTCATTGTAGAGTCCACCATCCCTGAGGTCGGCCACGTCCCAAATGGGCCCCCCATTTGGACAGTCTTCGTGGACGGATCTTCTTGCAGTGAAGGAAGCGGCGCCGGCATTATCCTGAACGGCCCTGACAGCTTCGTCCTGCAGTATGCGATCCGCATGAACTTCAAGGCCTCAAACAACGAGGCGGAGTATGAGGCTCTCATAGCTGGTCTCGGAATCGCACGAAGTGCTGGGGCGCAGCGCCTTCGGATTCACAGTGACTCCCAACTAGTCGTGAACCAGGTCTTGGGCGAATATGAGGCCAGGGACGAGCGAATGGCGAAGTACCTCGCCAAGGTCCGGGACCTCATGGGCCGGTTCGAAGAAGCCATCATCCAACGGGTCCCCCGGGAGGAGAACTCACAAGCTGACGCTCTCTCCAAGTTGGCCTCGTCTTCTCTACAAGGTCTCGAACAGACCGTACTGATTGAAGTCCTCTCTAAACCGAGCATCGAAGACGAGACACCTAGCTCGGTGGAGTCATTGCCGGTCATGCTGCAGGACAATTGGATGAAGCCACTGGTAGAATTCTTAAGGGATGGAGTTCTGCCCTCAGATCCCAAAGAAGCACGCCGAGTCAGAACTCGGGCCGAGCGCTATGTCTTGATCGAAGGCATCTTATACAAACGCTCCTTCTCTCACATAGATGGCCGACCTTACCTAAGGTGCCTCTCTCCGGATCAGGCCGAATATGCCCTACAGGAGCTTCATGAAGGCATCGGAGGGGCACACTCCGGATTTAGGTCTTTGGCCCGGAAAGCTTTGAACTATGGGTACTTCTGGCCGACCCTTCTTCAAGATGCCGAGCGACATGTTCGGCAATGTAGCTCCTGCCAGAGACACTCCAACATCCGACGTCTCCCCCAGGCCAACCTCACCTCCCTATCGAGCCCTATCCCCTTTGCGATGTGGGGAATGGACTTACTGGGGCCTTTCCCTCCAGCTCCAGGCCAGCTCAGGTTCTTAGTCGTAGCCATCGACTACTTCTCGAAGTGGGTCGAGGCCGAGCCCCTCGCCACTATAACCGAGAACAAAGTGGTGCAGTTCTTCTGGAAGAGCATCATATGCAGATTCGGCGTCCCCCGCGTCCTCGTGACGGACAACGGGACTCAGTTCACTGGCACAGCATTCCGAGCCCTATACGACGACCTCGTCATTCAACAGCGCTTCTCGTCCGTCTCACACCCCCAGTCGAACGGGCAGGCCGAGAATGCTAATAAGCAGATCCTCGCAGGAATCAAGAAGAGGTTGGACAAGTGCTCCAAGGGTTTGTGGGTCGACCAACTCCCTAATGTGTTGTGGAACTACCGCACCAGCAGGCGGACGCCCACCGGAGAGTCCCCTTTCAACCTCACTTATGGGGCTGAGGCCGTGATACCCCTCGAGGTCGGAATACCTTCCCCTGGCTCATAGCCTATGACGAAGCGCAGAATGCCAGGGAGCTCAGAGGGAACTTGGACTTGATAGATGAACTGAGGGAAAGGGCATCGATTCGGCAACAGAATTACAGAAGGAGAGTCGAGCTAGCGTACAACAAGAAGGTCCGACCCGCCAACCTTAAGCAAGGAGATTTGGTATTGAGAAAGCTAGCTATATCCCTCCCCAGTCAGAAGAGCAAGCTAGCTCCGAATTGGGAAGGGCCGTACCGGATCGCAAAAGTTGTCCGGCCTGGAGCATACCGACTCGAAGACATGGATGGCAAAGAACTTCCGAGGACCTGGAATGCCGACCACCTCCTGAAATACCAAGAGAACGCTCCGGCGCCTCTCTAAGTAATCCGAGGTGTCGAACCATTCCTCTCCTCTGACTTGTAACCTGTCCCATGAATTGTGCTATGTAAAACGGTTCGCCGTCAAATATCAATAAAGAAAAGTTCTATTATGTTTTTGAATTCGCATGTTTTTCTCCCCTCTTATTTAACCAATGGTTCGGAGTCCAACACTCGGCTCGACTTTACCTCCTCGGCTCGTCTCCGGACGAACCAGGGGTAGATCGCCGTTCGGAATTGCTCCCACAGCCGTTGAACTATACCGATGGTTCGGAGTCCAACACTCGGCTCGACTTTACCTCCTCGGCTCGTCTCTGGACGAACCAGGGGTAGATCGCCGTTCGGAATTGCTCCCACAGCCATTGAACTATATCGATGGTTCGGAGTCCAACACTCGGCTCGACTTTACCTCCTCGGCTCGTCTCTGGACGAACCAGGGGTAGATCGCCGTTCAGAATTGCTCCCACAGCCGTTGAACTATACCGATGGTTCGAAGTCCAACACTCGGCTCGACTTTACCTCCTCAGCTCGTCTCCGGACGAACCAGGGGTAGATCGCCGTTCGGAATTGCTCCCACAGCCGTTGAACTATACCGATGGTTTGGAGTCCAACACTCGGCTCGACTTTACCTCCTCGGCTCGTCTCCGGACGAGCCAGGGGTAGATCGCCGTTCGGAATTGCTCCCACAGCCGTTGAACTATATCGATGGTTCGGAGTCCAACACTCGGCTCGACTTTACCTCCTCGGCTCGTCTCTGGACGAACCAGGGGTAAATCGCCGTTCGGAATTGCTCCCACAGCCGTTGAACTATACCGATGGTTCGGAGTCCAACACTCGGCTCGACTTTACCTCCTCGGCTCGTCTCCGGACGAGCCAGGGGTAGATCGCCGTTCGGAATTGCTCCCACAGCCGTCAAGCTCCAGCGATGGTCCCGGGGTCCAACACTTGGTTCCTAGTCCATCTAAAACACTCCGGTAGGTCGATGGCGGACCTTCGTTCGAACACAAAAGTCCGAACTCTCCCAACTACTAGCCGAAGACCGAAGACCCACAAATTCGGTCGGCTTCCGAGCAAGTGGCTTCCCGAGCGTGTAAACGGGGAAAGCACACTTTCTCCTCAACTTTCGTACGTGATCTCGATCAGACGGCTCAGATCAAGCCACCTGTGCAAAATGACAAGATAACATTTTCTTGGGAACTGAGCCGCCTCGAGATTCGCGCCTACGTTCGACGGCTCAGATCTCGCCACCTACTCTAAGCGACAAAATAACGCTTTCTTGGGTACAGAGCCGTGCCGTACCGTGTCAGATCCACTAAATGACAAAGAGCCGCGCCCCTGGAGACCCATTCGGCTAAACAGACGCTCTCGGTTCAAAGATCTCGGCACGACCGATACGGTTATAAGCAAAGACAAACATGCAAAGCAACGAAAGGGAATTTTATTAATTGTCGGCGCATAATACAAAACATTCCATTACAAAGTGTTGGCAAACAAAATGCACAATGCCCGACCCACTACACTTGTCTCTCATATAAAAACATCCTCACTAAACTGTTCGTCCTCCTCGGCAGACAGCTCCTCCTTCTCCCCCCGGAGCCTCGCCATCACACCACGCAGATGCCACATCTCTGAGAGCAGGTCATCCCGCTCGGCGACGATCTTCGACTGAATGTGCCGAATGCTTTTGACCCGAAGAGCGTTGCTGAATGCGGTCTACGAGTCTTCATCCTCCCCTGCGAGGCTCAGTTCGACGATCTTATTCTCCAAGCGTTGGATCTCGGCTTCCCGGAGACTGAGGACCAACGAAAGGTGGTCCCACTCACTCTCGGCTCGGCATAACTTCATGTCAGCACTCCTAGGGCTCAGAACCACTGTTCCAGAGGTGGCCTCGGATTCAGAGTCATCATTCGAACGCTCGGAGTCCGAGCCATGGATCGTCACAACGAGCTGAAAAGAAGGGAAAGCAAATAACACGGTTTCAATACACTGCCGGAGTCTAACACTTGAAAATTTTTTAGTGGAGACTATTTGCATTCAGACATAATAATGTTACAGACGGTCGACCGACCCCACAACTAAGTTGTTACAACAATCAACAAAAATAGAAAAACAACAGAATCAGAGCCTCTTCGGAAGGGGAATGCTTCGGTTTAGGGAAACACGAGGACGGCGAGGCCTGCCCTCCGAGCCCGACCCTAAACCAACGAAGCGCGACCCCCCTTCGCTGCTAGCTCTAACGGCGACGCCAGCCGAAGCCCCGCTCGACGAGGCTGCCGCGCTACTCTGAGCGTCGGCTGGACTCCCCCTGGTCAACGGCGAGCGCATCGCAAGTTCGTGAAACGTAATCCCCCTCTCGCTCTCTTCGCGAGTGCACGAAGTGCTGCGAACGTTAGCCCTGACCGGTGCCGGCTTGAGCGACGCGATCTCTTCCTCCAGTTCGATAATCCTATCCCTCAAGACGTCGTCCTTCGCCAACTTCTTCGGTCGAGGGGCTGTCAACGAGCCCGAGGCATTGGCATTATCAGTCGCGAGCCGTCGGTAGTGGGTCACTTCAATCCCCCTATCTATTGTGATCCTTCTGAGCCTATCGACTTCGGCCGATAACCTCTTGCGCTCGGTTGACGCTTTCTCCAGTTCGGAAGCCAGCTTCTCCCTCTCCGCCGAACGTTCTTTTTCCGCTAGCTCCAAGTATTGGACCTCGGCCAAAAGGTCGTCATTCTTCTGCTCGGCGGCAGTAAGCTCTCTACGGAGGTTCTCGACTTCGCCTTCGGGATGGGGAGCTGAAGAGCGCTTCCGGTACTGGTACAGCTCGCGACCATACCTCCGCAGAGCCGCCTTCGTATCCTCCAGCCTGCCGAGCAGGAGATATCGCTTATACCGGCTCTGAGAGAGCTCGTCCTTCGTTTTCACCAGCTCCTGCCGAAGGTATTCAGCCTCCGTGATCGGACCGAATCTCACCTGAAATGCAGAGATAAATCCGAGGCCCAACACTTGGAGAAAGTTACGCCAAAACAAACACTAAGTCCGAGACTCAACACTTGGGCAAATTTTGGCCAAACAAAACATTTTTTCATTCAAAATTCGAAGAGTTCTACAACAGCGGTGGCCAGTCCGCAGTTAGGCTTACAAAAACAAAAAAAGAGAGAAAAGAAGACAACCGAGTCAGGGGTCGACCTTTTTGTCGTTCGGGTCCGTCGACCCCTCGGCCTTGTCCTTGCCCTCGCCTCCGCCACCTCCTTCGCTCCAGCTCTCCTCCTCGGAGTCGTCCTCCTTCTCCTCCTCGGCCGCGGCCTTCCATGGGTCCTCGACGGGTTCCGTCTCCCCCTCGGGGCCGATCAACCCCTCGGGGACAACCTCCTCACCTTCCACGAGGTCATAGAAGTTGTAGGAGGACGTGTCGAAGCCCGGGTTCTTGGCGACCACATGTTGCAAGGCACGGCCGTAGGCGTCCAGCATATTCTGGATCATGTGCATCGCGGCCTCCTCCTGCACGGCTTTCTTCACCCTCTTCACCTTCCTGAGGTGTTTTGCCTTGATCTTCTCGGCCCTCTTCCGAGCGTCCTCCGCCTCCGACCGAGCCTTGGCCAGCTCCTCCCTCAGGTCGGCAGCCTCCTTCACCGACGCCTCGAGCTTGGCCGCCGAATCCTTCAGCTCGGAGACCTCCTTCTCCGAGGCCTCGAGCTTGGCCGCCGTATCCTTTGACAGCTGAACAGCATCGGCCAGCTGCTTCTCCAGCCCCTCCACTTCGGTGGCCCTCTTCGTCGAAAGAAGCAACTCGGAATCGAGCCGCTTCGCGACCCTGACGCGTTCCGCCCTCTCCTTCTCCTTCTCCTGATCCTTCCTCGCCATCTCCTCGAGCAGGAAATTGAAGTGGCAGATGGTCTGAAAGAGAACAACAGAGTTACGATCCGAATCCAAGAACTTAGAAAATTTTCTAAGGAAGAAATTCAGATGAAGAAGAAATCAGCCTGCTTACCGACATGGTATCCCGGGCGATCTGCATCACGGTGTCCCCTGCCATCCCGGCCTTCAGGGTCGCTCGATCCTTCGAGGTCGGCAAGTGCCTTATCGCCTCCATGCAGATGTTCCCGTCGCCCAGGAAACCATCGGCGTTCATCACCTGCCAGTCGGGGACGAAGATCTGCTTGTGACGCTCGGTCAAGATCTTCTCCGCCTCGGCAGTGAGGGGCGGAACCTGCATGGACAGCGCATCCTTCACCCCGAACACGTCGCTCGACGAACCCGGAGCGTCCGTCCCCGGGGTCGGCACAGGTGCATCCGAGGTAGGGGGATCGGAGACAATGGCCTCCCCCTGCTCGGCCACCACGACCTTCGTCGGAGAGACGAGGACCTCGATCTCCCCCTCCTTGAGGACCGCGACCTTCGGTTTGTCGGTAGTCTTTGCGACCGAGGGCTTCTTCGAAGCCCGGCTGTCCTGAGGCGCTGCCGACGGCCTCTTCTTCTTCTCCTGCTCTGCCCGGCCCTTCGCCACCAGAGCCTTGTAATCAAGCTTCATTGTCTCTGCAAAAGCCGGATGGAAAAACTTAGAAAATTTTTCATGAACTTTAAACAAGGAGTATAAATACCAGATGCATACGAGGGTCGATCGGACTGAGACCCCCACGGAACAGATGCTCCTCCGTAATATCCTTCCAGCTTAGCGCTGGCAGGGCGAGAAGCTTCCTCTGGACCTCAGCCTCCTCAGCATTCAGCGGGGCATCCTTCTTTGTACGCTTGGGCAAGCCGTCCTTCGCCCAAACTGTCGGTATCACCCACGGCGTCAGATTTCGGACGAGGAAGTATTTATCCTTCCAATGTTTGATCGAGTCCGGGTTCTCGATCAACTTAACTCCCGTCCGAGGAGAAAGGAAAAACCTCTGCTCGTCACGCCTCGGCTGGCAAGGTCGGAATAGACTCCGAAAGAGGAACATAGTCGGCTTGGCGTCGATCTCTTGACATCGGAGGAGGAACGCCACGACATGCCTCCAAGTGTTCGGCATCAGTTGGGCGGGACTCAGACCGTACCAGACCAAGACTTCGACCACGAACGGGTGTAGGGGAAAGCGGAGCCCGGCGATGAGGGAATCGACCGGGAAGACGCATATGTCCGGCGAGGACTCTGTGTTGGCTCGGAACCCCGGCCCAGGAAGAAGCAGCGCATACTCAAGCGGGATCCGGAAACCCTCTCGGATCATACGGAGATCGGTCTCGGTGAGTGTCGAGATCCTGTGGTCGACCTCGGACAGCTCCCTAGGCTCGTTCTCCTCCACCAGCTTCGCCGTACCTTGAGTGACCCTCTCCAAGGTATCCTCGGCGTAATCCCGGACGCCTCCCACGGTCGATACGGCGATGAGCTGCCGACCGAACGCCCCCGCTCTCTTCGGCGTTTCCACTATTGTGATCACGACTTTACCCTTTCGGGACTCCGCCGCGACTTCCTCGGGCACTTCGGCCACTTCACCCTCTTTATCCGGACGAACAACGTCTTGCTCGCTCGGCTCCATTACTCCCTTCCCTTCATCCCCTCGGCCAACGGCTTGCTCCGAGGCGGGGGTCTCAGCCGAAATCTTAACCATGTTTTCCTAAAAAGAGAAGGGAAAGAAACTGACCTTGAAGTGACAGGTGCGGTCGGAAAGTTCGCCGGAACTAAGAACGCTACCGCGACAGCTAGCAACGCCACCAAGGGAGCTAAAAACTGCGAAGCAAAGTAAAAACGGAAGAGAGAGAGTAAAAGTGAAAAGTGGGGACTTGGTCTTGGGGGGGTGAAGATTTATAGTAAAATTGGAACGTCCCTTGGACTTCCAATGAAACTTCGCGACTTTTGGGCTACTCTCGAAACGTCATGAAGGCCCATCACCACTACTCCTCTGACCAAGTCAACTGGCTCGGCCCCGACGGATCCAAATCCGAGCTACGAGCGACCCAAACACGCCGACAGTAGGGTCCGGTCGGAATCCGAGCAAGTGCCTTCCCGAGCTGGTAAACGGGGAAAACTCACTTTCCCCTCAACTTTCGCGCCCGATCTCGATCAGACGGCTCAGATCTCGCCGGGAGCACTAGACGACAAGATAGTGTTTTCTCGGGAGCTGCGCCCGTCTTGAGATGCGCGCCATCATCTAGCGGCTCAAGGTACGCCACGTCGCTCGGACGATTGAACCCTCGGACGCCTCACCTATGCATAGAGGAACCTGGAAAAATTTTGATTCAGTTTTGAGGCGCCACCTTCGGCAAGCGCCCCCCAGGTCCCGTGCATCAGTCGGTATCCCGCCGACCACGGGCCCCGGTCGGGAACAGATCGGCACTCCCCCCATCTCTAACTTCCCCAGGCTGACATCCATCAGAAGCCATCAGCCCGGAAGGAAGACAGAGATGAGAGAAGGCCCATCAACACTCAGAGGACAGGAGAAACACGCCGTTCCGAGCTAGTTGTTTACGACTGGAAGGCGCGGCTTGTCAGAGGACTCCAACCGCAGCGCCTTCACAGTTGCAAACAACAGGCTCGGACGGCCCAGAAGCCCGAGCTGCAACTCATGATAGGGAAGCGCGCCATCCCGAGCTAGTTGGTTGCAACTGGAAGGATCAGCTTGTCAGAGGACTCTGACAGCGGCGCCTTCACAGTTGCAACAAACGGACTCGGATGGCCCGGGGATCGGCATCGGACATGGATCGTCACTCTCCCACCAAGACCTCCGCCTACTTCGGCACTCGCTTCGGAGCAACCAAAGAAGGTAGAAGATCTTGGTGAGAGAACGACCACCCGTCCTACCGAGACGGCCCATCCCTCGGATCCGGACTATGGTCGTCACCACTCTTGCCTTATTCTCCCCCGCTCCTGACATCCACTTAGGGACCGTCCGGAACGGGAGAAGATAAAGGTAAGAGAGCAACCACCCGTCCTTCTGAGATAACTCATCCCCCGGTTTCGGACTACGGTCGTCACCACTACTACCTCGTCCCCCCTCGCTCCTGACATCCACTTGGGGGCCGTCAGGAACAAAGGGAAAACCAGGCAGAAGAGCGACCACCTCTCCGAACCTCAAGAGAGAAGCTACCCAAGGCAGATGCCCCCGAGGTCTGGAACTCAATTTGGTTGTGACTAAAATGGCAAAGGGAGTGGAGTACTTATAGCCTGCCTCCTAGAACCAGCCATTATGACCCTCGGAAATCGAAGCGCCGCGTTTTAATTAAGGGAATTACTGATCCTCGGAAGTTGAAACGCCACGCATTAATTAAAGGAATTATCCTTAATGACGTCGGGAAGGCGAAACGGCACACAAGTCACGAAGCGCCATTAAAACCATCGGGAACAGAGCCATCTCAGATTGCCAAAAACCACAGGCCCTCGGTCGGCTGCCGAGCAAGTGCCTTCCCGAGCGTGTAAACGGGAAAAATCACTTTCCCCTCAACTCTCACGTCTGATCTCAATCAGAAGGCCCAGATCTCGCCGAGAGCACTAAAAGACAAGATAGTGTTTTCTTGGGAACTGCGCCCGTCTCGAGATGTGCGCCCACATCCAACAGCTCAGATAACGCCACGTCGCTCGGCCTGCCGAACACCAATGCCTTCGGTCGGCATCCGAGCAAGTGCCTTCCCGAGCTGGTAAATGGAGAAAAAAAGACACCGAGCTACGTGGACCGCTGGATCTCTCAAAAATTCGCGCTCCCAATGATGAAGAGCCCAGATTGCGCCACGTGCGCTAAAAGACAAGATAGTGTTTTTGTGGGAACTGCGCCCGTCTCGAGATGCGCGCCACCATCCGATGGCTCAGATTGCGCCACGTCGCTCGGAACGCCGAACCCCCTAGTCTCCGGTCGGCAGCCGAGCAAGTGCCTTTCCGAGCTCGTAAACGGAGAAAAACGCTGCCGAGCGGTAACAACCATCAGATCTTTCCGAAGTTCGCGCCCGTCCACGATCGATGGCTCAGATCGAGCCACGCCATTAATCGGTATTTAAATCATTTTTTATTTATTTTAATCGTTTTATTTGTTTAAAAATTGCGAGAAAATTGCTAAAAATTCGGGGAAATTAGCTAAAAATCCTGGGAGATAATTGAAAATTCGGGGACACACTTTCGGACCCCGGAGCGAACAATTATTACCCTGAATGCACCGCTAAAGCCCCCGAACGATTAGCAAACACATCGCAGAATTAAACAAATACTTCGAAAAAAGTAGATAAAAGACTGTCAGATACCTGACGCAGCTCAAGAACAGCACACAGCGTCAAAAGTTACCTCACTACCCCCTTTCTAGATTCAAAATCTCACATTTGGACTCCGATACAACTCCACCAGCCACTGAAACTGCTGAACTACTCCTCAAAGTCTGATCACGCTCAGCCTTTAGGAGTGGGGGGCTCGTGATATGGCTAAAATTGGGGTTAAATCGGGACCGTCCAGATCGAGCACGAATCTTGAAGCATGGGGGTAAAAAGGTAATTTCACATACAGATGGATCCAAAACGGGTATTGGGTCTCCTTCTCACAAAACCAACCGCCCGCGAATAGATCCACTCCAACTGGGCACGGGTCCCGACCCGATACAAGCCCGGTCCACCAAGGGAGAATCAGGCCACTGATTTGATTAGATCAAATCAATAAGCTTGATTTGCTCTCACCAGGGAATCAAGGCCTACTTTCCTAAAACAGAATAGGAGGATTTTGCTCCTAAATGTTAGCCAGGAAATCAGGACCCTGATCATTCCAAAGGCGACTATAAATACAACCCCTTTACCACCAAGACCAGGTTAATCACTTTTTCACCACTTAAGCTCTTTCTTAATCTTTTACTGATTACTGACAAGAGCGTCGGAGGGTGCGTCGCCGGAATCAACCCCGGTGTCTCGCACTTCCCTGCAGGTTGCGGCAGGAGCAAGAAGGCCGAGTCAGCTGTTCAGGTTTTCCTCGGATCCACAAATTCTATCTGTTTACCCCCACACCGAAATCAGCGGTAACAATCAACAAAGACAAAAGAGCAATAACTTGTCCAATCATGAAAAGAAAGATCAATTATTTTTCAAAGTACACAACATAATTGAGTCTAAACAAAATTTAAACATAATCAAAAATACAATTGCAAAATCAAAACAGTGAAACTGTATGACAAGTTTCTAAAGTCTTGAAATTAATTACATTAAAAACAATGAAACCAAATAAAATTCAAACTCAACACACTCAAATAAATTACAACTCAAGTTGATGAGTATTTAATTTAATTTAATTTATTTAAATACATGGGTACCCACGGGTACCCGTGGGTATAACCGACCCGACCCGCAGGTTCACGGGCCGGGTAAAAAAGTAACCGCTCATTTTTTTTTCAAAATTTTCCTTACCCGTACCCGGCCCGTACGGGTACACCCGTGGGTACCCACGAGTCACGGGTCAAGATTGCCAGGTCTACCCTCCAGGGTCCAGTGCACGTGCTTGTACTCATAGACCATCTAGGATACTCACTGTTATTACAGAAGTAGATTAAGTCATGGCGAGGGATTGAACCCTACAAAAATGAAGAACGATTAAGAGGCTTGCCCTCGGACCTATGTAGTATGGAATGCATAGAATCCGAACAAGTGCGCATTAGTGTCATGTAAATTTAATAATTGCATTAAGGATTAAGTGCACAATCACGACATGACATCATTAAGAGTTTCCCCCTTGATTTATGTTTTTATTGTGAACAAGTTTGTGATCTGTTAAGAAATGAGAATTATTATACTGTTTCTGGCATAGAGAGGATGGCCATGTATAATTATCGTCGGTTGAATAAACTGACGTACCCACAGTTTTGTATGCAGGTTAAATTACTTGGAAGGGATGCATAAAGATTTTTCCATATTGTTGTACATTTATGTATATGTTGTACATTTTTACTTCCGTTGTGCAAATGTAAATGTAATATGATGTAAACTCTGATGTAAAAAGAAAATTTTGAATTTCCTTGTAAAATTGTACTAAAGAAGGTGAAAAGATCCTGTAGAACATCTCGAATTCAGTGTATTTGGGATTCGGGGCGTTACAACGTTCCCAAAAGCAGAGGGGTATTTTCGTCACTTCATGCCAAAAAATGTTTGGGACTTAGCATTTTTTTGGCGTGAAGTTTTTTTTGTCGAAAAATTAACGTAGGTCGTTTTTGGAAACAACAGCCTAGGTTGTTTGAAATTTTTTTTTTGAAAAAAATTGTACTTAGGCCATTGTCTGTAACAACGACATAGGTTGTTTTTTTTAAAAAAAAATTCAACTTAGGTCGTTGTATGGAACAACGGCTTAACTATGTACAAGTGTTTTTTCAAACACTTGTACATACTCAGATCTTCATCGCCCTCACAACTCTCTCTCGCTAGTTGAGTTCGATAAACCCAATTCCCCAACCGGAGCTGTCTCTCTATCGAACTGAAAACCCTAATCTCTCTTGATCGTTGTTTTCACCGAATCTCCCCATATTCTCAGTCTCTAGTCCTCTTCCTTTGGAGATCCCAATTACAAACAAACCCTAACCCATACAAAATCTATCCAACCATAAAACCCTAATCCCCCTAAATTAGCCAAACCCTACTCCCCTTCCTTTCTCTACAGCAGCAACTTTGCGGCCTCCCGAACACCGATAGTGTTGAAGGTACTAATTTGTTTCCCACTTGAGTAGTTCTAACTAGGCTAATTGATTGGAAAATTTTCACCCATGTTTCAGTGTACAATTGCTATATTATGCGTAGGTTTTTATAGAGTAGATAATTTTAGTTTAATTGGGGAAGTAGATGTTGTATTAGTTGTTGTTGTTTGTTGTTCGATGTTAGTAATAGCACATAAAGCAGAAAAAAGTTATGCAACTTTGCGAGTATGTCGTACACGCCATACACAACCCAACGCAATTTGTAGAAGTGTGTTCGGATTCACGGTTTGCAGTGTACGACCGTGTATCGCTTTCAATTCATTTCCGTGAGTGAAAGCGAACATTGGCGTATTTTGCAATCCGTGAGTCAAAATTGACCTCTACAAATTTGGTTGGCTCATGTGTTTTGCCGCCGTCCAACTCCGAAAGTTAAGGAATTTTTTGATCTCGTTTGTGCGGATTTGTACCGTATATCAAACAACAACCTCAGTTCAAGAATGAGGGGAATGCGAGCGAGACACGGCCTTATTTTGCAAACCGTGGATCGGAACTTACTTGTAGAAGTTCTATTACCTTGTGCGCGGCAAGCCGGACCCAATAGAAGAGTTTTGTATTTATATGACATCGTTTTCGACGTGTTGTCACTTATTTTGATTCGTATGTATATATATCGCAGTCGTTTGTTAACAAGCTGTTTTATATATAATGTGTTATTAATTGATCAATAATATATTTTTACTACAGATGAACAACGATATGGAGAGTTATGCTGCCGACGATAATTTTGTGCGGGTAGAACCAATCACTGATTCCATGCCGATAGTCGAAGACCATCTGAAACCAAAGTTAGGTATAACATTCCCCACTTTAGTTGAGGCCGAGAATTTTTATTCTTTATATGCCCGTTGTGGGGGTTTTGTAATGCGTAAGGGTGGGAATAAATTAAAGAGGGGAATTGAAGTAGATAAGTCATATCTTGGTAATAAAGTTGGGTCGTCGCCGGGTCAACATAGTGATGGTAGACGTGGAATAACAAGTAGAACGGGTTGCAAGGCTTGCGTTCGTGTAAAATTGAACGAAACAAGTAATACGTGGGTGGTGTATTCATTTCACGAAGAACACAATCACGAATTCACCTCACCCGGTAGAAGGCACCTTTTGCCCCGAAACAGGTCCGCGTCAAATACGGACAAAAGAATTATAGATCAAATGAACCAAGCTAATATCCAAACATGTCGACAAATGCTCTTCTTCGAAAGTGCTAGTGGTGGTCACGATCAAGTAGGATTCACAGAAAAAGATGTTAGAAATTTAGTTAGATTTTCGCAAGAAGCATTGAAAGGACACGATTCTACAATGCTAATTGATTTTTTCAAATCTAAGAAATAGACGAATCCTTCATTTTTTAATGACATTCAAGTCAATCCCGAAGGGCGGTTGTCACATTGTATGTGGGTAGATGGTATTTGTAGGATGAATTATGAAGAATTTGGCGATGTAGTTTGCTTTGATTCCACGTACAATACGAACCGTTACGGAATGTTATTTGTTCCGTTTGTTGGAGTGAATCAACATTGGCAATCGACTTTTTTAGGAGGTGGGTTCATTCCAAATGAGATGGCCTCTTTGTTTGAATGGTTCTTTGAAAAGTGGTTAGGGGTTATGAATCGTGCTCCATCCGGTATTGTCACCGATCAAGACCGTGGGATCGTCGCCGCAGTTAAGAAAGTTTTCCCCCAGACTCGGCATCATTTTTGTATTTGGTACATTCTGGATAAGTTATTCCAGGAGGTTCGTCTTTCGACCGATGTCGACAAGTTTAGGGAGTCCTTGAAGAATGTAATCTACAATTCCGAATATATACATGAATTTGTAGAAAAGTGGAATATTTTGATTTCGCAATACGGATTAGAGAGTAACAAATGGTTAAACGATATATTCGATATCCGTGAAAGTTGGGCACTCATCTACGCGAAAGATTTTTTTTGGGCCGGCATGTTAAGTAGCCAACGGGTTGAGTCCGCACATTCTGCCCTGAAGCATCATACAGAAAAAAAAATATTCCCTGCATGAATTTGCCGTCATCTTCGACCATTTTTTGGGAAGGCAAAGACACAATGAATTGAAAGAAAATCATCGTAACCGTGAGAAGAGACCGAAGTTGAAGAGCGAATGGCCTTTGGATGCACAAATGGCAAAAACATATACTTTGAAAATATTTTACAAATTCCAAGATGAAGTCACAAAAAGCTTCATGTTCAATGTGACATTTGTTACCGATCTTGAGACACCGGATAGTTCAACCTTCCATGTGATACTCTGTGGAGAATCAGAACCGGCTCGCCTTCTTCAATTATGCAAAATCAATGAAATTATTACATGTGAATGTCACTTGTTCGAATTCGTTGTCATTCCTTGCAGGCATATTTTAGTTGTACTTCGTTTCTGCCATCACACATCCCTACCGGATGTATATATTAAAAGAAGATGGACTAGGGATGTGATGAGAAAAAGTTACACATCAGTTCCAACCGAACCCAATACCGAGAATTTTGCTTCTCGATATTGTGAGTTGAGCTACCATGCAAAACAAATTGTCGATCGCGGTTGTTCCTCCAATGAGAGTTACAAATACACATTGGAGAATTTACAGAAGATCATTGATGGGGTTTCTCGGCTACAACCCAGATTAGGTGAACAACCGGAACAGGCCTCACAACCACATGACAGTGTCGGACCTGGAGGTAGTTCACAACCGCATGGTAGTGCACAACCTCATGATCAAGGGAGTGGACACATACCTACACGCATTAGTGACCCACATCAGTGCATGACAAAGGGAAGGCTTCACGCCAAAAGATTGAGGCTGATTAGAGAGTAACTCCGCATAAAAAATCCGAGAAGGTACCGAAGATGCGGCATTGTCCAAATGAATCATGATTCAAGAAATTGTCCAACTTTATTTGAGGGGTATGACTCGTAATTTTTATGTTTGTCCCTCGTTTAAATTTATTATACTTTATTTGTGGCGAATGAGTTTCTTACTAACTAAACCTAATCTTTCAATGAAGGCAAGAAGTAATTCCTTCCGAAGAAGATGGTTCTGAGTCGAGATATGACGATCCACTGTGAATTGTAATTTTTAAAATGTAATTGTTCGGTATATTTATAACTCGTTATGCAAGTTGGTTAATTAACTTTGATTGGTAACTGTAAATGTTCTTGAGACTTAAGTGTTGTTTGTTAATATTGTTGTTGTACGCAAATGTTGGTTTGTAACTCAATTGTATCAGCTGTAGCTGTACTTGTATTTGTAATTAATTTTTTTTTTAAACCACGGCCGTTGTTGGAGACAACGGCCTCAGTTATTTCATGAATTTGGTTTGGTATTCAATATAACTAGTTTAAAAAGAGCAACAAGCCACAGAGCAAAACAATATGTTTTTGATAACTTAGGCCGTTGTCCCAAACAACGGCCTAAGTTACAGTCAAGAAGTTGTGATTTTGGGAGTGTTCTCTGACTTGTTGAAGACAAAAGGAGCAACAAGTCAAAGAGCAACCCTATTTTTTATAAATACCTTTGACCGTTGTTGGAGACAATAGCCTAGGTTATAGTAAAAAATTTGTGATTTTGGGGGTGCTCTCTGACTTAGAGAAGACAAAAGGAGCAACAAGTCAGAGAGCAACCCCATTTCTTATAAATAACTTAGGCCGTTGTTGGAGACAACGACCTAGGTTATAGTCAAAAAAGTTGTGATTTTCGGGGTGCCTCTGACTTAGAGAAGACAAAAGGAGTAACAAGTCAGAGAGCAACCTCAATTCTTATAAATACCTTAAGCCGTTGTTGGAGACACGACCTAGGTTATAGTCAAAAAAGTTGTGATTTTTGGGGTGCTCTCTGACTTAGTGAAGACAAAAGGAGCAACAAGTGGGAGAGCAACCCAATTTCTAATAAATACTTTAGGCAGTTGTTCGAGACAACGGTCTACGTTGTAGCTTAATACTTGAAAAGAGAAAAAAGTCATGGGGTACCCCTTTATATGAATGCCCTAAGCCGTTGTGTACAACAATGGTCTAAGTATGCTTTTTTGGTGTTTTTACAATTTTCTCTTCACTCTTTACGTACAGTCTCTCTGGAACTCTATACGAAAGACAGATGATATACACGTATATATTATTTATAATTTTTTATTACGTTCCATTTTTTCGCTCTATCTAACCAATATAAAATTATAAAGGTAATATTCTTAAAAAATATTACAAATAATATAAAGGAGTAGGTTTACATGTATAAGGTTAGGGTTAAGGCTAGGGTGGAATACCCTGATTTTTCAAATATATGAAAAATTATTTACTTTTACACATGGTGTGCACGTGTATTATTTTGACTATTATTTTAGCATGGTGAATAAGAATATTGTTTTCTATAAAGTATTTTCCTAAAGCCCAAATGTTAATTTACTTATCTTTCTTTTAACATAATTATCTTGGCCCAATTAATTTAAGCCCATGGATTTAATCCCTTTTATTATTTTTTCTACAACATGTAATGTGTAGCATCTCTTTTTAGACTTGTCTTTGTGTACAAGTTCTTGTAGGGTGATTGGTGCACACACGTGCATGTTACATACACGTGTAGAGCACACCCTTTGTTGGCCGGTTGGAGTAAGAAGTGGGTTGCAGTCATGGGCGGTTATTCAAGGGGTGGGTAGTTTTTTTACAACCCCCTAGTGCATCCTAGCCTTTGATTCAATAACCATCTATTGAATCCTAGCCCTTTATGAACACAAGATTATTCACATTTAGGAGCAATAATCTTAATACAATTAGACATTTAAAAGCTCTATATGTGATATTTAACTCTTATTTTCTCTTTTCCATAGGAAACAGCCTATAACAGCAAAACGAAGCAGATTCAGGACCTTAAGGATGATACACAGAAGACTGCAGATCATCAGTCGACTGGTTCCCCACAACAGGCGACTGGACAGAGAAGTTGATTTTCCACAGCTGCTCGGTACAGTCGACTTACTCCAAAGAACAGTCGACTTGGCTGAGAAAGGATGAAATCTACAGATGTCTCGACACAATCGACTGGTTCGAAGACAAGTCGACTGGTATTCGGCGGAGTTAACAGATAAGGCAGTTGAAGATTCGTCCAAATCTAAATCCAAATCATAACAAAATAGGAAGAATAGACGAAAAGAGAAAGAGATAAACCGCAGATCAGAGAAAGAAGGAAATAAATAAAAGGGGGAGGACTTTTCTATAAAAGACAAGGGCAAACCCTAATTCTTGAGTGGTATCTATAAATAGCAGCGAACAGAGAGAAGAGAGCCGGAATCACAGAAGTTCTGAACCATCAAGTTATCAACGAAGAGCAGTACTTTATAAGCATCGAAGAAGGAGAGAGAGGATCATCATCGAAGAAGAGAACGGCCGGTCGACTGTGTGACAGCCAGCCGACCAACCTGCCGAACTACATTAGTTTATCCCTTCTCTTTCTAACTCTTTTATGCTAATCATGTATTCGAACTTGCTCATCAATAAAAGTTTTATTATGTGGAACTAATTTCATAGTTGGGTAGATTGAAACCATAGTTATGTAATGCTAAATTCTTATGAATCCTTCTCTTTTACTTATTGATTGAACCTGATTGAATTGATATGGACTTATAATAATCAAACTTGCTCAGAACTCTAAAAGAGCAGTCGACTGAAGTGACAGCCAGTCGACTGACGTACAGAATCTGGGTTTATCGAGTTTGCATATTATAAATCTGAATCTGTTATATGAGCATATTGAGACGACCCGTATCTCGTGTTCATACTTTGTAACGAAGGGATCTTTTGGGGTTCCTGGTTTAATCAACTTAAAGGATCTAGATCTGAAACCAATTTCTAGAACTTTAAGTGTTTGTTTGTTTTCATTGTTCATATGCTTTCTTTAAGTACAACTTAGTAGATACCATGCTAAATACTTAGGGAAAGAAACGAATTAGAGTAGATACCATGCCTAATTCTTGGCCCAGGGAAACATTAACTTTAAGGAGTAGATACCATGCCCTTAAAGAGAACAACATGAGTAATTAGAAGTAGTTCAGAAGGTGACTTAGCATTACTGACTATTGGTGGAGATCAAAGCCCAACTACTTAAGAGATATTTGTGATTCAACACTTCTCGATTTAGTTTTAATCTTTTAATTTCTTTTAGACTTTCAGAACAATTCTTTATGATTCTTATTCTTTTCTATTGATTAGTTAGTTAAAATCTACAATCTCTGTGGGATCGACCCTTGCTATTACTACGCTTCTATAAACGATTCGTACACTTGCGAGGTTTTAATTTGTGTCTAGTTTATCTATTTATTTAGATCATCTAGATTGCACAACAATTTTTTGGCGCCGTTGCCGGGGATTGTTTAGTATTTTAACTTGCAAAATCAATACAAATTTTTATTTTATTTTATTTTATTTTATTTTATTTTATTCTTTTCTTATATTTTCGTTTAGATTACTTTCTGCAGATTCAGACCAGTCGACTGTCTCAAAGGATCAGTCGACTGTACAGCGAATATTTCTAAAATCAACAATGGGGGAGAAAGCACCAAATCAAGTACCAATGCAAGACAAATTCATTCCAAAGAATATTGAGCAACCGTCTTGCATAGCTTTTCAACCTAAATTTACAGGGAATATGCACCTATCACCTCAATTACTCAGCATGGTTCCCCACTTCAGTGGCAGACTAGACGAGGATCCGCATCTACATTTGCAAGATTTCTTTGATCTTTGCAGAACACAAAGCGTCCAAGGGCTTACCCCTGAACAAATCAGGTTAATCTTGTTTCCATTTTCATTAAAATTTAATGCTAAATTATGGTATAATTCTTTGGAACCAGGATCAATTCAATCATGGGAGCAATTGGCAACAAAATTCTTGAAAGAGTTCTTTCCAGCCCAGAAGACTAGACAACTAAAAAGGGAGATTCTACTCTTCCAACAAAAGAATGGCGATTTATTCTTCGAGGCGTGGAAGGACTTCAAAAACAAGCTTCTCAAGTGTCCTACACACAACATACCTAAGGATGATCAGGTACAATCATTTTATGAGGGTTTAAATGACGCTAACAAAGCAATTGTAGATGCAGGTTGCAATGGAATGTTGATGAGGAAGAGTGCTGAAGAGGCCATAGATCTATTTGAAGAACTCAGCGAGAACTCATAACAATTCTCCACATGGAGGGGTCTTTCGAAAAAACAGGGAGTATACGAAATTTCTCATAATAATAACATGCAATTAGAAATGGAAACCATGAACAAAAAGATTGATATACTTGTGAATTCAAAGTTGGGTGGCATAAAAAGCCAACCAAAAGAAATTTTTGCAAATTGTTTTCATTCTAATCATACAACTAATTCATGTCCCATATTTTCTTTCGCCGATCAGGAGCACACAAACTACGTAGAACAGGGAATGTACCCGCCCCAGAACAATTTTTTTTCAAATACGTATAACCCAGGGTGGCAAAACCATCAAGGCAATCAATTTGCACCAGGGCATACGCAGCAATTCCAGGGTGGGAATGGGTATGATGAGCCAGCACAAGAACAGACGAAGTTGGATTTCGAATCCACCATTCTTCAGTTACTCCAACAGCAACAGCAAACAAGCAATCAACAAAGACAGGCCATTCAAAAATTGGAATTTCAAATTGGTCAAATTGCTACGGAGTTAAGTGAAAGAACGGCAGGAGAATTTCCATCACAAACCATACCTAACCCTAGAGGACAAGAACAGCTCCAATCAAGGACAACACTAGACGAAGAGATTGAGTTTACAATGTTTGATGGACCACAAGTTCCACACGATAATCATGAATGTTGTAATGTTAATGCGGTTCAGGAAATTTGCGACCAAACAGTTCAGGAACATGGTGTTGATCCACTACAAGCAACAATTACACACCCTCTAACATTATCTCATGTTGAACAGGAACATTATGACTGGAGGATTGCAGAGACAGTACATCACCTTGACACTCCAAAGTCATATATAGGTAAGCTTGCATCTGCAGTTGAAAATTTTGTGTCTGATAAAACTTGTGTTTCTGAAGACCAGTCGACTGATGGACGGGATAAGTCGACTGTCCCTACTGCTACCAGGATTCTAGACGTGGAGCTGAAGCCACTACATGAACACCTGCAGTATGAATATTTGAGGGGAAACCAGACATTACCTGTGACAGTTGCTACAAATTTTAGGATGCAGGAAGAAAAGAGGCTGCAGGGAGTCTTTCAAGAGCACAATGGTGCATTAAGATGGACCATTGCTGATAAACTGATGTCAAGATGGTACGGTCCATAAATTGTTGCAAAGGTTTCCCCCACATGGAGCGTTGGCGAAAAATCAAACGTTCAAGGTAAATGGGCAGAGGGGGAAACCTTATAATAAGATGAGTTTTGAGCCGCAAGCCATTCCATACATTGCATAAACTCATCAAGTCTAGCTGAAGATAAATAAACACAGCGCCTATTGGGAGGCAACCCAATTTTCAGGGGAGTACTTACATTATCTCTTTATTTTTCTTTATTCATTTAGATTTGATTTATCTTTTAGTTTAGTTTATTTTAATTTCTTTTAAATTTTTTTTTTTTTGAAGGATTGCAGAAAATTTGAAGTCGCCGGGGCGGAGCTGTTTTGAATACATGCATTGATGGCTATTTTCGGGCAAGTTGGAGTCAAAATCTGGAAAAGTGATTCAAAGAAAAGTTGTAGCCTATCTTCTTAGCTTTCCAGCAAAAAAAATTCAGCCCATTTGGACATCTACAGATCCAGATATCGTCAAAATACCGAACGCTGCGCGTGCAGAATTTTCAAGACGAATCAGGGGAGAATTTTCTGAACTTTTGCGTTTTTTTTTTGTTTTTCTTTTTCTTTTCCCATTGAGGACAATGTGATATTTAAGTTTGGGGGGGAAGGTTTATAATGATTTATTTTTAGAAAAGAAAAACAAAATTTTTAAAAGGATTTAAATTAAGCTCACCATTACACTTTTGAGTTTTTCATTTAGATAAGCATTGAAATATTTTTTTTTGTGATAAACAATTTCTTATAAAGTAAGAGTAAGTATAATTATTTACTTTAGGATTGTTGAGTTTCATAATTCCTTACAAAATTATGTGGGTCATGCCGTTATACATAATAAACAAATGTGATGCTTTTTCTGGTGATTATTCCCTTTAGATCTAGTCCTAAATTGAGTTTAAGTAAATAGAGTGATAAAACATATATATAGTTGAATAAAGTCAATCTACTCCAATGTTTTGAGTGCTTAGTAACTAGGGGTATTCATCACCAATGTTTACCTTTACGTCAAACGACAACTTGAAATATGAGTATGCAAAGCACTTTAAAGGTTTGTGACTTGTTGAGTAACCGGGTGGATTCATCACAAATGTTTTGCACTCGCGTCAAAAGGCAAGTGACAACTTTAGAGAACAGACTGTGAAAAAAAAAAAAAAAAAAAAAAAAAACTCTAGTTTGCTACTCGGTTTGTAGTAGAAAAAAGGGATAATCACAGATTGAGTAGTTGCATAATATAACTACATTAATTGCATGACATATATGATTGAGTTTGGAGTTATGAATAGACAATTGCACTAGAGAAAGTGGGTATGTTTGTTTTTTTTACTTTATCTGAAATTGTTTATATTTTTATATGTCGATGCTCACATAATAAGAATTCTTGGTGGTTGAGTCTATTATTATTATTATCCCCTTGTTCATAAATTCACTTTTTGCTTGAGGACAAGCAAAAGCTAAGTTTTGGGGTATTTGATGAACACAAGATTATTCACATTTAAGAGCAATAATCTTAATACAATTAGACATTTAAAAGCTCTATATGTGATATTTAACTCTTATTTTCTCTTTTCCATAGGAAACAGCCTATAACAGCAAAACGAAGCAGATTCAGGACTTTAAAGATGATACACAGAAGACTGCAGATCATCAGTCGACTGGTTCTCCACAACAGGCGACTGGACAGAGAAGTTGATTTTCCACAGCTGCTCGGTATAGTCGACTTACTCCAAAGAACAGTCGACTTGGCTGAGAAAGGATGAAATCTACAGATGTCTCGACACAGTCGACTGGTTCGAAGACAAGTCGACTGGTATTCAGCGGAGTTAACAGATAAGGCAGTTGAAGATTCGTCCAAATCTAAATCCAAATCATAACAGAATAGGAAGAATAGATGAAAAGAGAAAGAGATAAACCGCAGATCAGAGAAAGAAGGAAATAAAAAAAAGGGGGAGGACTTTTCTATAAAAGACAAGGGCAAACCCTAATTCTTGAGCGGTATCTATAAATAGCAGCGAACGGAGAGAAGAGAGCCGGAATCACAGAAGTTCTGAACCATCAAGTTATCAACGAAGAGCAGTACTTTATAAGCATCGAAGAAGGAGAGAGAGGATCATCATCGAAGAAGAGAATGGCCGGTCGACTGTGTGACAGCCAGCCGACCAACCTGCCGAATTACATTAGTTTATCCCTTCTCTTTCTAACTCTTTTATGCTAATCATGTATTCGAACTTGCTCATCAATAAAAGTTTTATTATGTGGAACTAATTTCATAGTTGGGTAGATTGAAACCATAGTTATGTAATGCTAAATTCTTATGAATCCTTCTCTTTTACTTATTGATTGAACCTGATTGAATTGATATGGACTTATAATAATCAAACTTGCTCAGAACTCTAAAAGAGCAGTCGACTGAAGTGACAGCCAGTCGACTGACGTACAGAATCTGGGTTTATCGAGTTTGCGTATTATAAATCTGAATCTGTTATATGAGCATATTGAGACGACCCGTATCTCGTGTTCATACTATGTAACGAAGGGATCTTTTGGGATTCCTGGTTTAATCAACTTAAAGGATCTAGATCTGATACCAATTTCTAGAACTTTAAGTGTTTGTTCGTTTCCATTGTTCATATGCTTTCTTTAAGTACAACTTAGTAGATACCATGCTAAATACTTAGGGAAAGAAACGAATTAGAGTAGATACCATGCCTAATTCTTGGCCCAGGGAAACATTAACTTTAAGGAGTAGATACCATGCCCTTAAAGAGAACAACATGAGTAATTAGAAGTAGTTCAGAAGGTGACTTAGCATTACTGACTATTGGTGGAGATCAAAGCCCAACTACTTAAGAGATATTTGTGATTCAACACTTCTCGATTTAGTTTTAATCTTTTAATTTCTTTTAGACTTTCAGAACAATTCTTTATGATTCTTATTCTTTTCTATTGATTAGTTAGTTAAAATCTACAATCTCTGTGGGATCGACCCTTGCTATTACTACGCTTCTATAAACGATTCGTATACTTGCGAGGTTTTAATTTATGTCTAGTTTATCTATTTATTTAGATCATCTAGATTGCACAACAGCCCTCCATCTCACTCCATTGGTGTATAAATACCCCCTCTCATCCATTGTTTCTTTTACAACTAAGATCATATTGTAAGAGAGAATTGTGTGTGACTGTTTTGTGGAGGCCGGACATCATTTTTCTGGAGTTTTTGGCGTGGAGCAAGGAGCAAGGAGCTGTCCTTTGCATTAAGGAGTATTCTGGATTTCGGTTATTTTCGTCAATAAGGTGGGTTCAATTTTCTTTATTTCTAACTAGGAAATATGCTAGTATTGAATCGAATAACGATGCATGGAAAATGATTAATAGGAGTACACATTCGTTTGGAAAATGATCTTTTGATTGATTAACATGTGGATGAGAAATTGTATGCAACTTTACTGGTAAATGACAATGTAAAAGAATTGAAAAGGGTCTGTGCAGTCGACTGTCAAGGGGACAAGTCGACTGATACGAGGCGAATGTTTTTCATGATTTCCAAATTATAATTCTGTTTAAGACTAAAGATTTATTTGTGTATATGTATGCAAACCACAGCGGTAGAACAATTGCTAAATTAATATTCTCCATGAGGTATATAATCTAGAAAATATGAATGATTGAAAAAGAACTAGTGATAATTGGGGAACTGGAAATGACACATACAGTCGACTGGGAATGTGAACAGTCGACTGGCTCATTGAAATGATACATGTATAGTTCTGAGTTCTATGGCACAATGTATTTTAATGCGATGTTATTGTATGCAAGTAAATGATGAGTAAATGAAGTGCATGCTCAGCATTTTCCTTTGAAGAAACATTAGTTATGCGAACTTTACTCTCAATTGAAACTGCATTATGATGTTAATAAACAGACAAGAGATTACATGTTATACTGGCACGAATATAATGTGATATGTGTAAAGAAAGTTTTAACCTGTTCAGTCGACCAAATGCTTGAAGCAGTCGACTGTACCGAGCATGATAAGTATATGATTGAACCACCCAGTACAGACGACTGATCTGCGGAACAGTCGACTGTTAACTGTACGATATTTTTAGAAAGGAATCTGCGGAACAGCCGACTGGCCATGTGCAGCAGTCGACTCTTCCGAGCGTTATTGATAAACTATTTTTGACTGGATGGGTCGACTGGTAGAGTTCCAAGTCGACTGTCCAGAGTGATCTGTGATATTTCAGAAATCTTATAATTTGTGTTGTGGTAAAGACTGTGAATACGGATATTGGTAACTCTGTTGCTTTTGCATGAATGTACATGAAGTGAATCATTTATTGTGAATTATGACAATTAAATGAATATGGAAGCTACGACATGAAAAGAAAATCTATTAAGATTATGAATTGAACTCATGAGTTGGAAATGCTCAGATTTTAGTAATTATGAATTTGAATTGAAATGAAAGAGTAGCTAAGTCTCCCCCAACAATTGAAAGAAATGAGATGGAAAATTGGAATGAAAGACCAAGTTTGGTCATGTTGAATAAATGTATAAGTCCGGTTGAGTGGAGAGGCTAACTCTAGAGCTTTGATTTTATTCATGATTCTAATAAAACTAAGGATTTAGCACATAGTGGAGATGTGATGAAAGCAGGAGAAAAACATGAGTGAGGGCCATTGGATAGCGGCAAGAGCATATCCCAGGAATTCCCATGATGAGTCTGGGTGAGGATGCTGCTCCAGAGTACCGTCCTGGTGGTGACGCTCGTGGGATGTTCGAAGACTACGGGTGGTGTCATGTCTACGGTGAGAGTTGAATTACCACAGGATGTCTGCATGATGAGTCATGTCAGCGATGAGATTTCCTCCAGAGTGCCTAGACATGAGCTCATAGGTCAGAAGACATCTAGGATACTTACTGTAGTTACAGTAGTAGAGTAAGTCATAACGAGAGATTGAACCCTATAAAGTTGAAGGACGATTAGGGGCTTGCCCTCGGAGCTATGTCGTATGGGATGCATAGAATCCGAACAAGTGCGCATTAGTGTCATGTAACATAAATAAATGCATTAAGAATTAAGTGCACAATCACAACGCGACATCAATAGGGTAGTCCCTTTAAATTGAAATGTGACAAGTTTGTGTTTGTTAAATATGGAAAATTGAGTTATACTATTTCCGGCATAGAGAGGATGGCCGTGTATAATGATCGTTGGTTGAATAAACTGACGTACCCACAGTCTTATATGCAGGTAAATGGCATGTTTAAAGATTAAAGAGAAAAGGATGCTTAAGGATTGTACCATGTTGTTGTATATTTACTTAAATGTTGTACATTTTACTTTCACTATGCAAATGAAAAGTGTAATATTGATGTAAACTCTGATGTATAGTGAAAAGTTTAAATTTTCTTGTAAAATTGTACTAAAGAAAGCGAAAAGATCCTGTAGAACATCTCGAATTCAGTGTTTTAGGATTCGGTGCGTTACATAAGGTTAGGGATTTTTTGTTATATGGGTTTACATGTGGGGATGTACATATGGTTTTTCCCACATATAGGCTACATGTGGAGATCTACATGTGGTTATGTACTTTAGGTATTTCTCATGTTGAAGTGTCTGCAATAATAGTAGCAGGTGTTGAGTTCTGCTTGTTTAGTTTGGTGCTTTTTCCCACTTAGGTGTATGTTGAAAGTCTACACCCTAGATTGTGGAGACAACGGCCTACACCGTAGATTGTGGAAAAGTTTTAAAAAAATAAAAATAAAATTTATCTGTCTTTACGAACAGTATCTCTGGAACTCTACACGAAAGACAGATGATATACGCGTATATATTATTTGTAATTTTTTATTACGTTACAATTTTTTTGCTCTATCTAACCAATATAAAATTATAAAGATAATATGCTTAAAAAATATTCCAAATAATATAAAGGGGTAGGTTTACAAGTAAATACTTGGTTTACAAGTAAAACTTATTACCTGTCAACTCCCAACTACCGCAAATTAATGATAAACTAAAACAAGATCTTACCCCAAATGTCTTTCTTGCAATAACCTTAACCCTACAATAACACTAACCAAACCCCTAACCCCCGCTAACCCTAATCCTACCCTTAACCCCCGTTAACACTAACCCAACTTAATACACTAACCCTAACCCTAACCCTAACGTATGATATATTTTTTTGTTATAATTTAAGTGGTGTGTTGTATATATTAAAACATCGTGATTATGTAGTGATTAATTTTAGGCGTATTCAAACTAAATAATTTATAAAAAATATGTTTTACAAGCCAAGTCGAGAGCACCCCAAGTGGTCTTTTTTTGGCCTACTACCTAGGCCGTTGTTGCAGACAACGACCTAGGTTATAGTAAATACCTTAGGCCGTTGTCTCCAACAACGGCCTAGGTTTTAGCTTAATACTTTTAAAAAGAAAAAAGTCATGGAGGACCCCTTTATATGAATACCTTAAGCCGTTGTCTTTAATAACGGCCAAGGTATGAAATTTTTGGGATTTTTAGAATCTTCTCTTTACTCTTTACGCACAGTCTCTGTGGAAATTTATACCAAAGATAGATAATCTACACTTGTATATCGTATAGGTATATTTTTTTATTTACCCATTACTTCCACCTTTAAAACCAACATATAATCATGGAGGTTAAATATGTACAAAAAATAATACAAAATAATTCATAGGGATATCATCATTTAAGGTAAGGTTAGGGTTAGGGTAAGGTTAGGGTTTGGGGAATTTGGTTAGATGGATTTTCTGTTAGCGAACTCTGTTATTATGTGAAGCAATAGGAACATCAACATCATCAAAGTGTCTCGAAGAACTGTACACAATTACTTCACGATGAGATCCACATCCAAAATTTCCACAGAAGCAACAGTTACCGGTAGTATTTTAGAGTAATCTTTGAACTTTTTTGGGATACTCTTCACATTGGTTTATACATGTGGTTTTCTGTTACGGTTTCCCAATACATGATGGTCCCTATTTAGACCGTTTTTTCCCGAAAATAATCAGATCCAGTTCTTGATGGCCAACTAGTTTGATCTGATTGCTCTCCGCTCAAAAGCGAACCGAATCTTTTTTATTTTTGATTTCTTTTGTCCATCATAATTATTGAATATTTTTGATATTCGGAGATGGGTTTTTGTATTTTAGGAGGGTGTTTCCGGAAGAGTGCAACCTCTGGGAAAACTACATGTGGTTTTCTACATGTGATTTTTTCGATATTGGTCTTGTTGTCTACATGTGGGGATGTACATATGGTTTTTCCCATATATAGGCTACATGTGGGGATGTACATGTGGTTATGTAGTTTAGGTTTTTTCCATATTGAATTGTCTGCAATAATTATCCTTCTTCATCTCTATCTACACCTTCCCTTCTGTCTCTATTAACAGAGGATCTGCAGCACTCTGTTCATAATATCTTTAATGTACATGTGAGAATCTAAAAAAAAAATGTCTGTTATTTCATTGTACATGTGGTTTTTTCCAAGTATGGTCCACATGTGGGGAGCTACATGTGGTTTTTCGCTTACATGTGGGGTTTTACCTTATTGGTTTTTTCCATAATGAACTTGTTCTACTACACGTGATCACACCTCTTCTTCCCAATCTTGTTGAATTCTTCCCAGTTGCATGTCTGGAGAATATCTTCAGGAACGTCTTCATTGTAAACAATGTACGAGGATTTTGAAGATTATATATTATTATTCAATGTAGACAAAGAAGAATTAATCTCTTATCTTATTGGGTTATAAACATGTGGGAATCTACGTATGGTTTTTTCGATATATTGGCTACATGTTGAAATCTACATGTGGCTATGTACTTTACGTTTTTCCCATAATGGACTTGTTCTACTACGAAGAGAAAAAGAGTGGAGACCCTAACACTACATTAACCCTAATCCTAACCCATAACCCAACTCTTCTAACCCTACAATAACCCTAACCCTAACCTACAAATCATATTTTACTGATTTTTATGAAAGAAAATACCAATTAATTTGTGTTAGTTTTTATATTCGTTTGTTGGTATCGATTTTATATTCGTTAGTTACGTGGCCAGAAATGGAAATAAATAAAAAATATAAACAAAAAAACATACATATGAACGTCTATTTTGTAGAGTTCAGAAGACAATGTACGTAAAGAGTGGAGAGACACATGTGATTAATGATAGAACTTAAATATCTATAAACTCTTTACTGAAAACTTATTACCTATCAACTCCCAACTATAAATAATCCTGACCAAACCCCTACAATAACCCTAACCAAACCACTAACCCCCGCTAATCCTAACCCTACCCTTAACCCCCGTTAGCACTAACCCAAACCCTAACCTTAACGAATGAAATAGTTTTTTTTTTATATTTTCTGGGTTGTTCTGTACATATTAAAATATCGTGATTTTGAAGTGGTTAGTTAGGTGTAGTCACTAAAAAAAAATGTTATACAAGCCAAGTTCTCATCTATCTTTTGTATAAAGTTCCACAGAGATTGTTCGTAAAGAGTGAAGAAAAAATTGAAAAAAGCAAACAACCAAATTGTTCCACTACTTAGGCCGTTGTTGGAGACAACGGCCTAGGGGGTAAACATTATTTTTGGATGCACTCTGATAGGTTGCTAGTTTTAACACCAACAAATCAGAGAGCAAGACAAACTGTCTATCTTTTTGGCCTACAACTTAGGCCGTTGTCGGAGACAATGGCCTAGGGTATAAACAATATAGTGGGGATGCTCTCTGACTTGTTGCTAGTTTTAACACCAACAAGTCAGAGAGCAAGAAAAAATGTCTATATATTTTTGGCCTACAACTTAGGCCGTTGTCGGAGACAACGGCATAGGGTATAAACAATATAGTGGAGCTGCTCTCTGACTTGTTGCTATTTTTAACGCCAACAAGCCAGACAGCAAGAAAAATCCTCCAACCTTAGTCATGTTACCTAGGTTATAAAAAAATAATAATCTACATTTGTACAAAGCAGCTGAAGCTGCTACACTTGAAAATTTAACCAAATTCCAAACACTTTGCCATCACCTACACTCTCCGAATAAATTCATATCTACAACTGCCAAAATCACCAACCATAATTGACTATTAGAAATTAATAACAACAACATCAACTACACTTAAACTTACGAACCACACTTTCCACTAGTTAAGTTACAACAGGATAAAACCAAAAAAAAAATGAAAAAAAATTACAACAAACAAAATGTATTAGCTAAGTACCGGACGTGTATGCCTGTGGTGCTCGCCTCTTCCGAATAGGGTTTCGGCGCCGGATCATGGTTGGCGACTCGGGGATTTGTTCAGATCCTCCCTCCTCTTGTTGTACGTCTCCAACAACCCTCTCCTTACTCTCTTCTTCCTGCGCTTGTTCGTGAGATGGATGTGAAGTTGAAGCTTGTTGTTCTCTCATCTCACGTTCCTGTTGTCGCCCGATCAATGCAGCTGGCCTACCCCTCACGCTTTTATGTCGGCCCCTCGGTCCGCTTAATGCTCGATCCAAATGTTTGGCCTCTCCCAAAATATCCAAATCGGTACGGCATGAAGAGAGCATCCTCTGAGCGAACCTCTTCATAGCCGTGCCCGCATTACTTTTTATTACCTCCACGCATTCTTTTGCCATGTCCATCGTATTATCAATCTAAATAAAAAAAAACCAACAAAAATAATTACACAAATTCAGTAATTTAAAGAATTCATGATCTTCACGTATAACGAACATTAAAAGAAATATGAAGATTGTAGTTACCACTGTACGTATAGCTGTGGCCTTCGGTTAGAACATGGGTTGTGAACTAGAATATGTTGATTCTTGATTTTTATGATCACAACACACTGCACATGTATCTATGCTAAACTTACAGGTGCTATACACAAAGGACTTACTACTTTACAGCTGAACAAATGATCAAGTACAAAAGCTCCAGATAAAAGACAATGGCCAAAGCTTCACTCAAGACTCAAGACTCAAGACTCAAGACTCAAGACTCAAGCTCAAATGTGTCATTACTTTGTCATGTCTTGTAAAACATTGTATTTTTACTTTTGTTGAGTCTTAGTATGATTGTAAAGCCTTGTCACACACACATACACTCACAATTTTATAATGTGTATTTTTCAAAAACAACAAAAAGAGTCAAAACAGTTTGAAGTAATTTAACTGTTGAGTACCAGTCGACTGATACCTCTGGCAGTCGACTGGCAGTACAAAACTGTTTAAATTTATTCAAACTCTGACCAGTCGACTCATTATGGCAACCCAGTCGACTGTTCGAGTGCTTTTGACCGTTTTCTGTTTTCAAAATTGATTTTTCAAAATCAAAAGCTTTAAGATCCGTTGGTTGACAGTTGGAATAACCGTCTCCCAACGTCCAGGAGATCTAACTCTATAAATAGAGTTCAGATCTCACTGAAAAAGATCTTAACATACTTTCTAATAAATCCGAGCATTCTTTGAGAAATTCTAAGTGAAAAGTGAGAAAAAGCTTTCAAGTTTAAAATCTCTGGTTCTCTACACTCAGTCCAGTATAACAACAATTTCGTTCTGGACTGGGTATAGAACTCGACCTTGTTTTAGCCACGTTCTACAACACATAACACTAACAAGGCTATAGGTTGACTGTAAGATTTTTATTGTTTCTTTTTGCTCTCGGTTGGAGAGTTAGACTCTAGGGTGTAGAGTCGGTTTGTTTCACTCTTGGTAGTAGAGTGGGTCTGCTTTCTCTGGTTGAGAGAAAGGACTACGGGTTAGACAAGGTTGTTGTCTTAACGCCGTAGGGTATTCTTGTAAACTTGTTTTTCAAGAATAGTGGAAATCTCAAGTGGGTTGCTTGGGGACTGGATGTAGGTCGGAAGGACCGAACCAGGATATATCGCGTGTACTCTGTGATTGTTCTCTTGATCTTGCATTTACTTTTTGTTTTCTTAAAGTTCTGTAAAAATTGTCTGGACAGTCGACTCCTTGCATTATCAGTCGACTGGTCAGTCTTGTATAAGTTGTTCATTAACTGTGTTATCAGTCGCCTGTCTCATCTTTAAGTCGACTGCACAGAGTTGTTGTATTTGCTTTTATTTGGTCATATCAGTCGACTGGTTCACAACCAAGTCAACTGCACCGAAGAAAATTTCCGCAGTTTTTAATTAACACTATTCACCCCCCTCTAGTGTTTGTTGTCTCACCTACAGGATCCAACAGAATATGTGGGTGGTGGTTCAATCTCTCTCTCCTCAATTTCTCGTTGAATACCAGTAGGTAGTACTGTATCGGGAGAGATGTACAAATGTGTATATGATCTGAACCAAGTTATGTACTTCCCTTGCACTCTTCCATCGTACTCTGGAACATTAACGAGTACAAGTTCAAACCGTCGCTCGTTCCATTCTGCAACGTGAACATGATGGAAATCTGCCCAATCATGAGTAGGCATGCGGCCGGTACCCCTCACAGCGTGTAACTCATGATCGTATAGGTTTGCGCAGCTTGGGAGACTATCTTGTTGAAGATCGAACTGACGAAGGACTCTCTCCAATCGCGGATGCTCCACTATACCAAAGTTGATGAGGGGAGCCATCGTCAGCCACAACTACGACCCGGTGGTGCACATCGGCGGTAGTCTTCCCACCCGCTCGGGTGTATACGGCACCCAAATCACGAACTCTTCACGTAGTTGGTCGAACTCGTCTCTGTAGTACGTTATTACACCCTTGGGGTTGTCTTTGTAACTCCGACTACCAGCCCAATATACCCCTAAGGGTGCTAACATAGCAGGATCTTCTGGTTGGGCCATCCAATCGGCCGCCGGTCTCTTAATGCGGGGACGACCCAAGTGCAGTCGCTCCCAAGACCAAATCTGTAACAAAACCATCGGTCCGGTCATTTCTGTCCCATCTAGCGCTACATGACACAACGCCCTGTATAGCATTGCCAACACGCAGCTTCCTTAGCTGTACTGGCCAGCTAAGCCTAGGTCGGCGAGCAATCGTAGGTACATGAGGTGCACCGTATCGCCCGATGAGTTAAGCAAGAGAACCCCTCCGATCACCGTTAGAATGTAGGCTCTGGTGTAGGACTGTACATAGTCGTCGGGCGATCGTTGGTTAGCGTCCCATCAAAACGTCCCTTCAACCAAGATAGTCAGATTGATTGTCCTTGGAAAATGTCATCATCTTCCGCAGTCGCCTCATCAAACTCTGTACCGAGCAGTTCATTGCACATCTCTATTTTATCAAAGTTAATATTACCCGTCACGGCCAACCCATCTATTGGAAGACCGGATATCATCGCTATATCCTGTAGCGACATAGTCATCTCTCCGACCGGTAGATGGAACGTGTGCGACTCTGGCCTCCAGTGCTCCACGAGTGCTGAGAGAAGTGCTCGGTCGAGTTTAACATTCCCCATTATACTGATTCCATAGAAACCGGCGCTACTAGGTACTCGACAATACGTGGATGCACCTTCATGGTCTCGTGGGTGCGGAAATTACACCTACGCGTCGTCCCACCTCACACTGCCGCGGATATGTGGCGATCTTGCAAGGTCAGTTCGCCGGGATATATTGGTCCTGGACCACGACGTCCTGTCATCGAAGAGGATGCACCAACCTACACGAACCAAAAACCATAATTATTACTAGTCTAAAATCAATATCACTAAATACAAAATTAGGGACAATACAAATTATTACTTCTCACATTCTCTGTGGAATGTTCCCCCCGTGCTTCCTGGGATGTCCTTTCCCTTCCGGTTCCCCTCGTTTTAGCCATTTCTCTGTAATAAAGTTCGCATATATGAAACTAATTACTCGCCGAAAATTAGCAAACACAAACCAACGAGATAAAAAAATTTCAAAAGCTCGCTTATACGCGTCAAAACAACACAAATGAGATGAGAAAATTCCTAAATTTCGCCGTCAACTAGGGCACACCAAACACAAGCCAACGCAACTTGTAGAAGTGAGTTCCGACCCACGGTTTGAAATATACGCCCGTGTATCACTTTCACTCTTTAAAAAAGAGCGGGAAGCGATACATTGACGTATCTCGCAAACCGTAGGTCAGAACTCGCAAATACAAGTTCCGTTGCGTTGTGAATGGTTAGCCGAACCTACGTGCACCGTTTCATATTTTTTGGACTTCGTTTAAGCATTTTTGTATTGAGACCGTACTAAAAAAAATTTGAGATATATTGAAGTTTTTTCATATACGCATAAAAAACAACATAAACGAGATACAAAAAATCCAAAAATTGGCCTTTGGGTCGGGCTCCTCGCACACAAGCCAACGCAACTTGTACATGGGAGTTCCGACCCACGGTTTGAAAGATACGACCGTGTATCATTTTCACTTTTGAAAATTGAGCGGAAAGCGATACAATGACGTATCTCGCAAACCGAGGGTCGGAACTCGTATGTACAGGTTGGTATGACTTGTGACTGGCAAGACCAACCTACTCGCAAAGTTTCGTTTTATTTGGACTTCGTTTAAGCAATTTTCTATTCATAACGTATTCCACAAATTCCGAGGTAGATTAAAGGTTTTTTATATACGCGTCAAAACAACAAAAATGATAAGGAAAATTTCCTAAATTTGGGCGTCAACTTTGGCACACCAAACACGAGCCAGCGGAACTTGCAGAGGTGAGTTCTGACTCTCGATTTGAAAGATACGGCCGTGTATCACTTTATATCCGTTGTATTGAATTAAAATGATAAATGGACGTATCTCACAAATTGTGAGACGGAAATCGCCTCTACAAGTTTCCTTACCTTCTACACGGCGAGTCCGACTTACTCATACAAATTGAATTTTTTTCATCTCGTTTTTTTCTTCTTCTCTTATATTCCACCACTACAACTAGCACTACATCTACGAAAATGTGAACAAAATGCATACAACATACATGATTAGAGCTAATTATATACTCTCTAAATTATAGACTAGACTACTATGCATAATACAAAAAAATCCAACTCCAAAATTGGAAAAAAAATCAACAAATTCAAAGAGTTCATTATAGTAAATTGGGATTAAGAAAATACCTGGTCCAAAAAGAGAGATAGAGAGTTGGTGAAGATGTGAGAAGCCGCTGCACGCTGTTGTTGACGAAGGAAGAAAATTTGTGCTAGGGTTTAGATGATTTGGGAATTTGAATGTGAAGTTAGGGTTTGCTGTATTCGGGAGATGAAGAGAGAGATAGGGAGCTTTCCACAAGGGGGGGGGGGGAGATCGAGAAGGCAAAGAAATCGATGCCAAGGAGTTCGGAGAGTGAACTAGGGTTTGGGGATGGGTTTCGGGAGCTCGAGAGAAAGAGAGAGAGTGTTTGTGACGAAGACAGGGTGAGCAAGATTTGGGTATGTACAAGTTTTTGGAAAAATATTTGTACATACCTAGGCCGTTGTTGGAAACAACGGCCAAGGTATGTTTTTTCTATAAAAAAAAACAACCTAGGTCGTTGTTTCCAACAACGGCCTACATTAATTTTTCGACAAAAAAAAACTCCATGCCAAAAAAATTCTAAGTCCCAAATATTTTTTGGCGTGAAGTGACGAAAATACCCCTCCGCTTTTGGGAACGTTAGTGGGAGACTTAGCGGATCTTGATCTGATCCGCTGATCATGATCAAGATCGATCGGACAGTTGAGATGGGTGTTTTCCAACCCGTTGAAAACGAACCCGTTTTCAACTGAGCAAAACCCATATATATATATATATATATATATATATATATATATATATATATATATATTGGAATGGATTGGTTGAGCACTCCACTAGTGCTCACCGCGTGAATACTAGGCCTTCGGGCATTCATATCAAAAATCCGAACCGTTCAAATTGATCTACACATCTAAATTAGTCTAAATATGTAAAATCAAATTATTTGAAATTCATTTGCCCATTCATTGAAGTGTTACAAAATTGTATGGCTGAAAATTATTGTTTTTATAGTCACATGATGGATGGGCAAATGAATTTCAAATGATTTGATTTTACATATTTAGACTAATTTAGATGTGTAGATCAATGTGAACGGTTCAGATTTTCGATATGAACGCCCGAAGACCTAGTGTTCACGCGGTGAGCACTAGAGGAGTGCTCAACCGATCCTTTCCATATATATATATATATATATATTATTTTACTCTTTTTGAAAATTACGGGGTGTTACACTATTGGAGGAGGCTCGATAGAGGCATGATACTTTCGTTGCTGGGAATGCGACACAAAATAGGAGCCCACCTATCCCCCATCCACTGAGATGACACAACAACCCTATGGTCATGGGCAATGGTAAAAAGGCCAGGGAAGAGGTCCTCTATAGTGCTAGAACCAATCCAATGGTCCAGGCCAGGGAAGAGGTCCTCTATAGTGCTAGAACCAATCCAATGGTCCAACGAAAATCTCGTAGAACACTTGCTACCTCATGTGAACCTGATACCAAGTATGAAGTATTGGGCCGAGTGGAGGACACCTCTCCAAAAGGGTGAGGGGATGGATGAGGGGGAAGGGTAGTATCAAAGTCGATGAATCAAGCGGTAAGGTTGTAGAATAACCTGATCAGCTCGGCCTAAGGATAAATATGGTCCTATAAGAGCATCCACAGTCGTTTGAGGTAAACAATGGCAAAATGCATATTTTACCTTTCCATTTCGACGAAATGTTGTAGTCGTGAAAATGTAAAAAATGCATATTTTCGTTAAAAATGAAACAGTTTCGTCTGTGATTAAAAAATCATTTATATAGTAAGAAACTCAGAAAATATTAATAAAATATACGAATGTTTCGTCCGGGTTTTAAGGAGGGTTTTTTTTGCAAAAACATTTACAAAATTGCAAAAAATATTTATAAATTTGCAATTTTTTAAAAATAATTGCACCCAGTATCCAATGATGGTAACTTGCAAAAAACATTCTTTTAAGAAAATGGGACCCAATGGTTTGGACGAAACACGTCCAGCCATTATATGCATATTTATTGGTCAATTTCTTTGTTTTTATTTTTTTTAATTCAAACGAAACATCATGTTTCGTCCGATTATTTAAAAATATATTTAAATAATCCAGATGAAACATGATGTTTCGCCACACATAATATGCATTTTTCTATATCCATTGCTATTTTTACCTTCCTACTGTAGCGGAATTGGTAAAAAATGACAAAATAGCTGACGAGTGTGTCGGATACATTGTCTAAAAATGCATATTATGGCATTTTAGCAAACGGACCATGGGTGCTCTAAGAATCTCCAAAGCCATTTTGGCTAGGAGAGCTATGTTGACCTGTCTGAGGTGCCTCACTCCAAGGCCACCAGCTCTTTTGGGAGTACATACAGTTTCCCAAGCTATAAGACACTAACCCCCAAACACAAATGGGTTTCCCTTTCGAAGAGAAGGCCCGGCGGATGGAGTCGATACAATGGATGACCCAACCCACTGGGAGATAGAAGATGACATGTAGTAGAGGGGAAGGCTAGTGAGTACCAGATTGATGAAAAACAAGTCTTCCAGCGGTTACCTTGCCAGCTAGGAAGGCGTCGGTCTACCCTATTGATAACAGATTGCTATTCAGTTATACAAACAAGGGTGAGCTTGAGAGGTGGACCAAGGTAGGTGAATAGGAAAAAGGCATTAATACAGTTGAGAATGGCGGTTGCATCCATGAATGTGGTTAATTTCATCGATCTAGAGGTTGTAGAGGGTACGGATGCATGTGAGCAACTTGAAGCAGTAGAGGGTACGTTTCAGGTTGGTTGGAGAGCGGGGTTCGGGAGATAGGAGGAGAAAATATCGCCAACTTATTCGAGACTATCCACTTCCAACCTACGAAGAAAGTCTCTAACATGATTGATAAGTCCTCCATCAACAGACCTTTGAATAGATCGGGAGAATACATCGGCTGCAAGAATAAATAGGTAGGAAGAAAGTGAGTCACTCTGATGCAGACCACGTTTGCACTCAAAATTGGCTGAGGTGATAAATGGCTGATTCCAAGAGATCATGTGGTCCCCAAAATCTCATGCACGGAATACGTCCAGAATGAAAGACCGGTGGATGCTAAAATGTGTCATCTAAAGTTCTCGGCATTTCATTAATCAGAAATTAATAAACACTCATAAAGTGTACACATTGTTACCATGTCTACCCTTTCGAGTTTGCCCTTCTCTTCTGCAACTGTTATCCCACAGGTGGGCTTCATACCTTCCTGTCCATTTATGCCTGTAATCAATCCAAAACCCTAATTAGATGTTCTTGCATAGGGCTGCAAACGAATCGAGCTATTCGCGAGCTATTTGGCTCGAGCTCGGTCAAAGCTCGGCTTGAACCGAGCTCGAGCTCAAAAGTAAGCTCGTTTCGTAAACGAGCCGAGCTCGAGCTTGGATTTTTTTTTTAGGCTAAGCTCGCAAGCTATTCGGCTCGAATACGGTCAAAGCTCGGCTCGAACCGAGCTCGAACTAAAAAATAAGCTCGTTTCGTAAACAAGCCGAGCTCGAGCCTGATGGTATTCGGCTCGACTCGATTGCAGCCCTATTCTTGCATTAAAAAAAACACCTGAAGAATATCTTTCCAAAATTTAATACTTTCCACACAAAAAACACCTGAAAATGCTCTCCTTTATTCATTTGTTAACATGTTCTGAATATACTATCTTGTTTCAGTACAGGTTTCATAAGTGAGCTCACTTTTATGCAGGGCTGGTACTGTTTGCGATGGAGAAAGCAGTGGATTATCACTCAAACCTCGAAAGATGAAGTCCATAAACAAAAAAAAAACAAAACAAAAAAGCAATATAGCTAGCTCATTACCCTCACAAAAATGGTAATCCTAAGATCTTTAACAGAAAGAGAAATATAATGTTCTTCATACTTCATAATCAAATCAAATGAAGTGGTTTTCAAGTAGTTTTGGAGTACCTTGAACAAATTAAAAGTGGTCCAAGCAAAAATGAATTTTCAGCTGTCCTCAAACCGGAATTCTATGGATCTGAATAACATGGGAGGCATTAGTACTTCGATTTACTGATAGTTATGGAAAGGTAAAAGTGCATAGAAGAGTATGTAGTACCAACCAAAACAAAACTACAACTGAGTTTTGTAATTGAATAACACTTCTTTGTAGACAACGTTTCTTGTGTATGTTCCATCTTGCCCGGACAATTTCCCTTCACGAATAGCTATCTTGGTGGATTTCATTGAAACTCCTCTTAACAAAGCCACGTAAAGTTTCCCATGATCTTTTAAATAAATCCCCGCAAACGGTATAGTTTGTCCCTGTGCTTTATTTATGGTCATAGCGAAACACAGACGCACAGAAAATTGTTTTCTAATGAGTTTCAACGGCAAGCTTATGCTCTCCGAAGGTTTTAGTGGTATTCTAGGAAGGAAAACTCGTATTCCTTCTGAAATTCCAGTAACAATTTCTGCATCGATCAAGTATTGATAAAAACCTGGACACAATAATCTTGTCCCATTGCAAAGACCAGCTTTTGGGTCAATATTTCGTAGAAGAATTATTGGTGCCCCGTATTTCAAAATTAGCTTATGTGGTGGCAATCCTCCTGGAGAAATCTCATTCAAAAATTCTTGTTGGTATAGATTCCTCTCGTCATCCTGTACGCTGTCGAAAGAATAATATACTTTCTCATCACCTGACAATGGTATAGTTCAAATTTATGTTAGTGGAGATGGATACATAGGAAATTCTTTTTTTTTAATAAATAGTCAAAGCCTTTACATAGAAGAGATTAAAACTAATTTAGATTACAATCACCTGGAAAAGTATTGATGGTAGTGTTGTTTATACTATCCACGGACTCATTGGTTGGTGCCATTATAGCTCTTTCCACCATGTAGCTCTTGTCATTCACATTCTCACAAAGATTTGGATAAATAGTGTTGACTAAATGAGTTATGGTATCATCACCGGTCCATGGTATAACCATTTCATCCGGAATTCTTACCATTTCATTTTCATATGTAGTCACCGCCCCGTCTCCGATATCTTTCAAAATGCTTGTGAAGTTAGGATCAGTTCTTGATCGGATATTTTTTGTAAGATGGATAATATTTACACTTTCCCAAATTGCAGACTTGACAATACATGCATCTACAGTTTGCGATTTTGTACCCCCCTATACTACTGGTAGCACTTGTCTAAAATCAGCTCCAAGTATAACGATTTTACCTCCAAAAGGGACATCCTTTTCTGCCAAATCTCTTAAGGTTCTGTCAAATGCTTCAAAAGCATACCGATGTACCATTGTCGACTCGTCCCAAAGTATAACACTGCTTCTTCGTAAGAGCTCGGCCGTGTCATGGTGTTTACTAATATTGCATGTTGATTTAGGCCGAATTTTAATAGGAATTTTGAACCTAGAGTGAGCAGTTCTTCCCCCCAGTAATATCGTGGCTGCGATTCCGGATGATGCTATTGCTAATGCAATATGTTCTTCTTTTCTAAGGTATGCCAATACTGCTCTATACAAAAAAGACTTGCCAGTACCACCTGGACCGTCAATGAAGAATACCATCTCTTTTTTTTGAATTAACAGCTTCGATGATCAAATCAAAAGCATGCTTCTGGCCCGAATTCAACAAATTTATACAACTTAAATCATCATCCGTAACAATAATGGTTCTCTCATCTTCAATCATTTGTCGTGTAGATCCACTTGTAAAATCATCAAATGTGGGTACAGGGAGACCATAATCTGCATTACATTTATCATATTGTTGAAGTATGCTGTTCAGATCATGTAATGGACGATTCATGCTTGAATTAACATTTACGGTACTCGTTGAAGAGTAATCTTCCATCATATATGGGTGGAACTCAGTCCACAACTGCAGCACACCAGTAGGTTGACAATACAACAAAAGTGTAGCAAACAATCTCCGAAGCGCTGATGGCATATGTGTACTTGTCGCTTCTATTAAACATTCTCGTACGCTGTTGTCATTTTCTAAGAACCCCCTATTTTTAGCTGATTCTTTAAATGTGGAGCAGGGTACCCCATCTACTTGAAGAAGATCATCAAATGAGACTGGTCCCCTAACATGATTCAGTAGGATACGCAAATAATATCGGTCTCCTTCATTTGGCGGAACCGTGTAAAGTCTACTAATAGCTCGTTGTGTAGTTGCTCTCTTTTGCCATTTTTTTCTCTTGATACCCACCAATATTTTTCTAGAAATTCTCGATATAATAAATTTCTTGCTTCAGGATCTTTTGAATTCTTTTGAAAAAACTCAGTCAACATTGTTTTTGAAGTTTGCACATCATTGAGAACATCATCAAGCAGTTGATCAGCATAATATGTCAATTGCTGCATATTTGGAAGATGGATATGAAGAGCTATCACACTTGGATATATTTTTTGCACTAGAAACTTAAAAGTCCTCCACAATGCTTCCTGTGGGCAAACCCAACATGCATCTAGAAACTGTGAGATCTCATCATTTTGATCGGTTTCTCTACGTAGCTGAAAAGATATTTGGTCTGGTCCCTTGTATACGTACCTGTATAAATACTTCTCGATATATGGAAGTAAAAGTGGGTACTGGAGAGGATCATAATAACCGACCGTGTCCAGAATCAGCTGTAAGTTGCCTTCCATTGTTTCCACAATAGTCTCTCGGGGTCCAATGTTTGTTAGATCTTCACCTCCGGCTATAATTGCAGCAACCTGAGATGTCGTAGGAAGATTGTACTGGTGACCTCCCAAGGATTGATTTTTAAGCAATAATCTACAATTTGGTAAGTCCTCTCTCACAGCCATTCGCCTAAATTGATGCACGAAAAGGTTATGGTGATTTAAGATCGTCTTCAGTTTTTCAACTATGTGTGGCATCCCAGTATTTTCCCTCATTCTATTTTCAATTTCATGCTTAGTATCATATATGTACAATTGTAGATATCTTGGCCTAGGGGGTCCAACAGGTTGTAGACTACCTATCCAATTAGGGCGTTGAACAGGTAGTAGACTTCCTATCCTATGGTATATCGCCCCTTGGGCTCTAAAAGTATAGATTCCATCACAGCCATTGGCGAGACTTGCATTGTAATGAACTCCTATCGAAGTGAAGGCAAACATATGATTGTATGTTCCAATGTTATGTCTGAAATGCTTCCCCTCCTCACTCTGATCAGTATATTATTAACATCTTTAATTCGATAGGCGTTGTAAGTTGCGGTAGTAAGATTTTTCCATTCCTACAACATATCTCTTTTGTTTCATATGAAAACAACTTAGCACCACATTTTTCGCAGATTTTGGGTTCTGGTAACATGTGTACTGGCATCATGTCTATGTCGGCATAATTTCTAGCACAGTTATGGCGTCTCCTTGCCGGGGTGCGGTTAACAATTGGAGAAGTGAAATTTTGTTGTAGACCTGCACATATTCAAAAGAGGAAAAGGGGTGGTTTTTTTTATATTTACATTGGAAGCGATAAAAGAAGCCGTCTATTATTTTTCTAATACGAACATTCAGATATAAGACCTTACCTTCGCTAAGGGTAACTGAAGTTGTATTTGTTGGGAGCATGATTTGTCTAGTTTGCCTTCTTATATCTCAATCTACCCCGAGGCGCAACTGTCATCGAATTATGACTGCCATGATGAACTGTTGAAATGTGCATATTAATTAGAACATCATTGACAATGATTTTAATTTATAAAAGAATTGTAGTTTCAGGAGAATACCTTCTTGATTTTCAGATAGTACATGATATGGGGATGGAGATCTTCCTTGTCTCTTAATATCACTCAAACCGTCATTTTTTGGCATCTTCTCAGTGGGGATTTTCTATGAGAAACAAACAGTGTAAGTTGATTATTAAAACCCCTAAGCAAAAGCCTATGTATACACAAAACCCTTTATAAAAAATCGACTAACCGGAATCGATTAAAACCCCAAAACTCAAATTAAATCGGAAAAGCCCAAAAATCTTACCTTGTTGGTTGTTGAGAATCTATGACAGCTTGGAGGGAGAGCATGGGACAGAGCCGACGGGTACAGTGGCGAGAAGTTGAGGGGCTGTAGATTAAAATAGAAAACACATTAACCTAAGAAGGATTTTGCATCATATCACAAAGTTGAATCTTAGATATATTCAGAGACATATGTAGAGCCAACACACGATTTCAAAGTAAGAACCAGATATTATGAAATAACATATCATTAACTTTATAAAAAATTATACAAAAACAGTGTAATAACTAAACCATAAAAACCAAGCACTTCTGTTTTTTTTCTTCTTATGACCTTATAATAATTAATCACACCTCTGAATAATCTCTGTGGATCTTTGAGTCCTCAACCTCTCATTCAATCTCTTCTTCGCATCTCTTGCCACATTCCCAAGCTCCCAACCATGAGTTATTCTTTTACTGAATGAGCTCCTCTTCTACAAAAAGATTCAATTCCAAATTAAATTAAATTGATAAAATAATAGCTATTTTAGTTTCACTGAAACCAAAGAGCAAATATGTTGTTTAGTTATTTCTCATAAATGCAACATGGATTGATACGTGCGATGTTTAGTAAAACAGTATAATAACTAAACAACAAAAAACCAAGCACATACTGGGCGGTCGTAGCTGTTGGCGTTGTCGGTGGGGGGATCGCAGTGGTCGCGCGACGCGAGGGAGGACGGTTCCGAGCGCGGAGCGGGGGAGGGGGGGGGGGGTCGCGGTGTTTGCGAGATGCGAGGCAGGATGCATGGAGGGCGGAGCAGATGTTGACGGTTGGCGAATTTGGTGGGGGTCGCGGTGGTCGGGCGACGCGAGGCCTCGCGTCGTGGAGGGCGGAGCAGCTGTTGACGGGGAGATGAGGAGAGAGAGAGAGTCGGCGGGGATTGTGAGAGAGTGGTAGAGGAATCGACGGGGTTGGGGGGGGGGGTGGGGGGGTGGGAGAGAGAGTTTAATTTGTGTGAAAATTACGGTTGTGTCCTTTTTCTGTGTAGGTATGAGGGGTAAAATTTGACAGAATTAACCCTACATTTTTTTAGCTTTATATGTTTATGAGGGTATGATAGTAAAAAGCCGGCAAAATAGAGCTTTGCTTAATAATAGTAGAGATATATATTTTGCATTGAGGATGAGACCTATCCATTGAAGAAACAAGAGTATGCATCCTCCTGTTCAACTCGACTGAACCCATGAATTTGGAGCATTCCTCGACTTCTAATCTCATTGGAGTCTTGGTTGCGTCATTCTGCCTACCAAACTTGTAGTCTCCGTTCCAGTAAAGAATAAGAATCTATGTAAATTTGCCTATACATATACCTAATAAAACGAAGACAACTATTGGTAAATGGTCTCATTTGAAATATTTGATGCACAGGGATTGGTTCCAAAATATGGTTAAACCGTTCATTAGTTTGTTCAGAACAAATAACAACCACAATTACTGACATGATGAACAGAAAAGCTATGGAAGCTTCACCGACCTAAGAGCATATGTAGTTGTTAGGAGACAAAATTTGGGTATTTGGCATGTAGGAATAGAAAAAAAAGAGTTTAAGCTGTAGTCGTTTAAACCCAATTTTTGAGTTTTAATTTAAAAAAATGAACAGACGAAATTTTTTTTCTCGTTCGTTATTTTTTATTTCATTTTTTTAAATTAAAAAACAATGAACGGAGAATCATTTCCCGTCCGTTGTATTTTTTAAAAAATTAAATCCTAATTAATTCATAAAAACTATTAAATTAATCCTAATTAATTCTTATTAAAGCTTAAAAAATCTTAAATTTTAATATATTTCAATTTAAATCTAATTTTTATCCTTAAAAAAATTATAGGGTGGTTGTGTAGGACTTTAAAGCAAAGAAATGTATGGGACGGGGCTTCATCTGCTGATATGTCGCCCGTTATTTTTTATTTCATTTTTTAAAATTAAAAAACAACTGACGGGGAATCATTTCCGTTGTAATTATTTTTTTAAAAATAATCCTAATTAATTCTTATTAAAGATTAAAATATCTTAATTTTAATTAATTTCAATTTAAACCAAATTTTTAGCCTTAAAAAATTATAGGGTGGTTGTATAGGATTTTAAAGCAAAGAAATGTATGGGACGGGGCTACATCTGTTGATATCTCGTCCGTTATTTTTTATTTAATTTTTTTAAATTAAATAACAATGGACGGAAAATGATTTCCCGTCCATTGTATTGTTTTAAAATTTAAATCCTAATTAATTCCTAAAAAACTATTAAATTAATCCGATTAATTCTTATTAAAGATTAAAAAATCTTAATTTTTAAATTTAAACCTAATTTTTATCATTAAAAATAATTATAGGGTGGTTGTATAGGATTTTAAGGCAAAAAAATGTATGGGACGGGATCATTCTGTCGTCCGGCCCGTCCCAGCTCATTTTAATTAATTTTTTAAAAATTGAATGGACAGGAAAACAATTTCCGTCCGACGATTTTTTTTAAAAAAAATGTAACGAACTGGAAAACATTTTTCCCATCTGATCATTTTCTAATTAAATTAAAAAAATCAAGGACTGGGAATCATCCCTCGTCCGAGAATTACATGGTTAAAAATTTTTTGGAGACCGTAAATCATTTACCTTCCAATGGGAAAAAATAAAAAAAACAAGCGACAAAAGATGATCTTTCGTCAAATCGAACGGACGAAAAATCATCTTTGGTCTGTTATTTTTTCCAAATAGCTATTTCATCTGCCAAATTTGGAAGACCACAGTTCATTTAAAACCCAGTTTTTGGGTTTATAGCCAACAACTGCAACACCAAAATTTCTTTTTCTTTTTTTGGAAATTTTGGCATAATAGCCAACGACTACAGGTGCTCTAAGAGAGGGCAAATTTGACTATTTGAGCAACACAAGCCTAACCAATTCTGTTTCAAACTTCAGAATGCATCCACCTCCTCTTCTTCTGATGAAGACAATATACATCACTATGTAATTAAGCTCGACAATGGAGCTGCTGCTTCAGGAGCAAGAGGGAGGATTGCAAGGGTATTCCAGGTGGAGGACTTTGATGACGAGGAGATAGAGTTCGGGCCAACTCTAGACTGATGAGTGGACTCTCGCCCCATTTTGTGGTATCAGGCCTTGTTTTTGGTAGTTGTATTTTGGTTACCTTTAGACTGGATGATGTAACCCACCCCCCAGGGTTTTGTTGGGGGTTATGTTTTATTTCCTGCACTGTACTTTTCTCCCGGGACTTCGGGGTTGTTTATTAATCACTTATTAATGAAACAGGGTGGCATTATTCCACCTTTTCCTCAAAAAAAAAAAAAAAATTATACCCATGAAACTTTTAATAATCAAGTTATCGAACTTGTATTTAAAGTGAGACTACGAGAGAACAGTTGCAGAATAACTCATCTGAAGCACAGCAATACGCAACAACATATGGTTCACTTTCTTTTGATCAGCAACACAAAACATAAATTGAATACAACTAGAATTACTTTCGGACAAGCAAAGTGAAACATAAAAGGAAATTCAAAGCAAAACAACTTTCAGTGCAGTCTCATGCAAAGCTATGTAGAGTTGATCATTTTGCTACTGACTGGGCAACAATACATCGCTTAATGGAGTCTCAGATATTAAAGCAGCTGCCAATAGACTTCGAACCTGGCAAAAAGAAGTTAAAACACACTTCAGTTATATCATCTTGCCAGCAATAACAGAAGAAACAAGCAGCCTGGTCCAAGCAACGAGCTTAGGGATTGTGCAGATTCATAATTGTGACACGACAGAAGATAGACTATTAGCTAATCTACGTACAAACTCACGGTTCTTGAATAAATAAGGGTTCTCGACGAAAGAAAAAAAATTCCTTCCATGTTTCGCTAGGAGTTTAGTCTATCTATTTAAATATGAAATTTCATTTTATAATTGGATTAATAAAAAAAGAGATGATTCTACAAGATAACTCTTAGCATTTTTTAAATAGACAAACTAAAACTTTCATGAAAAGATTGCAACTAACCTAAAGAAATAACTAAAGATATCCCTATACTAGGAAAGCATAAAAGATAAAATCTTTCCATTACAAAAAATGTCAAAAAATGTGCTGAAAGATGCCAAAAATAAATCCAAAATTCCTCTAAACTGAAGTGGTGGTCAACTGCCAAAAAGGGTAGTCAACCGCAAGTATGCCGATCCCAAATAGAGAACCTCGCCTTCCCAATTGCAGTGGAATGTGCAAAGCAGCTGTCGACTGCTCTTATTGCAGTCGACTGCCATGTTGTGCAGTCCACTGCATCTATTGTTGCTGCCATTTTTCTCTGTTGTTGTTGCGCTTTTATTGCAGATGTTTTGACCTGCTTTATTGTTGTTATTTTGCCATCGCTCAGTCAAAAATTAGCTTCATTCTTGTTCCGCATCAAATTGACATAAATAAAAATGAACAGTTGAAGTCCAAAGGTAGGAAACTTTACCTGTGTAAGGTCAAAGTCGGCCTCTTTCTCTACCAGTTTGCTCAAGGGTGAACCTTGACCAGTGATCAATTTTGTGAAGGTTTTGGGGCTAAATGGAGATAACTGTAAATCATCAGTCAACATGAATTTTTGTGGACCTTTCACATACCCCCCTCCTTTTTCAGTTTCCCCGCTCCGTAATTTAGGATTCAGTTCAATAAACACTGATTGGCTCACTCCATGCCTGCACGTTAAATACTTTGAAAAGGGGGATGCCCAAAAGCAACTCTGGCATTTACCAGTTGTATATGATACTGGAGGTGGCAACTCATCCAACTTCAATAAACTTCTGTCGCAACCGAAGTAGGGGGCAAGTTTGGGGAAGGGTAACAACTCTCTACATTCACTAGATATGAAGTGATCCAAGCTCATATCATGAACGCTTCTATACAAATTATCAACACACCCCATTCTTGAACGCATATCGAGGAGCTTCACCACCGCACCTAGGGGCAATGTCAGAAAACTTAATACATTGTCTGCAAAATTTTCATCAACTTCTGCACAAAGCACCTTATTACCGTCAGCGACTAGAAGCTTCACTCTTATGCTTTCTTCCGATTCATCAATGTTAGGACCTCCACCTTCAGTTTTGACTTTTATCGAGTCAATGTACCCAGTTGGGCCTTCAGTTGTCCCCATTTTGTCATAGCAGATATCCGTCAGAGGCGTATTTGAGATTAAGGATCTCTTAAACAAATTAGACATCTGTATTGAACAGAATTAAATTAACCACGTAGTCATGTGATCAAAACAAAACAAAACAAACCACACACACACACATGGATATATATATATATATATATATATATATACACACACACACACACACACACACACAACATTCCTGATAATATTATAAAGTAGACTTACTTCCTCCGGGCCAAGATCCATAGTTATTTCCTCCAATACTGCACTATCTTGTACTCCATTCTTTCGAATAAGACAGAGGCTAGGAGCCAATGAAGGAGGAAATACTTGCAGATCATCACTTACCATGAACAACAACCCTCCTCGCATGAAAACTCCTTCACCATTTGTTGTGCAAACAGAACCTACATCCTTTCTATCCCAAACCGTAGGCGAAAGCATAGGCTTTTGACAATAATGGCAAAGAGCATTAGCAACAGAGCTACAGAGACATCTAGTCTTAGAGCAACAATCAGAGTTGCTGCAGTGGAATACTTTTCTAGGTTCTCTATCATCCATGTTGAGCTTCAGATCCTCGCAGCGATATGCAGCTGCATTTCGAGGGTGAAGCAACATAGTCTTGCACGCCTCAGTCTGCAAGTAACGATTGGCATCAAGATCCTCAACACTCTTATAGAGATTGCCCAAGGACCCCAGCACAGATTGCTTGCCAAGGATTTTGATTATTTTACCCAAAGGGAGTGTGAGAAAGCTAAAGATTACGTCTACAAAATCCTCGTCAGCTTCCGCAAACACCACCCTCTTCTTCTCCTTGTCTACAATCAGCTTCACGCTCAACTTATTCCCTTCAGAACTCATTATATATGCTCTAAATATAAAAGAAGAAATTTTGGGGTTTGAAGGAAAACTACATTTGGGTGACTTGGTATATATAATATACCCATTATTAGCATATCCTTAATGTGGCCTTAACCCTTGGGTTCTCAAAAAAAATGTTTCGGAAACCCAAGCAATAGCCATAAACTACTGCATGTTGACCGTTTCATACCTCAATGCTAATGGCTTTATTATACAACAAGAAGCAATTACTGCTTGTTTGCTCCAAAATGTTACTGCCTGTTCTATTATCGATACAAGATAAACAAATCATGAATGAATCATACTCATATTTGTGCGGAAATAATGGATACAATATACACACTATTTTTTAAATACATAAGGTTGACCAAATAAACAATCATACTCATATTACCTTCCAATATACTTGGTAAAGATATGTGTAATAACTCGTCTGTCTTGTACAGTTTTATCATGTTTTGGTTCTCATTTTTCAACTTAGCCTTTGCTTTGCTCTGGGATAAGAAAAAGCTTGTATTAAATTAGGAAACAATTGTTTCAACTGGAATTCTCTCAATAGGATTTGGAGTAAAATTTATAAATGGACACTGACCCATGCAAGCGGAAGAACTTGTGACTGCACAGATCTCGCCACATCTTAACTTAAATTTTATGATGAGCGTGATTCGTAAAACAATCGGAGCACGCACTTTGGGGAGATTGGATAGCTGCAGAGATCTAGCTCCACCTACACCTTCACTTAAATTTTATGATGGGCACTAATCGTGGAGCGATCGGAGCAAATATTTTGAGAAGATCGGACGACTACAGATATCTGGCCCCATATTCACTTCAATTTTATGATTGGTGCAAATCGGGGAGCGAACATTTTGGGGAAATTGAACGGCTGCATAAGAAGTGATATGGTTTTATTGGTTCGTGAGTGAACTGGGCCGGGATTGTGAACCGGACCCGGATTTTGTTGGGTTTTTTTCTGCCTTATATTTAAGTGAGGAGTTTGAAGCCGTTGGATCTGAGAAATCTCATATCTTACAATTTTTATAGCTTAGAGGATGTTGGGTCTTAATTACAAGGGAGATGTAAACATCCTAGAAGGACTAGGATAGATGCAAAGAAGTTAGTCAAAAGAAAACAAAATATCTAGCTTTATCCAATATGGAGAGCGATGGCTAGCTCACACCCTTGTGCCAAATGGACCAAATGACTCCAAGAATAGTACAATCTCATGATCTACGCTGAGGTGAAGAGTCACACTGCTCCATCGAAGTGGTCCAAAGTGCGTGAATGGAGGCCGGCCAATGGACCACAGGATGTAGTTGACTGGTGGGGTCCAAAATAGCCCTAGAGAAAGGGCATTGGAGTGAATTCTTGTGATACCCCTAAATTTACATAGTCTCATATTAATTGGAAAGTGAGGTATGAGTTATTGTATATCAAATTGTGTAATAATCCTAGATATACATAGTCTCATATTGGTGGGGAAGTGGGGTATGATTTATTATATATCAGACTGCCAAGGATCCAAGAGCACCTACTAAGCTATAACACTTTTGGTGAGGCTATGTCCAATGGAGGGGGCGTGGTTAGGTTATGTAGGGCTTGTAGACACATTTAGGAGTGTACGCAGCTGAGCGGGGCCCGTGGCATTACAAATTGTCAAGGATCTAAGAGCACCTACTAAGCTATAACAATTTTGGTGGGATTAGCCTACGAAATGAGGCCAAAATGTGAAATATGAAATTTCACGAAAAAACCGAAAATTGTGGACTATATAGCTTACTAAATGAAGCCAAAATAGTGAAATACAAAATTCCGGAAATTTTGGCAGAAAACTATGAATTATAGAGAAATCCGAAATTGACCTAAAACAGTGGCCTGTAGCCCACCAAAATGAGGTCAAACAGTGAAATGAGATATTTAACAAAAAATGCCTAAATCTGTAGAGTATAGAACACAAAATGAAGCCAAAAGATTGAAATACGAAACTTCATGAATTTGGCTAAAAACTATGGACTATATAGCCCAAAAAATGAGTTCCAAACAGCGAAATACGGATTTTCACGAAAATCACCGAAAACTGAGAACTATATCTCCAAAATGTAGTCAACATAGTGAAATACAAAATTTCGTAAAAATTGATGAAAACTATAAGAGTATAGCCGACAAAATAGTCAAAATAGTGAAATACGAAAATGACTGAGAACAGTGACCTAGGCTACAAAATGTTAAAATTTCACATAAATGACCGAAAGCTATTGACTATATAGCCTACAAAATGAAACCAAAACAATGAAATACGAAATTTTGTGAAATTGGTAGTGAAATCGAAAACATTATGGCCTATAACCCACAAAATAAGGCCAAATCATAAAATGTGAATTTTAACAAAAATTGCCTAAAATTATGGAGTAGACCAATAAATGAGGCCGAAAGAGTGAAATATAAAATTTCATGATAATGACAAAAAACTGTGGTTTACAACCCCACAAAAAGTGGCCAAAACAGTGAAATACGAAATTTTATGAATTTGGCAAAAAAAACTTTAGATTATAGCCCAACAGTGAAATTTGAAATTTCAGAAAAATGACCGAAAACTAAAAACTATAGCCCCAAAATTAGGCAAAAAAAACTACATAAATACGAATTTTTATGAAAATGGGCGAAAACTTTGGAGTACAAAATTAGGCCAAAACAGTGAGATGAATTTAACGAAAATGATCGAACATTGTGGACTAGCCTAATAAATGAAGCCAAAGCAGTGAGATGCGGAATTTTGCAAACATGGCAAAAACTGTGAACAACAGTGAAATACAAAATTTCAAGAAATTGACCGAAAATAGTGACTTGCCCACAAAATGAGGGCAAAATTGTGAAATACAAAATTTAACGAAACTGGCTGAAAACTATGGACTTTATAGCCCACATAATGAGCAAAACAACAAAATACGAAATTTCATAAAAATGACTGAAAAGTGTGGACTATATAGCTGACATAATGTGGAGCAAACCAATAAAATATGAAATTTCACGCAAATAGTCAAAAATTGTGGACTATATAATCAAAAAATGTGGCCAAAATAGTGAATTGCGAAATTCTAAAAAATGACTAAAACTGTGGACTATACCCCACAAAATGAGGCTACTACAGTGAAATACGAAATTTCACGAAATTGACTCACAACAGTGATTATCCCACAAAATGTAGTCAAACATTGGATACAAAATTTTAAGAAAATGACCAAAAGCTGAGGACTAGGGCTGCAAACGAATCGAGCTATTCGCGAGCTATTCGGCTCGAGCTCGGTCAAAGCTCGGCTCGAACCGAGCTCGAGCTTAAACTGAGCTCGTTTCCTTAACGAGCCGAGCTCGAGCTCGAGATTGTTTTTTTTTAAGCTAAGCTCGCGAGCTATTCGGCTCGAATACGGTCAAAGCTCGGCTCGAACCGAGCTCGAGCTCAAAACTGAGCTCGTTTCCTTAAGGAGCCGAGCTGGAGCCTGAAGGTATTCGGCTCGGCTCGGCTCGATTGTAGCCCTACTAAGGACTATAGCCCCCAAAAATGAGGCTAAAATGGTGAAATGAAAATTTTCATGAAAATTGATGAAATTGGTGGAGAAGTCTAAAAAAATTAGTCCAAAACAGTGAAATCCGAATTCACAAAAATTGTCGAAAACAGTGGACTAGCCTGTGAAATGAAGCCAAAAGGTGAAATATGATATTTCACGAAAAGGCTGAAAACTGTGGACTATATAACTTACTAAATGAAAGCCAAAACAGTCAAATACGAAATTCCGGGAAATTGGCACAAAACTATGAATTATAGTAAAATCCGAAATTGACCTAAAACAATGGCCTGTAGCCCACAAAAATAATGTCAAAATAGTGAAATGAGAGATTTAACAAAAATTGCCTAAATGTGTGGAGTATAGAACACAAATTGAAGCTAAAAGATTGAGATACGAAATTTCATGAATTTGGCTAAAAACTGTGGACTATAGCCCAAAAAATGAGTTCGAAACAGCGAAATAGGAATTTTCAGGAAAATAACCGAAAACTATGAACTATACAATATAAGGCAAAAACAATGAAATACGAATTTTCACAAAAATTGCAGAAAACTGTGGATCCACTAAATGGAGGTCAAAACAGTGAAATACCAAAATATCACGAAAATAGCAAAAACCTGTGGACTATAATTCAAAAAATGAGGACAAATTAGGGAAATATGAAATTCACAAAGTGGTCTAAAACTGTGAACAATAACCCCCAAAATCAAAACAATACAATGAAATAAGAAATTTCACGAAATTTGCCCAAAACAGTGGAGCCCACAAAAATGAGTCCAAAAAAGTGAAATACAAAATTCTACTAAAATGGCCAAAAACTGTTGACTACATGCCACAAAATGTTGTCAAAGCAATGAAATACGAAATTGTGAAAATAATTGAAACTTGTGGACCCATAAATTGGGGGCAACTACAGTGAAATAGTAAATTTCTCGATATTTGCTCAAAATAGTGGTCTAGGCCAAATAATGAGTGCAAATCAGTGACATACAAAATTTTATGAATTTGGTCAAAAATAGTGCACTATAGCCCTACATGTAAATCACCCTTAGGGGGGGTGAATAGGGTGATCGTGCGGAATTAAAAATTGAAGAAAAAAAGTAAAGTAAAGTAAAGTAAATGCAAGAGAGACAAGAAAAGCAAACACAGATGACGCAGCGATATAACGTGGTTCGTCCCCCTGGTCTACGTCCACACCACCTACTTGTAGCAATTCTCCGCCACAAGCGTTTCACTATACTCAAAACCCTTGTACAGTGATTCTCGGATTCAGGCCGAGAGACCTATTACACCCACAGGACTTCTAATCCAAGTCCCGTCAATCTCACCGAAGTGGAAAAGAAAAGAAAAGAAAAGAAAACTCAAGATCACTTAAGATCTTGACTAAAGAATACAACCAATTTAACGCTCACTCGGACTGATTATCAAGAGATTAGTTCAAAGTATTTTTCGCAGTTAGAATAGGTAGAGAAGACACAGTAGATTCGTTCGATTAAATAGAAGAGGAAGTGTATCGATCAAAAGTAGAAACGATACATTCCAAAAAAGTATACAGCCTAAGTTGCAGTCGACCGGTAAAAGTGTGCGGTCGACCGTTTAGCTCTCTGGCGTAGCTAGAGAGATGAAGGTCGACCGCTTTCTTAATCAACTGAAGTTGCAGTCGACTGCGACAGTCGACTGGTATTAGGTACGGTCGACTGGTTCTTGGCTGTATAAATTGAATCCACTTTGTTTTCTTACCATAAACTAATCAATCGTTTACAATAAATATCTCACGAAAATATTACTAAAAATCCAGTCTTGATAGATTGCTTGGAGACCAATTAATTGAGAACTCCTTTTGAATAACTTCCTCTTTTGCTCGTATATGCAATCTTCCTTTATTACCTTTCTTGTTTGTATATTTGTGGATCTCTCTTGGATCTCATTTTTATGTTAATTAATCCTGAAAATCTGACACACTAAATTCAAACTTATTAGTACAAGTTAGCACGTTTTGTGCACACCAAACTAAGAGTCAACAATCTCCCCCTTTTGGTGTGAACAAAACATGCACGAATGTTTGAAAATTAAAACAAAGTATGTAAATACTCTCCCTGAATTTAGTACATCCTGTAAAATAGATTTTCATATAGAAAAAGCTTTTAAGAGTGAATGCTCCCCCTTCATATAATATTACTCCCCTTGAATTTAGTACATCCTGTAAAACTGATTTTCATATAGAAAAAGCTTTTAAGAGAGTGAATGCTCCCCACTAATATAATATCACCTGTAATACAGAACTTAATGAACAATTATAAGAGAGGGATGAGAGTATTAATTCATGAAATGTTTTGAAAATCGTTTGAAAACATTCTAAAAACATTCTCCCCCTTTTTGAAACACACCACGAGGGGATAGATAGAGGAGACATAAGTAAAATAATCCTTGGAAAGTTCGTAAAGCCAATCATCAATTAAAATAATGAAGAGACACATTCGACGATATTACAATGAATACCAGCTTAGAAAAACATGAAAGAGAATCTTCTTACATGATACCGTTGATAACAAGACTCTTTGATGTACAGTGAGAGCTCTACATAATATCATAGATTTGAGATTCTCCCCAATACACATGAAAGCAACAATGAAATCAAGAAATGGAGAGAGGAATCATTGATTTTATAAAGTTTTGAAAAACAAGACCAGAGAGAGCCGGTCGACCTTACGGTCGACCGCAAAACATGATTTTGCAAAAACTATCTAGAGAGCATACCGGTCGACCGCCTCCTGTGGTTTTTCAAAAGAAAATTTCCAGAGAGCAAACCGGTCGACTGCAAGGTCGACCACAAAACCAACAGAGGCCACAGAGGACAAGCCGGTCGACCGTACAGTCGACCGTAATAGACAGAATTTTAAGAAACGGTAAGTAGTCAAAAACTCGAGACTGATCCGGTCAGCCGTACGGTTGTCAGTTGACCGACTCACACAAAACAACTTTTAGGGTGAAAAATCAATAACATTTAATGCCCCTCTCAAGAAGTAAAAACATTTTTTGTCTAAAGGTTTTGTAAAAATATCAGCAAGTTGTGAATCAGTAGAAATATACTCAAGTAAAATATCTCCTTTTTGAAAGTGATCTTTAATAAAATGATATCTAATATCAATGTGTTTTGTACGACTGTGTTGGTCAGAATTTTTAGTCATGTGTACGGTGCTAGTGTTGTCACATTTTATAGGGATGTGGTCAAAGAATACCTTATAATCCTCGGGAGTATGTTTCATCCATAATACATGCGCACAACAGGATCCTGCCGCAATGTATTCAGCTTCGACAGTCGAAAGAGTAACGGAATTTTGCTTCTTGGATGCCCACGAAACAAGGCAGTCGCCCAAGAAGTGACATATACCACTAGTGCTCTTTCTATCGGTTAAGCTTCCAGCATAATCTGCATCGGAGTATCCTACAAGAGAGAAATTTCTATTTTTCGGGTACCAAAGACCAGTATTTTGTGTGCCTTTAAGATATCAAATGATACGCTTAACGGCAACCAAATGTGATTCTTTGGGACACGATTGAAAACGTGCACATAAACAGACACTAAACATAATATCAGGACGCAATGCAGTAATATAAAGCAAACTACCAATCATACCTCTGTAAGTAGAAATATCAACGTTATTACAAGTTTCGTCTTTAGATAGCTTAGTGGTAGTGGCCATTGGAGTTTTGTAGGCATTTGCATTTTCAAGTCCGAATTTCTTGACAAGTTCTTTGGCGTACTTAGATTGATTTATGAATATTCCATCTTTTCTTTGTTGTATTTGAAGTCCAAGGAAATAGGTTAGTTCGCCCATCATACTCATTTCGAACTCATCCTGCATTTGCTTTGAAAACTCCTGGCAAAGATTTTCATTAGTAGACCCAAATATGATATCCTCAACATAAATTTGTACAATCAAAATGTCTTTAAAAACATGCTTTATAAAAAGTGTAGTGTCTACTTTTCCTTTAGAAAAACCTATGTGAAGAAGAAACGAACTCAGCCGTGGTCAGTCTCGGGTTATATATAAAGAATTAACTAATAAAATGAAGAGAACAATTGGTCAAGGCCTCAAGGGCCTAATATGCCACTTTTTGAAAATATTTGTGATTATGGGCCAGTTTCAAAACTATTAACGCTCGTGGGCTACTTTGTGCCTGTTGTGCAATGTGGATACCTAAATATATAGATAAAACTAGACACAAATTATAAAACCTCGCAAGTGCACGAATCGTTTGACAAAGCGTAGCAATAGCAAGAGTCGATCCCACAGAGATTGTAGACTTTAACTAACTAATCAATAGAAAATAATAAAAATCATAAAGAGTTGTTTTGGAAGTCTAAAAGAAATAAAAAGATTAAAACTAAATTAAGGAATGTTGAATCACAGATATTTATGAAGTAGTTGGGTTTAGATCTCCACCAATAGTCAGTAATGCTAAGTCACCTTCTGAACTTCTTCTTATTACTCATGTTTGTTCACTTCAAGGGCATGGTATCTACTCCTTAAAGTATTGTTTCCCTAGGCCAAGAATTAGGCATGGTATCTACTCTAATTCGTTTCTTTCATTAAGTGTTTAGCATGGTATCTACTAAGTTGTGCTTAAAGAAAACATAAGATCAGTGGAAACGAACAAACACTCAAGGTCCTAGAAATTGGTATCAGATCTAGATCCCTTAAGTTGATTGAACCAGAAACCCCTAAAGATTCCTTTGTTACAATTACGGGCACGAGATACGGGTCGTCTCAATATGCTCATTTAACAGATTCAGATAGATGGTAATGCAAACTTGGATTTCTCAAGCTCTGTTCGTCAGTCGACTGGCTCTCACCTCAGTCGACTGCTCTCAGACTTCGAGAACTAGTTTGGTTATCATCAATCTATATAAATACAAACGGATTCAATCAATAAGTAAAATAGAAGAGTTCAGAAGAATATAGCACTACATAACTACGGCTTCAATCTACCCAACTATAGAATTTAGTTCCACATAATAATATTTTTATTAATCAACAAGTTCGAATACATGATCAACATAAAAGAATAGGAGGAGAAGAAATAAACTAATGAAGTCCGGCAATAAGGTCGACTGGCTGTCACACAGTCGACTGCCTTCGAGTACTGGATCTCCTCTCTCCTTCTTTGATGCTGGTAGAATAATGCCCCTGTTGATGACTTGAAAGCTCAGAAACTCTTGTGATTTGGTGGTGGATGATGGAAAAGGTCAGAGAGCCGAGAGAGAGAGAGAGAGTGAGTGTCCTGTTGATGATTCTTTTCTGATATTTATAGAACACGGCTGAGGATTAGGGTTTTGCACTTTTTCAGAAAACTCCTTCTTTGTTTGATTTGATGATTTATTTCTTTCTCTTTTCTTCTTTCCTTCCTTATCTGTTAACCACGTGCTCTTGGAAATCCCCAGTCTCTAGATTTGATTTGCATAAATCTGGATTCAGATAGATTTGAAATTAGATTTGGATGAATCTTCGAATATCCTATCTGTTTACTCCGCCGCGTACCAGTCGACTGCCTTGGATATAAGTCGACTGGTCTCTGAGACATCTGTGGCTTCACGATTTCTCGGTCAAGTCGACTGGTGTTTGGGGAAGTCGACTGTACCGAAGCTTAGCAAACTTTCTGTCTAGTCGACTGCTGAAGAGCCAGTCGACTGTTGCTTCTGCAGTTCCCTGTGTATTATTTCTCAGTCTGTATTCGTCTGGAATCTGCTTCGTTTTGCTGCTTTTGGTTATTTCCTATGGAAAAGAGAAAATAATAGTTAAATACCACATATAGAGCTTTTAAATGTGCAATTATATTAAGATTAATGCTCTAAAATGTGAATAATCTTGTGTTCATCAAATACCCCCAAACTTAGATTTTTGCTTGTCCTCAAGCAAACTAGAGTTATGAACAAGGGTATGATAATAATAACAGCCTCAACCACCAAGAGTTCTTATTATGTGGGCATCAACATAGAAAAGTATAAACAATTTCAGATAAAGTAAAATTAAACATACCCACTTTCTTTAGTGCAATTGTTTATTCATAACTCCAAACTCAACCATACTTGTCATGCAATTAATTGTAGTTATAGTATGTAATTACTCAATCTGTGATTATCCCTTTTTCTCTACTACAAACCGAGTAGCAAACTAGAGGTTTTTTTTTTTTTTTTTTTTTTTTTTTTTTTTTTTTTTTTTTAAGTCGCTTCTCTAAAGTTGTCACTTGCCTTTTTACGCGAATGCGAAACATTTGTGATGAATCCACCCGGTTACTCAGCGAGTCACAAACTCTAACGTGCTTTGCATACTCATATTTCAAGTTGCCGTTTGACGTAAAGGTAAACATTGGTGATGAATACCCCTAGTTACTAAGCACTCAAAACATTGGAGTAGATTGACTTTATTCAAGTATATATATATATATATATATATATATATATATATATATATATATATATATATATTTTATCACTCTATTTACTTAAACTCAATTTAGGACTAGATCAAGGGGATAATCACCAGAAAAAGTATCACATTTGTTTATTGTGTATAATCGCATGACCCATACAATTTTGTAAGGAATTATGAACTCAACAATCCTAAAGTAAATAAGTATCCTTCTTCTTACTTTATAAGAAATTGTTTTTCCTAAAAAAAAATTTAAAAAGATGATAAATATAACTAACCCTAATACCCCCAAACTTAGATGGAACATTGTCCTCATTGTTCGAAAGAAAATGTAAAAATAGGCATATGTCACATCTAGTAAGGAGAGAAAAATAAATAATGACTCAAAGAAAAATGAATAACTGAAAGAAAATAAAGGGAAAGTGTAAATACTCCACTGAAAAAAATTGGGTTGCCTCCCAATAAGCGCTGAGTTTTCTGTCTTCAGCTAGACTTGATGAGGTCATGCCATGTATTGAACGGTTTGAAGATTCACATCTTCCTCTTGCGGTTCTATGCTCATCTCTATGTATGGCTTCGCTCTATGCCCGTTCACCTTAAATGTTTGATTCTTTTCTTTGCTATGAACCTCCAAAGCGCCATGTGGAAAGACTCTCGTGACAGTGTATGGCCCATACCATCTTGACATAAGCTTGCCTGGAAAAAGTCTCAATCTTGAGTTGTATATCAATACCTTCTGCCCTTCATAAAACTCCTTCCTTGCTAGCTGTTTGTCATGGTACAACTTTGTCCTTTCCTTGTACAATTTTGTATTTTCATACGCGTCATGCCTCAACTCTTCAAGCTCGTTCAGTTGCAACCGTCTTTTGTCCCCTGCTTGTTTCATGTCAAAATTGAACCTTTTAATGGCCCAATATGCTTTGTGCTCCAACTCAACTGGCAAATGACAGGCTTTTCCAAACACCAAACGGTATGGTGACATGCCAATGGGTGTTTTGTATGCTGTTCGGTAGGCCCATAATGCATCGTTCAAGCGCAACGACCAATCCTGTCTCCTTGTGTTGACTGTCTTTTCCAAAATGCTCTTGATTTCTCTGTTGCTGATCTCCACTTGCCCACTAGTTTGTGGATGATATGGGGTGCCCACTCTATGTGTGATACCATACTTCTTCATCAAAGAAGCAAAAGGAAAGTTATTGAAGTGGCTACCTCCATCACTTATTATTGCTCGAGGTGTACCAAACCTGGTGAAAATGTTTTCCTACAAAAACTTGACAACAACTTTGTGATCATTAGTTCGTGAGGAGACAGCCTCGACCCATTTAGACACATAATCCACACCAACAAGTATATATAAATAACCAAATGAGTTAGGAAATGGACCCATGAAGTCGATTCCCCAAACATCAAAAAGCTCGATCACTTGGATGTTTTGCAGTGGCATTTGATTTCTAGAAGAGATATTTCCTGTTCGTTGGCATTTGTCACAAGTCCTGCAAAAAGAAAAAGCATCTTTGAATACTTTAGGCCAATAAAATCCAGATTGCAGTACCTTAAGTGCTGTTCTTTTTGGTCCAAAATGTCCTCCACATGCATATTGGTGGCAATGTTGTAGAATACTCAATTGCTCTTCTTCTGCCACACATCTTCTTATAATTTGATCAGGGCAAAATTTGAACAAATAAGGATCATCCCAGTAGTAGTGCTTGCACATAGCCACCAGTCTCTTTCTTTCCTGACTTGTCATACCTTGAGGGAAAACATGGGCGGTTAGATAGTTTACAATGTCAGCAAATCATGGAAAATTTGCGCAATGAGATACCAGTCGACTGGTCCTGTTACCAGTCGACTGCCCCGAGGATAAATTTATTTCAAAGAGATGTTCATCTGGGAAATTTTCGTCAAGTGGGGGCACAATTCTCTCTTCCTCCTGTAGTAGCCTAGACATGTGATCTGCAACAACATTGTCGCTTCCTTTTTTATCTCTAATCTCAAGATCGAATTCTTGAAGCAACAGCACCCATCTGATCAACCTAGGCTTAGCATCCTTTTTAGCAAACAAATATCTCAAAGCAGCATGGTCAGTGAAAACAATAACTTTAGAACCAATCAAATATGATCTAAACTTCTCTACAGCAAAAATAACAGCTAACATTTCTTTTTCAGTAGTGGAATAATTTAGCTGTGCATCGTTTAAAGTTCGAGAAGCATAGTAGATAACATGGGGTTTCTTATTGATTCGTTGACCTAAAACAGCCCCTAAAGCATAATCACTTGCATCACACATTAGCTCGAAAGGGTGGCTCCAATCTGGTGCCATGACAATAGGCGCAGAAGTGAGAAGATTTTTCAATGTCATAAAAGCATTTGTGCACTCTTTTGTCCATACAAACTCAACATCCTTAGCCAACAAGTCACAAAGGGGTTTGGAGATTTTTGAAAAATCTTTTATAAATCTTCTATAAAACCCTGCATGCCCTAGAAAACTCCTAACACCCTTAACTGTAGTGGGAGGGGGTAGTTTTGATATTATATCTATTTTTGCTTTGTCTACCTCTATGCCTCTTTTTGACATCACATGTCCCAACACAATACCTTGTTGTACCATGAAATGGCACTTTTCCCAATTCAGCACTAAATTGCATTCTTCACATCTTTTAAGCACAAGCTGCAAATGGTTAAGGCATTCATCAAAATAAGATCCAAAAACACTAAAGTCATCCATAAATACCTCGATGAACCTTTCCACCATGTCTGAAAATATACTCATCATGCATCTCTGGAATGTAGCTGGAGCATTGCACAATCCAAAGGGCATCCTCCTGTATGCAAAAGTACCAAAAGGACATGTAAAAGTGGTTTTTTCTTGATCTTCTCGAGCAATAGCAATTTGATTATAGCCACTATAACCATCTAAAAAACAATAATGACTATATCCTGCTAATCTTTCTAACATTTGATCAATAAAAGGAAGAGGGAAGTGATCTTTCCTGGTTTCATTGTTCAGTTTCCTATAATCAATGCATACCCTCCATCCTGTGGTCACTCTAGTAGGGATAAGCTCATTCTCTTCATTTGTCACCACTGTGACTCCACTTTTCTTAGGCACTACATGTATAGGACTTACCCATTTGCTATCTGAGATAGGGTAGATGATGCCAACATCTAGTAGCTTCAGAATCTCTGCTCTTACCACTTCCTTCATGTTTGGGTTAAGCCTTCTCTGTGCCTCCCTGCTTGGTTTTGCGTTGCTTTCAAGGAGTATTCGATGCATGCATTTGGCTGGACTTATTCCTTTGATGTCTGCAATGGTCCATCCTATTGCACTCTTGTGTTCTCGTAGAACCCTTAGCAACTTATCTTCTTCCTGTGCACTTAAGTTCGCAGCAATTATCACTGGTAGCGTCTGGTTCTCGCCCAAATATGCGTGCTTCAAATGGTCGGGCAGCTGCTTAAGCTCTGGGTCTGTAAGTCTTGGTGCAGTCGACTGGTCCCTGGTAGCAGTCTGGACAGTCGACTGATCCTCTGCAGCAGTCGACTTGTCCAGTGCACCAGTCGACTTGTCTGCAGAAATAAAAATGTCATCAGTCACCAATTTTTCAAATACTGGTGCAAACTTACCTGAGTACGACTGTGAAGTGTCAAGGTGATGTATTGTCTCTGCAATCTCCCAGTCATCATATTCCTGTTCAACATTAGATAAAATTAGAGATTGTGTAATTGCGGCTTGTAGTGGTTCAACGCTATGTACCTGAAATGTTTGATCAACAATATCCTGCACCACATCAACATTATAGCATTCATGATCATCATGTGGAAATTTCAGTGTATCAAACATTTTAAATTCAACCTTCTCTCCATTTATTTTCATGCTTATAGTACCCTTTTTAACACAAATTTTTATATCAGCCGTACTCATAAAGGGTCTACCTAGAATGATTGGTAGAGATGATGGCATTGAAGATTCCTCCATGTCTAACACAACAAAATCAGCAGGCAAAATGAAATCGTTTACCTGAACTAGGACATCTTCCAAAATACCTCTAGGTCTTTTGATACTGCGATCTGCCAACTGCAACGTGATGGATGTTGGTTGGAGTTCCCCCAATCCTAGCTTTTCATAGACAGTGTATGGGAGAAGATTGATGCTTGCCCCCAAGTCTAGTAGTGCTTTTTCAAAGAAGTGCTCACCAATCCTGCAAGGAATGGTAAAACTACCTGGGTCTTTTAATTTGGGGGGCAGCTTTCTTAGTAAGACAGCGCTGACTTCTTCTGTCAAGGCCACATCCTTCCTAACCTGAAATGTTCTTTTGTGAGTACAACATTCTTTCAAAAATTTAGCATAAGAAGGAATTTGTTTAATAGCATCAAGTAGGGGGATATTAATTTCTACCTTTCTGAGAGTTTCAAAGATGTCAAATAAATGTTGATCTTTCTTTTGTTTGACTAACCTTTGAGGGAATGGTGGCAAAACTGTTTTTTCTTTTTCACTTACCTTGTTGGACCCCACAATTTTTTATGGTTGTTCTTCTTTTTCTTCGGTGTGTGTTCCAACTTTGTTGTCAATTATCTTACCACTTCTTAATGTTGTGACTGCCTTGAGCTGTTCTTGGCCTCCAGGGTTTGGTATAGTTTGTGATGGAAGTTCCCCTGCCTTTCGCTCGCTTAATTCTTTAGCAATTTGGCCAATTTGTGTTTCCAACTTCTGAATTGCTTGCCCTTGTTGGTTGCTTGTTTGATGTTGTTGTTGGAGCAATTGAAGAACGGTGGATTCAAAATCTAACTTTTTCTGTTCTTGAACTGGCCTATCAATCCCACTTCCCATTTGGAAGTTCCGTGCATGTCCTTGTGTGAATTGAGTCCCTTGATTATTCTGATTATTGCTCCATGAGAAGTTTGGATGGTTCCTCCACCCTGGGTTGTATGTGTTCGAGAATGGATTGTTCTTTTGTGGGAACACTCCTCGACCTACATAGTTTGCATGCTCCTGATCTGTGAAAGAAGACATGGGACATGTATCAGTGGTATGATCTACATGAGAACAAATTGCACAAATTTCATTTGTTTGATTTTTAACTCCACCCATCATGGACATTGCATTAACAAGCATATCAATTTTCTTATTCATGTTTACCATTTCCAATTGAATGTTATTGTTACTAGAAATTTCATAAACTCCCTATTTTTTCGAAGGGCCCCTCCTTGTTGAGAATTGTTGTGAATTCTCGCTGAGTTCTTCAAATAGTTCTATGGCCTCTTCGCCGCTTTTCCTCATTAAGATCCCGTTGCAAGCTGAATCCACAATTGCCTTATTAGTATCATTTAAACCTTCATAAAAAGCTTGTACCTGATCATCTTTAGGCATGTTGTGTGTTGGGCACTTGAGAAGTTTGTTCTTGAAATCTTTTCATGCTTCGAAAAATAAGTCTCCATCCTTTTGTTGGAAGAGTTGAATCTCCCTTTTCAGTTGTTTGGTCTTTTGGGCTGGAAAGAATTCTTTTAAGAACTTTGTCGCCAATTGCTCCCATGAGTTTATTGATCCTGGTTCCAAAGAATTATACCATAGTTTAGCGTTAAGTTTTAAGGAAAAAGAAAACAATATTAATCTGATTTGCTCAGGGGTAAGCCCTTGGACGCTTTGTGTCCTGCAAAGATCGAAAAAATCTTGTAAATGGAGATGAGGCTCTTCATCTGGTCTGCCACTGAAATGGGGAACCATACTAAGTAACTGAGGAGATAGATGCATGTTTCCTGTGACATTAGGTTGATACGCAATGCAGGAGGGTTGTTCAATGTTCTTAGGCGTAAATTTATCCTGCATTGGTACGCGATTGGGTATTTCTTCTGCCATGATTTCTTGTGACTGAGGTCTCTGAGCAGTCGACTGGGTTCGTGCAGCAGTCGACTGGTTGGTTGCAATCAGTCGACCTAACCTGTGCAAAGTGCGTTCTGTTTCTGCGTCAATTGGTAGTAGCTCTGGACGAAGTGATCTCCTTCCGTGCATCCACCAAAATCCTGTAACCTAAAAGAAAAACTTATTAATAAACTAAAAGAAAGAAAATAAAAACTTCCTACTGATCTGTAAGTTAAAATACTAGACAATCCCCGGCAGCGGCGCCAAAAACTTGTTGTGCAATGTGGATACCTAAATATATAGATAAAACTAGACACAAATTATAAAACCTCGCAAGTGCACGAATCGTTTGACAAAGCGTAGCAATAGCAAGAGTCGATCCCACAGAGATTGTAGACTTTAACTAACTAATCAATAGAAAATAATAAAAATCATAAAGAGTTGTTTTGGAAGTCTAAAAGAAATAAAAAGATTAAAACTAAATTAAGGAATGTTGAATCACAGATATTTATGAAGTAGTTGGGTTTAGATCTCCACCAATAGTCAGTAATGCTAAGTCACCTTCTGAACTTCTTCTTATTACTCATGTTTGTTCACTTCAAGGGCATGGTATCTACTCCTTAAAGTATTGTTTCCCTAGGCCAAGAATTAGGCATGGTATCTACTCTAATTCGTTTCTTTCATTAAGTGTTTAGCATGGTATCTACTAAGTTGTGCTTAAAGAAAACATAAGATCAGTGGAAACGAACAAACACTCAAGGTCCTAGAAATTGGTATCAGATCTAGATCCCTTAAGTTGATTGAACCAGAAACCCCTAAAGATTCCTTTGTTACAATTACGGGCACGAGATACGGGTCGTCTCAATATGCTCATTTAACAGATTCAGATAGATGGTAATGCAAACTTGGATTTCTCAAGCTCTGTTCGTCAGTCGACTGGCTCTCACCTCAGTCGACTGCTCTCAGACTTCGAGAACTAGTTTGGTTATCATCAATCTATATAAATACAAACGGATTCAATCAATAAGTAAAATAGAAGAGTTCAGAAGAATATAGCACTACATAACTACGGCTTCAATCTACCCAACTATAGAATTTAGTTCCACATAATAATATTTTTATTAATCAACAAGTTCGAATACATGATCAACATAAAAGAATAGGAGGAGAAGAAATAAACTAATGAAGTCCGGCAATAAGGTCGACTGGCTGTCACACAGTCGACTGCCTTCGAGTACTGGATCTCCTCTCTCCTTCTTTGATGCTGGTAGAATAATGCCCCTGTTGATGACTTGAAAGCTCAGAAACTCTTGTGATTTGGTGGTGGATGATGGAAAAGGTCAGAGAGCCGAGAGAGAGAGAGAGAGTGAGTGTCCTGTTGATGATTCTTTTCTGATATTTATAGAACACGGCTGAGAATTAGGGTTTTGCACTTTTTCAGAAAACTCCTTCTTTGTTTGATTTGATGATTTATTTCTTTCTCTTTTCTTCTTTCCTTCCTTATCTGTTAACCACGTGCTCTTGGAAATCCCCAGTCTCTAGATTTGATTTGCGTAAATCTGGATTCAGATAGATTTGAAATTAGATTTGGATGAATCTTCGAATATCCTATCTGTTTACTCCGCCGCGTACCAGTCGACTGCCTTGGATATAAGTCGACTGGTCTCTGAGACATCTGTGGCTTCACGATTTCTCGGTCAAGTCGACTGGTGTTTGGGGAAGTCGACTGTACCGAAGCTTAGCAAACTTTCTGTCTAGTCGACTGCTGAAGAGCCAGTCGACTGTTGCTTCTGCAGTTCCCTGTGTATTATTTCTCAGTCTGTATTCGTCTGGAATCTGCTTCGTTTTGCTGCTTTTGGTTATTTCCTATGGAAAAGAGAAAATAATAGTTAAATACCACATATAGAGCTTTTAAATGTGCAATTATATTAAGATTAATGCTCTAAAATGTGAATAATCTTGTGTTCATCAGTGCCACGTCAGCAACGATCGCTATTCTCATTAGCGACCTCTTCATTTTGAAAGTCGCTAATGGGAATAGCAGCCTCTATTTTAAAATATTTGGAATTTTTTGTTTGTTGTCGTTATTCCCACTAGCGACCTTAGTATATATGAGATCGCTAATGGGATTAACGACAGACTTAACTATGCAAACGTCGTACTTATCCCAAAAAAGGGAGATTCGAGGAGTGAGGACTTCAGACCGATTAGCCTTTTAAACGGATCTTTTAAAATCATCACAAATGTTCTAGCTTCAAGATTAACACCTCACCTTAACGATGTAGTCGGTGATACGCAGAGCAGTATCATCAAAGGAAGGGACATTATGGACAGCGTTGCCTCATGTCACGAGATAGTGTATAGAGGAAGTAAAGTGAATTCAGATGGATTCCTCCTAAAGCTAGATTTTGAAAATCCTACGACTCAGTGGAGTGGGATTGCGTGGACGAGGTCCTGCAATTGAAAGGGTTCGGAGATAAATGGAGTGTGGATTATGAAATGCGTTAGGGGGGGGGGAATCATTTATACAAATAAACGGCAATACAGGAAAGGAAATCAGATGTCGGAGAGGTCTTCGACAGGGTGACCCATTATCCTCATTAATTTTCGCTCTAGTGACAGATGGTATAGCCGAAATGTTCAAAAGGGGTTCAGCGGAACGGAATATCTCGGGAGCCCGGATAAAAGGGATTAAGGAGGGTATGTCGATACTACAATACGCGGACGACACTATTATCATTGGGGAGGCAAAGGGGGAGGAGGTCTTGGCAATTTCGCTAGTTTTGAGATGTATTCAAACATGGGCGGGTTTGAAAGTCAATTTCACGAAGAGTTGCATTACTCCACTCAGCGACAACCTATCCGCTTCGATTAACATTATCAAGAATATGTTGGGTTGCAAGGTGGCTACTTACCCAATTACGTATCTAGGGACGCCCATCAGATCAGGAGCGTTAAAAAGAGAGGATTGGCAACCTTTAATAAAGCAAGTGGAAAGGAAACTGGCAGGATGGAAGAGACGGTTCCTAACACTTGGAGGGAGGATCACTCTACTCAACTCGGCTCTTAGTAGCCTACCGATGTATCTCATGTCTATAGACGAGCTCCCGAAGTGGGTTATCAACAGGATCGACAAGAGTAGAAGAAGGTTCCTTTGGAAGGGAGCGGACGAAAATAACAAAGGAATCCATTTGGTAAATTGGGGAAGGGTGTGTAAAAGGAAAGAATTCGGGGGGTCTAGGAGTCCTTAACGTCAGAGATATGAACCGGGCTCGGATGAGCAAGTGGTGGTGGAAGCTGAATAGGAGAAGAAAAAGCTGGTGGGCCACTTCCTTTGGATCATATCGAAAAAGGAAAAAAGTTAGATTTGGAGGAAGAAGTCCTTACGGAAGGACATCCTATTTGTGGAAAGGAGTGGCGAAAGTGGGGGATATCTTTCACACAAATACCGTGGTTAAACTAGGAAATGGAAAAAATACTAGATTTTGGCAGGATAAATGGTGCGGGAACAATACTCTGATGAGCTTATTCCCGGAAGCAGCAAGGAGTATGATTACCATAGATTCGCTAGTCGCAGATGTCTTGCGAAATGACAGACTAAAGTTAAAGCAGGGAGAGGAAGTGACACAGGAGGGCACCATTCAAATTCAAAGGTTGAATAGATTAATACAAAATGAGGGAAGGAGAACTACTAACACAGAGGACATGAGGACTTGGTCATTAGATTCGAACGAACACTTTACGGTAGCATCCCAATACAACAGATTGAATGATGGGGGGATCAGAAGCAAAGATAGCAAAATAATATGGAATACCCAAGTGCCGATGAAGGTTAAAGCTTTGTTATGGCTGGTTGCGAACGACTCTATTTTAACTAGGGTAAATCTACTAAAGCGGGGAATACAGCTGGATGTAGATTGCTCTAGATGCAACAATGGTAATGAAGTCACAAATCGCATATTTTTCAACTGTCATAGGGCTAAACTAACTTGGAAAGTGGTCAGTCGAGGATTTGGGGGTTTACAGAATCCATCCTTAATTTCTGAGGCTTGAGAAATAGAAAAAGGGGATACGATAAAAAAAGAGGATAGGGAGGCCTGGGACCTGTCAGTAGCTGCGACAATTTGGGGCTTGTGGCTAGAACGAAACAATTTGTGTTTTCGTAATTGCAATCATAGATTTACTGTTCTTATGCATCAAATTTACAGCTTCATTTATGTATGGGCAGGTCGGGCAGGTCAGAGAAAGAAGCTACGCATGGAGAGGGAGTAAACAGGTAGTCCAAGCAAGAATGGGGGGACGGCTTTTATTTTGTGGCTCTTGCATTTGTATTATCTTGATTTCAGTCAACTAGATTGATAGGTTGCGAGATGTTAGTATTTTATTATGCTTTGTATTAAGTTCTACTTTGTTTCGTTAATCTATCATTAATGGAACAATGACGATGTCATCTTTATTCTAAAAAAATGGGATTAACGACCTCAAATGAATGTATTGAGACACTTAACAATTTCTAGAGAGTTTTTGCTCTCTTTGGGGAAAAAAATTAAAACTGGGGTTGCTATTGAGAATAGCAACTTTAGTATATATGAGGTCGTTAATCCTTGTATTTTAACACATAGCAAAATCTAGAGAGTTTTTGCTCTCTTAAAAAATAACAATCAAGTTATTTTTGAAACTGAGGTCGCTATTCGGAATAGAGACCTTTATTAACTAAGGTCGCTCTTCCGAATAGAAGTGTTAGAATTCGGGATAGGAAAATATTTCTTTATTGATTCAATAAACTGAGTACAATATGTCTCCTATATATAGGAGAGAAGAGAATACTAAACCAATACATTATTCAATGTGGGACTAAACTAATCTATCATCTAACACCCCCTCTCAAACTCAAGTTGGTTCAAGCAACAAGAGTTTGGAATCAAACTCAAGTTGGTTCAAGCAACAAGAGTTTGGAATACTGACGATGTTGATAGGGAAGAAACGGCAAAACGCAGAAACGACGCTTGACGGCGCATGTGACAGAAACTAAGAAGTAGACTGATGGGATCTCACCCCTGACTTGAGACATAGTCGATGCTGAAATAGACTGATGGGATCTCACCCCTGACTTGAGACATAGTCGATGCTGGGATCTCACCCCTGAACTGAGAAATAGACTGCTGGGATCTCACCCCTGACTTGAGACATAGTCGATGCTGGGATCTCACCCCTGACTTGAGAATGGTCGATGATAGGATCTCACCCCAGACTTGAGAATTGTCGATGACCGAGAACTGGATGCGGAAGATGGTGGACGTCGACAGAAGATGGGTTGAGGGAGACTGGAACTGGGATGATATTGATATCTCCCCTCTCAAACTCAGTGTGAGTTTGCTGACAAAGACTGTAGAAGATGAAGGAACTGCAATTTTTTATTATTATTATTATAATATTTATGTTAGAGACAAACGGCTGCGTGTTGTACTGGTGTAGAGGAGATGGTGAAGAAGCATTTGGCGGAGGCGGAGCAGATTGATTGGACTTCGAGACTAGTAAAGATGGTGGTGAAATTAGGGGAAGTAGAGTAGTGTAGATCATGTCTTTTCCCCAAAACACGAAGCAGCAACAAACCACCCAATCAAATCGAATTTGAGTCAAACATGAGCACATCAAGGATCTGATCCCAATCCCGAACATGCCATAGCAAGATCTTAACCAACGAGATTGTTTGTTGGTTGGATATAAGAAAGCAGTGACAACTTTAAGGTTGGTAAAGGACGATCCCTCCTTGCGCTCGAACACCAAACACTAAGAAAAACCAATGAGAAAAATGGATCTCAATAGATCTGAACTCAGCACAACAGTGAACGGGGTAGAATGTGAAGATGTTTGTTGCGGCTTAGAGGCTGACGGTGGATGTGCCGGCGGCCTGCAGCGATGCCGGCGAAAGCGGTGGTAGCGGCGGGTATCGGTGACGTCGATGGAATCCAACGAACGTTAACTTCGACGATCTCTCTCTTAATCTCAAAGATCTTGTTGTTGTTGTTGATGGCGGCTAGGGTTTCGGTAGAGGTAGTTGATGACGGCTAGGATTTTTGGATCTTGTTGTTTGATGACGGCTAGAATTTTTGGATCTTGTTGTTTGATGATGGCTAGGGTTTTGGAGATTTAGGGATTTGATCGGGAGAGGAAAAGAAATGTCGGGAGGTGGAGTGATTCCAATGAAGACGAGAACCACTCCACCTCGACGACGAGGATAAAATAAGTATAGGCCTTATAGGATTATAGGCTCTGATACCATGTTAGAATTCGGGATAGGAAAATATTTCTTTATTGATTCAATAAACTGAGTACAATATGTCTCCTATATATAGGAGAGAAGAGAATACTAAACCAATACATTATTCAATGTGGGACTAAACTAATCTATCATCTAACAAGAAGCCTTAGTTATATGACTATTTTGCAAATTTTACAAAGAACAAACAGATTGTGTTTCTTACTGAGCTCGATATTGGGAATAGCGACCTTAGGGGGCGTTTGGTACGCGGTAATGTATAAGGAAATCTAGGATTACCCACTTGATTACCTGGTTTGGTAAGACATAGGTATAGTTTTGTAAATAATTTTAAATTCCTAGAGTTATCAAAATAATTAGTTTGGAAAGATAAACATTCCCCTTGAAAAGTGTGGGATCTGTGGATTCCTCCACATAAAAAATGAGTGAGATTATTGCATACCCAAAACACCCTCCAGATTTCTGGCTTATCATATAACACGCCCTTGTTCCCTCCAACCAAATTCACCCACTACCGCGTTCATCTCTTCGTTTTAAAACTAGTGAACGAAAGAAAGAAAACAAAAAGATCCAATTTTTATTCCTCTTCTACTTCTTGCTCTACTTCTCAAATAACCTGTAACTCCCTGTTCCAGTTGTACGTATTTTACTACGTAAATTTTTGTACTTCAATTTTCAGATCAGTTTTATTTTTCTCTTTGGACTCTTTATCTAAAGCCAGAATATTTTTCTGATCAATTCTATAATTTTGTGAATTTTTCGATCGGAGTTTAAATACAAATTTTAAACCCTGATTAATCCTAATCCTAATCCTAATCCTAATCCTACGCCTAACTTTCTCATTTTTTTCCTCCTACAACCTAACTTCTACTGACTTCTCCTCCTTATTCCTATTTTCTAACCTAATCCCCACTAACCCCTCATTTTTCCACACCTAGGCTTATATTTTTCTACACCTCCACCACCCTACACTCTCATTTTCCTAACCTCCTTTGATTTTTCTACACCCCATCTACACCCCTACACATGCATGCACAATTGCAACCAGCCAACTCTCTCTCCCTCTCTCCTTGTTTAAATCTATATATATGCATACACACACACATGCATAACACATCAACCCCCCACCTCTACGTCTCATTTTTCATTTTTGCCTTCTTCACACCCCCTGCCTTCTTCATACCGAGAGCAAGCAATGCCCAAGCTCCACTTCACATTCCACCTTCGAGCCAACGACTCCGCTTCTACGATCCCGTGAATCCCGAAAAATAACCCGACACCGCGCCACCTTGTTGTTGTCGTCGCTCACCGTTGCTACCGTTAGCTACCGTCTTACCGCCATTCTTACCGCCGTTGTGCCGCCATCCGTTGCCGACGTCGCTTCTTTCCGTGGTTAACACTACATTATAAGGCAAGTACCTTGTACACTATTTTTGTTCTCGTACAAGCATTTTCCTTTGACTCGTGGCAAGTAGTCTAGTTATCATCATGTTTTATTGTCAAACTCTGTTCTAGTCACTTGTTTCATGCTATATCAACTCAAGAGTGAACCGTTAACACATTTCGAATCGTGTTATCGAATATCGAATATTCAACCTTACTATCTCTAAAATTTCTTGACCTTGCACTAAGAATTCGACCTTGTTCCCAATATTGGATTGAAGATTTTCTACATGGAAATCGTAGCCCATCGAGTCCCGAATCCAGAACATCTTACGGTTTCTCAATCGGATGTATAGATTGTGAGATATCGCGATTTTAGTACTGTCATATTGTGAATTCTGAACCTGCACGGGATTACGAATGGTATCTTGTACTGAGAATTTGACCATGTTACCGATACTGGATCGAAAAACTTTCTACATGAAAATCGTAGCCCTTCGAGTCTAGATATCCGAAACATCCTACAGTTTCTCAATCGGATGTATAGATTGTGAGATATCGCAGTTTTAGTATTGTGACTCCGAATTTCCAGAATGCGAGCGAGACATCGAAACCAGCGAAGAATGAATTTGTACGCATCGCTACTGTCCTTAGAATGTATCGTGTGAATATGCGTTGGAACCGGGAGAGAGTCTACTTTCTAGAATCTCTGACGGAATTGGATTTGCTTTTCTGTAACAACGGGAAAGTGAATTTGAATGCAGATATGTTAAGTTATCTAAAAATTCATCTATACATTTTTGCATATAAACCCTTTATTTTTCATAATTAATGAACTGAATGTATTATTGTTCTTGTAATAATAACTTGCATAGATATAATAGGTTGATAGAATGTATTTTATACCACTTGATAATTCCATAATAATTACTCTCGATACATGTACTCGTTTTACGTCTCATGTCCATGATTACTGTCCTTGATATTTTCCTTGACTAAACTATTTGATTACATCGTTCCACTAGTCGTACCAATTGCATGTTCATAATTAATTATAAAAGAATAACAAGCCGGGGTTATAAGGGTACGGCTTAGTAATGGACAATATAGGGGAGTATACTCGGAAGGGGGCCCGTGTTTCCCGAAATAGTGATTCTTGATTCTTGATTCTTGATTATACAATTCTTGATTACATAATTCTCGATTACATGATTCATGATTACATGTCTTGATACTATCACTGGAAGACCCGAGTATATGATCCTATAGAATTCACTACTTAAGTCTAAACGTCACATGATTGATATGCACCGAACTTGTGGTATGGGACACAGGATTGCGTGCATTAGATAAGTTAATAACACAGATAAACTTGAGATTTCCACTAAGCAAGACTCTTGATTACATGACTCTTGATTACAAGACTCTTGATTACATGACTATTGATTATAAGACTCTTGATTACATGACTCTTGATTACATGACTATTGATTACAAGACTCTTGATTACATGATTCTTAATTACATGACTCTTGATCCTTGATTACATGATTATCGATTAACTGAGCCTAGGTTATCAATTGCTTATATCTTGAAGTCTAGAATACACTAGTTATCGTTATCACTTACATGATCATATTGTCCCAGTTCCTTGCTTACTTTCATATTGTATTTGTACTTCTACTTCTTGTTTCTTCCATGTTATATCTTGTTATATTACCCCTTTTTCTGCTTGTTGCTACTTGCTGCCCGAAACTTGCTCTAACGGGAACTTTTCTATTTTTCTTTGAGTTAATAATTATACAGGTACTGATGGATCCGACGAGCAGACTCTCTAGGCGATCGTTGCTGCTTCCTTACTACTTCATGTTGTTTTTCTTTCAGTCGCTATTTTATCTAGTTGTTATAGCGAACTGCTTATCATATTATTTTAATTCTGGCACCTTGTACTCCCGGGCATCTTGACCCGATGTTGATGTATTATCCAAATGATGGTTATTCTATTTTCAGCTCATGTGATTATTATATTTGCCTGCGTGAATGTGTTATAAAGATCTTGTTGAGCTTATAATTGTACAGCTTATGGATGATGTACATCATTCGCTGGGCCTCAGTTGCGTGCCTGTATTTCCGTATAGTGGGAAGCGGGGCGTGACAGGTTTTTAGTGGTATCAGAGCCTAGGCTCGAACCATGCTAAGCTCAACAATATACACATCACGTGGATCACATGAATGTTAATAACCAACTTGCCATCTGGAGATTTACCCCATTCGAATATACATTTCAGGCTATGGTTCACGGAGGCTCTTCGACTTCTACACCCAGGGATGAACTATCAGAGATCGTCGCCATCCTCCAGGAGATGCAACGAATGATGGAGCTACAGCACTCTATTCCTTTTCTTCTTTTCTGCTTGTTTCTTGTTCTTATCTTGCTTAATTTTTTTTCTTCTTCCTAAACCTCTCATTTATAAGAATGAGAAATGAGTAACTGACAAATTATTCATTCCCGTTTCTGCCATTTTTTCTTTGCGGCACCAATCTTGCCACAATTTTTCAACATTGTTTGGTGGGTGGGGCCCACTTTACCAAATAAGTTTGACAACCAATATCTTCGTGTTACCAATCTCTTAATTCTACTCAATTTGTCAATCGCTATCACTTGATATCAGCAGCGGGAAGCATCACTATCAAAGTGGCGCAGCAAAAACATAGCAAAGTCCCTTATTGATTCGTGGAATGAATATCAAAGCAAACTTCAATGTCATCAACAACTCAAGTTCGATGTTATATTTGGAATGGATAGGGGCCAAAGTGCAAATATTGGCCATAGGCCGGTTATAGGGTGCGGTGCATTAATGAAGAAAAAGACAAGAAGAAGAAGAAATAAAAAGAAGAGAAAGAGAGAGAGAGAAGTCAAAGAAAGAAGAAAGAAAAGAGAAAGAAGAAAAAGAGAAAGAAAGAGGAAGAAGAAAGAGAGAGAAGTCGGAGAAGGAAGAAGAAAGAAAGAGGAGTCGGAGAAGAAAGAAAGAGAGAGAGAGGTTGGGGAAGAAAGAGAAGAAGAGAAAGAAGAAGGCAACTCGGGAGCAAGCTTCGGTGAAGAGAAAGAGTGAGAATCCGATAGCAGAGGCGGAAGCAAGAAAGAAAGAGAGAGTAGGAGCTCGGATTTTCTTGGCAAATGGAAAGAAGAGATCAAGAATCGGTAGCGGAGATGAAGAGGAAATCGGTGGAAGAAGAAAGTGAAGCAGGGAAGAAGATGAAGCTTTCTTCATCTTTATCGAGATTCGGCAGGATTTGTGTATTTTGTGGCAGTAGCTCTGGCAAAAGAGCTAGCTATCAGGAAGCCGCGATCGAGCTCGGCAAGGAGCTTGTAGAAAGGAATATCGATCTCGTCTTCGGTGGTGGGAGCATAGGATTGATGGGCCTAGTTTCCGACGCCGTTCGTGCTGGTGGCCGACATGTTTTGGGAGTGATTCCCAAGTCCCTGATGCCGAAAGAGATTACTGGGGAAACTGTGGGAGATGTTAGAGTTGTCTCTAACATGCACGAGAGAAAGGCTGAAATGGCTCGAGCTGCTGATGCTTTCATAGCCTTACCCGGAGGTTATGGAACACTTGAGGAATTGTTCGAGGTGATCACTTGGGCTCAACTGGGGATCCACAGCAAACCGGTGGGTCTTTTAAATGTTGATGGATATTACGACTCACTGCTATCCTTCGTAGATTCAGCTATGGCCGAGGAGTTTATATCCAGTAAGGCCAGACGCATCTTGATTTCAGCTTCATCGCCTAAGGAGTTACTAAGAAAATTGGAGGAGTATGTGCCAGAGCGAGATGAGCTTGTGGCTCAGCTGAACTGGGATGTTAGCAATGTCGGTGGTTCAGATTCTGAGCCTAGACATTAAATTGTTGATTCCTCCAGTTGAGGATGCACAATTTGTCTTTAGTTGTATTCGTGCCTTTGTACTTTTTGTTTCTTTTATCTTCCGTTGTACTCTCAGTTGAAGAGTATTGCATTCTTAGCTATCCTATATCTCGCCTAAGTAAATTTCGAGGACGAAATTTTTTTTGTAAGGTGGGTAGGATTGTAACTCCCTGTTCCAGTTGTACGTATTTTACTACGTAAATTTTTGTACTTCAATTTTCAGATCAGTTTTATTTTTCTCTTTGGACTCTTTATCTAAAGCCAGAATATTTTTCTGATCAATTCTATAATTTTGTGAATTTTTCGATCGGAGTTTAAATACAAATTTTAAACCCTGATTAATCCTAATCCTAATCCTAATCCTAATCCTACGCCTAACTTTCTCATTTTTTTCCTCCTACAACCTAACTTCTACTGACTTCTCCTCCTTATTCCTATTTTCTAACCTAATCCCCACTAACCCCTCATTTTTCCACACCTAGGCTTATATTTTTCTACACCTCCACCACCCTACACTCTCATTTTCCTAACCTCCTTTGATTTTTCTACACCCCATCTACACCCCTACACATGCATGCACAATTGCAACCAGCCAACTCTCTCTCCCTCTCTCCTTGTTTAAATCTATATATATGCATACACACACACATGCATAACACATCAACCCCCCACCTCTACGTCTCATTTTTCATTTTTGCCTTCTTCACACCCCCTGCCTTCTTCATACCGAGAGCAAGCAATGCCCAAGCTCCACTTCACATTCCACCTTCGAGCCAACGACTCCGCTTCTACGATCCCGTGAATCCCGAAAAATAACCCGACACCGCGCCACCTTGTTGTTGTCGTCGCTCACCGTTGCTACCGTTAGCTACCGTCTTACCGCCATTCTTACCGCCGTTGTGCCGCCATCCGTTGCCGACGTCGCTTCTTTCCGTGGTTAACACTACATTATAAGGCAAGTACCTTGTACACTATTTTTGTTCTCGTACAAGCATTTTCCTTTGACTCGTGGCAAGTAGTCTAGTTATCATCATGTTTTATTGTCAAACTCTGTTCTAGTCACTTGTTTCATGCTATATCAACTCAAGAGTGAACCGTTAACACATTTCGAATCGTGTTATCGAATATCGAATATTCAACCTTACTATCTCTAAAATTTCTTGACCTTGCACTAAGAATTCGACCTTGTTCCCAATATTGGATTGAAGATTTTCTACATGGAAATCGTAGCCCATCGAGTCCCGAATCCAGAACATCTTACGGTTTCTCAATCGGATGTATAGATTGTGAGATATCGCGATTTTAGTACTGTCATATTGTGAATTCTGAACCTGCACGGGATTACGAATGGTATCTTGTACTGAGAATTTGACCATGTTACCGATACTGGATCGAAAAACTTTCTACATGAAAATCGTAGCCCTTCGAGTCTAGATATCCGAAACATCCTACAGTTTCTCAATCGGATGTATAGATTGTGAGATATCGCAGTTTTAGTATTGTGACTCCGAATTTCCAGAATGCGAGCGAGACATCGAAACCAGCGAAGAATGAATTTGTACGCATCGCTACTGTCCTTAGAATGTATCGTGTGAATATGCGTTGGAACCGGGAGAGAGTCTACTTTCTAGAATCTCTGACGGAATTGGATTTGCTTTTCTGTAACAACGGGAAAGTGAATTTGAATGCAGATATGTTAAGTTATCTAAAAATTCATCTATACATTTTTGCATATAAACCCTTTATTTTTCATAATTAATGAACTGAATGTATTATTGTTCTTGTAATAATAACTTGCATAGATATAATAGGTTGATAGAATGTATTTTATACCACTTGATAATTCCATAATAATTACTCTCGATACATGTACTCGTTTTACGTCTCATGTCCATGATTACTGTCCTTGATATTTTCCTTGACTAAACTATTTGATTACATCGTTCCACTAGTCGTACCAATTGCATGTTCATAATTAATTATAAAAGAATAACAAGCCGGGGTTATAAGGGTACGGCTTAGTAATGGACAATATAGGGGAGTATACTCGGAAGGGGGCCCGTGTTTCCCGAAATAGTGATTCTTGATTCTTGATTCTTGATTATACAATTCTTGATTACATAATTCTCGATTACATGATTCATGATTACATGTCTTGATACTATCACTGGAAGACCCGAGTATATGATCCTATAGAATTCACTACTTAAGTCTAAACGTCACATGATTGATATGCACCGAACTTGTGGTATGGGACACAGGATTGCGTGCATTAGATAAGTTAATAACACAGATAAACTTGAGATTTCCACTAAGCAAGACTCTTGATTACATGACTCTTGATTACAAGACTCTTGATTACATGACTCTTGATTACATGACTATTGATTACAAGACTCTTGATTACATGACTCTTGATTACATGACTATTGATTACAAGACTCTTGATTACATGATTCTTAATTACATGACTCTTGATCCTTGATTACATGATTATCGATTAACTGAGCCTAGGTTATCAATTGCTTATATCTTGAAGTCTAGAATACACTAGTTATCGTTATCACTTACATGATCATATTGTCCCAGTTCCTTGCTTACTTTCATATTGTATTTGTACTTCTACTTCTTGTTTCTTCCATGTTATATCTTGTTATATTACCCCTTTTTCTGCTTGTTGCTACTTGCTGCCCGAAACTTGCTCTAACGGGAACTTTTCTATTTTTCTTTGAGTTAATAATTATACAGGTACTGATGGATCCGACGAGCAGACTCTCTAGGCGATCGTTGCTGCTTCCTTACTACTTCATGTTGTTTTTCTTTCAGTCGCTATTTTATCTAGTTGTTATAGCGAACTGCTTATCATATTATTTTAATTCTGGCACCTTGTACTCCCGGGCATCTTGACCCAATGTTGATGTATTATCCAAATGATGGTTATTCTATTTTCAGCTCATGTGATTATTATATTTGCCTGCGTGAATGTGTTATAAAGATCTTGTTGAGCTTATAATTGTACAGCTTATGGATGATGTACATCATTCGCTGGGCCTCAGTTGCGTGCCTGTATTTCCGTATAGTGGGAAGCGGGGCGTGACATAACCGATCACCAGTCTCGATTTCGTGCCCTAATCGGAATATAGGGTTTCGTTCGCACTCCAAATCAAGGTTGGTGTTCACCCTTTTTTCGAAATTCGAACAAATCAGGGTTTAAATGGTGTAGTTTTTACTATTTAGGGATTTTGCCTGCTTGTTCTAAACCAGGGTTTTGATTTTGTTGAAATTTTGTTGTGTAAACTCGTAAAGTTGGAATCTTGACTTCAGGTTCGACATTTAAAATTGGTACTTTTATTGGTTATTTTTGTGTATTAGTTTTGGATATAGTAATTTGTAGCAATAATAGTCATGGGTTGTTTGGAATAGAGATAAGTGGAGTTTGTTGTAATGACCTGTCAGATAAAAAACCACAGAGAAACACCATAATGAATGTGATTAAAAAGATTCCTAGTAAATTTTAGGAGAAAACTACTTAACAAAACTTGTAAAATTAAGTGGAGCTCAAGAGGAGTGGTCACTAAAGCTTAACAACAGAGGTAAAACACATTTACAGCTAAAGTTTTATAAAGAGCTTATTATCTGACAGACTGAGCATGCAATGTGTTTTCCCCTTACTTTGAGCATCTTAAATTGTCATCGATATGTAGGCAGAAAATTGAGTTTTGTTATTTGTATATTCTGTGTAAACTTAGCTTATGTTGTATGAAGTATATATGTGCTTGCTCACGCGGTTTTAGTCTCAAATTATATGTTACATTTCAACTGAAATTCTCTTAGTTCTTCCTGCAACTTTATTGATTTTATTTCTACTTTTCTACAGGCCTTCGCAGTGATTGCTAATTCACCCTTACAGGTAGATCTTTCTTGCGTCTTGGAACAAGTTTTGTCAGAGTTAACAACATTCTTGAGAAAGATAATTTGTACTTAAACCAACTAAATAAATCAAATCTCAACCACACCTTTTTAAGTGAGAGTTATATTAAGCATGTCATTGAGATAGATAAGCATGGCATGCATCTAATACACACTCATTGATATTGGCAGTAGTTACTAATTAATTTTGTGCAGGTTATGTAGTTTTACCATGGCAATTTAGAATAGGAAAGATACGCCATGAATAACTAAAAACAACGTTAAAACGCAAATGGCTCTCAACCAAAGAATCATGATATTTTCAGCGGGTGGTGAATACTTTTACAAAGAGTAGCTGTAGCTATAATTTAGACACCCTCATTAATTCTTTTTGTTATCAAGCATTCACTAATTATTAGCTCTAAATTTGATTCCTTCTAATATATTTTCCTACCACAAGCAGATGGCCAATCTGACAATGCCTGACATGCATGAGTTCACTGTCATCGTGATTTATGTGTATTTGCTCCAAATATGGGTTTTTTTAACTATGATGTCCTATATAAGACAACCAAGACTTAGAGGTCGAAGGGTCGGTTGGTGCATGTACGATAGACATGTTGAGCGTAGCATGAATGTGAGAATGCTGACTTATCAAAGTGACGAATTGAGTAGGGAGAACATCCGCATGGATAAGAGAGCCTTTCATAAGTTGTGTCTTCTACTTCAAACCAGTGAAAATTTGCAATCAACTAAAAATACGTGCATAGAAGAAATGGTAGCAAGGTTCCTTAATATTTGTGGACACAGTGAAAAGAATGTTCCATGAAGAGACAATTCGTTAGGTCAAAGGAAACAATACGTAGGCAATTTGGTTAGTGTTAAATTCAGTATTACGTTTACATGATATTTTGTTGAAGAAACATGTATCAGTTTCGGAGAATTCAATAGATTATAGATGGAAATGGTTTAAGAATTGCCTTGAAGCACTAGACGGCACATATATCCAAGTGCATGCCGCAAGTTCTGAAAAACCAAGATATAGAACTAGAAAAGGTGGAATTGCAACCAATGTCTTAGAGGTTTGTTCGCAAGACATGCAATTCATATATATACTACCTGGTTGGGTGAGTTCGGTCGCCGATTCTAGAGTTCTTCGTGATGCATTATCAAGAAGAAATGGATTGGTAGTTCCCAAAGGTATTATCAAATTCATTTGTATTGTTTGGATTATTTAATAGTCATTTATGTGCAATATATTGACGTATGTTTTGAAGATAACTAAGATATTATTATGTGTGATGCTGGATACATGAATGAAGAAGGATTTCTTACCCCGTATCGTGGAGAAAGGTATCATTTGAATGATTGGAGACAAGATCACTAACCACAAACAGCACGAGAATTTTATAACTATAAACATTCAAGTGCTAGGAATGTCATTGAAAGGTATTTCGGTCTTTTAAAAGGTAGATGGGCTATTTTAAGAGGAGACTCACATTATCCGATGAAAATTCAATGTCGAATTATTTCTGCATGTGCACTTCTTCACAATTTTTGCTTGCAAGAAATGGTATTTGAGAAAGAAGCGGAAGACGAATATGATGACATAAACTTGGAAGGTAACTCAATAACTCATATCAAGGCATCAAATGAATGGACACAGCGTAGAGATATCCTTGCACAAGAGATGTGGCAGAATCATAAATAGTAGTTTGTTATGATGGACGGACTCTCTTTGATGAACCTTTATTTGATTATTCATTTGAAAACTATTGCAGTTTATTGTTATGTTTGATTCTGTTTCATGAGGTTCTTTTTTAAATTCTCTTGTTTTTTTGGAAAAGTTTGAAATGACAGTTCATATTATATTGAGATTCTATTGCAGTTTTAAGCTATTTTTGTTATCATATCATGTTTCTCTTCTACATTTATTATGGTCAAACACACGTATGGACTCACAAAATCGTAATGAGAATGGCAAAGTGAAGCACGTGTGGACTCCTGTGGAAGATGGGAGACTGGTTGAATGCTTACAGGAGTTGGTGAATAGTGGAAGATGAAGAGCAGACAATGGAGCCTTCAAGCCAGGCCATCTGGGGCAATTGGAAAAGTGGATGCATGAAAAAATACCTGGCACTAAAATTAAGGCATCTCCACACATCGAGTCAAGAGTGAAGACTTTCAGGAAATAATACAATGCCATTGCATAGATGTTAAGAAACAACGCACAGGATTTGGTTGGAGTGATGCAGACAAGTGCATTATCTGCGAAATAGCTGTATTTGAAAGTTGGGTTCAAGTAAAAACAGCATTTATGTAGGATACATGTTTAATATTATTTATGATCTAGTTCTGCAATAAATTGATATATAGATGCATTTCTATAATTTGCCCACATCTATATATAGGACAAGGGATTCTTTAGATGATAAATTAATTTAATAATGAAGATATTACTTTGTTGACATTAATTCATTCTATCTTGTTAATCACAATCACATCTTTACAAACTCCTTACAGTACTGAAAAGAGTACCTTCATACCACAACTTCATGAAAAACACATTCAGACACCATTCACACCAAAACATTCAATTTTACACCTTAATATCGTGTGTAAGTCTGCCAACTTACTATCAGACATTAAACAACAAAGCTGCTTCTAGAGAGAAACTTTGTAAGCATTTCTTTCTGACTGAATGCAGATTTTAGAGAAGTATGCAAAGCATGTTCCTTGTCTTTTGTTTTTTGGGTCTGGGAGGATGAAGTACAACTTTAATTGCTGAGTCGAAAACAACCTTCACATTCTCGAAAAAGATATATAGAAAAAGTTTCTGTTAGGTTGAGTGTTTTGTATTTTCCAATAAGAAAAAGTAAAGCATAATGAGCTTGTTCTATTAAAGAGGGAATTTAACGTAACATCAGATGAAAAAAGCTATGTGGTCTGCAGATACAGTTTGATATCAGAATATCAAATCATGGAATTAGAAGAATATATTGCTAATTAAATGTTTTTGTAATACACAATGTTTTCATATGCTTGAATAGATTTCAATCTGTATTTTTTTAATTCATCAGAAATTATTCTTGACAAATTACCTGCTGAGTTTTGGAACTACACTCCACATAATATTCGAATGTCATTAAATACCTATCTGATTTTGAGTATCTTATGTGAATGTACAGACCCATCCGAATGCGACTGGGATGAGGGGGAAAAGATTTTCGTATCTAGATGAATTGTCAATTGTGTTTGGGAAAGATCATGCAAATGGTGAGGGAGCAGAATCTCCGGCAGATGGAATAGAAAAAATTGACAAAGAAAATACTCCAGATGTAATTAAGCTTGACGGATTGGCTGAAGACTTAACAGATCCAACATATGTTCCCCATATTGTTCCAAATATCGAAGCTCAACCAGTTCCAGATGCAGAGGCCGGTAATTCCTCTACAAAGAAGAGGAGGAGGAGGTCGAGTGGAGAAGAAGAAGGCATGACCCAAGATTGTTTTAGTGTCGCAATGCAAAAATTTGGAAACTTCTAGCAAGTTGCTACAAGTCAAAAGAAGAGGAGGAGACAAACAAAAATCTAAAGGAGATAGCAAGTTGCTACAAGTCAATTTTCGAAGATAATCAGCGGAAGAGTATGGTGTATATGGAAGTGATGAAGATGGATGAGTTGGCTCTTTTAGATCATATGAAAGCTTCAATTGTCATTGGTAATGATAGTACAAAGACCAATGCATTTTTTAACTTTCCGCAGGAGAATAGAGTTTTCTACGTGCAAGCGATTTTGAATGGTGACATCTAGTTGAAAGTGATATTTTTAGTAGCTATTGTTTGATCAGTTCTTTTAGTTGCTTCAAATAAAGTGAACACTTTAGCTAGAAGTATTTTGTGTTTAATTTATCATAATGTTTAGTTGTTTTTAGATCTTCAGGTGTTGGGTTCCTTTATGAATCTATATTATTTATTTATTTGGCATGGGGGTGCAAATGTCCAACTGCCTAACATATTCTGAGTTCAATTCTTTTATGTTATTTTTTATTTAAAACTTGTTGAAATATGTGGAGTTGAAATTTGCTTCTATGAACTTTATTGTTTCATTTGTATATATTTAAGTACCTATGTCTCGTGTTAATAAATACATTTCATTTTCCCTTTTTGTTATGTTCTTCATCTAACTGGTTGAAATATATTTGAATCATAGTGTAATTTTTTTTAGCAATCTATTTGTTAATTTACTAAAGTTTTATAAGATATATATCAGTATTACTTTTGCACATGCATGCATATACATCAATTACTAAATTAGATAACTTTTATATTTATTTATTTTTAAATAAAGCTAAAAGGGTATTTTCGGTAATGTCTACTATAGAGATGGATTGATGGGAATGAATTGTTATATACCAAACACAGTAATAAAGTATTCCCAGACATGTAATGTCGTATACCAAACACAGTATTGCAACATTCCCAGGAATCTTCATTCCTACCCTCATATTCTTGGGAATCCACCAATTCCTGGGAATCCACCAATTTCTGGGAATTCTCCAATCCGCGTACCAAACGCCCCCTTAGTATACTAAGGTCGCTATTGGGAATAGCGACCTCAGTTTTAAATTTTTGGGAAAAGCTTTCTAGGAATCGCTAAGTGTCTCAATACATTCATTCGAGGACATTAATCCCATCAGCGACCTCATATATACTTAGGTCGCCAGTGGGAATAACGACAACAAACAAAAAATTCCAAATATTTTAAAATAGATGCCGCTATTCCCATTAGCGACTTTCAAAATGAAGAGATCGCTAATGAGAATAGCGGCTGCAGCTGACGTGGCACAAAGTAGCCCACGTGCGCTAATAGTTTCGAAACTGACCCATAATCGCAAATATTTTCAAAAAAGTGGCCTATGATGGCAAAAAAAATCCTTTATTACTGCTTGTTTGCTCCAAATTATTACTGCCTGTTCTGTTGTTATCGATACAAGATAAACAATCATAAATCATACTCATATCTGTGCGGAAATAATGGATACAGGACACTTATTTTTTGATACATAAGGTTGGCTAAATAAACAATCATACTCACATGACCTTACAATATAACTCGTCTCTCTTACAGCCTTATCATATTTTGGTCGTCAATTTTCAACTTAGCCTTTGCTTTCTCAGGGATAAGAAAGAGCTTGCATTATACTAGGAAACAGTTGTTTCAACAGGAATTCTCTCAATAGGATTTGGAGTATAGATTTATAAACGGATGCTGACTCATGCAAAGTGCAGAAGAACTTGTGACTATAAAACTTATCATGTTTTCTAATTGCAAGACAAATATTTTTCTCCCTTTGTAACGGTGGGACACATATGTCCTTGCATAAGGTTTGATCCTCGAGGAGAAATCACTTGAAATCCATGCATAGCTGCATCAGCCTGAATCCACTGGACTCAAAAACTGACTTAAACCGCAACAGTAGATAACTAACAACAATTAAGAATTATATTATGCAAGTCAAGTAAAAGAAAGGCTTTGTTGTTGTTGAAGTCGGTAAATTATAAATAAAAAAAAGAAAAGCTATGTACTATCAAGAGAACTATTCGCAGTTCCGTACAAATTATAAAAAAGCTAGTAAAAGCAAAGCCGCACACTTCAATAGTTCATTAATCACAGACAGAGTAATAAAACTAAAGATTGATTCTAGAATGAGATAGCCATAGAAGAATCACCTTTGGAATCAAACCACGTTGGCAATTCCATTTCAAACTTCGGAATGTATCCTCTTCTTTTGCTTCTGATTAGGAGAAAACACATCCCGGAGTGGAGTTTTAGATGTTAAAGCAGCTCTCAACATATTCAGAGCCTACAAGTAAGAAACAAAAAATAATATTCAGAACATCTTATCAAGAACAAAGTCAAGAAACAAACTTCTTGGTATGAAAACTACTTGGTATGAATCTAGTACTTAGGTATTCTCGCTTGAAAGAATGTTTTAAGCATACCTCCTTTTTTATGAGTTTCTTCAAGTTTGAAACCTGAGTGCTGACGAGTTTGGTAATGGAATTTGGCATACGTGGAGATATGCGCAAATCATCGGTCAATAAGAACTTTCCTCCATTATTTGCATATCCTCCTCCCACTTTTCTGTTCCCAATTGGCAACTTCGGATTCAATTGTGTAAACACTGCTATCTCCACCCTATGTTTGCACCTTTCCCTCCTTCCGGAAAGCATTAATAGCAACTGTGAAAATGACTTTACATGACATGCCCTGGGCGTCCGCCAAATTTTAGTAAACCTTTATCACATTGGAAATAGGGGGCACGCTTAGGCGATAGCAATCTCTCTTTGGATTGAAGTAATCCAAGTTTAGACCTTGTATACTACTATACAAGTTATCAACACATCCTGATCTTGAATTCCCGTCAAGCCTTGACCACTGCACGAAGAAGAAAAATGAGGAAATTCAATATATAGTCTACAAAGTCTTCCACTGTTTCTGCACAGAGCAGCTTGTTATCAGCTACAAGCAGCTTCAGATTGATGTTTCCTTCATTTGATTTATCACTCAGAGTCGCAAGATCACCACTCAGTTTTGATTTGTACGGACTCAGCTATGTTAATGGCATTTGTGCATACCACATCAGTTATCTCGGTATCCTTAAAGCAGATTGCAGTCAGATGTGCATTTGAGATCAAGGATCTTCTAAATATATATGAAATCTGTGAAGAACATAATTCACCCCAACCACATAAATAGCTTTTTTAGCAAATAGAGTCCACCAAAATAGTATACACTGTACAATGTATATATATGGTCAGGGCTGTTGTGAAAACATCCATTTTCATAACAATGAATAAAGATGAAGTATGTTTTTGACACAATCTAAGAATACATTGTTTGAAAAAACTGAAAGTATATTTTCACACAAAAAAATACAAAGTAGAGTAAAATCAGGGCCGGCCCTGAGTTTACGGGGGCCCGAGGCGAACTCCTGAAATGGGGCCCCATACAAATTTGTTTTTAAAAATTTGATTTAAAAAATTTTGGTTTTTTTTTTTTTTGCAACAATTCTTAAAAACCGATATATATAAAGAAATATATGGAGATTTAGGGATTTGAGAAAAAAATCTCCATACAAACCCAAGCTCAACTAAAATAAGCCGCCTCAAGCACAAATTTTAAAAATAAAAGCCCAAAAAATTAAATTTAGGGGCCCCTTAAAAAATATTACGCACAAAATACGTATATATAAATACAAGGAAAAATAAAATTGGAGGCCTTAAAATTGCGAATAATTCGGGGGCCCAAGGCGGCCACCTCCCCGACCTCCACTAGGGGGGCGGCCCTAAGTAAAATGACGTTAAAAAATTCAAACTTTTACTCAAATCCAAACCCTCTAGATGATCTAAAGCAAATGATTCGCTTCTCCCCAACCAACATCAATTAAATTCCGGGGTAAGCATGCCAAATCCTGACGCCCAAAAAATGAAAATAACTACCAACTTATATGTAGACAAAAAATAGATCAAATTCGCTACTGTACAAATACAAGAAGTAAGCTATTTCTTTTGGCTTAGTTCGAGTGCCATAAAACCACCAATTCACATCGACCGTAAATAACTGTCTTGGACAGCCCCAACCATACAAATAGATTTTTCTCCAAATAGGGTCCCCCAATACAGTACGGGAAGGCATCTATCTACCTTTGTGGAATCCATACTAAACCATCATAGCCACGTACCATATATGAAATGAATCAACTCCTCCACAATTAAAATCAGTTAAAGTTAAATTCTGGGGTAAACATACCGAACCCCAACAGCCTAGTAATTAACCGAACCCCAACAGCATAGGAAAAGGAAATAATCCCAAATTACCTCACAAAAAGGTAGGCAAAAAACATAGAATACATCATAATTCGCCAATGTTGGGAATTAAACGAAGGCTACTTCTTTTGGCTCAGTTTAAAGTACCAAAAAATCAACAATTCAGGTCAACCATATATCAGCCTCTGGCAGCCTCGTCCCAACTATATAAATAGCTTTTTAGGCAATTAGAGTCCCCCAATACAGTAGACCATGTACATATATGGTTAGGACTGCCGTTAAAGCATCTATATTTGTGAAATCGGCACTAAACCATCATAGCCATGTAACAAATATGAAATAAATCACAAAAAGTAAAAGTACTTGAAGAAATTGAATATATATAAAGTAAATTATTTGACAAAATTTTAAAATATATTGTTTGAAAGTACGTTATATGGCAAATATACAGTAGATTGTAAGTAAAATGACATTAAAACATTCAAACTTTTCACAGTTCCAACGCTCTAGGTGATCTTAAGTAAATGATCAACTTCTCCACAACCAAAATCACTTAAATTATGGGGTAAACATGTAATATCCCCAAAATAATTAACAATTATTTTGTATAAATTTTTACGCATGCACATTTTCGAACAAGTTACTAGATTGTGTATCAACAAATAGTGTATGTTGTATTTTTAATCGTTGTTCTATGATGACTATAAGTTGCATGGTTTGGACTCAACCCAATTGAATTCAAAGTGGGCTCAACCATACTAAATCCTACTAGCTTATTCATGTAGCAAGCAAGTGTGAACAAGGGTAGCTCACAAATTTGATATGGAGGGTTAGCTTGGGTTTACCCTAGGAAGGGCTTATGTGTGCCCTAGGGTAGATGATGTGTACCCTAAGAAGGGCATGTGTACCCTGTACCCTAGGAGGGTTGTGTGTACCCTAGGGAAGGGTTATGTGTAACCCTAAAATTAGGAGGCTATCGATTATGTTGGGTGATTAAGCAACCCTAGTCCCAACCCTCCGTACCCTAGCCATGCCACAACCCCACACCACCCCATACCCCTATATAAAGGGAGGCATAGTTGAACAACTCTAGCTCATTTTCCTACTTCACTTCATACTTCACTTCATTTCCAAACATTCTCTCATTTTTCCTAAAACTCTATTTGGCTATTTGGAGCAAGAATGAGGAGTAGAAGAAGCTAGCAAGCTAGGAGGAGAAGAAGCTAAGGTTAGTGTGGTGTTGAACTCTCCAAATTAAGATGGGTGTTCTCCTAATCTTTTTTCCATGAATTGATTGTCTGCTAGATGTAGCTTTTGTGGAACTTGTTGTGTGTATGTTCATGTTCGTAACACCAAGTAAATTGAATTGTGGTGTATGTTAGTGTGTTAGAATAGAAGCTAAGTAGATGTAAATGCTAGTAGATTGATGGAATTGCTAGTAGATGGATGGAATTGCTAGAAGAGGAAAGATGTAGTTAGTTGTGTATAATTAAATTCCAACAGATAGATTAAATTCTAGGTTGTGCGTATTGGATCCACAATCTTGTAACAATTGTGTGAAAACACATAATTATATTAGTTTTGTTGTAGAGATTAGGCAACAGAAGGATTGCACGTAAGGTGTTCAATGAAATGTCCAAATGAAAATATAGGCGTATGGGTATGCTATGAGAAATGAGCTTACAAATGGGTTTTTATTAATATCACGTGAATGTGAGTTAGTACATAGACATGAGTGAAATAACATAGCGAGGGAGAAAATTTTAATAAGTATAAGTTGCCTATAAAGTGTTCGAAGAAATACTTGTGTACGTGTAGGACATAATATATAGTATAATTAGGGATGACCATACTTGCGGTGTAGGGGATGTAAAATAAATACTCCAATTCATGCATAATAGTGTTGTATATTGTGTTCGACTAACCCTTGGAGCGGGTTCGAGAAAAAATTATTTAATGGCAATTTGTTATATGGTATTTTTCGATCTAAAATGTAACTTTGACATCGGATTTGGGCCGAGTTAGGTCAACTCATGGGCACGATTTAGGATGGCCAAGTTGGACCCTAGCTAGACCTAGTGGATTAATTATCATTTGAACTCTAGAATGAGAATTTAGATTAGTTGTCTTAATCTTGGAATGTAAGAATGTACTCCTGAAGTTTTAGTTTCCAAATTAGAAAGGTAGTTAAGATGCTAGGGAATGGATTAACGGAATGTGAGACTAAGAATTGTGCATTAGATTGTAGGTCATGGCATACACCGATACTTCTATTGTATGATTTTCACCTTTCTGCATTAATGTTGTTTGTTGAGGATTTTGAAGATTGTTGGTTTCATCAGTATTGCATCAGTTGCATTCAACTGACGTGTCCTGACGTGCCCACGGTTGGTTAGTTGCAGAACTACATGATCATGGGCGCGAAGGACTCAAGCTGCGTGAAGCATCCAAATGGGAAGAAGTGTACAATTACTACTTGTAATTCATGATTAGATTTGTAACTATTTGTAACAATTGCACATTGTAAGATGTAATAAAAAAGTCTTAATTTCTTGTGGTTTACTATGTTGTGTACTCATTTGAAGTAAAGAATCTGGATTGTGTCACGAATTTCCAGTATACGGAACTCGGTGCGCTACAAAATATACCCAATTCCAACAGCATAGACACTGATAGTAAAATGATGTCAGCTTGCCTGCCATCTCTTTCATGAGAGAAATGATTGGGCAAGCTGACGGCAAGATGATAGAACAATACATAGACAAAATATTCAAGAACACATAAGCATCTCCATCGGTAAATAAATGTCAGGCTACTCTTGCAACTTAAGAATATGCTGTTACAACTTACGTCTTACAAGAGGTGTATGAGAATATGCTGACAAGGAGAACGAATTTACAAGCTTTTTCAGCATCAATGCCCTTACAACTTACGTCTTTTAGCAAAGATTATTTAAAAAAATTCTTAATGAAGTTGTAATATAGCAAGTAAATGAAAATGCTCTGAGTATTTGATTAATTGATACAAGCATAAAAACTTTGGCTGCATGATCTATCTTTCTAAATATTTGATTAATTGATACAAGCATAAAAACTTTAGCTGCATGATCTATCCTTCTAAGTATATGACTGGAGCCTTATTTAGTCTATGCTCGTCAGTTGCGTGGTTGTTTAAGATTAGTGTGATGAACAGGACAGGAGAAAAGTATACACAATATATGTGACAGAAATTCTAAGATGAGCCTAAGAGAACATTAATGATATAAGACTGTGATAGCAGAGAGAGAGAGACCTTGAGCTCAGTCCACCCAAAGTAGCCAGCCTTGCTGAGATTGTTGACATTGGTACCTCTGAGATGCCTCTTCCTTGCAGCAATGATGAATATTCTGATCCCTCTGCTTCTGATCTCATGGTACAGGTTGAGCACGTGTTCAAGTGCTGGGGCTTTTTCCTCCATCCAGATCTCTAACGATGTCTTGTCATCCTCAATTGCACTGCAACCCAACTCAGAGATTATTCATTAAGCAGTAAAAGTTTCCATCTTTTCTATATTTTGAACGAAAACTTGAGGCCAAACCCTGTCACTTGGATATGAATTTTGTATCCATTTATAAATAGACAGATAAAAAATTTACAATATAAGGATGTGAAGTTAAATTCGAATAGATATGCACCCATTGTCTTCTTAATGGAACTTGAGTTAAATAATAGTATGTTAATATCTTCGTATTGCTCTTTAGATAATCATTTTTTGTGTAATATGCTTATCTCCTATTATACTCCATGTAACCAAAAATATAACAGGTAAGTTGTGTAAGTCTCGCTTTTCTTTTAGAGCAAATAAACAAAAATAAAACAGGTTACCATCACAGTGCAGGACTCAATACTGATTATGTCGATTGCTACGGGTTAAATGACCATTACTGCCAATTGCATGAACTAAATGTCATCTTTGTGATTAGTTGTTAAGTATAAATAGGAGAGAAATGTGCTTGATATGCTGTTTGATGCAGATTCGTAGTGGACTAGTGTGTGCTTGATATGTAGTGTATTTACAACATATGATTTAAGTAGAACTAAGGAACAAGGAACACAGAAACAAGTAAATGTGATATTACCATAACAGTGAAGAACTGAGTTGCAATCCGGTTAGTTGCCATCTCTGTGATTAGCTGCCATCTCTGTAAATAGAAGAGTGAGACAAGCAGTTAGCTGTTTAATTGAAGTGTGTGAATTGAAAGTAAATCAAACAAACTTATCAATAAAATCACATTCCCTCTAACCTTTTTTCTTCTCTGCTTCATCTATTTACTATCTGAAATCCAACAATTTCCACCATTAGCTCCTGTTGAGTATAAATGGGAGAGAGATAATCAGGTGCTTGTAAGTATGTGGAGAAAGCAATACAAACTAAGAGCATCCACTATCGTTCATGCTATATTATAGGTATTTGGAAATATGGAAATAGAAATAGAAGAGTTGCGCTGCTATCATTAAAGCCAAAATTTGGGCTAAAAAAATTATAAAATATACAGACGGAAGATCATGTTCCGTTTGACAATAACTATAAAAAAAAAAATAGCTAGACGTCTGGTCGCGCGAATAATTAAATAAAATAAAAAAATCACCCGGACGGATGATGATCCTCCCTATGGGGATTTCTTTTTTTATTTTTTTTTAAATAAATATGCCGCGCCGGAAGATCAGATGATCTTCCGTTTGGGCATATTATTATTTTTTCTTTTTGGGTCTTTTAGGAAAAGGACGAAAAGTTAAATAAAAAAAAAGAGGGGGGGGGGGGACGAAAGATGTTCTTCCGTTTTTTATTTTTTTTTAAATATAAATAGGACAGACGGAGGAACTTCTTCCGTTTCGTTTTTTTTTTTTAAATAAAGTCATTTGTGAGACGGAAGATCTTCTTCCGTCTTTAAAATTTTGACCGGTCAAACTCTACAAACGGAAGATCTTCTTTCGTCTATTATAATTTTATATTCCAAATAATTCAAAATTTTTAACAGACGGAGGATCATTTACCGTCTTCTATATTTAGCATATGCTATTTCACTCTGCTATATATGGCAGAGTACTGTTCACGAGTCGGCTAAAAAGTAGGTTTATAGCAGACGATAGTGCCGTGTTTTTTCTCAAAATTTCCATTTTTTAACTTTATAGCAGACGATAGTGGATGCTCTAATAGATTTTTAAAAAAATGCCCACTTTTCCTCTTAATTTTCACCGCCTTTCCCCACTACGTACTCTGCTTCATCTATTTGCTCTCGGACTCAGAATGCCCCAATTTTCCATGATCTGGAACAGGTGACTGGAATTGAGGAAACAGAGTTATAATGAGAAACAATGAACAAGTAAAAATCAGTATTAGAGTTTTGGTTTGAAAAAACTAATCTTTATGTATGAACCCGAATCAAATTAGGATTTAGACTTCTAAAATAGTTATGAATCGACTGAATTTTAGAAACACGAAGGATAGGGGTTTTCTTTTCCATAAGAATCTAGAATAAACAAAATTCAAAAACTTTAATTGATGATGAAATTTCAATTTCAGATAGAGGGAGCATTTCAATTTCACTGGTGTTTCTTCATATCCTAAAGATTTTGATTCATGAAACATATGCTCATGTGCTTAATCAGTAATATAGTAGAAGAATACATAGACTAAATTCAAGACACATAAGCATCTATTTTGAGTAAATAAATGACAAAACTACTCTATCTATGAGGTGTATGAGGGGAAAAAATCATATGCAGACAAGGAGAACAAATGTCCAATTTTGTCAGCATCAATGCAATCTTACAAGTTACCCGTGTTTTAGCAAAGATAATTTAAACTTTCTCTTAGTGAAGTTGTGAAATAGTAAGTAATAAAATGCTCAAACTATTTGTCTGTACTTGAATCCTTTCCACAAGTAGTTCAGCCGGCATGGTTTGATTAGTCTGTTATGTGATTAATTAATAACGGATTCAGTCTTTTCCCCCAAAACTCATCATCAACAAATATTTTATTCAAAACTTGGAAGAGTGAAACTATAAAATCCTGTATATAGTGTGCAAAATCATAATAATAGAAGCATGTAAGATATATCAGACACATGAAGTTAACAACAAGCTATCAATGACACCAATGCATGGATCCTTGATGTAGATTACACTTTCCAATTCCCATACTACATGCAGAACAGCTCTGGGTGGATAATCTATCTCTCTAGAATCTATGACTATCAGTCAAGAGCCTTACTATGCTCGTCAATTTCAAAAGTTGCTTAAGATTATTAGTATGAAAAGCATGTGAAATGTATGCACAAGAAATCTTAAGATGACCTTAAAAGAACATTAAAGTAATAAAATTGTGATCGTACGGAGGTAGAAACCTTAAGATGAGCACAGCCTTGATGAGGTTGTCGACAGTAGGGCAGGTATGATCAATATCTTGATCCCTCTGCTTTTTATCTCACTGTACAGGTTGAGCACGCGCTCCACAGCTTGGCTTTCTCCTCCTCCATCCAGTACTCTAGTGATGTCCTGTCTTCCTCAATTGTACTGCACTCCAACACCGACATTATTCATTAAGCACTAAAAGTTTCCATCTATACCAATGAAAACAGAATTTGCTTATGAAGTAAAAGCAAGATGCTCCTAATGAAAAACTTGGAGAATGTAGACTAAGAGACATATTGCCTTTATGAAGAACTGAGTTGGCATCTGGGGTAATATTTGCAGGGACCACACGTTACCAATCAGCCTAACTGCCTGCTGTTGAATTCTAACTGCGGAATAAACTCAACAACGACGACGACGAGATGCAAGAACTATAGAATCAAAACAAGAGAAGAAAAAACAAGCAAAAGCAACACACAAGAACACACAAGATTTTTTCGAGGTTCACCCAAAACAATGGCTACTTCCCCGCGCAGAGGCACTCCTGCAATTTCCACTAGAAATATGAAGATTAAGTTTACAATCTCTCAAGAACTCACCACCAAGGTGTAGGGTTTCTCTCTATCTCCCTCTCTTAATGACGGCTGGTAGATCTCTATTTTTTTCACTTAACCCTAAAATCGTACACAATACAATATATATAAGATTCCACAACTCTAATCTCAGCTGCTCATCAATCAGCGTCGGGACAGTCGACCGCAAACATCATGACGGTCGACCGGTTCTTTCCTTCAACTACACGGAGTCCAACAGATAGCAGGTTGGTCGACTGCACGGTCGACCAATCGCCTCTTCAAGTTACAAAATTGAGTCAGAGAGCGGAACGGTCGACTGCGCAGTAGACCGTACACTTGCCTGGAGCGCGGTCGGGGGGTGCGGTCAACCACAACTCTGCCTGTAGCTTCAAACCACTTCTAACCTCTTGCTCCCACTTTGACTCCTTCTCATCTGACTTCTCCAACCCCATTATCGTGTATTGGATCCACAAACCCCAAAAATCTCCCACTTGGAGACATATACACGAAGTATCTAACATGTTCTTCATTCTTCAATTGGCCTAGTCTAGGCCTGTGCCTCTGCGAGTCTCCTCAACAATTAACCTGGAGACAATCCGATAGCGGTATAACAAAATTGATGTTTCCTGCTATCCACCACCTTAGTAAGCATGTCCGCCGGATTTTTAGTGCCAAGAATCATAGTTAGCTTCAACCATTTCTTCTCAACCGCCATTCTGATAAAATGATACCTCATTTGAATGTACCGAATTCTAGAGTGATATGCCGAGTTTTTCGCCAAAAAAATGCACTTTGACTGTCACACCATAGTTCACCTATGGGTTGCTTCCTGCCCAACTGTTTCATAAGCTCTGAAATCCACAACATGTCTTTCGTCGCTTCTGTAAGTTCCATATATTCCGACTCCGTGGTTGACTGTGCTACAACCTTTTGTAACTACGAAGCCCAACTAACAACTGTTCCTTCAACTGTAAATACATACCCTGTGGTACTTCTGCAACCAACACGATCGCCCAAAAAATCTGCGTCCACATAACCATGTATATGCAAAGAATCTCCCTCAAAACAAAGAGAGTGATCCGAAGTACCTACTAGATATCTAAGAATCCACCTTACTGCATCCAATACTGTTTACCTGGATTCTTCATGCAGCGGCTGACAACTCCCACTGCTTGTGCGAGGTCTAGTCTTGTAGATACCATCGCATACATCAAACTCCCAACGGCTAAGGCATAAGGAATAGCAACCATTTCCTCCATCTCTGCCTGTCTTAGAACACAAGTCTATCGATAACTTGAAGTGAGTAGCCAAGGGACAAGTGACTGGCCTCGCGCCATCCATATTGAATCTCTTCAACACCTTCACATAGTCTGCTTGTGATAACCAAAACTTCTTGCTACTCCTGTCTCTACTAATTTTCATGCCGAGGATTTGCTTCACTCAAGTCCTTTATTGAAAACTCCGAAGCTAGCGCCTTTTTCACTTCCTTGATCTTCTCCATACATAAACCTGCTAACAGCATGTCGTCCACATACAACGCCAAGGTAACAATATCATTGTCCTTATATCTACGAACATACACACGATGATTCGTTTCACATCTATCGAAACCTTTTTCTCTCATAAAGCAATTAAACTTCAAGTACCATTGCCGCAGTGCTTGTTTGAGCCCATAAAGACTCTTCTTCAATCGACACACCATGTCTTCCTTTCCTTTAGCTTCAAAACCTGTGGGTTATTTCATGTGCAGCTCTTCTTCGACATCACCATGGAGAAATGCTGTCTTCACATCCAACTGCTCTAAGTACAAGTCTTCAACTGCCACAATACTGAGCAGAACCCTAATTAAAACCATCTTCACAACCGGTGCAAAGATCTCACTATAATCAACACCTTCTCTTTGAGAGAATCCTTTCACAACAAGACTTACCTTGTACCTTTTACTGCCATCTGCCTCATCTTTGACTTTGAAAACCCATTTGTTCATAACAGCGTGTTTCCCTACAGGTAACTTGGTCAACTCCCAAGTTTGGTTCTGTTCCAAGGAGTTTATCTCGTCCTTCATGGCTAACTCCCACTGAATTCGAGCATCATCCATCAAAACCTCCTCATGAGTCTTTGGCTCTCCTAAATCTGTGTACAGAACATGCTCGTGAACGACGCTAGCCGATGGATCAAATATCTTGGTTGGCCTCCTCTCTCGTGTCGATCTCCTCAATGTGGGTACCGGTTCACCGACCAGTTCAGATTCCCCGAACTGTTCTGGCTATACCTGTTCGTCTTGGATAACCTGCTCATTTCCAATAGGCTCACCATGAGCCTCCTGTGCTGCCTGTACCTGCTGCTGCACTGTAGGGCCCCCACCACTAGGACTGCCTTCATAATCAGAATCTGAGTCTAAGTCTGAACCCCAATCTGACTCTGAACTGGTTGTACTGTCTTGACCTGTGTGTCTGTCCTTGTATAGAACCTCTTCATTGAACACTACATTCCTGCTGCGAATGACTTTGTTATCCACAAAATCCCAAAGCCTGTAACCACTCATCGCCACTGCAGCCAATGAACACACACCTCCTGGACTTAGAGTCCAACTTCTTTCTTTCTTCCCTGTCAATTAGTGCATATGCCATACAACCATAAACTTTTAAATGCGAATAATTAACAGTTTTACCTGACCATAATTCTTCTGGAATGGCCCCATTAGGGGCACTAGACGGGCAACGGTTAATCAAGTACACTGCCGTATCAACTGTAGCGGCTCAAAGATGGACCGGAAGACCCGCATAAAGTCTCATGCATCTCGCCCTTTCGAGTATCGTGCGGTTCATTCTTTCTACTACACCATTCTCCTGTGGAGTCTTAGGAACTGTCTTGATTCCTCCGATACCTTCCCTTGCCAGATAGTTAACAAACTCTTTGCTTGTGTACTCACCTCCGTTGTCTGACTTTATTGCTTTCACCTGACAACCTGTCTCATTCTCAACTTTGGTCTTCCAAGCTCTGAATGCCTCAAAAACTTCTAATATCTAGCGAACTGCATAAACCCAAACCTTTCTTGTAGCATCATCGATGAATGTGACGAAGTATCTCTTACCACCATAAGAGAATTCCTGAGTTGGACCCCACACATCTGTATGTACCAACTCTAGCTTCCCAAGCTTCTTCTTACGCCCACCCAACTGAAAGCTAACTGTCTTCTATTTGCTCATCACACAATTCTCACAAAAATCCATCTCAACCTTTTCAGCCCCGGCAAAAGATCCCTAGAACAAAGCTGCTTGACATCATTTTCACCAAGGTGCTCCAACCTGACATGCCATAGAATTGAAGAGGAACTACCTGCTGATGCTGTAGCAATGATATCACCTGAATCACCTTCCCTGAGTAAGTACAACAAGTCACCACGCTTTCCTTTTGCGACCAACCTGGCACCTGTAGTCATCTTCCATTCTCCATGCCCAAAAGTTGTTGTAAACCCTCCTTTGTCTAGTTTGCTAGTTGAAATCAAGTTTTTCTTAAAGCTCGGAATATGTCTTGTATCATTCAAGACCAATTGCCCACCATTGCGAGCCGTCACTCTCACATTGCCTCTATCTACAACTGGACATATCTGTCCATTACCAACTGAAACTGCACCAAAATCACATGTCCTGTAATCCTCAAAAACATCTCTCATGGGGGTACAATGATAAGAAGCACCTAAGTCTATACACCAATCATCTTGCAAAATATTAAATCCAGCAGATAAACACAATTCATCTAAACGGGGTTCAATACTTACCACATTGGCTACCTGTGACCCTGCTTGTGATTTCTTATACTCCTCGCATTGGTCTCTCCTGTGTCCTGGCTTCTTGCAGTACCAACACTCACTTTTGCAATGTCCGATTCTTGACTTAGACCTGTGATTCCTGCTCTGCGACCTCCCTCTGTTGTTACTTCTACCACGGTTATCAACTGACAGCGCGGTATTGCTAGGATATGATACTGAAGTCTCTCAATATCTTTTCCTCCTAGCATCCTCATTCATAATGCTGCTTATAACATCCTTTAGGGTTGTCGTATCAGTCATGGTGCTTGTAATAGTCTGCTCTACTGTGTCGTAACTATCGGGAAGACTGGATAGCAACAACAACGATTGTGCCCTCTCCTCAAACTTTAAACCTGACGATTCCATCTGATTGTAAACCATACAGAAATTGTTGATGTGCTCAACAACCGAACCCCTTTCCGATAACTTCAAGTTAATCAACTTCTTTAGGTGTAAGATCTGGTTCGCTGCATTCGACTTCTCGAACATGCCTGTCAATACTCCATTGCCTCCTTTACGGTTCTTGCCTTCTCAATATAAAATAGCGCCTTCCTGCTCAGCGACAACTGAATCTGCCCAAACGTTTTCTGATCCAATCTATTCCAAGCCGCTAACGCAACCAAATCGACCTTCGCCCCTTCTAGCTTCACACCAAACAACGGATCATCTAGATCCTTCTGTCGGAGATACGCGATCATTTAAATCTTCCACATTGTGAAATCCGTTCCATCGAACTCCTTGACTCTACTCTTGTTCCCCATCTCAATCAATACTACCAACCTGGCTCTGATACCACTTTATTGAATTCTAAATGCAGAATAAACTCAACAACGACAACGACGAGATGCAAGAACTATAGAATCAAAACAAGAGAAGAAAGAACAAGCAAAAGCAACACACAAGATTTTTTCGAGGTTCACTCAAAACAACGGCTACTTCCCCACGCAGAGACACTCCTGTGATTTCCACTAGAAATATGAAGATTAGGTTTAAAAATATCTCAAGAACTCACCACCAAGGTGTAGGGTTTCTCTCTATCTCCCTCTCTCTTAATGAGGGCTGGTAGATCTCTATTTTCTTTTCACTTAACCCTAAAATCGTACACAATATAATATATATAGGATTCCACAACTCTAATCACAGCTGCTCATCAATAAGCGTCGGGACGGTCGACCGCAACATCATGACAATCGACCGGTTCTTTCCTTCGATTGCACGAAGTCCAACAGAGAGCAGGTCGGTCGACTGCACGATCGACCGGTCGCCTCTTCAAGTTACAGAATTGAGTCAGAGAGCGGGACAGTCGACTGCGCAGTCGACCATACACTTGCCCGGAGCGCGGTCGGGGGGTGCGGTCGACCGCAACTCTGCCTGTAGCTTCAAACCACTTCTGACCTCTTGCTCTCACTTTCTCTCCTCATCTGACTTCTCCAACCCCATTATCGTGTATTGGATCCACAAACCCTAACACCTGCCTCCTTTGCAACTAACTTTGAGTATAAACTGGACAGATACAAGTCAGGTGTTTGTACGTGTGTTAAGAATGTAAAACAAACTTCTCTAAGGGAAAATTATTTCAAGACCCAAAGTTAGAGGTTGATTTATTTTTAAGCCCAATCAGTTTCATAAATACTAAAAAACCCAACTCCATAAAACTTATTATTTTTAAACCCATTTCTCCCTTTTAATTAAATTATTTACGGGCTTAAATATTTTATTTTTGTATTTTCTATATTACCCTTTCTACAAAGGAAAGGAGTTTTTCTTCTTCTTTCCTTCTCTTTCGCACAAAATAAAGAGATTATTTTGAGGCAAGGAAAAAGTGGATGGTGGTAATGCCGGTACATCAAACCATATGATCCATCCTCCAAATAATTTCATTTTCTTTCACCTTGGTTTTCTATTTTTAAGGAAGATAAATCATGGTGTTTGATGGAGTACATGAAACCCTACTTACATACCACAAGTCCCCCTTACATCAATTTTCTAGTAAGACTTGATTCCCAAATGAACCCTAATTAAGTAACTTTTTGTTTTGTTGGGGATTTTGGATTTCTTTATTTTGTAGGCTTGTTAAATCAATATTGATTCCCATAGAAATGTCTGTGAGTATTATTGATTATTCAATTTGACTAAATGAAAATTCTTCGATTGCACATGCAATTTTTCTAATTTTATTTGTTTCTTTTTATTGGATCATTATGACAATAAAAATTACTTTCTCTTTAAGAAGGGTAGTACAGAAAATGAAAGGAAAAAAAATATTTAAAAGAGTAAAATAATTTATTAAAAAGGAGGTTTAGGTCTCAAATAAATTATTTTAGGATGTTGGGACTTTTAGTATTTATGGAAACTCATCGGGTTTTAAAATAAATCAACCTCTATCTTTGGGCATTGAAATAATTTTCCCTATAATTAATAAACACTCACATAGGTTCTTTTCACCGTCTTTCCCACACTTCTTTCTGCATGCATCTCTGTGATTACCTGCTAAGTGTAAATAGAAGTATAATCAGTTAAGTTAGTTATATCTAACTGTGTGAAGAATGCAAAACAAACAAATAAACTTATCAACAAAATCACATTTCCATCTTACCTGTTCTTCTTATCTGCTTCATCTATTTGCTCTCAGCTCTCAGAAATTCCCAATTTTCCAGTTCAGGTGACTAGAAATTGAAAGAAGTAAAGCTTTCATGAGAAACAATGAACATAAATACCATCAAATTGAAGACTAAAAGTTACTTAAGTTGGGCCAATTGCAATTGCAGCCACCACATGACATGACATCAGGCCTATCTGCATCTCTGTAATTATCTGCAAGTACAAATAGGAGAGAGTGTAAATGTGTGAATAAAGTAAAACAAACTAATCAATAAACACTTACATTACCTCTTGCTTTCCCACACTTTCTTCTTTCCTTCATCTTTGCCTTCCAAAGTCCCAACTTCTACCACAGCCTCTAAGTGACTTTCAGCCCAGTATTACAACTGCTCCAACTTCTCTGATGCCTAGAAGAAAAAGGACACAAGGTATTGGCCAATTCAGTACAGAGTGCAAAGAAAAACAAATATTCCAAGGATTTAATTATTGATATGTATAAAAGAGATATGTAAGCACCTTATATCAGACATCAACCAAGGCAGGTTTTGCATGCTCATTCCAGTGCATTGCTGCAAAATCCTGCAAGCAGGATGTAATACCCCCCAAATTAACAATTCTTTTATTTTATGTATTTATTAATTATTTATTAATAAATTTTTGTCATGAACAATCATTGCATATATTATCACATTGTATTTGTCATTGTCATGTTTTTTTTTTGATAAAAGATGACTAAAGTCATCGCTTCATTAACAAACGATTAACGAAACAGAATACAGCTAGTCAAAATACATCAGTCTCCATATTACAAACCATCACTCAAACTAGTGATAACAAAAAAACAACAAAAAGGACATCTTTCCGATCTGCCCTAGACCCATTCCTGAGAACTTTCGCTCCCTATGCTTCGTCTCCCAAGCGCATTTTCTTCTTTCCACCTGTGAATACATTCCACTCATAAATGTTTGAATGTATTTTATGCATCAAAAATGACAATGAATGAATAGTCTTATGAAAGCAAAATTCGTTACGATCCAACCACAACCCCCATATAGTTGCAGCTACTGTTTTATCCCACTGTCTTATATTCTCACTCGGAATCGTAATCAATCTGCTATTACCCCACACATCTGAAAATGACCTAGGTTCCCCAGACCCCCCAAAATCTAAAATAACCATTTCCCAAACTATTCTCGCTCTCGGGCACCGAAACAACAAATGATTTGTATCCTCGTCTTCCTGCTGGCACCTATCACAAATTGGGTTGAGGATCATATTCCTCCTCTTTAAGTTGACCTTACTAAGAATAGCATCGTTACTTACTAACCAAAGGAATACTTTCACCTTAGGAGGAGCCCCTATACCCCAAATACGATCTGACTCATAATTCCGCAAACCCCTTCATGTTATAAATATACACACTACACACTACACACTATATATATATAGGGAAAAAGGGGTATGAGCAACTTGCTCATTTAGTAAATAAGCAATTGATGACGTGGCATACATGTGATTGGATAAGCCTTAAAAGGGTTAGTTGTTCAATTTATCACATGCATGGCACATAATCAATTGCTCATTTACTAAATGAGCAAGTTGCTCATATCCCTTTTACCCATATATATATATATATATATATATATATATATATATATACTACACATACAACCATAGCCTACAATCTTTTTTTTGATGAACCGGATAGAGCCCAAAAACTCCAGCCACGCAATCAAATGTATATAATAATCAATAGTGTGTGTGTGTGTATATATATATATATATATATATATATATATATATACACACACTACACATACAACCATAGCCTACAATCTTTTTTTTGATGAACCGGATAGAGCCCAAAAACTCCAGCCACGCAATCAAATGTATATAATAATCAATAGTACAAACAGGATAACAACCAGTAAAATATTTACAAGATGTAAACATAGATAAAACAACCTATACAACAAAATAAAAAAGAAAGCTGAGCTCTGAAGGAACGAGAAGGCCCAGGACATAACGCCGAAGCCCCGAACGAATGCAAGCCAGAAAACAGGAATCGCAAACGAAGCCGGGCCAGACTACAATCGGCCGGAACACCGAGAGCCCAGAACAAACAAAGCGGAGGGAGCCAGGGTACTCCGAACGCCCCAAACCAGCCAACGCTAAATGATGTCCCACCACCAAAATGTTATAGCACATGGAGGTAAGCAGATACATCAACATAAGCACAAAATAAAACGATGAGAGGCTACACGGGGATAACCCCAGGCTAGCAAGAGGGCCCCACCGCCGACATAGCGAAATGTCAATCAGCCACAAACAAATAAGCAGACGATAAACCACATCCGAAGCAGTAATACAATCTAACAACGACGGATCATAAAAAGGGACCATCAGAATAATATTAACATGATCAACTAATACCAAACTGGGATAATAGATCATCCCAGTGAAGTCACAGAATCATGAAGCAAAGGGAACGAGGATCCCCCCTCGAGAACCTCTAGCGTCTAGGGAGATCCATTTAGAGATAATGGATCCGCCGATAGCACGATAGACGGCAGGGGAAGGGGTATCAATCTTAGACTCTTGGATCGAGATCAGGTCACAGTTAGAAGAGCTAATTAATTGGAAAATCGCCCTTTGTTTGACAGGGCAATTGAGGCCTCGAATATTCCAGGAAATACTAATCATTAACACAACGATTCTCCCGAACTCTGATACGTTCAAGATGCCTAATTGAAGGTATGAAAGAAAGGTTGTCATACTCGGCTCTAAAGCCCAATCGGTGAGCTTGTTGAGTCAATTGATCATCAGACCAATGATCGAATTGGGGATGGAAGATGGATCCTAGGCACTCAATATCCTGTTGAGGCAAGGAGCAAAAGGATGATACATTCGGAGACCCACGGCACGCTATGGGTTTGGGAGGTGGGATCCGAGACGGGGAGAATAGCGCTGCCTTTTTAGCCAGAATCCGAGCGCTCGAACGGATAATACGAGACGGGGGATGACATACCAGACGGGATTTACAGTCAGCTCCTCCTGACACCTTAACCAGACTCCCAAAAGAAATGATCCTGGAATGGTCGGCAGGGGGAGGAGCGAAAAGATCCAGATGAGGAGAAGGGAAAGAAGAAAGGTCAGACACAGTGTGCGTAAGAGGTAACGCAGACCTCCGCACCCCTATGGAGAGGGATGGGCGGGAAGCAGAGCCAAAATGAAGAACATTCTAAATAATCTCCTTCGCATAGAAGGGAAAAGTAAAGAAAGAAAGAAGAAAAGGTTGTAGGGGTCGAAATGATAGGCTAAAAAAACAGCATTTAAGCATCAATTCCCCACCAAAAATAGAACAAACACCATGGAAATAATCGAATTCAAAAACGAAAACGAAAACGGATACCTGCTGCGGCGACGGCTCCTTCTTAAGCGCCAAATCCTCATCATCAAGCAGATCGTCTTGCTCGATCCAGCAATCGGCTTTAGAGGAAGAGGTTGGTCTGACCTTGATAGGCGGGAGGGAAGGTGCCGAAGCAATAATGGCAGATAAGTGCGATGGTTTGATGAACTTGTCCCAATCAGACGCATAGTGTGGGTTGGGATCCCAAGCCGGCCATAGAGAAGGAGGTGGAGGCTTGGGCGTGGAAGAGGAGGCCGCGGGGCAGAGAGAAAGAGAGATCTTCTCCTGGAGAGGAGGCTTGATGGGGGATGCTTGTGACTTGGTAGACGAAGAAGATCCTGGCTTCGCCGACGCGATAGAGGGATTGATCCACACTAGATTAGGAGCTTTGGTAGGGGAGATCTTGGAGGCGGAAGGAGTAGCATAATTCTTTGAAGACGGGTAGAATTTCTTTCTGGAGGAGGGCTTTTGGGGGCCTTTCCAATTAGGTCTAGAGGAAGAGGAAGAACCCGGGTGGAAGGAGATGTTGGAGGAAACATGCTTGGGAGGGGGCTTCGGAAGAGCAATAGAGGGAGGGGAATGAGGACCCTTCAGAACCCCCGGGTCGTGGTAAAGAACAGTGACAGTGAAGCTGTTGAACTCATCTATAAGAGAGTAAGCTTCGATACGAGCAAGTTGGCTCGGGATGCGAAACAGCGCCTCCACTTGTAGGCATCCCGAAGCAAGCTTAGCAGATGAGGAAATGCTGACAACCTCCCCAATGCATCTGGACATAAGACCAACTAGTCGCAATGAAGAGCAGCAAGGAGGGAGTCCGATAAGAGTGACCTTGGACTCTGCTGACTCCAGAGGTTGCAACGGTGGGCAGAAATGAACCCACTTACGGAATGACAGGGAGATAGAACCGATAGCTAGGGAAGAGTTGGAAATCAATTCATCTAGAACTTTGGGAGAAGGGCAGTGAATAACCACATCTCCGTTGGAACACGAGCTGATCACCCAATCCCAATCTTTCTCATTACAAGATTCACAGAGAAATGAGTTGAGAGTGAAAGCGGGGATCGAGCCCTCACTGAACGAAACAACACCATAAGTATCGAAGAACTTTAGTCTATCCGTCAATTCCAAGTGCGAAATGAAGACCTCGGTGATGGACGGCTTACGGGGAGGGGATTGGGTGACAGAGGGAGCAGGCGCAGCCGGGGGAGAAATGCCAGAGATACGGCTTTCGATAGGGGGGTGGGGAGGAAAGGAGAAGAGGTGGATTCCTTCGGCTTCAGAGCCTTGAAAGACTGCTCTGTAGCGAGCGTTCGCTGCAGAGACGGAGAGTCGAGTGCCTTCAATACTTGTTCCGAAATTGGAGCACCCAACGTGAGCCCAAGCATCCGCTGAAGAGCAAAGCAACGAGAGCGGCCATGGCCAGATTTTAAGCAGAAGAGGCACTTCATTTTGAGCGAGCAATCTTTTTTAACGTGCCCCGTTTGCAAGCAGTTGAAACAACAAAGAGGAGACCAGAGAGAAAGAAAGGCGGAGGAGATAGAACTGATGGGATGAGAGGAGAAGTGGCGGGAAGCGGAAGTAGAAGAGGACCTCCGAAGATTCTCGAGACTAGGCTGAGATGAGGTCGGCCCAACCTGAGCCATAGAGCCGGAAAGTTTCTGTGTGTTATTATTATTTTTTTTTTTTACAACCTCTACCCACGAGAGATCCATGGCCCACCAAAAAAACAAAAACCAAACTACCGAAGGTGGGCCAAAGAAGAGAAGCCCACTAAATAAAATTGAAGGAAAAGAAAACGGCACACAACTGGAGAAAGGTAGAGGGCGGGCGCAGAGAACGTGGCAGCACCACCGAGAGGGTAACGGAAAGAAATAACACCTCTCTTCAGAACCAAATGGCGCAACCCAATAATGGGGCAGGGAGGGGAAATAACGGGAGATGAGGATCGAGAGGAGATGAGAAAGATTCGTGGAAGCTGAGTATGGCTCACTCAGAAAAAAGAGATGAAACAAAACACTCACAATCACAGCTCAGATCCCTCAAAGAAGAAAACAATCTCCAAATTTGGAGACGATCAACAGAGAAAGCGAGGAAAGAAGAACAGTGAATCCACAATCAGGAATGAGAGACAAAAACCAACACAAAGCAAGATCAACTTACAGTGATAGGCTACTGGTGAGTCAAAGTAGATGAGGGAGCAAAAACGCTGGCGGAGTCCCTAAAGGCAGGAAAGCGCGGGAGGAAGTAGCCGCTGGCACTGGAGATCAGCGGGCTAGGGGAATACGCCGGCCAACAAAGAGACACGGAACCGAAACGAGGAACGAGCCTGACTGAAGGAGGCAGCACGAACGGAGAGGTCGAAATGGGGAACGCCACTCAAGACAACGACGGCCTGAAAACTCCGGAACTGAGGTCGGAGAAGATGGGGGAAAACTAGATCTGAGGTCGGAGAAGAGGGGGAAAACTTCTGAGGCCAAGTGCCTGAAAGCTCCGGATCTGAGGTCGGAGAAGTCGAAACTGGGAACGCCACTCAAGACAACGAGGGCCGGGAGCGACAGGGGGGCAAGAGCGACGACGAGGACGGGAACGTTGACCCCAACCTTTGGGACGAAAAGGGTAGGAGGAGCGAGAGCTGCTGAGAAACTTTAATAAAGAGGAGAGGGGGAGATGATGCCTGAAAACTCCGGATCTGAGGTCGGAGAAGAGGGGAAGATGTCAAACTTTAGGTTATCTTTCTAAGGTGTCGGTCGCTTGTGAGAAGACATATTGTCCATAGCCTACAATCTTTGACTTTGAAGAAAGACACCTAAGCACTACACTACAATTTTCATCAATAAATAATCCTAGCCTACAATTGTTGACTAAGAAAAAGGACCTTTGTGCAACTACTAAAAACCTAGGGGAGTTAACGCAAATATGAGGACATCTAAGCATTTCTACATCTTTCCACCAATTCCTACACTCCACTACCTCTCTCTTTCTCTCTTTGCAGCCGCCTCCATCTCCCCTCTCTTTCTATATATACACATGAGTTTTTCCTACTTCTTTCAACACTATACTACCCTCCTTCTCATTTTCAATATTTCCAAGGCATCCTCTATATATACATACATATATATATATTTCCTAGAAGCTTTTTGTATGCATAATCAAGTTAAGTAGTGAAGCTAAAGGTGCAAGGAGGAGAACATAGTAACTTGAAGCAACCAATAGATTGAAGCTTGCAAACAAATCAAAGTTGGTATTCTTCATACCTCATGTATTATTATTATTTTTCTTTATGTATGAAATGAAAGATTGATGCTTCCTAGAAATTGTGATGGGTGTTCTTCTTCTTACTTATGTGAATTTTATATGCATAAATATACTAGTGAATAAATAAAGATTCAATCTTTGTGTTAAAAATTGTAGTAAAAGTGTGAAAGAATGAATCATTTATGGATGATCATGAATAAAAACCATGTCTTGGGCATGATAGATTGCACTGATTATTATTAAACATAAAGTTGTGATTTTGTGATGTCTTGTGTGGTAATCGTCTAATTAATGAATTGTTTAATTAAATTTTTCATGCTTGAATGTTTAAAGTCTTTTTATTAGCAAGTTAGCATCTTGTTAGTAAGTTTTACATTATTAGTAAACTACTAGTTTTGTGTTAGTAAGCTACTAACATTGTATTAGTAAGCTACTAATAAGTTAGTAAGCTTAGTTATAAAGTTAGTAAGCTTGGTTAAAATTTAGTAAGCCAAATGTGTGTTAGTAAGCTCCAATGTGTAGTTGAGAACTATATAAGGGTTTCTTGTGTAAGTAGTGATCATGCTAGTAAGTGTAAGTATGTTAACAATATTAACATTGTTCATGTTAGTAAGTTAGTAAATTAAATAGGTTAGTATGGTAGTAAATTAGTAAAGTAAAAATGCTAGAACGCCATGTTAGTGAGAAGTTAGGAAGTTGAAAATGTAGACTTGATCTTGTTAGTAACCTAATTGCTAACCAATTGTTCATGGTTAGTAAGCATAGCTTAAGTTAGAAGCTAAGTGTAGACTTGACATTGTGTACTAACTTGTTAGTAAGAAGAAATTATGTTCATAGAATTATTCATGTTAGAATTGATATACTAGTAAGCAAATTGAGGGAGTTAGCACCTAGTCCTAATAAGAAAAATGCAAGTTCGAGATTAGTACGTGAAAGCATGGTTGAATTAAGAATAGCTTCATAATAAATGTAGTAACTTGAAAATATGGGAGTTAGTTGTACTAATTAAACATTATATTTAATTAGTGAAAGAATGTGATTTGTAGTAATGAAAGAACTTGTGAAGTTAGTATAGAGAAGTGGTGATTAATGAAGTAATTAAGCGGATGAGAATTTGACCTGAGTTGTATAAATTAGTAAAGGCATTAGTCCTAAGTAGTGTGACTCATGATTAGCATGGACAAACGCTAGTTGGGCATGTACTCACCTGTCAAGGGGATATGTGCTGCGGCGTCTCGACTGTTAATTTCTGGAATTTAGTGATAAGAGCGGAATGCGGACATAAGTCACAAATCCTGTCGGCACTTAGTAGATGGACCCTTAAGTTTCCGTCTATGTTCTAAATTATCAATACGAACAAGGAACAAGAGTATAACTCTAAGCCTTTTGGTGGAGTAGGGATGGCCATATTGATTCGCCTTATGTTCATGATAACTTTGGTAGGGACAGGGGTGAAGAAGAACCATTATTCCGACAGAACTGATGATCACCGGCCTGATCAGAAATGGAGAGGAACCAAAATCCTATCGAAGTGGAGAAGGACCACGATCTAAATGGACAGAGTGATCACTGCCGTTCGGAGTGGAGAAGAACCACGATCCGACTGCAAGAGCGGGAAGGGACCGCATGTACTGCACTCTACCAGTCACTAGATGAATGTCAGAAACAGGAAAGAATACAAGAGTATGATGCATGGCAGGGTATTGAACCCTATCATCTGGAAAATACGGACTCAATTTAGGGAGTATGTAGTATGGAATGCATACGTTTTCAAATCAAGTTTGCATTAAAGTAAGCATCGTGTGCATTTTGAGTTTGTGCATTAGACTCTAGAACATAGCATACACTGACACTTGTAGTTTGACTCACATTTTTCTTCTGCATCAAATATTGATTGTCGAGTATTTTGGAGATTGCAGGTTTCATCCGCATTACGTCAGTTATATGCAACTGACGTGCCCACAGTTTTTTAGTTGCAGGATTGCTGATCGTTGAGCAGGGGACTCGAGCTGCGTGAAGCATCCAAGTAGAGGATATAGTTTCATTGTGCAATGTAAGTCTTTAATATCCTGTGATTTCTCTGTGTTGTGTACTCATTGAAGTAAAGATTCTGGGTATGGGTCACGAGCTTCCAGTGTGCGAAACTCGGGGCGCTATACAAGAAATCAAAGCAATCAATACAATCATCATAACACATCATTGACAAAAATAGTTACCTGAATCTTACATACATGGTATAAGCCAATGTGGGAGGCATGCTCCATGCACCTGCATAGCAGCCCTCACAGTTAATCTTAATCGTCAATCTCAGTATTGTAAAGATAAAATTTATCATAAACTACCACAAAATTTCAAAGATTATGAAGTGTATAGCTAGGTCATAAATCAAAAGAACCAAAACATATTGTAAGTGATAGTACAACGATGATCCATTGTTGATGACAACTGTTGAAGCTATATTGAAAGAACATGAAGGTTCTACATTTTATCTATAAATCAGTAAATGTTCGAAACAGATTCAAGTTTATCAGCAAAGGTTTTACATTTTCAAGGTTAAAGTATGATGTTTCCAGGTGCCCAGGATATTAATGAAGCAGATCCAATGCTGGTCAATATGTTGGAGATGAGACTTAAATTCAATGTATTTACTATTTAGCACAAGAATATTGAACTATAATAGATTGGTAGAGTAGGGAATCCCATTCTAGGTTCAATCATGACCTTGAACATCTAATACTTAATGAATTGTTAGCTCATATTTACTTTGGGGAAGTTTCAGTAAACAATTCTATATTGCAACTTATGTAATATATCTAGGTTCAAAGAACACAGTAGCTGTTTTTGGAAGAATGCAGTCAAATCATTCAAGTTGTCATGCTTAAAAACTGAAAGGTAAAAAGTAGCAAGAACAGCTGCGGTCAAATTCTCACCTGTGTCACTTCTGTCACCTTCCATGTTGCCATAAATTCTGCCTTCATCAGTTCTTCCTGCAAAATGAAAGAAATTTAAATACAAATTTCAAAACGAGTGTTGTCAACTTAAAAGGAATTTTATATAATGTTTTTACCAAGAAACCTCTGCCAGTTCAAGATTACAAAGGCAAATTTTCTCCAAATATTGAAAATGAGCCTTTGATGGTGCATTCATTTTTGGCATTGACCATATTTCAATAAATAAAAAGTCAACGTGAAGCGGAAAAGAAATGTTTTAAAGCTTTACTGGAATCTAATGTTCTACAGATGGACAGTGGAGCCTCTCCCATGTCCACCACACGCGTTACCCGGATGATTGGTCATATGCAAGATAAGTCTAATATTTATTTGACTGTTCCAACCAACAGGGCCAGCCCTGAGTTGGGGGGGGGGGGGGGGGGGGGGGGGGGGGGCCTAATTATAATATATATATTTTTTTAAGTGTCTATATTTACAAGGGGAATACAAATTTGGGGGCCCCTAAAATTGCAAAAAAATCGCGGGCCTGAGGCGGCTGCCTCACCTACCTCAAGGTCGGGGCCGGCCCTGCCAACCAACATGTCACTGTTTCAAGACCAACAAAGGTTAGGTTTTGTTTTATTTGTTCTAAATTCCAAGCAACTGCATTAAGACTACGAAAAAATTAATCACAAAGAAATGTTTAATATGAAGAATTAGTGAGACTCTTACCTTCCGAATTTATACATGTAGGATTCTTTCAGCTGAATGAACATGTCCTTTGTAGGAGTTGCCAAAGCCATCACCTAAAAGAAAAAAAGATTTCAATAATTAAATCAAAACAAAATATAGATATAATGAATTATTTACTAATGTACAAATAACTAAAGGTAAAATCATCATATAATTGTCAAATATCCCAAAATTTCTCAAGAGCATTTTCACAAACACATCCCGTACTTCTTAAATAAGGATAGAAGTACTAATCCTATATAACCTCAGAAATCAACAAACAATGATTCCTGCCTCTCCCTCTCCCTACCTTAACTTTGTATAATAAAAAAAACACATAAAAGATACATTTTCCATATATTCTGAGTGGCGGTAAACCAGTCAATGTATGCTACCTTAACTTCGTATAAAAACACATATAAATGACACATTTTCCATATATTCTGAATAGAGGTCAGTCAGTCAATCTATGCTAGCTGCAGTTTATATACCTCTACCACCACTAAGTAGTCATCTATACTTATCATACCTCTGTAGTTTAGCCAAACAAGATATACGACAATCAGTTTCCTTCTTAGGCACACCATCAATAGAAACTTATGGTGAATGCTATTGCTAGTAAGAAAAATATGAACATATGTCGAAGTGCAAGAGACTTACATCTATCTTTTTAATTTGACACAGGTGGTAAAGCGGATCCCGGACACATCCATTTCCGTGTTTCTGATTCTCACAACACAATCTAACACCAGATAGTCCGAACAAACAGCAAAAAAAATATAGTTAGCAAACCTTTATATTTAACCCCAATTCATATTTTTTTTAAAAGAAGCAAAAATCATGTCTTTACCTCGATAAACAACAGCAACACCTCCAGAGTATTTTAAGCCCTTCCTTTGACCATCACTACTGATTATCCTTTTTTACTCTGACAAAAAGTTGACACAAATCTGCACAAATTAGAGAGAGAGAGAGACTCGGATCAGCCCCTTTTAATCATTTTTAAAAAAATAGGGACTTACATGCCAAATACACTATTTAGCGCAGTTGCAAATTAGGAGGCAGGAGGCAATTTGGGTGTAGAGCAGTCCGCTAAATGAAATTTCAGACGAAACAGAATCCGGGAATCACTTAAACAAAATATGAAATAAGCTAATCCAACTAAACCGAATTGAGGGTTCCCTCCTTTCCCTCTCTCCACTGTAATCCTCCCTCCGTAACTTTAACTTGGTATCTGAACACATATAAGAGATATATTATGAGTAAGCAAAAACAACGGAAATGTACCAATAATGAGTGAAAATAATGAGCCTACTATGAAATGCAGAGCACCTAGATGGGGGTCGTGGGCTTCATGCCTGAAATGGAAGGTGGTTGAAATGTAATCTTGACGGATCAACTAGCAAAGTCGTCGTTCTATTATCAGAACTGAGCTAAGGGCGGGTGGTGTTGTATCCAGCAAGTTCATCATATGTATCCTAAACTCCTAATATGCCAATAACCATTGCAGGGGACCCAATGCCCTAATGCAGTTCATTGTTGACCTCATGGAATCCCTACAAAATATGGCAGTCGGAGCATTCTAGTTCAGGCCATCAACAGCCAGATTGATGTCTCTCTCAGTGACTCTAAGGGGATTGGGTTTGTAGCGGACCTGTGTGGCGTTCTACCTAAATAATAATTGCTACCTAAACTTGAAGTAAAAGAAAGATGCGACAAATAAAAAAACTCACCTGTAGAGTAAAGAATATTGTTGTAATGCGCAGGAAAACAAACACGAGCATGTAAAAAATGTAGATGCCATAACAATAAGACTGAAGGACTGAGTTGATCTTCAAGGTAGCTTACGCGATAAGCTGAGTATAAACAACAGTTCACACTGACACAGTCAGGTGTTTGTAAGTATGATAGTCAAGTGTAAGAGTCCGAATAAAGTTTTTAAAAAAATTATGTAAACGCTAGCATTACAGTACCTCTTACTTCCCACACTTTTGAAATCCAACCGATTCCATCAACTTACGAATTTTTTCCCAAACTGTCTCACTTTTTGAAAGTTATTTCCAAACTGCCCTACTTTTTTTAAAAATTCCCAATCTGCCTCACTCGCTTTCCGAAAAAGCGAGTGTGGTTAAAACCTCATCGCTTTTTCAGAAAGCGAGTGTGAGGCTTTTGATTTTCGAAAGCCTACACTCGCTTTCTGAAAAACCGATTGGGTTTTAACCACAGTCGTTTTTTCAAAAAGCAAGTGTCACTCAGGCCTTAGTGGTCAGTGGGTGCGCTTTAGTCATGTTACCATTCATGGACGGAGAAGTTGGTCTTGGGTTCGAGTCTTGGTAGGCTCTGAGTTTTATAATTTTTTATTATTTCCTAATAACAGAGAGCAAGAACTTAAGAATTTAAGCCTCAGTTCATATCGGTTAGTCACTCAGGCCTTAGTGGTCAGTGGGTGCATTTTAGGGCTGTTACAGTTCATTAGCAGGGCCGTTGGGTCTGGGTTCGAATCCGGCCTTTCCTACGTTTTTTTAATTCATTTTTTTGAGTTTTTCGTGAAATAAAAGTTGGAAAAAAAATTATAATTCCTTATAAATTAATTAGATCTTATAAGATCTGTTTCCACATTATTTCAACTTAAGTTGGAGAATTGAAAGTGATCTTTATATCAAAATATGAAATTGAAGAGCTTGATAATTATTATAAGATTAAAAATGTGATTTCCTTTGGCTTAATAAATGATTTCCTTTGGCTTAATTATAAGTGAGCTTGAAAATTATCAGGTTTTTCATCCCAATACGTATCATAATATATGTGTCCACGGTCATGAAATTCCATGCGTTCAGCACAAAGTCCCTGCATATATCTTCACGCGATTCTGAAACATGGCATTTCTTTCCTAACCATGATTAAATAGATCACATCTTAAAAGTGCAACAAAGAAAGTTATTCACTTCCTCCATCCCAAAATCTATATCGTTCTAGGTTTCTACAGTTATTAACAAACTCTAAGAACTTGTTAATCACAGCTATTGAATGAGGTACTTATAGAAAGTTTCACGAATGCCCTTTTTTACAATTTGTTTGATGAAAAATGAGTTGTCACTCAAGGGCAAAACTGGTTGCTAGTAAAAAATGAAGGATGAATTTCTCTTTTATGGCTCAGATACCATAAAAGGATTTAATTAATCAGAGACTGTAATTTTCAAACTGTAGCTTTCTATTTTTATTGACCTCCTTACCAAACATATATTATTACATGAATTAGTTGTTACTGTATCATCAGTAGCAAGACAGGGAAGGGTCATTTACAGTTTTTGCATGGTAAGAGAACCATTTTCACATTCTTTCATTCTTATAATTTATTAAGCCAAAGGAAATCACATTTTCATTCTTATAATAATTATCAAGCTCTTCAATTTCATATTTTGATATAAAGATCACTTTCAATTCTCCAACTTAAGTTGAAATAACGTAGAAACAGATCTTATAAGATCTAATTAATTTATAAGGAATAATAATATTTTTTTTCCAACTTTTATTTCACGAAAAACTCAAAAAACGAATTTAAAAAAAAGTAGGAAAGGCCATATTCGAACCCAGACCCAACAGCCCCCGCTAATGAACAGTAACAGCCCTAAAATGCACCCACTAACCAAGGCCTGAGTGACTAACCGATATGAACTGAGGCTTAAATTCTTAAGTTCTTGCTCTCTATTATTAGGAAACAATCAAAAATTATAAAACTAAGAGCCTACCAAGATTCGAACCCAAGACCAACTTCTCCGCCCATGAACAGTAACATGACTAAAGCGCACCCACTGACCACTAAGGCCTGAGTGACACTCGCTTTCTGAAAAAGCGAGTATGGTTAAAACCCAATCGGTTTTTCAAAAAACAAGTGTAGGCTTTTGAAAATCAAAAGTCTCACACTCGCTTTCTGAAAAAGCGATGAGGTTTTAACCACACTCGTTTTTTCAGAAAGCGAATGAGGCAATTTGGGAATTTTTTTTAAAAAGTAGGGCAATTTGTAAAAAACTTTCAAAAAGTGGGACAGTTTGAAAAAATTCTCAACTTACTGAGGAACTAAGTCGACATCAAGAACAGAATATTAGGAGTTAATCTAACAAGAACTAATCTTTGATCCAAGAATTCTGAGCAAAATTAAATTAGGGTTTTGACATCCATTAAACTTCGGAGTCGATCGAAATCTACCAAGTAATAAAATATTAGGGCTTAGTAAATGTTGGATATATGGGTATATTCTCCATATATAAATAATGCAAATGCATATGAGTAACACGTGTATTGAACGTATAATTAATTGGATATTGGAATACGGATTTGTGGGCTTATAACCCGATACGGTATTTATTCTGACTTGTGATAGCACACTAGGTATTCCAATCTTGATAGCTAAGGTAAATATCTCAAACAACTTAGATCTAGATATTAATCCTAATTCCTCTTTGTTAATTTCTCACAAAACAGTTAACAGTAAATTAGGGTTTCTGAATCACAAAAAAACCCCAATTTAGAAATAAAGAACGAAACCTAGGAATCGCAAACTAGGGTTTCAGGAATACAAACAAATCAGGAATTTCAAAAACCCTAAAATTTTGTAAGAAAGGGGGGAAATTTTTACCAATACAGAACGCTGCCCTTCGCTTCGGGTCGGAAATCGCGCGAACTGGAAGGAAAGGCAAAGATAGCCTTTGGATGTCCCCAAGATTTGTGCTGGTATGTCCGTACCGTGATTTGATTTTAGAAGGAGACAAAACAAAACAGATGGAACTTTCAAGGGAGCACAGTTATCGAGGAGATTTTGTATATATATGTGTATTGTAATTTGTAAGTATTTGTCAAACCGTGTCTGCGTACAATGTACGAACAACTATACCGCGTACAAAGCGCGTAATTGAATAATTAAATAACCAAAAAAAGTCCAGTGCGCGTGCGATATACCTATAACGGGCTTTTAAACTGGGCCGAACAGATAATTCTTCAAAGTCATTCTCAGTCTTTTGATTTTTTGATAACAAGTTAATTTTTCTGTTCTTATAAATTTCAGTCACCCTTAAAAAAAAAGTAAATAGCCTTTCAGTATGTGAGAATCAGCCTTAGGTAGCGTTTGGCCCAGCTTAAAATTAGCTTCTCTTCTCTTTTAGAAGGAGAAGCTAAACGCATATTTTGAAAAGCTCTACAGAATGAGAAGTAGCATATTTTTAATGAAGAAAATGAGCTTCAAAAAAAGTCCTCAAGAACAACTTCTGGCTTCTCCTTTTCTTTTTTTTTAACCTTTTCTCTTTTTGGCCCTTCCCACATATCAAACCCTAACAACAAAAAATTTTCTCCTTCCCCTTCCTCGCCGAACACTCGCGGCCGGGGAATACCGCCGTTGAACCCCGCCGCCGTGAAGGAAAGAAGCATGAAGCCATCTCGGCCGTCTCGCTGTCGTTCTCACAAAAATGATGTTGTTGAAGCTTCAGACTCACTTCCGGGAGCAGTGTTGGAATGGTGGATGACACAACCCTTTTTTTTGACAACCCCAGTGTCCCATTTTCGAGGAAGGACAAGTTCCTTTGAGTTGTTTGGTCTTCGCTAGTTGCCTCTCTGAATTGTTAGTCATACTTGGATTATTTAGACTCTGAAAGAACTATGTTGGGGTATTTCATGCCTTTCATTGCAACCATTTCTCCTTGTGACGATATCTATTTTTTATCATTGTCAGATTAGATTGTGTACCAAACTTGGTTTTATGTTTCTAAGTTAAAGATTTAGCATTAGTTCAAAGGATATGGATGTTGAAAGTTCATATGAAATGGTTCATCTGTGTATATGGGGACCTCTATACCAACTTGCTGATTTAGATTGTAATAATTTCCCTTGATTTATTTTGTTAGTGACAGAATTCAAATGAGACCATGTCAGAATTCTTAAATAAAATCAAAAGCTTAAATTGAGTATAAAAGTAGCTTACAATTGATATCATATGTCAAACAACTTCTAGCTTAAAAGTAGCTTTAAAGAAAAAAAACTGACTATCCAAACAGTTTCAGCTTTTAATTTCAAAGCTCTACTTTCTGGCTTCTCCTTCTGAAGTAGCTTTAAAACCCAAAAAAAGCTAGGCCAAATGCAACCTTAGTGCAGAAATTAGCCCATGAACGACCCATGTCCAATCCCAACCAAATTTGAGACTAGGTCAGCAGCTATAACTTTTTGTCGTACCAAGCCAAAATTTGAAACTATTTATGTTTATGGACCACTTTCCAAACTATTAGTGTTTGTGGGCTATTTGTTGTCGCACCAGCAGAGACTGTTATTTCTATTAGTGACCGCTTCCTTTTGGAGGTCGATAATGGGAATAACAGCCTCTTTTTTATTCTATTTTTTTGAAATTTTTGTTTACTGTCGTTATTCCTCTTAGCGACCAAGGCATATAGGAAGTCGTTAATCGGATTGGCAACCTTAAATGAATTGAATTGAGACATTTAGCGAATTCTAGAAAGCTTTTGCTCTCTTAAAAAAAATGTTCAAATTGTGGTCGCTAATGGGAATAGCGGACATTGTTTCTATTCCTATTAGCGACCACTGTTACTACTCAACACTAAGATAGCAACAAGATATATATATATATATATATATATATATATATAGATATATATATATATATATATATAGAGAGAGAGAGAGAGAGAGAGATGATCTCGTATATGACTTGAAAGAAATAAATGCATCATGAACTCTACTACTAGTAATCTACTACTACTATTGTTGACTTTTAGGTATCTCTCTATATATGGAATTTTTTCCCAAAATGTCCCACTTTTTGAAAGTTTTTCTCAAACTGCCCTACTTTTTTTTTAATTCTCAAACTGCCTCACTCGGTCTTTGAAAGACCGAGTTTAGTTAAAACTAACACGGTTTTTCGAAGACCGAGTGATAGTCTTTGATTTTTCGAAGTCTAACACTCGGTCTTTCAAAGGCCGAGTTAGTTTTAACTAAACTCGGTCTTTCAAAGACTGAGTATGTTGTTTTGGTAAATACTTTTGAAAGTGGGTCAGTTTGGTAAATACTTTCAGAAAGTGGGTCATTTTGGTAACAAGTTCTAGGAAGAGTAATAATAACATATCTACATCAGCACTTTTGAGATGGCTTGGCCCATCAATAATTACAGTTGCATGCCACTCTTCTTCCTTCTGTGGAGTACATGAAAGATTTCAAAATAGGTTTGAACAAATAATCCGATGAACCATGATCAAATAATGTCCTTCCACGTATTATCTTCTTAAAATTCATGATTGTATGACTCACTTGTTCCCTATAATGCTCCTCCATTTGTTAGATGATGTTTGCCTCTAAACAATATAGATGTTAAAAGCAATAATACAAAAGTAGATGTCATCTTTACACAATAAAAATAAATAAATAATAATGATATAATGAATAGGATATATGTTTCGTTGCTTGACCAAACAATTCACGTTCTCAGCAATGCCAATGCAATTGCCTTCTTTGGAGTGATAGCCGTCACATCATAGCTTGTCAATAGATCCACGAAACTGTTTAAATTTTGTATTATATATGACAATATGACATTATCGTTCAATCTGGTCATGCATGCAGAGCTTCTCATAATCTCTTTATGGCCTTCGGGATTATCATGAAATCCATGTATTCTTCAAGGACGTTCCCTTTTATTTATAGCTGCGTTTGTCACTTTTTTTTTTTTATCCAGTTAACACGACAATAACCTTAAGATAGAAAATATTGTTTGGATATCAGACACTGGAAAACCATTGTTTAGGATTCTCTTTCATACGATCAATCTTATCAAATATGCATCAAAAATAGAAGTCTATGATCAATCTTATCAAAGTAAAATTCATTACGATCAAGCCACAATCCCTACAAGATTATAGCTACAGTAATATTCCACGATTCTCTATTCTCTTTTTTAATTTTATTTATTTTGTAAACTCCCCAGACATCTGAACACGACCTAGGACAGTCTGAACTCCCCAGACACCCCAGACAGCTATATTAGTAGATCTGTAAGCGATCTTTAGGATGCAACTCTAATCTTAATATTTTCACCCAAAAAAAAAACCAGAATCTTACATTTTGCTATAGGTTATTCATGGAGTTGGATTTTACCGGAACCTAACTTGTAAATATAAAGTTAATAACTCACTTAAAACCCTTTCCGACCTGCCTCATCATGACCCAAAATTTTTCCTAAAATCCAATTGTTCAATGTGATATGCTCCGCAAAATCTATTTGCATATAAAAAATTTAAAAATTTTATACAAGTGATAGCAAATTATGTAATTTTTTATCGATTTATATGTTGAGCGTTAAATTTATGGTTTGACAAAGTTATGAACATTTATTTTGGATTAATTCTCATGACGTAGATGACATCTAAGGTTGAATTTTCAATTTTAATGCTCAATCAATCATTTTCATTTTCTTTACCAAAATGACCCAGTTTTTTAAAGTATTTACCAAACTGACCCACTTTCAAAAGTATTTACCAAAATAATACACTCGGTCTTTGAAAGACCGAGTTTAGTTAAAACGAACTCGGTCTTTGAAAGACCGAGTGTTAGACTTCGAAAAATCAAAGACCAACACTCGGTCTTCGAAAAACCATGTTAGTTTTAACTAAACTCGGTCTTTGAAAAATCAAAGACCGAGTGAGGCAGTTTGGGAATAAAAAAAAAATATGACAGTTTAGGAAAACTTTCAAAAAGTTGGATAGTTTGGGAAAAAATTCCTATATATGATGGGAAAGTTGGAGTTGTAATTTGTCAACACACAAACCCATGGTTGCACGTGCAACTCCAACTCTCCCATTAATTACAACAAAAACATACAAAAAACAAATTTCACCTATTTAAACGTGCAATACACGTGCAAAATAAGTTTTCAATATTTTTAAAACACGAAACAAACACATATGTTGCACGTACAACTCTAGTTCTACTTATGAACACGTACAAATTGTAGTTTTTTCTTCAAAATATTTTTTCCAATTATGTGCAATGCTCTTCTAGTTCCAAAACTATTTCATAACACGTACATCGCAAGTAAAAATCCTCCAACTCTTATCAAAATTTGCATAGCACGTAAAAAAACACTAGTGTACGGTAGCTGATAAGGACTAGGTATGTAGGCTACTACTGAGTAGTATTATACAAGAGTTGGTGTGGTTGTCATCATCATCTCCATCTCTATCATCCATGGTCCTCACATTCATTATCAAAAAATTCATCCCCACATGTGGTCGCTAGTAGGAATAGTGACCACAATATATTGAGGTCGATATTTCTACTAGCGACCTCAATTTTAATTTTTTATATTTTTTATATTTTTTAAACAAATCAGAGGGGAGTAGCTTTTTGAATTTTGCTAAGTGTCTCAATACAGTTTATTTATGTTCGTTAATCCGCTTAAAGTGTTCACACATGAGTTAGACTTTGATTTTTCATCTTGATTTCTGATGTCACTTTCCAAAGAAAGATATTTGTTCTGTAGTATATCAAATACAAAAAGATTTGTTTTTGTATTGGCTGTTAGGAGTTTGGATTTAGTAAGTTGACTTGACTTGAGTGTGGGTCTTCTTATGCTAACAAGAAATTATAGATTGGGCCCTCCTTTTAAGGAAGGATCTGGATCCACCATTAATTATTACAAATCAAAGATTTATCTGTCTTAATAAAATGATCCAAAGTAATTAATTACAACTAGCAAAATCAAGCAACTTGACTTGACCACGTTATATCAAGGTCCACATCGGAACAGTGAATGATTATCTTTACATTCACATAAGTATCTATCATATTTGCAAGCTTACAACTTTACATTATCTTTAATTTAACAGAAGTGAAACACTTCAATTTTATGATTTCCCACAATCAATTATAAAAAAGTGAAAATATGTACCTACGTAAGAGTTTTTTTTTGCCTTCATAAGCTTTTTTTTTGAAAATATTTGTGTTTAAGGGTCAGTTTCCCAACTATTAGCATTTGTGGACTACTCTGTGCCACGTTAGTAATGACTGCTATTCTCAATGGCGGTCCCTTCATTTTTGAGTTTGCTAATGGGAATAGCGGTATATGTTTTAAATTTTTTTTTTTTGAATTTTTTTGTGCGCGCTGTCGTCATTCCCAATAGCGACTTTAGTATATATGAGATCAATGATGAGATTAGCGACCTCAAATGAATGTATTGAGACACTTAGCGATTTCTGAAGAGTTTTTTTTTCTCATTGAAAAAATAATTTAAAATTGTGGTCGCTATTGGGCATAGCGACCTTAGCGACCTCAGTTTTAGCGACCGAAGTATACTAAGGTCGCTATTCCCAATAGCGACCTCAGTTTTAAATTTTTTTCCCAAAAGAGCAAAAGCTGTATAGATATCGCTAAGTATCTCAATACATTCATTTGATGTCACTAATCCTATCAACGAAATCATATATACTAAGGCCGCTAGTGGAAATAGTGACAGCAAACAAAAAAATTCAAAAAAATTTAAAACATAGGCCGATATTCCCATTAGCGACCTCAAAAATGAAGAGAAAAATAGCGGTCGCTGCTAGCGTGGCACAGAGTAGCCCACAAACGCTAATAGTTAGGAAACTGACCTTTAAACTAAATATTTTTAAAAAGTGGCCTATGAAGTCAAAAAAACTCCTAACGTAACCACTCCATATACAACACAAGGGGCCGCCATTGCACATCACAACGAGTACAACAAATTGTTGCTACCCTGCCCCTGCGTTTCTACGCCGGCGTTTGGGTAGAAATACCGAGGTAAAAGTTAGGCAAAAAGAGATAAAAAAAACCACCCCTTTATGCCGGCGTTTCTTCAAAACACCGGTGTAGGGGTGTGTCTATACTGGCGTTTCATCGAAAAAATGGCGGGATAGTTGAAATTGTATCCCAAATTCTCTCTCTCTTTCTTTTTCAATCCCCCGAACAAATTTCATTCCCCTCCCAGACATTTTGCTTTCTCTCTCTCCCTCTCACAAACCCAAACCTCTTCGCCATTGTTCCCGCCGTCGTTAACCGCCACCCTCTGTAATTCGAGAGCGCACACGCACTTGGGAGGAGGGCATAAATAATTTTGGAGGAAATTGAGATGTGAAATTGGGTGAGGGGGATAAGGGATTTCAATCTCTCTAGCCTGGCATTTGTGAGCTTGAATGCCGGGCCAGATACCCTTGTACCAGTGTTTTCACAAAAAAAACGCTGACGTTTTTTTTTTAAACCGTTGTTCTACCGGGCATTTTAGATAAACACCCTAGTATAGTTTTTTTGTTGTAATATTTGAATGCTTTTATTCACTTTTTACTATCTTCCACCGAGACCTTCATCTCCACTGTTTGCTGCATGAGAGAGAACAATTAACTAACCTATGAATATTCGAATACCAAAAATTTAAACACAAATTATATATTCCTCGACTGCGAAAAAATGTTTAATTTTTAATACAAAAGCTATACTCCCTGACCTTTTCCATGGTGATTGTAGTAGTAGTAGTTAGTGATGAGAAAGTGAACACAAGTTATGAATTGAATTTGTATTACTTATTAGTTCCCATTTGACGAAAGGAATAAAGAGAGGAAATTAAAGACAAGCCTAAAGATTAGACTGAAGATTTAGAAGGTACTAGTGAGGACAGCTATAGTTTGGAAAGTAGCTCATAATCGCAAATAGTTTTTAAAAAGTGGCCTAGTACGGACAAAAAATTCCAGCAACCATTTTCACTTCTAATTTTTGGGATTGAGGCAAGCATTAATCTTTAATATTACAATGAGAGAAGACCTTAGTGTCATTCGTCAATCTATCAATACATATAATGTACGTACATAATAATATGAAAGAGGTTGAGCTAGCAATTGGGCGAGAGTACAAGATCCGGTTGAACTAGCAACTATACATGATACAGTGTTTTTAAATTGGCCCTCACCACTGTAATTATGTAGGAATTATTTTGGCTGAAACTCTTTTGAGCTCTATTCATGCTATTAAAAATAGAATTTTCCCAACATGATCCATTTTTTGAAAGTATTTACAAAACCGACCCACTTTCGAAAGTATTTACCAAAACGATTCACTCGCTATCTCAGATAGCGAGTCTATCGGTCTGTTGTTTTTACCACTTGAAGAAAAACCTGAAGGAAGACGCCAAGTATACACCCACTATCTCAGTTAGCGATCCTATTTTCACTAGAATTTCGGAGATATTTTGTGAATTTTTGATGAGATAATGGATCGAATTTGGACAGCTAGGATTTCGGAGTTGGGTTTCGAAGACTGGAGAGAGATAGGGGAAGAAGAGAATGAGTCAGAAAGTGTGTATTATTGAACTCCCAATCGACACTCGTTATCTCAGATAGCGAGTATAGTTAAAATAGGATCGCTAACTTAAATAGCAATCCTATACTTGGGTTTTTTCCTAGTTTCACTTGAAAATAGCAGGCACATAGACTTGCTATCTCAGTTAGCAACCCTAGTAAAAATAGGGTCGCTAACTGAGATAGCAAGTGTATACTTGGCTTTTTCCTTCATGTTTTTTTTCAAGTGACAAAAACAACAGACAAATAGACTCGCTATCTTAGTTAGCGACACTGTTTTCACTAGAATCGCTAACTCAGATAGTGAATGGATCATTTTGGTATATACTTTCGAGTGTGGGTCAGTTTGGTAAATACTTTCAAAAGGTGGGTCATTTTGGGAAATGATTCTTTAAAATAATCACCATGCATTATATAGGCCCGTACGTTACAGGCTGCATTGAATTTAAATTCCTTAAATTCAATCAAACTTCACAGAAATCGGTGGAGCCAGGATTAGACAATGAAGAGGATAAACAAAATTTAACTTGTAAGATGAAAAAAAGTTACTGCAATGCGAGTACATATTTAGGAAAAAACAATAATCACCATTGACGAGTAGCCATCATAAGAGGGGGGGGTCTAGCGGGACTTTAGTTTAAGTCCGGGGGGCTGTATACCCAAGAGAGGGTAGAGTCTAGGTGTTATCGATTGGTATTTCTGGTGTACGTCTTCTGGAATGTGTGGGGGTTGAGACAAAAAAGCAAAAAAGAGAATGGCTTCTATCACCATTAACAGTATAAAGCCGACAATCTGTGGGCTACAGGAAACGAGAATTGAAAATCATACCATAGAGGAATTCGCCACAATGAGATGGGCTGCTTTCTTTGATTGGCGTTTCAAGTCCGCGGTCGGATATTCGGGAGGGATCGCTTTAGGGGCCGACATGAGATTTTTCGAGATTATAGACGAATTCATAGGCGTTTTCTCGGTGTCGGTTAAGCTGAGAAGGAGATGCGACAACTGGGAGCACGTAGTGACGGCCGTGTACGTGCCGATATGACTCTAGATTACGGAAGGATTTATGGAAGGAATTGGATGTTATCAGAAGAAGATGGGATCGCGCGTGGGTGGTTGGTGGTGACTTCAATATCACTCGATTTCAAGATGAACATAGAGGGAGGGGCCACAGCCGTACTGATCAGGAACTGTTCAATAGAACCACTGACGATTTAGATCTGATGGAGCTAGAGATGGTAGACAGAAAATTTACTTGGTCGAACATGCAACTATGTCCAACCCTAGCGAAACTAGATAGAGTTTTGGTGTCCACCGACTGGGAGGATGTCTTCCCCTATACAAAGGTGAAATCGGCGGCTCGCTATACATCAGATCAGCTGCCCTTGATCATAGATTGCGAAGCGATGTCCAAGATGATGTATTTTCCTTTTAGATTTGAAAAATCGTGGACCACTTCGGAGGAGACGCGGGAACAGAAGAGGACACGAATCACCTTTTCTTCACTTGTCATAAGGCGGCCCTCGCATGGGAAGTAGTTTGTAGGGATTTCGGGTGTGAGAGGTTCCCCACTTCATCCGCAGAAGTTTGGGGAACGTGGAGAGGGAGTCATATTAGATGCGTAGATAGAGGCGCCTGGGATATAACAGTAGCGGCTACCCTTTGGAGTCTATGGCTAGACTGAAATGACTTATGTTTTCGTTCATGGAACTATACATTTTCATTTTCGATGCATAAAATCTTTCGTTTAATTTATGATTGGGCAGGATTTGTGGGTGCAAGAAAGAAGCTAAGGATGGACTCAGAGGGCTAGTCCGTCAGATTGGGAGGAGGGCGAGTTCTCCTTCAGATGAGTTAGGAGGTTTATTAGGTGGCTACTTCGTGTTCAGTCTATGATGTATCTCTTTCTCTTTATTATTGTATTTTGGTTGTCCTTTGGGGGTGGGCTCGGGGGAGCCTTCGATGTTGTTGGTTGTATTTTGGTGGGGGGGGGGGGGGGGGGGGGGAGTCGTCCTTATCTTTGTTGTTGTTCTGTACTACTCTGCTTCATTAATGCAGCATTAATGAATCGATGACTGATGAGTCATCTTTTATCCCAAAAAATAATAATAATAATAATAATCAGAATCTGAAAGTCCGATAAATTCTATAATTAATGGCAAATCAAGCTTGGGAACTTTCTATATTCAAATTAAGGATATCTCGGAATTGTGAATAATTCTCCACCAAAAAAAAAAATTAATAATTTGAATTTACCTGATAGAATGAGATATTGTCTTTAAAGTTTAAATTTTATTTTGAACAGCAAAAATAACTCAGTCTAGAACTTAAATTATATATCCGGAATGTAAATTTAGAGGAAAATAAAAACAACAGATGGACAACAAAATAGAGTAAAGTGAATTCTTCAATATAGTAAACCCTAATTAATTAAAATTTGTGCTTCTGTATTAATTTGTTGAGTAATGCTTACTATCTTAGGTGGCATGCTTTTATTGAAAATTTCTCCTATCTATTCTATCTTCTCCTACCTATTGGATTGTGCAATCTAAGATAGTGAACACAATGGTAGTGAAATTGGTAGTGGATGTAGCATTACTCTAATTTGTTGGGTAATTCTAGGTTGGTTAGTTTTGATAATCTTATCTTGTAGTTCTGTTAGTTGAACATCATGAATATATATTAGGATCTTTTACTTTATCCATACCGACATCACCACAACGTCGACCCATTATCCAATAAATCCAAGAAAATCATGATATTCAAACAGATTTACACCCAGCCATACTCACAAACGAATATCATGAATTCTAGATCATCATGATCACAATTCCAAATCGACAAGTACAAGCACAAGATTGTTCAGAAACTATATCTACATATTTTTAAACCCACAATATCCAACTAGGACCACTCCAAATTAATTTATGCGCTTAGTTAATAGTTAATCATATTTTCAGGGAACGGATCCAGCATGTTGATGGCCAATATTGATGGCCCCCACTCCCACGATGAGATCATAGGATCTCTAGACGGAGTGCGAGACGACAATCACATATCCTGTTGGATATATTGGTATATTCTCTCTATATAAATATAGCATGTGCATATGTGTAACACTTGGAACGCAGGTTTGTGGGCTTATAACCCGATACCCAAACCAGTATTTAGGAATAAATACTGGCTTGTGATAGCAGTCTAGGTATTCCAATCTTGATACCTAAGGTGAATATCTCAAGCAACTTAGATCTAGAGATAAACCCTAATTCCCAATTGTGAATTTCTCACAAAACCTAACAATCTTGAGATATTATGTAATCAATTTTGTGAGATTAATTAAGAGGGATACCGGTGGTTGTTAAATACCGTCGGAATCAGTTGGAGTCGCCAGATCTCGTCGGAAAAGAAGCAGCCGACGTCAGAACCCTATCTCCATCTCTCGCTTCTTTCACTGTTTCGATTGCGTCGCGAAGCCGAAGTCTTCGCTCGCCGATGTGTCGCGAAGCCGAAGTCGACGCTCGTCGATCTGTCGCGAAGCCGAAGTCGTCGCTCGCCGATCTGTCGCGAAGCCGAAGTCGACGCTCGCCGATCTGTCGCGAAGCCGAAGTCGTCGCTCGCCGATTTGTCGCGAGGTCAAAGCGTGACCCACGAACCCCACCTCTTCCCGATCGCTGTCAACGGCAGTCGCATCTCAGGCGCCGACTCCGACCGTTCTCTCTTCTTCAAGATCTGTCTGTGGAATTTAATTGAAGAAGATCTACATGAACTCTAATTGAAGAAGAAGACAGTGAAGAGAATTTTTGTTTCTCATCATCAGATCTGTTTAGACGCACACAAGGTGCTCGATGCTGGGTCTCTTTGGCGCAGAATGGCTTGTTGTTTGGATTTGTTCCCAACAGACATAAGTCTAATCAATTGAAGGGAAAGAGACAGTGAAAGATAAGTTCTTTACTTTCCTCGTATTAAATTCCTGTTAAATATTTTGCTGTGTGCTGAAAGTTCAAAACACTCGTTCTAAAATTATGTTTTGAATTATAGAATTACTATGATGCTAAGTGGTTAAGTTTAAAATTGTATTAATCACTTGTTTAATTAAATATAAGTTGAACAGTTGTTTTGGCTATGTGCTAAAACACAATATCTATTTTGATAAGTTAAACTGTATGTTGACTATAAAATTCGGATCTCTAATTAAATTGTTGCTAGAATTAGATTGTGCTAATAATTTGTTTAATTGGCTAATCTTTAACAATTTGATGAATGTAGGAACTTTAATATTACCTACAAATTGTGTATGTTGGAGACGATGGATTTGCATCATGGTATGATAAGTCTGCACTACGCAGGCTTCTCCATCGAATTTGGAAAAACACTTCTAACTTGAAGTGTCGATATGATCTACTTTAATTTTCTCAGTATTTTTCATGTGATGAATGTGTTAACATTTTGTGCGTTTGATCATATGATTGAGAGTTTTAGATCATAGTTATTCTCGCTCTGGAAAACTAGCATATTTAGGGTTGTTAAGTGTTTTATCATACTATGTGTAGATATTTTGACAAATTCATTGTTTGCAGTTTGTGTGAGATTACATATTTCCTTCTCTAAAATTTAAAATAAAATAAAATTGTATAAGATGTATAACAAATATCTGTAACTTAGGAGAGAGCATCTCTTAATGTAGAATATGACTCTTCTAGTTACGTAGTGTTCCCTCTCGTTCATTGTACTGTGTGTGCAAAGTTGAATTATAATATGTTAGTCATTATCTCATTTAGCGTTATGAAGATGATGAAGAACGAGTAAAGAAAAGAACTCTTTGCTCAATGTGTTTGAGCTAGTGGACATTGTTAGAACCATTAGAGAAAGCAAATAATTTTTGAAAAATGTGATAGAGTAATTTTGTATTAACTCTTATAAAGTGCATATATTGTCAATCGTATGTATAAGTTGAGTTTAACAAATGAGACAATTAATAATAATAGTTCTAATTGTGTTCTTGAACATAGCATAATTGGCTAAGATTTGAAAACTATATATTCAATTGTTTGTGAGGAAATGTGATCTAATTATCAAAACTGTGGGGAAATGGAGTTAAAAGCTATTGAGTCAAAGCTTTAACATCCAAGTTGTTTTGAAATTTAGAATCACTATGAACTATATATTAAATTGTTTGTTCTTGTAAAAACTCATAGTCCTACTAAATGACACTTCATTAAAATATGAAAGTTGTGCTCAGATTATAATCACTAGAAAATCATTTAGTATGGTCTCTAGGAGCACACAACTTCTTGAGTCAATGCATTCTGATTTTTGTGATCTCAGTAACTTTGTGACTAGATGAGACGATTGTTGGTCAGAAGTATTTAATCTCTTTTGCAGATGATTAATATAAGTCTGTCATATATATGAAGAATGAAGCACTTGTTATTCTTAATGAATTAAAAATTATAGTTAAATGCTAAAAATCAAGGGTTCAGATTTGATAGAGGTAGTGAATATATTTTAACAACTTTAGAGAAGTTTGCATTGGGCATAATCACTAGTGCACTCTACTTACAACAGTCAAACGGTATTAATAAAAGTTAGAATCAAACACTTAGTGAAATGTTGAATTCTATATTATTGACTGTTGTTTGTCTTGTGTAATTATGAGTGATGTTGTATTGTTAATCATATCTCTAATGTGTTACTACACTCTAAATTGAATACACCTTGTAAATCATGGTATGAAAACACAAACAGTTTTGTTAAAGAGAAAATGTGTGTTGTGATACTTTTGTTAGAGTACATGACCCTAGAAGGCCTAAAGTAGGACCTACAACAAATATTTGTGTGTGTTTAGAAAGTGCAGAATGTAGCTCTGTGGACAGATGTTGGATCTATCTAATTTGTGTTAGAAGAATCTAGACTTGCAAAGTTCTTTGAGGATATGTTCATCAAAGATAAATGTATGAAATAATCTAGTCCTACAGACATGTTCAATGATTCACAGTTGGAATCAAGAACTAGCCTTACTGACACTTGAAAACCTGAATGACAAATGAGCTAAGAAGAGTCTTTAGTAGACAATGAGATGATTCTGTGTCATACAATAATACTTTAATTTAGTTGATCTGCCGAAAGGAGCTAAAACTATAGTAAGTAAGTGGGGTTTTGTAGAAGAAACTTAATTTTGATTGTTCAGTAGCAATTTTAATACTTTTTAGTAGCTAACAGATTGACTGAGAAAAATGGGATAGATTTATTTGATGTCTACTCACATGTTTGTCATATTGCTACAATAAGTATTCTTCTTACCCTTACATCTATTGAAAAATTTTGTCATTCATAAAGGATAATTAAAAGGCTTTGTACTTGATGTTATGTACTGAACAATTTTGCACTGGAAAGTTTTGAATTAATATGTTTAGTGAACAAGATTTACAATTTAGTAAAATTATTGTATGTTCTTAAACATGTATAGCCAACGAATAAATAATTTGACAAATTTTTGAAAGAGCCTAGTATATGAATCAAAGAATTCAGATCAGTGCCTTCAACTTTGTGGTGTGTCAAATATAGTGGCTATTATTTACTTGTTCTGTTGACATGCAAGTTCTTGGAAGTGACCTCTCTATTACAAATGAAGTTAAAATTATGCTATCCAAATAATTCAACACGAAAACCTAGGTACTGTGGACACCATAGGTATAAGGGTGAGTTTTCAGTTGGCAAGGGATAACTCTTAGCCAAACTCATCAAATCAAAATGTGTTTCAAAAGTGGGGATATAGTGATTGAAAGTGTGTTTTGAAACACCTTATGATTATGATAAAATGTTGACACCTAATGATGGTGCAACTATGAGACATGTAGATCATTCTAAAGGAATTGACAATCTCATGTATACAAAGATCTGCACTAGAATAGACATAGCCTTTGAGGTAGGTATGATCTGCAGATTCACTAATAATCCCATACACATTTGAGTGCCCTTAAGAGGCTAATGAGATACCTGAGTGGTATTCAAGAGTTTGCTTTGTGCTACTCTAGTCATTCTTCGAATGAATGGCTGATCTGATGCATTATGATGCTCAGAATTTAGTGAAAGTCGATAACTAGTAGATATGTGTTTACACTAGAAGAAACAGAAATGTTATAGAAATAAAAAGCAAACAAGCACTGTGCTATCATCCATGAAATCAGACCTCTATATGTAATCCTCTACAGGGGAAAAGGCTGAGTGGATTGAAGAAATTGTTGCTAGTTATCCATTAAGAAGTTTAAGTAACTCTCTAATTCTGTTATGCGACTATCAAGCTACAATGCATTGTAGCTCATAACTCACTCTATAATAGTAAGAGGAGTATATTAAGGCTTAAAGAAGCCTAGTTGAACTTTCTCATAGATAAAGTGCAATTGCGACAAGTATGGCTAATGCTCTTGCTAAGAGACTTGAAAGTGATCTAATTATCAAAACTGTGGGGGAAAGTGGAGTTAAAAGCTATTGAGTCAAAGCTTTAACATCCAACAAGTTTTGAAATTTAGAATCCAATTGGAGCCATAGAGAAGTTCAAATTTAAGCATCAATTTTAGGCAGTTGACATGTTTTAGATAATTTTGATGATTCGACATAAATTCCACAAATATATAATGTCATTCCAATTTTGATGATATTATATATCTAGGAAATTTACTTAGAATAATCATATTATTCCAATACGAAACATGAAAACTTGTCGATGTGTTTCCGATGATTAAATTGTCCTAAATATCATTCCAATTTTGATGATATGTCTTTTATGGATACATGTTTCATTTCAATTTTGATGATTCAATGTTAAACCATGATTGAAACGACATTCTTTTCATTCCAATATGAAACATAGTATGGTTCTTGTGTAGAAACTATAAAGTTCATGTACTTGTTAAAGATACTTGATTGTGATGCTTGCGTTACATTTTTGCTAAGTTAATTATAAATTGTACTAAGTTCTTTTGTGGAACTAGATATTTTGTGAAATATGCTGGAATTCTTAGAGATGTGTCTCTTGATATTCTAGTTTTCAATAAGCTAGCAAAGATGGAGGAGTTGAATTGGTCAACATAGATTTCAAAAATAATGATTTGCTCAAAATGGAGGAGTAAACATAAAGCAGTGTGCAAGGATAGAATTTCAATTTATTTTTTTTGAAAATAAATTAGTCACTTGCTTGGTAAAACTTCTGTTGAGTTTAAGACTCTTGTGTTCATGAGCTTAAAACTCATATTTTGTTCTTGAAGTTTATTTGCTTTATTTGATTTTGAAACTATGACAGATTATTCCAGTTGGTTTAGTCTTTGTGAACTATTCTGAATTGGATATGGTTTGGAACTAGTTAATTATATTGGTTTAGTCTTGATTGAACTATTCAGTTTTATAATTCTATTGGTTCTTATGAAACTATACCTTTATGATGTTTTTCCTTTATGGACTGCTATCAGCCAGTCAGTTGTATACTGATCTGATGAGATAATCCTGTACTTTATATATTGAGAATATAGGAGGAGATTGTTGGATATATTGGTATATTCTCTCTATATAAATATAGCACGTGCATATGTGTAACACGTGTAATAAACGTACAATTGATTGGATATTGGAACGCAGGTTTGTGGGCTTATAACCCGATACCCAAACCAGTATTTAGGAATAAATACTGGCTTGTGATAGCAGTCTAGGTATTCCAATCTTGATACCTAGGGTGAATATCTCAAGCAACTTAGATCTAGAGATAAACCCTAATTCCCAATTGTGAATTTCTCACAAAACCTAACATATCCGATACAGACACAGAAAATTTGGAAAAGCATGATCATGAGTTGGGAGGAGGTGGGGACCCTGGCAGCACAAGCAAGAAAATGATGGAATATCAGAGGAAGAGCAAAAGACAGCTGGACAAATGGGGTTCTCAAGGACCGAGCGAAGATGATCTTAATCAGGACGGCGGCAAAAACAAAGGAACCAACATCTGCCTATGAAGGTATCTTAACTAAAAATTTATCAATTTTAAATTTGTTAAGTGATAATTCACTTATTTATTATGCAAATCTGTACAGTCTAACAATGGGTTCCAATAGAGTCGAACAGATCCAGCATGCCCATATGATTAGATGGGATACAAAATGGGGAGGGTGTTAAGCAATAGAGTCATTTTTAGAGAGTTAGATGTTAGACGTCTATTTAGTTTTTTAATGTTATACATCTTTTGAAACGTTAAAGGGATGAGGCAAAGAGCCAAGAAAAGACTTATTAATGATAAGATTAGTAGGAGTAAACCCAGAATTTGTGCTTTACATGAAACGAAGATAGATAACCCGAAGACAAACGATTTCCAGTGCTTTAGATGGGCGGAGGATTACGACTGGAGGTTTAAATCAGCGGTTGGATATTCAGGTGGGATTGCGATTGGAGTAGACAGAAGATTATTTGAGATTGTTGGTGAATTGATTGGTGACTTTATAGTCTCTATTAGAATTAGAAGAAGGACTGATGATTGGGAGCACACGGTAACAACGGTTTATGGTCCATACGATTCTAGATGCCGAGGAGTATTCTGTGATGAGATTAAAGATATTGGGAGAAGATGGGTTGGACCATGGGTAATCGGTGGAGATTTTAACATTACTATATATCAACACGAGCATAGAGGAAGAGGAGCTAACCGTCACGATAGAGATAACTTCAATTCCAGTATTGACGAGTTAGAACTGATGAAAATAGAGTCAATGGATAGAAGATTTACGTGGTCAAATATGCAGACGAATCCTGTACTAGCTAAATTGGACAGGATTTTGGTGTCCGTCGAATGGGAAGACACTTTCCCATTGGCAAGCGTGAAGTGTGTTACGAGATATACTTCTGATCATCTACCACTAGCCTTGGATTGCGGCGATGGAAACACAAAGTTCCGACATACATTCAGGTTCGAGAAAGAGTGGATCATGGGTAACCATATCCGTAAAGTCATTGAAGAATCCTGGAACGTGACTACTAGAGAAGGCAACACAATTGGAACATGGATTGAAAAAACGAGACGGCTTCGTAAACGATTAAAGGAGTGAGCGAAGCAAGAATTTGGATTAATCAAATTTAAGAGGGAAGAGTTGGGCAAAAGGGTTCAAGAATTAGAAATTATACAAGAGGAAAGGGACCTTCTTGGCGCTGAGACTGAGGAGCTTTACAAGAATAGACTTGATATCCAAAAGATAGGAGCAATGGAAGAGGAATAATAGAGACAAAGATCAAGGGTACAGTGGCTAAAAGAAGGCGACTCAAATACAAAATTCTTCCATAAGGTTGCAAATGGAAGAAGGCGACAAAATCGTATTACCGGATTTCTGATTGACGGAGTTAGGTCGGAGAACGATGGACTGATCAGACAACATATAGATGGAAGGTTTAAAGAGCTATTGGAAACGAGTAAAACAAACAGATGTAAGTTGCTACCAGATATGTGGAGCTCATCAAGAATAGATGGAAGCAATGGACATGAGAACAAGTTCATAGAAGAGGAAGTATTAAAGGCTGTTAAGGATTTAGGACAAGACAAGGCACCTGGACCAAACGGATTCCCAATTTTCTTCTACAAAATCTACTGTAACATCATCAAGAAGGATCTCATGAACATCTTCCATGAATTCTACGACGGAGGTGCTGACTTGGATAGGATTAACTACGCAAATATCGTCTTAATCCCAAAAAAGGAGGTGCTCAGAGTAAAAGATTTAAAGCCAATTAGTCTCCTAAATGACTCTTTCAAAATTATTACCAAGGCGTTCACACATAGACTGTCCCCACATCTGAACAATGTCGTCGGAGAATCCCAGAGCGGATTTATTAGAGGAAGACATGGACAGCGTAACATCTGCACACGAGATTATTTATAGAGGGAGCAAAGATAAAGCAGATGGATTTTTTTAAATTTTGGATTTTGAAAAGGCTTACGACTCAGTGGAATGGGAGTCCATGGATAAAGTATTACAGTTCAAGGGTTTTGGAATTAAGTGGAGATCGTGGATCAAGACGTGCATCCAAGGAGGGAAATCATTCGTTCAAGTAAATGGAAATCATGGGATGGAGATCAGATGCCGAAGAGGACTACGGCAGGGAGATCCACTATCCTCTCTCTTATTCGCTATTGTGGCATATGGCCTGGCTGAAATGATCAAGAGAGGTAGAGAAAAGGATGTCATCCGCAGAATCACCATTAAAGGAATTCCAGGAGCAATTTCAATTCTTCAATATGCAGATGATACCCTCATATTTTGTGCTGCAAGGGAAGAGGAAATTTTAGCTATCAGCATGGTCCTACAATGCTTTGAAGCTTGGACCGGAATGAAAGTGAACTTACAGAAGAGTTGTGTTCTACCAATCAGCGAGTAGTTATCCATCCCTATTAACATGATAAAGAGTTATATCGGTTGTGATATTGGACAGTTTCCTTTCATCTATCTAGGAACGCCCATCAGAGCGGGGACTCTGCATAGAGATGATTGGCAATTTTTTATAGATAAGATTGAAAAAAGATTGGCGGGGTGGAAGGGACGTTTTCTTTCGCTGGGGAAAAAGTAACGCTTTTAAATTCGGTAATCAATAGTCTCCCGATGTACTTAATGTCTATCTACGAGCTGCCATCATGGGTCATCAACAAAATAGACAAATGCAGAGGAAAATTTTTATGGAAGGGGGCTGATGAGACCAATAAAGAGTTCCACTTGGTTAAATGGGGAAGGGTGTGTAAGAGGAGGGAGTTCAGGGGGCTGGGAATTTTGGACTTAAAAGACATGAACAAAGTTTTAATGAGCAAGTGGTGGTGGAAAATGAAAAGGAGAAGAAACACTTGGTGGTATAAATCATTTGCGGCTTATCGAATGAGGAATAAATATAAATATGGGGGGACAAGCGTGCACGGAAAAGCCTCCTTTCTGTGGAAGGGCGTGGCGAAAGTTAGGGAGGCTTTCCATTCTAATACTATGTGTAGGATTGGGAATGGAAAAGATACCAGATTTCGGAAAGACAAATGGTGTGGAGATTTGAGTCTTCTTCATTTATTTCCGGAAGGTGCAGCGGCTGTGTTGGATACCAACACTTTAGTAGCGGATGTATGGCGTAATGGGAAGCTCAGGCTAGAGGTTTCAGAATAGCTTTCGCAGGAAAGTATTAATCAATTGCAAAATCTCAACAACTACATTCGGACCGAAGGAAGATACACTACTGACACAGACGATGAAAGAACCTGGAATTTGGAGCCCTCTAATTCATTCTCTGTATCGTCTATGTACAAATGGCTTAATGATGGAGGATTACGATGTGGCGAGGCCAACATCATTTGGAGTATCAAGGCGCCTTTGAAAGTCAGAGTGTTCATTTGGTTAGTAATGAATGATGCTATCATATCTAAGATCAACTTACAGAAACACAATATGCAAATTGATGTTAGATGTTCGAGATGTCCAACCGAGGAGGAGGATACCAATCACCTTTTATTTTTTTGTCCGAAGGCAAAGCTTGCCTGGGAGGTAATGAGTTTAGGATTCGGGTGCGTTGTTGGCCCTAGTTCTAGCTCTGAGTTGTGGGGTCATTGGAGGGTAAATCTTATTAAAAGAAAGGATAGAATAGCCTTGGATATTGAGACTGCAACAACTTTATGGGGTCTATAGCTAGATCGTAATGATTTATGTTTTCGCAACGTCAACAATAGATTTACTACTATGATGCATAAAATATTCTCCTTCTTTCATGATTGGGCAGGGATGGCAGGAACGAGGAAGAGACTTCGCATGGATGAAGGGGAATAGATCATTTCATTCACGAAGATGGATAGGCAAGGCATCTATTACTTCTTTGTATCTGTATTTGTATTTTCTTTATGCATTAGAGCATCCACAATGGTTTGCTATATTTGCCAATTTCTCATTTTTTGAGAAAGTTGGTGCTGCAGTGGTAAATGGCAAAATAGCTACAATTGTTTCTCATTTATGAGAAACCAAATTTCGATTCTTATATTATAAGAGACGAGATAACACGTTTCGTCCCAATTTTTTTTTTTTTTAAGATCGTCGGACGATACAACTTGTTCCGTCCCAATTTTTTTATTTTTTTTAAAAATGATCAGACGGTACATGTACTGTCTGGAAAAAAAATATCAAAAAAAAAAAACGCTGAAACGAGACATGTTGTCCCGTTTCAAGCAAAATTTGCATCGACGGGACATGACAACATGTCCCGTCCACTAAATCATGGAGCTTAGGTTAGTGGATAAACTAGTTTAGTGTGTAATTAATTAGGTTTATGTTATATTTTATTATTTAATTTATTTAATTAAACTATTTTAATATCTAATCACTAATTAAATAACTCTTAAAAAAATGAAACCGGACGAAACAACATGTCTTGTCTTTATCAAATTTTAGCAAAATTTTAACAAACAACCACTGTAGACAAATACCTTGTTTTCTATTACTGTAGCTGTCATTTTCTAAAAAATGAGAAACACCATTGTGGATGCTCTTAGAGACTATTGTTTTGAGATGTCTTCTTTAGGCTTGGCCTTTGTTTTGATATATGATATATGTAATATGCTCTACTCTGTTTCGTTAATTTTTCATTAATGGAGCGATGACGTGGTCATCTTCAAATTATATATACTAGTAGTTTACACGTGCGATGCACGTTTTAATAAATATAGTTTTTTAAAATAAAAATTTAGATGTAGTCTTGATTTGAACCTAGGACCTCCTTTATAATAGTTATGCATGTGTTACACGGGTTGGTAGATTGACAAAACATTTACAAATGACCCTGAGGCCTTCTCCCATTATAATATTAGAGATAAAAAAAATCATATTATACTATATCTTAAGCTAATAGGTCTACCCCTTCTTCCCTTTCTCCATTTTGAAATGGAGAAAGGAGAGCAAAAGTAAGAAATCATACATACCTTAATACATGCACACCATATTTTTTTACTTAACAAAATAAAATACAAAAACAAATACACAAACAAAAAAATCATTTCTCTACCAACTTCCCCTCCTCAAAATCCCGCTAACCCTCCTCTCCCCCAAATCTCAGCAGTCGTCGTTCGCCAATCCGCCCAAAACCTCGCTGTCAACGGTCGCTGGCCTACCATGGGTGATGACACCGCCTGTAAGAATTCTCCTATGAATTAGGGTTTTTAAATTCCTAATTTGTTTTGTAATATTATATTCATGAAACCCTAATTTACCACCCGCTTTTACTCTTGATTTCTAATTAGGGCGTTTCAATTCTTAAAATTTTAAAATACAAACCCTAATTATGGATTCAAAAATAAAGATTGGCTATTTTCAGACCAAATCCTTACTAATGTTCTGTTCTTGATTCTTTGTTTCTTCAAATCCAAATAAATTAGATTTTAGAGGCTATGGTAGAAATTGAGATTTTGGAAGGCAAAGAGATGAAGGAAAGAATAAACTGTGGGAAAGTAAGAGGTAATGTAAGTGATTATATTTTTGTTTTTGTTTATTCACAGATTTACACTACTCTCTCCAATGTGTACTCCCAGAGATTACGGAGATGGCAATGAGGCATGTATGTCATGCTGTCACTGCAATTAACCCAGATATAGGTTACCTGAAGATCAACTTTTATTCTTCAATTTGATGGTAATTGTGTTCACTACTTCTTATAATTATTTCTCATAAAAAATTACTTTTGTTAAGTTCTTGAGCTTTTTATTTATTTTTAGCAATCTCTCATAATTATTTTAATAATCTTTCTTCAATTAAAATTGTGGTTTCAGTTTTTATATCATTTTTCGGGTAATATTTAATTTGTTTGTGTTTGAGTATTTTTCTTTTTTTTACGATAATATGGTCAAGTTTTGAGATTCAGGATCAGATGCAAACCTAATAATGTAAGGTTTCGGATTAGAAGCAAGGGGATCGTCAAGTGTGAAATTGGAACGAATTGACTTGCATATGAGGGCTTTTTCTTCTAATTGATATTTGTTTCCATTTGAACTTTTGCATTTTAAGTAATATTATCATTAAATTTTCAATTACAAAGAATGATGGATTGTAGATGATGGTAAAAAACATGAAAGTTGAGTAGTTTGGTCAATTTTATCATTATTGTATTTTATTATTTTTATTTTCTTAGGGTAAAAGTAAACAAATGAGTGAATATATAAGAAAGCTAAGGACTTTCATCAAATGGTTGATGAAATGAGAAGATGAAAATTTGATGAAGCAAGAGAAGCTTCAGAATATGTTGGAATCAAAAGGGAAACAACATGGAGATAGTGGTATCTTTTCTACATGTTTTTTTTTTGTTTGACAAATTTTGGTGAATTATAGTACTGTATGTGTGTTTTATAGTTTGATCATTTTATATAAACACAACTAAAGAGAAATATAGAAAAGTTGGAGGCAAATATTGAGGAACTTCGCAGACAATATGAGTATTTGCAAGCAAGCTTTAGAATTGAGGAATTTGACAAGATTGTAAGTTTCTTTCTTAGCATCTCTAAATTTTGATAATTATTTGACTATTTTTTTATCTCTACTACTATAATGGGAGAAGGCCTTAGTGTAATTTGTCCTTAACCCAACCCGTGCAACGCACGTACTGGTAGATTTTTTTTTTGCCCTTTTCATTCTCCCAATTTTTTCCACGTGCATAGCACGTGTATAATACTAGTTTTCTTTTAATTGAATAGATATATAGAATGATGTTGGTTGGTTTGAAAGTGTGAATTAGTTAATTTGTAGATTTATTATCTTTTCATTATATTGTGATTGAAATAGCTAAGAGATATTTTTAAGCAATATATAATTTTATGAGTTCCTCAAAATTATTTCAGTCTGTTGCACAGGGTAACACTAGTTTTCATTAGTTAAACTGGCTACAACTATACTGAACTTCTTTGATCTAAGATATGTGGATTAAATATGAGCACATACGTCCAAAACTGAAAGCTGTACAGTTGACCCACTTTCATCCCACTCCACATATGACATATCTTAGCGGTCTACATATTCTTCAGATCCAGTGCACCATTCTACCACACAATTTGCATTAAGATTCGTGCTACCCTTTGATGTGTGGTTGGATGAGGCACTGGAAATCCATATTATTCTGTCCTCACTGCCTGCCACTCAATCCAATTGGCCCCTTATCCACTCACTGGGTCTGAATCTGTGAAAAAATATTCAATTATCTCCAAATTCAAACTCCTCATTAATAGTTTTAGTTTGCAAGTTTCATATATTTGTCTCTTAGTTACTATGGCAACCGCATGCAATCCAGTGACATGTTCTTTACGATTTTTGTGTAGGTAACTGGAGATTGATATTTGCTTTTGAATTGTTTCCTATACGTGGATGACTGACCCAAAGTCAAAAACATTACCCTAAGAATCAAATATTTCAAAGCAACCAAACAACTGCTAGTGTTAAACCATGATTACAACAATTATGTTTATCAGACTTTCTACTTTCTAGGAATTCAATTTCTACAAACTAAACCATGACACAAAAGAAATAAATTTAGCAAAGCTTTGAGACAATAGGAACTGGAAAAAGACTTGAAAAGAGTAGCTGAAGTAGGGTCGATATATCATGACAACACCATATACAGGATTGGGAACGGGAAAAAGATTAGATTTTGGAAGGATAAATGGTGCGTGAACAATACACTAATTAGTCTTTTTCCAAAAGCAGTGTCAGCTACCATCAACAACGACTCCCTCATTGCTGATGTTTGGCGTAATAAAACGTTGATTATAGACGTCCATCAAAATCTAAATCAAGGAAATTTGGACCAGCTTTGGAATCTGAATTCATTTATTAGGAGGGAGGGACAGTACACGGTCAATACCGAAGATGAAAGGATTTGGAACCTAAATTCAAGTGCGATATTCACAGTTCGGTCTATGTACAAGTGGTTGAATGATGGGGGTCTGCAGAAGAATGAGACTGACATTATCTGGGCATTAGGTGTTCCTCCAAAGATCAGAGTATTCCTATGGTTGGTAAATAACGACGCTATCCTAACCAAGGTCAATCTAAAGAGAAGAAACATGATAGTTAACAGTATTTGCGTTACGTGTGAACAGGAAGATGAAGATACGAATCACTTGCTTTTTCTCTGTCCTAGAGCTAGAAGCGTGTGAAAACTGGTGGTTTTAGGTTTCGAGAGTCCAGAGTGTCCTAGGTCGTGTTCAGATGTGTGGGGATTTTTCAAATTAAATAGAATTAAGAAAGAGAATAGAGCTTTGTGTGATAATATTGTAGCTGCAACCTTGTGGGGATTGTGGCTTGATCTTAACGAATTTTGCTTTCATGAGATTGATAAGAGACTTCCATTTTTTATGCATAAAATTTTATCGCTTTCTCACGATTGGAATGTCATCACAGGTGGAAAGAAGAGACTGCGTATGGAAGACGAGTAGTAGTTGGCGACAGGTACTCAGGAGGAGGTTCGGGTCAGAATTATATGCATCTTTTTTCTGTCGCTATTTGCTGGTTATTACAGTACTGAATTTTGTAATATGTAGTTCGATGTATTGTGTTTCGTTAATTGATCGTTAATGAAGCGATGACTTTACTCATCTTTTATCAAAAAAAAAAAGCTTTGAGACAATCTTTAATAAGAAAGCAAAAAAATAATAAAGGACCTACAGTGTGTGGATCATAGGTAAAGCTAGGGCTGCAATTGAGTGGAGCCGAGACGAATACCTTCAGGCTCGAGCTCGGCTCGTTTATGAAACGAACTTATTTTTGAGCTCGAGCTTGGTTCGAGCCGAGCTTTGACCAAGCTTTGACCGTATTCGAGCCGAATAGCTCGCATGCTTAGCCTAAAAAAAAAAAACCAAACTCGAGCTCGGCTCGTTTACGAAACGAGCTCAGTTTTGAGCTCGAGCTCTACTCGAGTTCAGTTCGAACCGAGCTTTGACCGAGCTCGAGCCGAATAGCTTGCGAATAGCTCGATTCGTTTGCAGCCCTAGTTAAAGCCACTAAATGTACGTACAGGGAATGCTGCGAAAATCTGAAAACAGTCATCAAATTCGCCCATAGGCACGATCCAATTTAAGGCCCCACATAGTTATTCTTTTTTCGCAAAGGTATTATTTGTTTGTGTTAGAACTTCGAAGACATCACATATACGAAGCACTTAACCCTAGGCATGAGTTCTACGCAAACATGAAATCTACAGTTTAGAAATCTTTACAGCGAATAAGCTCTTCATACAAATTTCACAACGTAACTCCAAATTGATGGATATCGGCAGAGAAGGATGAAGAAAAGAGTTGTCAAAGCGATTCTCTTATTTCCCTTTTGTGGTTGTGCATGTGTATATGACCTAGCTTTCCGAATCCATCTATCTAGGAGTTTTAAGTCAAGAATCAAGAAGGGTGAGTATATTACATCAAAAAAAAAGAAGGGTGAGTATATTATAGATTAAAATATATAATTAACCAAGTAACTAATCATGAATCCTAATCCAACCCTGTACACGTTTCAGTCTGATTCTGGTTCGGAGTTTCACGTGTGACCCAACAGCCAACCCATAAACTATTTTTTAACTTAAATTCAGATCTAGATACTAGAATCCAAAATGAGATTCCACTTTTCGCACCTATCACACAGGCCTCCCCAATATTTTATTGGCACTCCAAGATTCCTTTCCCAATACTCTCGCTCCAAACTCCTACAAAAGTTCAAAACAACCAAGTCATTCGAAACAAGTAGCTCTCACCCAAAGAAAGCTAAAATCCATCACGATGGTGGGTACCAACTCAGCATTGGAGATGGAGACCATAGACGACGACGATGTCTCGCCAATCGAGCAAGTTCGACTCACTGTCCTCACCACCGATGATCCGTCCATACCCGTATGGACATTCCGTATGTGGTTCATAGGAGTGTTATCATGCGTTTTGATGTCGTTCCTCAACCAGTTCTTTGCATACCGTACTGAGCCGCTGGTCATCACTCAGATAACCATCCAGGTGGCTTCGCTGCCAGCTGGCCACTTCTTGGCCAGAGTTCTGCCGACGAGAAAGTTTCGGGTACTAGGATTTGGGGAGCGAGAGTTTTCGCTGAATCCAGGGCCTTTCAACATGAAAGAGCATGTGCTCATTTCCATCTTTGCGAATGCGGGTTATGCATTCGGGAATGGATCAGCCTATGCAGTGGGAATTGTGAATATAATCAAGGCATTCTATAAGAGGAATATCTCCTTCATTGCGAGTTGGATTCTCATTATCACAACCCAGGTATTAAAAAAATAAAAAAAAATTAACACGATGCAATTTTTTGAATTGACAGAGTTAATTTTGAGCATTCTGTAATGGCAAATATGCGTAGGTATTGGGGTATGGATGGGCTGGGTTGATGAGGAAGTACGTGGTGGATCCAGCGCATATGTGGTGGCCAAGCACCCTCGTTCAGGTCTCGCTTTTCCGGTGAGTTTTCTGTTTCTAACTACTCAATGTTTTCTTAATGTTTTCTTCCAAAGTTGATATTTTTTGTTCTGTTCTCCGTTTATGTGTGAAAAAATTCTTCACCTACCCACTAATTCCAGATTTTCCGCCCAAATATGTCTTTTTTTTTTAAAACTAATTTTCAAAATAGATCACTTTCAAAACTAATTCTCAAAATATATAAGTCCTCGTAGGGTCCTCATAGGGCTACCTCATAGGGCCGCAGTACTGAACTGCGGCCTCTTCGATAACGAGGCTGCAACCTAGATACATACCATAGCTAATAGGCTTCGAGACTTGAAAAAAATGTAAAAAATACGATGCCGCAGTTGGGTACTGCGGTCTTGATAATAACACAGGCCGCAGTCCACAACCGTGGCCTCAATTATGTGTAAAAAACTGGGTCCTTAAAAGCATATAACTGAGGCAGCAGTTGTGAACTGTGGCCTATGTTATATCGAGGTCGCAGACTGCGGCCTAGTATTTTTCACATTTTACACTTAGAATTTTTTTCCCCAGGTTTCGAAACATATTAGCTATGATATGTACTTAGGCCGCAATTATGAACTGCGGCCACGAAATCGAAGAGGCTGCAGTTCGGTACTGCGGCCTATGGTATATCGAGGCCACGGTAATCAACTGCGGCCTCTTATTTTTCACACTTTACGCACTGAAAATATTTTTTCACGTCTTAGAGTTTAGCATTACATGGCATGTACGGAGGCCGCAGCTGCAACCTCGTTATCCAAGAGGCCACAGTTCGGTACTCGGTACTGTGGTATATGAGGGCTGGTCTATTTTCGAAATTAGTTTCAAAAAGTGACCTATTTTAGAAATTAGTTTCAAAAAGTGACCTATTTTAGAAATTAGTTTCAAAAAGTGACCTAATTCGGAAAAAAAATAAAAAACCCAAGACATATATAATGTCAAAGGTGTCAGCTCTTTGTTGGCAAAAACTATCCTCTGCTAAGCTAGTTTTGGAAAGTGACGAGAATGGAAAACCCTCTAGCACAAACTGTAAAGGATAATAGCTGGAATGGATAGAATTAAGGTATTATCACATACCAACTTGGAAACTTCCTTCTTGGTTAAAGGTTGGTTAAGGCTCCCCAGACTATCCGGTTGGAGGGTAAAAATTATGTAGTAGCGTGACGTTGCTTTATCATGCACCTCATAATTAATGGGGGGGTACGATGCCTACAACCAGTGTAGTATGCAATTTGTCCGTTGAGGATGGAAATGAATATGTCAATATTTACAATAGACAAATCATACTAGGCATAGAGAACTTCTCAAAAAATATATACAGAAAAAAAAGTAGGTAAGGCATGGGGAAAATATTTTGAAAAGCATTCCCCTCGTGTTAATCTCCTCACAATGTTTTATAGTGCAGCTAGCTAGAACCCGACCTAATCATTTATACTGCGGTCCTACATATCTTTTTGCCCATTCAGACACCAACCCAATCCAACGGAGTGAGGCACAATATTCCAATATGATGGTTTATGGCAACTCCTATGATCTGCTACTAATGCCATTTTGGCCTAGTAATAATAAAGCCTGTAATAACAAGCATGAGTGACTATTGGATGTTCCAGAGTGAACATAGGAGATCCACTGGTTTTTTTGAATTTCAGACGATTTTGACGTAAATCATAATGCAATGAACTACAAAAAGGACGCCTAAAGATAAGAATGGAAGTATTCAATTGGAGTCAATATTTGCAAAAGAAGAAAAAGAGAAATTTATATAAAAGAAGTCAATTGGAGCCTATATTGGCATGCAGCTCCCATACCTACTACAAAATGATTTTCTTAATGGAAGTTGAAATTGATTTCTATATCGATTGTCTCATGTTCCGGCTTTCTATTTCACAAGTGGATTGATGGAGGACCCATGGTTCAAGGAGTCAACTTAAGAAATTTATACAATTTGCCGAATTAAATTTGGGAGCAAAATATCATACTCCATCGTGTATTCTGCAGAACAAAACTGCACAGTATGAACTTTTAACTGGGCAGATGAAAGCTGTTAAGGTAGGGGATCATTCAATTTCTTGGCCCCAGCATAATCTCTTCCTAAAAGAAGGATATCATGTCGGGACGCATCTTTAGGATATTCAATGGCATGGCCCACCTGAAATTCTCTATAAATTATATTCCATTATAGACTTAGTTATGAGTCCTCCTGTATCACAGAATCAAACACATCATAGTATCATACCTAAGATAAATTAAAGAGAACTCTTGCTGCCTTTATACTTTAAGAGGTAGTTGTGTGTGGGATTAGCTTGGTCAAAAGGTTCCCTCTTACTTATAGGTTGTCACTACTAAACAGTCTTAACCAAAAATAATGGATTCCAAATGGTTAAAAAGGACAGCAACCTAAACCTTGGCTTATCTTTTCATATCATTTGGAAAATTTGTATTGTGTGGGCTTTGGCATGGTCCCAAATCAAAGGCACAGTACTTGATTAATTGCCTACCGGTAACCGGATTCAAGAGAAATAAGTTAAAGATTGTTCTCATTCAAAAACAGTAATTCATTTATTGACAGATTTGTCTTGCTTGGTGTCCACAATGAATGAATCACTCACACTTTGAATAGGGTTTTTGAGTCAACATAGAAGCGATAAGGCTGAAAACTGAGTGGTTTATACTAATATAAGCTTAACCGAATTCTTTCTCCAATTATTGTCCTCATAAAATTATTCGTAAATATTGCTCAGAAATATTGGCTTTTAGAAAATGGATAGGTACCTATTAAGTATTCTGCCCTTTGTTTCCTGTATGGCTGTATCCATCTTGTTTTGGTTGCCCACGTACGTCATCCATTTTTTGTTCGGTCTGTAAGTCAACAGTTGGCACCTCTCATTCGAATTTGGAACTCGGGTTGTTCCACACTTGGGCTTGCCCTCGGGTTGTTCCACACTTGGGCTTGCGTGTGTAGTGTAACTTGTAGCTCCAGTTGTAACCTGGCTACAACAGTTCAATAACGAATTCACGGAGATTGGAATTATATGAAAAATAATAGTCAATTACTAGCAGAATTATTGTAGAAAAAGATGGTTCAACATTCAATAAATGATTACAGCAACTATACTATCAAACAGTATTTAGACGACAGCAAACTAAAGATCCTCCTGCTTGCTTTAAGGGACAACTGAGGTGATGGTTTTGCTTCAAGATTCCATTTCCGTTGACCATGTTTAGCAAATCAATTAAATTAATATTTCATCTTACAGGGGACTAATATCAAGAAATCCCTTAAATTTTGGGTCAAATTGTCCAGGCCATTAACATGAACCACACAATATTAAACAAGCCACACAGTGAGACTATTTAAGTATCATGTTCGGAATTATGAAAGTAGCCCTACAATAAATATGAGAAGAATCATGCGTCTCTAAAAACTGTGGTAACCCACAATGATAGATTGCACAAGAATAATTCCAGTAAAATATTTACAGCAAAAGAATCTCAGTGATGTTCTATGGTTAAGTTTGCTAGTAATTTATATGTGCGATACACTTCTTATTAAATATAGGCACATATTTTGCGTGTAAAAAAAATTATATTGTTATTAGGCGCCCCAAGAAATAATTTTTTGGGCCTCTAGAAGTTTTCGCCTCGGACCCCCGGGATCTCAGGGCCAACCGTGGTTCCAACAAGTAAAATTGTATGTTTTAGCTCAACTTTTCAAAATATATTATCCGATTAGGGCAATAGTTGCAGATTAGTAACCAAAACTATAGTTGAAGAAGCCGGTAAGCCTAGGGCCTCTTGTAGACCACAAGTAAAAATCCAGATACTACTAAGGCGATGTCAATATGGTCATTAGCAGAGTCAGAAGGAGTAGAAGGATGATTTTTTTCCAAAATGACCCACTTTTTGAAAATATTTACTAAACTGGCCCACTTACGAAACTAATTACCAAACTGATCCACTTGCTATTTGAAACAGCGAGTCTAGTTCAAATCCGCTCGATATTTCAAATAGCGAGTTTGGCTTTAATGTTTTGAGAGTTGGCGAAATTTCTCCAAGTGAAACAGCGAATCTAGTTCAAATCCACTTGATGTTTCAAATAGCGAGTTTAGCTTTAGTGTTCTAAGAGTTGGCGAAATTTCTCCAAGTGTTGGAGAAATTCATATAACTAAACTCGCTATTTGAAACAGCGAGTGGATTTGAACTAGACTCGCACTTGCTGTTTCAAACAACGAATTTAGCTTTAGTGTTTTGAGACTTTACAAAATTTCTCCAAGTGTTTGAGAAATTCCAGCGAGTCTAGTTCATTCATTCGCTGTTTCAAATAGCGAGTGTGTCTTGGGAATGTAGAAATGGATTGGCTAACAAAATTATATAATAAAATTTTGAGGACTAAGAAGATGCCCGATGAATGGAGAAAGAATATTTTGGTACCTATATATAAAAATAAAGGAGATATACAAAGTTGCTCAAACTACCGAGGAATTAAATTAATGAGTCATACGATGAAAATTTTGAAAAGAGTGATTGAACATAGACTGAGACTAGAAACTACAATGTCTGAGAACCAGTTTGGGTTTATACCTGGGAGGTCAATAATAGAAGCAATTTATGTAATGAGAAGACTAATAAAAAAATACAGGGAGAATAAGAAAGATCTACATATGGTTCTATAGATCTAGAAAAAGCATACGATAAAATCCCTAGAAACATAGTATGGTGGGTGTTAAATAATAAAAGAGTAATTATTCGGTATATTAAGGTAATTAAGGGTATGTATAAAAGGCAACAACCACAATTAGAACAACTATCGGAGAGACCAGCGATTTTTCTATTACAGTAGGTTTACACCAAGATTCGGCTTTAAGCCCCTACCTCTTTGCTTTGGTTATGGATGAATTGACGCGAGGAATACAAGATGATGTGCTTTGGTGTATGCTTTTTGCCGATGACATCGTCTTAGTGGACGAAACTAGAGCATGAGTCAATGCAAAATTAAAATTGTAGAGAGAAACTTTGGAAGCTAGTCTTTAGGATAAGCAGAACTAAAATACAGTATATGGAGTGTAATTTTAGTGATATTCGGAACACAACTGAGGAAGTAGTGAAGCTTGATGACCAAAAGATACCTACGAGATACCGTTTTCGATATTTAGGCTCGATTATACAGAGAATTGGGAGATTTATGAAGATGTTATACATAGGATCTAAGCAGGGTGACTTAAGTGGAAAAGTGTCAGTGGTATTTTATGTGACAAACGTATACCTTTGAAGTTGAAGAAAAAAATTTATAAAACGACTGTTAGACCAACAATGATGTATGGAGCAAAGTGTTGGACAACAAAGAAACATATCCAAAAAATGAGTGTAGCGGAGATGAGGATGCTAAAATGAATGTGTGGTAAAATAATGAATGATAGAATTAGAAACGAGCATATACGAGACATGCTAAAGGTAGCACCAATCCAAAATAACTTAAGAGAGGATCGCCTCATGTGGTTTGGACATGTCACACGTAGACCTAATAGTGCCTCCATTAGAAAGAGTGATTTGATAAGTATTAAGAGTAGAGTTAGGGGTAGAGAAAAACCTAAACTAACTTGAGTGGAAACGGTGAAAAAAATATATGATTGTTTGTGACCTTACAGAAGATATTGCGCTAAACAGAGCAGAATGGAAAACCAGGATCATATAGCCGATCCCAACTAGTTGGGAAAAATGCTTTATTGTTGTTGTTGTTTCAAATAGCGAGTTTAGCTTTAGTGTTTGGAGACTGCGAAATTTCTCGAAGTGTTGGAGAAATTCCTATAACTAAACTCGTTATTTTAAACAGTGAGTGGATTTGAACTAGACTCGCTTTTTGAAACAGCGATTCTAATTCAAATCTACTCGTTGTTTCAAACAACAAGTTTAGCTTTAGTGTTTTGAGACTTGGCAGAATTTCTTCAAGTGTTGGAGAAATTCTAGCGAGTCTAGTTCAAATCCACTCGCTGTTTCAAACAATGAGTTTATCTTTAGTGTTTTGAGACTTGGCAAAATTTCCCCAAGTGTTGGAGAAATTCCTACAACTAAACTCGCTGTTTGAAACAGCGAGTGGGTCAGTTTGGTAATTAGTTTCGAAAGTGGGTCAGTGTGGTGAATATTTTCAAAAAGTGGGTCATTCGAAAAAAAAATTCTAGAAGGATGCATACAACGAATTCCAGCCCAAGGATAGTTTTTTGTGTGTTAGTAGTAGTCAGCAGAGTTGATGAATGAAGATGATGATTTCTCTATCATTAAATCTAACACTTGTTCATATATGGCACTATTAAAGCTAATAGGTAATAGAAAACATGACGTCACATTTTTTTTAAATCTTAGCTTGCCCTATCAGAAACCCAAATCTCATCCCAAGTCATCTAATCTACCATTAAGATCATGAAAGGGTAAAGGATCTCTTGGGTGGCATCATCTATATGAAAGTTCCTCGCGCCAGTAAATTCATCTACCATTGTTTTCAGTCTTGAATTGGTAATATTCTGAGAATTTAAGACTACTTAAGCTTGCTCTGGATATTGACGAGATACGATTTCTATTTCTGATGTTGAAATCCTCCAAATCACAGATATATTTTAGATATTTTTTTAAAGTAAAAAAATCCTCAATAGTTGACCACCTTCACTTCACTATGAGCAGACTATTATCTTGTTACCACCTTGCTGAACAAAAGTAACTCATCAGCATGAATAGTTCCTTCACTTATTTTTCACTATGTTCAGATAATTGCTATGCAGACCTTCTAATTAACAGCAAATTTCATCATGTTCAGTAGTAACAACTGGAACACTCAATCTCGAATATAAACATATAAATAAATTAAATTTAAAACACTGGACACTACTTGAACTTATAATTTTCCAAGAAGCAAATATTAAAATTCAAGACACTCTCGCCTTCATTAAATCATATCCATTAACCTTTCGTGTACCACAAAATGCTATAACTGATAAAACTATATTTTGGTAATAATAGTTTTGACTCATACCTGCAGAGCCTTGCATGAGAAAGAGGAGCAGAGAATGTCCCGTGCCAAATTCTTCACCATTGCCCTTATATGCAGCTTTGCATGGTACGCAGTCCCTGGTTACCTCTTCCCAACCCTCACAAACATCTCGTGGGTCTGCTGGGTATTTTCAAAAAGCGTCACAGCCCAACAACTAGGGTCTGGGATGAAAGGTTTAGGCCTTGGTGCCTTCACTCTTGACTGGGCAGCAGTCTCCTCCTTCCTCTTCAGCCCGCTTATTTATCCTTTCTTCGCTATCGCCAACATATTCATTGGATATGTAATGATTGTTTACATTGCTATCCCAGTCGCTTACTGGGGGATCAACCTCTACAATGCAAAGAATTTCCCAATTTTTTCATCGCATTTGTTTACAGCCGATGGGCAAGCTTACAATATCACTGCTATCGTCAACAACCACTTTGAAATTGACATGGAAGCATATCAACAGCAGGGAAGAATCAACCTGAGTATGTTCTTTGCTCTAACTTATGGGTTTGGGTTCGCCACCATTGCCGCAACGCTATCACATGTAGCATTTTTTTACGGGAGGTATGAAAAAAAAATTACTGTAATAAAAGTATATTTCTTTTTTGCAAGTCAAGTTGGTCAAGGAGTGTTATTTACTATAACTTATCATCTTCTACATATCAGTAAATACCCTGTTCACTTGACTTTTATAAAATTTCCGAACATACTTTATGAAATTTTTACCTTGGACTCTGAACTTACCAGTAAATACATAATATTAAAAGAAAATTGACAAAATCTAATGAAAAACTCTTTTAAAACTTGTTTTCAGTTTTTAAAATTTTAAAATCTAAAAATCGTGTTTGTTTAGGTGTTTTCGGAAAATCGTATCTAAATTTTTTTTGGAAAATTCTGATTTTAAAACCCGTTTTTGGAAAACTCCAAAAAACAGTTTTAAAAAAAAAAAACTCTCCTTTTCTTCATCTCTCCCAAAAACGTCATGTTCCCTTTCTTCTCATTTTCAAAAAACTGTTTTCTAAAAACAGTTATCCAAACAAATCCTTGTTTTTTAAAATCTCAAAAAACTCATTTATAATTTTTTTTAACAAACCTAAGTTTAAAAACTGTTTTCAAAACAACGAACCAAACGCAGACGATAATTATGCACGAGGAGATACATTCCCTAGTTGGCAAAGGCATTTTTTCTTGTAACAGGGTGGTCACGGTTCAAGGCTTAGACCAACACTTTGAAATGAATTTTATCCATACCAGGGGAAGATAGAACTATTCTCCATACTAATCAACTACCTAAATGATGATCAGATGATTGCATCAGTAAGGCAAAATCATTTGGAAATGTTACTCAACACCTAAAGGAATAGAAAGGAACTATCAGAGGATTAGAGTCATCTGACTGATCTAATTATCTTAAAGGAAGAAAACATTGATTTCTGATAGTTAACTAGTTTCTAATAATGTCGTGTGCAATTTTCAGTATATCTAAATTGGCAGCAGCAAAAAAAAAAATATCACTACAAATAATTTCGAAATATAAAAAGAAATCATAAAGCCTCATTCAACTAGAATTGATGTTCAAACTACACAAATATAAACCAAAATGAGAATACAAAAAATGAAATTTAAAGGCACACATAAAGAGACATCTATCTGAATGCAACTCATCTAGATTATGCTGTATAATTCACATCGATAAGTGACCAGGGAGATATATGGCCGATTCCGTGCATCCTACAAAGGAAAGGAAGATATTCATACAAAGTTGATGAGGAAATATGAAGATATACCTGGATGGTGGTTTCACTTGCTTCTGGTGCTCACGGTTGTAATCTCTCTTATCCTCTGCACTATCTTAAAGGACCAAGTTCAGCTACCATGGTGGGGCCTCCTCTTCGCCTGTGCAATGGCCTTCCTCTTCACTCTACCCATCAGCATCATAACTGCAACCACAAACCAAGTATGTACCGAATAACTACCAAACACTATCATAGTTGATTACAAATCATTCAAATTGCATATTTTTAACTTGTATATCTTTCTTATATATCAGACACCAGGACTGAACATTATTACAGAATACATGATGGGTCTCATACAACCTGGGAAACCCATCTCGAATGTCTGCTTCAAAGTCTATGGATACATGAGCATGGCTCAAGCCGTTTCTTTCCTTGCAGATTTCAAGCTCGGACATTATATGAAGATCCCGCCCAAATCCATGTTCTTGGTTCAGGTACTACTTTTTCCTTTAACTAAATAATTTTACATCTTATTCTATATAAAATATTCAACCACCTTACATTTGTTTTCTTTTCCTACCCGTTCTATACCAACATATTGATCGTTATCTCTGTCTCTGTCCCCTCAAAATTTGTAGATGTACACAAAGTTAATACTCAGCAATTTACTTCCCTGGTCCGAACAGTGCATTAATGTTCAAATTGGTTTATACATCTGAAAACATAAATGACTACATAAGCAATCTACTGCATACTCTTGTGAGTTGTGAGACATGGAAGAAATATATACTTAAATATCAGATTTGAAAGGGATATATATCCAACAAATATTAACACATGCTTTCCGGTTTATGAGAAATAGAGCTTTAAAAGTGAACAAAAAACTTCACTTACATGCCTCCTCTTCCATTCAGTTTGTCGGCACCATCATCGCAGGCACAATCAACCTCTCCACTGCATGGTGGCTTCTCGGCTCCATCAAACACATCTGTGATGATGTACAGCTCTCCCCTAACAGTCCCTGGACTTGTCCTGGTGACCGTGTCTTCTTCGATGCCTCTGTCATCTGGGGATTGGTGGGGCCCAGGAGAATCTTTGGGCCCCTCGGAAACTACGGGGCTCTCAACTGGTTCTTCCTTGGCGGCGCAATAGGCCCATTCATTGTGTGGCTGCTCCATAGGGCATTCCCTAGCCAAAGCTGGATACCTTTGATAAATTTTCCGGTCCTTTTAGGAGCTACGGCTTACATGCCTCCAGCTACTGCATTGAACTATAACGCATGGGTCACAGTCGGTACAGTGTTCAACTTCTTTGTCTTCAGATATCGAAAGAAATGGTGGGAGAGATACAATTATATACTCTCAGCAGCATTAGATGCCGGAGTTGCCTTCATGGGAGTGTTGATATACTTCTCGCTTAGCATGGAGAATGCAAGTATAGACTGGTGGGGAACGGCTGGGGAGCACTGTGATCTTGCTGCCTGCCCAACTGCAAAAGGAATTCACGGGCCAGGAAACTGTCCTGTCTTTTAATACTCTTCTTGCTCATAAGATTATTTAAGGTTCGTGAGTCGTCCCATTACAAGGTTAAAGTTATGTTTTTTACTTTGTATTTCTAGTTTGAAAACCCCCGAAAAATTAGAGGCAACAACTCAGTTGTTTTGGTTTCTATTTATAATGAAGCTGTAAAGAAAACTGTTTGTAGTTGTGGGACAAACTGGACATATATAATTCAAAATGGTATTTTGTAACTTCTAGTTTAGTTATTAGATCAGCTGGTTTAAGCTATAGATAGCTTATCAAGTATGCCCGGGAGAGTCGAGCCGAGCAAGAACTTAAAAGAAAACGACTACACTGCAAGGTTTCAATGTCATTTCACCAGTGAAGTAGTATATCATCTTAGAAGGTCAGCTATAAAGCAAAAAACCCCATACAGGGACTGGACACAGTTTTATGACCAGTTGTCAACCTAACAACCTTCTAAATTGGTGCTGAAACTAACATTTGAGGCCTATTTAAATTCATCAATTAACATGCAAGGGGTCATCGCATAAGTAACTTAATATGCAATATTTTTCTTTTATTTATTTATGATATCCTCTATTTATCTTGTGAATTAAATCATAACCAAGCAGAACCGGGAAGAAAACTACGCAATTTATACTGTGCTTGTATTAAAAAATATTTCAAACTGTTTCCATTTATGTCAAAACAGGTAGGGATGTAAATGGATACAAATAATAGGTATGTGTAATTGGACAAATATATAGCCAAAATCTAGCCATTAGATAAGTGATATAGAACCTGAAATATCTGAATGGCTATTTGAATAACTGCGAAGTCAAATATAGAGATATAAGAATATAAGATGTAGGCGAATAATATGTATTACTATATAGGTTATAATCCATTCAGTACTACATTACATAATACAACAATAAGTAGCTAAGTGTAATACATATTAATGTAATAAGACTAAATAAGAATACTACCAACTCATTTTTTTCTCCTACTTTACATCCAACTACAGTTTGCAACCAATCATAGTTTTAATTTGTTCGTAGCTAGTAAAGATGTTTGAGTTTCCATTTCCATTCCTTAATAATATGAACATAAAAAAGATGCTATTACCAATCCCTTCAAGCCTAACAAACACCGTGCAAAATAAATGACCAGTTACCACTTACTCGAGTGCTCTATCAATTAAACCATTACCAAACGTAGCACAAAAATAGAGAAGCAACTCGCTGAGTCTCCAAAAGAAGGATTGCTAATTGCTACCCTAGTATTGACAAGGTAGAGAAGCAATTATTAGCCAGAAGAGCAAGACTCTTTCAATACAAATATTGAGTGACAGCAAGCAACTAAAAGACAACAAGCATGTATTGTAATTACAAAATTAAGAAGATCGCAACCAGACGAACCAACACAAATAAGCATGCCACCTAACTAAAGTAATTTAATTAACAGGATAACAGCTAAGACTCTGAACGAAATCCAATTTAAGAAGAGCATCAAATGAACAAGAAATATCAATCAATACCTACATCAAAAATTAAACCGAATTACTCAAAGGTCATTTTGCGCTAGTTCTAATCAAATGAAAAAGAAGTGGTTCACTAGATGAAAAATTAAGTAACGCATTTAAATCAGAAGAACAAACAGATAGGAAAGGAAATGCAGTGACTGATACTGGGATATAAAATTGCACCAATCATAAATCAGTCTCAACACTGTATCAACCATAAATTGGTAAAAAATAGTTTGGTATATTATAGCATCTTAGATCAGCACAAAGGAACAAACTCCTACATCTATGTGCAAATCCCGGCTTGAAGAAAACCAAAATTTGGAAAATACCCGTCTGGTCCAGAAGCAAACGGAGCCCAGTTTGCAGTTATTTTACTCAACACGCTGATGGCAAGCATCAATAACATACCGATTCAACTGTTAGCCAAATGTCTTGGTAGAGAATTTTGAAGTAACATGGCAGCGTGCCTCTTTACCCATCTTTACTGCCATCTCAGGGTTAGTCACAAGTTTCAGCATGGACTCTGAGAACTGTATAGGAGTCGGATCACAGAGAAACCCTGTAACCTCGTGTTTGATAGTATTAACTGGACCTCCACTGTTGAAAGCAATCGCAGGTTTCTGGCTGCCGTTGCCTCTAAGGGAACAATGCCAAAGTATTCCACCTATTAAGAATAAACAAAAGACATTGAACACACAGATATGAAGTTAAAGGAATATGCAAAATTTCATACAGGCAACTGTAATAACTTTCATTAGTGAAAATAGGTAAACCTGCAGAGTATATATCACAAAAAAAACATTCGGAGAGATGCATTTCTTTCCGCTGTTGAGCAGTGTAACAAAATGAACTCGATCTGAGACTCCTTCAAGTTCAGCCAACCCTTTAAGTTCCTCTAGGTACTCAACGTTTTCCTTCAGACGTTTATCAAACCCACCTACAGAATATAAAACACGATGATCTAATATGTATAAAAATGAGTGAAATAATTATTGAATATTAGTAAATTACGAACATCATTTGTGTATAGAGAAATATGGTAATGAAAAAAACTTCTTTCTCCTTTAGTCCTTGGTTTGACCATTAATTCCCTGTTCAACTTTATTATGGCTCAACTCCTTAATCCTAATAGGGTTTTTTTCAAATCGGGTCCCTCAGTAAATGTATATTTGTGGGCTTAGCACCCAAAATTATTGTGATTTAGTCTCCTCACTTACTGTGATTTCACTGATATTTGATCCCTTAAATCCGATTCTTTTATGTTGAGGTCAACAAACAAAGATTAAAAAGCTAAGTTGCTAACCATTAGCGGGATATTCCTAATATTCTCTCAGGTTTAGATGATAGGGAGCACATTTTGAGGAGATCCAAAGGTTAGATGGGTGTTGAAATACTAGAACCTGAATCTCCTCTAAAAGCGTACTTTCTATCAATCACCACTCTCCTTTCTTCTTTTCTCTCCAACTCATCTCCTTCCTCTACTCAACTAAACCAAACCCTTCTCCCCCTCGCCTCTTTCCTTCTCCACCACGAGCACTCCAGCCTCCATCTCCTTCGTTCCCTACCATCCACCCTCTCCATTCCCAAGAATCCCAACCATCCACATTCTCCATTCCCCACCACCACCCTCCATCCGCCACCTCCTCCAAACTCTAACCCCTTATTTCCCTTCCCACACCCTATCCCTCAGCCATCACTACCACCACCTTCTCCTTTCTCCCATCTGCTCACCCACCAACTTCACACCCTCCTCCTTAAATCCAACCTCTACTCAGATGTCCGTTGCCTTTTTGACAAAATTCCCGATTCATTCTCCAACAACATTATCTTCTTATCCCTCATCTCCCTTTTTTTCCACTCCCATCCCCTTAACGCCAACCTTAGCATCGCTACCCACCTGTTACCACCTCCCCCATCCCCGATTCTGAAACCCTCTCTGCCCTCCACTAACTCCACCATCTACTTTTGTTTTCTTTTTCCTTTTAATCTTTTTTTCTGAAGGATTTATTGGGAGGAGTAGAAGAAAATAAGAAAAAATTTAGTTAGCAAAGGGGCTAAATTGCAGACATCCAATAAGGGGCCAAATTGCAAAAATCCCATCAAAATAACATCTACCATATGTTTCCTAACAACCTCAACCCAAAGTTTGTTTAAATCTATGGATCCTAGCCCTTTGCTGGTTGGAGCCATTAGTAGTCTCCATTGCACATTATCAAACGGACCATCTCAATTTGTTTTCCCTAACATCACATCTAATTACTTACAAATGCACTTATTTCTAATATTATTTTAGTGTTTTGGCACTCATCCATCGCCCATTCCATGTTAGTTTCTAAACATACCCAACAATTCGTGAAATTCCCACTTTCCATTTAGTTCCATGGCTAAGGTCCATGTTGGGTGGATTAGGGGTGGCATCAGGGTTGGTTCAGCCTGGGATTGGCCCGACCCACTTGGGCTTGAACCCAACCCAGGCCAACCGATAGTAGAATATATGATGATTTTTTATTTTTTGCCGATTGTTTGTTAAAAAATTTATAACATTTTAATGATGCAACTTTGCAATTTTCAAAACATATTCATTTACTTCTAGTGGTATTTTACTTACAATTGTTACTATGATGACCACTATTAAAAATTTGATAAGCGACCATTGTATTGGAACAATGGTTTATACCGCTTATCTAAAATTTATGAAATATTTTCATCCTCTTCCTATGTAATATTGTGTTGCTAGTGTAATAAATCTCGTAATAAAGTTAGAGGGCACAAAGAATTTAATTGAGATTTTTATTCATATGCTCCACACGAAAAAATACGATGATATGATCATATTTTTTACTACACAATTTGAGCATGTTTTAAATAATTTATATGATAGTTACGATAGAGTTTATGCATCTAATACTACACAATCACAAAATGTTAGTTCTTCTTTCATATCAAAGGGAAAGGATCTTGCTTTTTCAACAAGTGGGGTTTTAAATCTTATAAAGTCAAAAAAAATCACGAACAAATGCACCTAATGAGTTGAATTGGTATAATGCACAATCTCCCGTCGATGATATAGTTGATGTGTTAAATTTTTGGAAACACAATGAAACTACTTTTCCTATCGAATGGATGAAGATTTACTAACTCACTGTGTGCCAACTGTTGCATCAGAAAGTTCTTTTTCAACATAAATCACTTGCTTTCGTTGAATTTGGAGATGCTAGTGAGCGCGGAAGATCGGATGAAATCGGAAAAAATGATCAAAGATTTACTTCAAGCGGCACAAAACGAGTCAAGTAGTGACGATTGAAGATTGAAGATGGACTACAAATCAAGTCTTTCACATAAATGAGAAATTTAGGGCAATGAGATTCTATATTTAGGTTAAGCAGAAGTGCACAACAGTAGTCCAATGGCTTCTCTTCAATCTAAATATAGGCCATCTCAAACTCTAAAATCTATACTTCCCCTCATCTTGTAATTTGAAATTCAATCACTTTGTATAAAATGTTGCTTATCTATTTGATTATATTTGAAATTTTGTAATTCACTGAAACAATTTAATACATGAATCTTTCCCTTCAATCTATAAGTTCTTACAATTGTTGTCTAAATTCAATCACCCAAAATTTAAACTTTTATTCTACTCTATTCAAAAAATCAAAAAATCAAAAAATCAAAAAAATCAAAAAATCAAAAAATCAAAAAAATTTAAAAAAAAACCAAAAAAAATCACAAAAAAAAAAACAAAAAAAAAACCAAAAAAACAAAAAATCAACAAACAATTCAAAACCCACAACCCGCAAAGGCCTGGCCCGGCCCCCAAGCCAGGGGCCTAGGGTCTGGTCCAGGCTCCTCTCCCCCACTCCAGCTCGGCCTGCCTTGGCTCAGGACCGAGTCTGGCCCGGAGGTTTTTGGCCCGGCCCGGCGAGCCCAAATGCCACACCTAGGGTGGGTTTGTTGTGTGTGGGTGGGCGGGGATGCAAAATAAGTACAGGTGGTGATGGAAATAAATATTTAAAACTTGATAGGATGTGTACTGATAGTCACATGTCATGTATCTTTTCAAAGATTTTTCTATTACACCTGCATAACTCCATTACACAAAGGCTATATAAGAAGATAAATCATGTATTCTACAACCTCTTTGTCAGCAAACTCCAATTTAGATAGTGGTTATTATAGGAATGTGATTATTGTACTACAACTTTGGTTGCTGAGATAGCGACTTATCATACCCACCCACCAGAATTTATCACACCAAGCAGGCCCCGCCCAGAAGAACACCTAATTAGTTTATAATTTGTAGTGTAAGTACATTATTCATTTTCAAAATCCTCACATCAAAATTAATGTTCATAGATAAAGAATGGATGAAAGGAGAAGCTAAACTAAATATATTAGATGTTAAGATACTAAAATAGTCACCTGCAACTGTTAACCTAGCTTCAGATAATTTGTAGCCAGGATGCTTGGCTTCTAAGGAATGAAGCATTGCAAATGCTGAAATCGCTAGCTGCAGGTTCTTTTTTCTTTCAAACCGATTAATCGAAAGGAAGTTCAACCTAAACAAGACAGCACTAGTAATAAGTCTCAGTACCAAAGAAAAATATACTATCTCAGAAAATATATGTCTGTCTATTTAAAATCAGACTCCCTACAAGAGAATAGGAGAAAATAGAAGGACCAAACTTACTTATAAGAACAAATTCCATCAAACTAATCAACAGTGACTGCAGGATAGAGACAGCAGATTGAACTCCTCGGGAATGAAGTGTTGAGAATGTCTTCGCAAATGTAGATGCAGTAAATTTGCTGTTAACGAGTAATCAAATCTGCCATGCCTGTTAAATATCATTAATCATCCAAGTAAAGCATCAGATAAAAATTACCAACAAAAAGATGAGGCCTCAACTTGTATTTTTTAAAAAGATGGAATGGAAGTTGAACAAACCAGTCGTTGACTCTTCAAGCATGTCAATTGGTTTGCAGTACAATCTCCTGAGTAAAGTTGTATGTTGTGCAAGCAACAAATTAGGAAAATGACAGTAGAATATTATCTGGAGAAATAGAATCAATTAACATACTCCTCTATGTTGCAATAATCATAAAATATAGCTGAGTTGGTTGCACAGAAAAAATCAAACATGCAATATATATATATATACAGGCGAGGGGAAAGCTGTTTTATCGTTTCGTTTCCACTATCCGCACTTTTTGGTAAAGAAAAAAAAATAGTGACAAGGATGAAAATATCAACTGAAAATTTCCATGCATTTAGTCATCTTTTATTGAGTATTAAAATGAGACAAAACAATTCCCCAACACATCTAATTTTGCTCGCATGCCATGTCCTTCATATAAAGCACTATCCTGTGAAATTAAAATTTTTATCCACCTTTTAATTTTCTTGATCGGAATGACAACAGAGACCTGATCTGCCAGTACAATGTCAAATGATGGCCACAAGATAAGCACACACAATGCAACAAAGATAAATTAAAGATATGCAAACACAGCATGGAAACGATAGAAAATATGCTGAGTCAGGAAATTACAAAATGATCAATAAATAAATGGTGTTTATCTAAGATTTGAGATAATTAAGAGAATTAGCTGAATAGTTTATAAGGTTAACATAAAATTTTCCAAATGTTTAAAATAAACTACATATAAAAACAAACTCTGCCAGTAACAATTCAGAGATACCTCACCCGGAACAGCAGGCAAAATTGTACTACGGAAAATTCAATTACATTAAGAACTTCAACTTTAACTTTATCCCAAAGTGCCCACGACAAACACCGTGCAAAATAAATGACCAGTTACCACTTACTGTGATTTCACCGATATTTGATCCCTTAAATCCTCTTCTTTTATGTTGAGGTCAACAAACAAAGATTAAAAAGCTAAGTTGCTAACCATTAGCGGGATATTCCTAATATTCTCTCAGGTTTAGATGATAGGGAGCACATTTTGAGGAGATCCAAAGGTCAGATGGGTGTTGAAATACTAGAACCTGAATCTCCTCTAAAAGCGTATTTTCTATCAATCATCACTCTCCTTTCTTCTTTTCTCTCCAACTCATCTCCCTCCTCTACTCAACTAAACCAACCTCCAAACCAAACCCTTCTCCCCCTCGCCTCTTTCCTTCTCCACCACGAGCACTCCAGCCTCCATCTCCTTCGTTCCCTACCATCCACACTCTCCATTCCCAAGAATCCCAACCATCCAGATTCTCCATTCCCCACCACCGCCCTCCATCCGCCACCTCCTCCAAACTCTAACCCCTTATTTCCCTTCCCACACCCTATCCCTCAGCCATCACTACCACCACCTTCTCGTCTCTCCCATCTGCTCACCCACCAACTTCACACCCTCCTCCTTAAATCCAACCTCTACTCAGATGTCCGTTGCTTTTTTGACGAAATTCCCGACTCATTCTCCAACAACATTATCTTCTTATCCCTCATCTCCCTTTATTTCCGCTCCCATCCCCTTAACGCCAACCTTAGCATCGCTACCCACCAACACCACCTCCCCCATCCCCGATTCTGAAACCCTCTCCGCCCTCCACTAACTCCACCATCTACTTTTGTTTTCTTTTTCCTTTTAATCTTTTTTTTCTAAAGGACTTGTTGGGAGGAGTAGAAGAAAGTATTTTAATAAGAAAAAATTTAGTGGAGTTAGCAAAGGGGCTAAATTGCAGACATCCAATAAGGGGCCAAATTGGAAAAATCCCATCAAAATAACATCTACCCTATGTTTCCTAAGAGCATCTGTAGTCGTTATCTATATATCGATAATATCGATATATAGGTTAAAAAGTAGCTGCAGTCGTTTGCTATATATCGATATTATCGATAAATCGCTACAGTCGATTGCTATATTTGAGAGACGAAATAGCTTTATGGATAAGTCAGCGACGGTGGTCGAAGAGGCGTCCCAGGCGTGGGAAAACACTGTTCGGAGCGTCGGACGGCATTCGATATGCCGTCCGTGTCAATTTCCGCCGCCAGATGGTCCACACGTCGGACGGTGCTTGGTCTGCCGTTGGAGACGCGCCACCTTTCCCGGACGGCACATCGAGTGCCGTCCGTTGGGATCTCATTAACGACAAAAAAATGGGCGCATGGACGAGATTGCCCCTCTTCCATTTTAACGGCTATATTGAGTCAGAAATCTATCCAACGGCAATATTATTGTTATCGAACGGCTATTTTTTTTTTCTTCGATTGTAGTTTATAAAATTGGCCTATATATAGTACTTAATCTCAATCAGATCTCAGCACAAAAAATCCTACTTCTCATATTTCTTCTCTGTCAAAATTAGTCTCTTCTCGGTTTTCAATTGGGCTTCTCTTCTCGGTTTTCAATTGAGCTTCTCTTCTCAGTCTTCATTTGAGTTGCCATAGAGAAATAATGGCAAACGTTAAAAGTGCAAGAGGCAGAGCCTACACAGCTCAGGAAGATCTTCTGTTATGCCAGAGTTGGGTTAGTATTACTCAAGATCCAATTGTCGGTACTGATCAATCCGGAGCACAATTTTGGGAACGTATTTATTCAACATTTAAGGTATTATTAGGCTATCCCACCGACAGAACAGCGGCCTCACTCACTAGTCGGTTTCAAATCATTTCCAAAGAAGTTGCTCTGTTCATAGGAAAATTGAGCAATGCAACTAGTCGAGCCGGTAGCGGAACAACAGAGGCGGATAAGGTTTGTATAAATAAATGTAATATTTAAAGTCATTATTTGTATAATTGGTTTAGCAAATAAAAATTTTGAATATAAATGTGTTTTCAGATTCGCGAGGCCAGGGTACAGTATTTGGCATCTACAGGGAAAGCTTTCAAGTTTGATGAATGTTATGAGATCCTGAAAGATCAGCCAAAGTTTTCGTTGCGCACAACACAAATTTTTGATCGGGTACCAAATACCCAATTCGGTGAAGGTAGTGAAAGCCCAAACTCCCCAACAATCAACTTGGACTCAGATCTACCCATGGATACAGATTCACCAACACCCCTCACCCGACCACCTGGTCGCAAAGCGGCCAAAAGAAAAGGGAAAAGTGTTGCCGAAACATCAGGGATCAAAGATATGGCTGAAGAAACAGCCATATTTACCGCTGTATACAAAGAATCGCAAGTTTCAAGGAATGCGATTAAAGCTCGAGAATGCGATCTTAGAGAACGGATCGAGGAAGATCGTATTATGGCTATAGATCTTAGCACGTTACCTACGACTCAGCGATATTATTTTATGTGTAGGCAAAATGAAATTATGCAAAAACGTGGTTATAACGATGGGTGATGTAATTGTTCCCTGAACTATCTGCAATTTATTAAGTTGAAATGAAAAAAAATGTCTTGGGTATTTAGTACATGCAATTTATTAAGTTGAAATGAAGAGATGTTTTTTCGGCAATAAAAACATCTTGTTTAATATGTATGGGGTAATTAGTACATGTGAAGACATTATGTTTAAAATGGAGAAGGTTTTTTTTTTGGGCAGTGAGAACATCTTGTTTGTTTAAAATGAATACCATAGTTCTAAACGAGAATTAATTAAAATAGTACGATTGACTCAACTACAGTTGAAAAAACAACAATAACTAATTTTTGGATACTACCATGGAAAATAAAGTTACAATTATAGGAATACAACTCTAGGAAATTAAAGTTACAATTCATGGAATTTTTTTGTTACAGCACTTACAATTTCTACAATTACTCATCTCCAAATTGGTTCCAAATATGTTCCATAAGATCTTGACGAAGAGCATGATGTCTTTGTCGATCATGTAGAATTACATTACGAAACGTTCGTCCTGCTTCATCAATCGGTCCACATGTGGTAGGTTCGACCCCAATTGAGTCAGGAATTTGATCATAATCAAAGTCGATATTTTCATCGTCACGTTCATCCTCGACAATCATATTGTGTAAGATGATACATGTTTTCATAATGTAAGACAAACTATCTGCATCCCACATGCGTGCTGGACCTTTCACTATTGCAAAACGTGATTGTAGAACACCAAAAGCACGCTCGACATCCTTTCTCGCACCCTCTTGTAATTCTGCGAATTTTCTTTTCTTTTGGGTATCTGGTGCGGTGTAAGTTTTAACGATGGTTGCCAACGGTGGGTATATACCATCCGCAAGATAATAACCCATATTGTAATTGTTGTTGTTGATGACATAATTGGCTGGAGGTGCACGGCCGTCAAGAATCTCATTAAATAAAGTAGACCGGTTCAGCACATTTAGATCATTGTTGCAACCTGGCATACCAAAGAACGAATGCCAGAACCACAGATCATAAGACGCAACTGCTTCGAGAATAATAGTTGGTTCTCGAACATGTCCTGTGTATTGCCCGTGCCATGCCGCCGGACAATTTTTCCACTTCCAATGCATGCAATCTACACTACCCAACATTCCAGGAAATCCTCGGGCGCTATTCTCTGCTAGTAGTCTTTCCACATCGCCTGGTGTTGGTTTTCTCATATATTGTGCAGCAAATAAAGTTACAATTGCAAAACAAAATCGGCGTAAACTTTTTAATACCGTTGTTTCGCCTATACGTACATATTCATCAACAGCATCAGCCGCGCCTCCATACGCTAAACAACGCAGTGCCGCCGTAATTTTCTGATGGGGACTTAACCCAACTTGCTTACATGCATCCTGGGACAGTTGGAAATATTGATCGTAACCAACAACGGCATTCAAGACCCGGTTGAAGAGTTGGCGGCGCATACGGAATCGACGTCGAAAAATTGAATCTGGATAAACTGGATTTTCGGCGAAGTAGTCGTTCCACATCCTTCTATGGCCTTCCTGTCTTTCGCGTCGAATATAACGACGACGATTGATTTGTGCGCCTTCTCGGATTGCGTTGCCAACCCTTACTAGACGGTTGTGGAACATCTGCGCTACAAGATTGTTGTCTTCCTCTGATGAAGAGGAAGATGAACTCCAAGGGAATGTATTTTCTAAATTGGCCATTGAAAGTTATTAACTCAGTGGTGTAAGTTCAACGAATGCAATGGGGCATATATATACTAAAACTTAACCGACTCTCACTGCAATAAATTTGGAGTATGTCCTGTCGTTCAAGGAAAAATTAATACCAAACAAGTTAAATGCAAACTTTGAACCGACAATGAAAAAGTACTGTCAAATTGTGCCACCTTTTGACTAAAATGTCACTACCCTTCAAGAAAGAGTGTCAGAATAAGCCAATATGCTTTTCTCCACTAACCACAAATCAATAGATTTTGTCCTTTCACTACAAACCAAAATTGCTTTCTCCTATCACTTAACACCAAATGGAGTATGTCCTGTCAATCAATTTTCACTACAAACCAAAAGGACACAATTATGTTCCTAAAATACCCTTGTGATTAAAACACAATAGTGGTTTGGATAATTATGGCCTTACATTTTTTGACCGCCATATAAAATTTTTGTAAAAACAATCGGGGGTCAAAATTATAAAATACAGTAGAGTTCAATTTACTCAGTCATAACTATACTGCGTTTCTGGTACAACTGTAGAAGTTGATGCTCCTGTGTCACCCAAATTTGCATTCATTGCGCGTTGTCGAGAAAGAGAAGCTCTGCCCATCGATACAGACCGCCTTGTATTTGTCAAATCGTTTGGAATTGATTCCCTCAGAACCATATCTGACAGTATCAAACTCCGCAACTGTGCTTCGATGTTGCTCAAATGTTGACAACGATTGTATAACTCTTCCTGCGCGAAAATTAATGTTTACTCGGAAAAAAAAATTGGTTAAATAAATTAAAATTTAGTAAACTCACATAGGTTGGTTGCCCGCTATGATGAAATGGGACATTGACACTGGAGTCCAGATTCTTCACAGTAGTGCCGCTATGAAATAGAGGCACTTCGACGTACGATTCACCAAGTAGTCCAGATGTACCTACGGTTGATTGAGTTGGATACTGGGATGGTTGCCAACATGGAGGTGCAGCATATGGCAACTGAGCAGCAGTATCCCTAACAGATGCTGGGCCGATAAAATCAACATTGGTTGCATGAGAAAGTGTCGGCATTATAGGACCAACTGAAACCCTTGTCCAATACTGATTGTATGTGGTCTGGTCTACACGGCGCACAAAAGGTGAAGCTTCAATTGGTTCAGGTTGTGTTATACCAGATGCCATGAAACGCATTTGGGGCGGTGGATTTTTTGGTATGGCTATATCACCAGTAAGTTGGCGAATGCAACGATCGGCAAGATACCATACACCCTACAATCAATTGTTCATTTTAGCGTAATCATACTAATTATAAAAACTGAAAGAAATTAATGTGAATATTTTCATATACCTGTCCGTTATACGTAAAAGTATGACGAAACCGTGATATATATTTAGCAACTTCTATGACATACACATCTGCCGTACTTGAAGAATTATTATATGGCTGCCAAATTATTGACGCGGGAGTGCGCATCTCAAATTGATCACGGGCCATCGATTGATTGTACCGAATAGGATCAGAGCGACCTGAATCCAAGAATTCTTTATTCCATCGCAAAATTCTCGGCCATACATCAGAGTTAGACACGTGGGTCTGCAATGGGGTGTTCCTATCTCTAACTGGGATACAGCAATTCGTGTACTCGTATGCCCAATACTGCACAGCATAACAAATAAATAAATTGAAATTAATTCATGAAATATTTGATATAAAATTAGTAATTAAAATGATTAGTATTACCTCCAGCACTTGCCACGGCCCATTAAATGATTTCACTTTTAGTCTGCTGCATGAATCCAAAGACAAATACAACAGTGCAAGTGCATGACTACCCCAATCATATTTGCCAACAGCATTGAGGTCTACAACTGCGGCTAGCCAACCACATCTTACTAATCCAGAACCATTCGTGAAAAGAAATGCACCGAGAAAGAACATGAAGAATGCTCTAGCGAGCTTTACCTCGACAATTCTGTCAGTCTGGGCTTCTTCAATGAAAGCATTAGTAAAATAATTCTTGAAAAAAGCAACCCGTATACCTTGTGATTTCCAATCATCATTTGTTAGTTCTGGAAAGAAGCGTTCCTGAACGACTTCAAAAGAATACATTTCATCGTCGCATGGAGGCAAATCGCCGACACCGATAGAAATTCCCGTCAGCATTACCCAATCTAATGGAGTGAAACCCAACTCACCACACGGAAAGTGGAAAGTGTGGGTGGTGTCCCACCATCTCTCTACGAGGGCCTCTACGAGCCGAACCGACGACTTATTTGTATTGATGGTCATGAATCGGTTCCATCCCGCCCGCTCTACTAGTAGTTGGATCAGTGGAACCCGTGAGCAGTACTGATTGTACATTTTGATCGGTTCCTTCCAGTTTCCCCTGAATTTACAGAAGCCACCCTCAGGGGTAACAATAACATATTGACTAATATGTTTCGAATCGTCTACTACACGATTCCAGTTGGACTGATCGGCGTAATTGACATTGGACATATCTGCTTCACCTTCCGTACTTGTACCGGGTTGAGCTGGCACCTGCTCTCGTTTTGATTTTAAACGACCAATAAATCTTCGTATTGAAGACATTTTTTTCAACAAAAAAAAAATTGTTTGGAGGAGTTGCCGAGAGGAGCTAGTTTACACAAAGAAGAGAGACAGAGAGTGTGGTAGGAAAGTAGTCGGTTTGTGAAGAGTGTGTTAATTAGTTCAACAAATGATCTAGATATATATAGAATCAATCCGAGGGTATTTTGGTCCAAGAAAAAATTAAAAGCCGGGATTTATGGCTTGAAATTAGGGAGATTAGACATAAAGTAGGGGATTTAGCGGTTAGTGGCGCTACACGCCAAAAAAGGGTGTCGGACGGCACTTCGTGTGCCGTCCTAGACATCCGGCGGCACAAACGGCATTCGATATGCCGTCCGACAAGTTCGCCAGCCGTTTTGTGCGCTTTTGCCTCCGACGGTATTTCGTATGCCGTCTCTTAATATTTTATAGTTGTTTGCTATAATATAGCTTACGACGAGTGCAGCGGAAACGTAATATCTATTTCTATTTATCGATATATGGATAAATTTATAGATAACGACTACAGATGCTCTAACAACCTCAATCCAAAGTTTGTTTAAATCCAAGGATCCTAGCCCTTTGCTGGTTGGAGCCATTAGTAGTCTCCATTGCACATTATCAAATGGACCATCTCAATTTGTTTTCCCTAACATCACATCTAATTACTTACAAATGCACTTATTTCTAGTATTATTTTAGTGTTTTGGCACATTCCATGTTAGTTTCTAAACATACCCAACAATTCGTGAAATTCCCACTTTCCATTTAGTTCCATGGCTAAGGTTGGGTGGGTTAGGGGTGGCATCAGGGTTGGTTCAGCCTGGGATCGGCCCGGCCCACTTGGGCTTGAACCCAGCCCAGGCCGCCACCAAAACAGGCCAACCGATAGTAGAATATATGATGATTTTTTGTTTTTTTGCCGATAGTTTGTTAAAAAAATTATAACATTTTAATGATGCAACTTTGCAATTTTCAAAACGTATTCATCTACTTCTAGTGGTATTTTACTTACAATTGTTACTATGATGACTACTATTAAAAATTTGATAAGCGACCATTGTATTGGAACAATGGTTTATACCGCTTATCTAAAATTTATGAAATATTTTCATCCTCTTCCTACGTAATATTGTGTTGCTAATGTAATAAATCTCGTAATAAAGTTAGAGGGCACAAAGAATTTAATTGAGATTTTTTATTCATATGCTCCACACGAAAAAATACGATGATATGATCATATTTTTTTACTACACAATTTGAGCATGTTTTAAATAATTTGTATGATAGTTACGGTAGAGTTTATGCATCTAATACTACACAATCACAAAATGTTAGTTCTTCTTTCATATCAAAGGGAAAGGATCTTGCTTTTTCAACAAGTGGTGTTTTAAATCTTATAAAATCAAAAAAAAATCACGAACAAATGCACCTAATGAGTTGAATTGGTATAATGCACAATCTCCCGTCGATGATATAGTTGATGTGTTAAATTTTTGGAAACACGATGAAACTACTTTTCCTATTCTTTCTCGAATGGTTAAAAATTTACTAACTCACTGTGTGCCAACTGTTGCATCAGAAAGTGCTTTTTTAACAGAAATCACTTGCTTTCGTTGAATTTGGAGATGCTAGTGTGCGCGGAAGATTTGATGAAATCGGAAAAAATGATCCAAAATTTACTTCAAGCGGCACAAAACGAGTCAAGTAGTGACGATTGAAGATTGAAGATGGACTACAAATCAAGTCTTTCAAATAATTGAGAAATTTAGGGCGATTAGATTCTATATTTAGGTTAAGTAGAAGTGCACAACAGTAGTCCAATGTCTTCTCTTCAATCTAAATATAGGCCATCTCAAACTCTAAAATCTATACCTTCCCTCAACTTGTAATTTGAAATTCAATCATTTTGTATGGAATGTTGCTTATCTATTTGATTATATTTGAAATTTTGTACTCCATTGAAACAATTTAATACATGAATCTTTCCCTTTAATCTAAGTTCTTACAATTGTTGTCTAAATTCAATCACCCAAAATTTAAACCTTTATTCTACTCTATTCAAAAAAATAAAAAAAAAATCAAAAATCAAAAAAATCAAAAAAATCAAAAAAAAAATCAAAAAAATCAAAAAAATCAAAAAAAATCAAAAAACAATTCAAAACCCGCAACCCACAAAGGCTTGCCCAGGCCCCCAAGCCAGGGGCCTAGGGTCTGGTCTAGGCCTCCTCTCCCCCACTCCAGCTCGGCTTGCCTTGGCTCGGGACCGAGTCTGGCCCGGAGGTTTTTGGCCTGGCCCGGCGAGCCCGAATGCCACACCTAGGGTGGGTTTGTGGTGGGTGGGTGGGGGGGGGGGGGGGGATGCAAAATAAGTACAGGTGGTGATGGAAATAAATATTTAAAACTTGATAGGATGTGTACTGATAGTCACATGTCATGTATCTTTTCAAAGATTTTTCTATTACACCTGCATAACTCCATTACACAAAGGCCATGTAAGAAGATAAATCATGTATTCTACAACCTCTTTGTCAGCAAACTCCAATTTAGATAATGGTTATTATAGGAATGTGATTATTGTACTACAACTTTGGTTGCTGAGATAGCGACTTATCATACCCTCCCACCAGAATTTATCACACCAAGCAGGCCCCGCCCAGAAGAACACCTAATTAGTTTATAATTTGTAGTGTAAGTACATTATTCATTTTCAAAATCCTCACAGCAAAATTAATGTTCATAGATAAAAAATGGATGAAAGGAGAAGCTAAACTAAATATATTAGACGTTAAGATACTAAAATAGTCACCTGCAACTGTTAACCTAGCTTCAGATAATTTGTAGCCAGGATGCTTGGCTTCTAAGGAATGAAGCATTGCAAATGCTGAAATCGCTAGCTGCAGGTTCTTTTTTCTTTCAAACTGATTAATCGAAAGGAAGTTCAACCTAAACAAGACAGCACTAGTAATAAGTCTCAGTATGAAAGAAAAATGTACTATATCAGAAAATATATGTCTATCTATTTAAAATCAGACTCCCTACAAGATAATAGGAGATAATAGAAGGACCAAACTTACTTATAAGAACAAATTCCATCAAACTAATCAACAGTGACTGCAGGATAGAGACGGCAGATTGAACTCCTCGGTAGGGCTGCAATCGAGCCGAGCCGAGCCGAATACCTTCAGGCTCGAGCTCGGCTCGTTTACGAAACGAGCTCAATTTTGAGCTCGAGCTCGGTTCGAGCCGAGCTTTGACCGAGCTTTGACCATATTCGAGCCGAATAGCTCGCGAGCCTAGCTTTAAAAAATAAAATTTAAAAAAAAAAAAAAAAAAAAAAAAGCTCGAGCTCGGTTTTGAGCTCGAGCCTTGACCGAGCTCGAGCCGAATAGCTCGCGAATAGCTCGATTCGTTTGCAGCCCTACTCCTCGGGAATGAAGTGTTGAGAATGTCTTCACAAATGTAGATGCAGTAAATTTGCTGTTAACGAGTAATCAAATCTGCCATGCCTGTTAAATATCATTAATCATCCAAGTAAAGCATCAGATAAAAAATACCAACAAAAAGATGAGGCCTCAACTTATATTTTTTAAAAGGATGGAATGGAAGTTAAACAAACCAGTCGTTGACTCTTCAAGCATGTCAATTGGTTTGCAGTACAGTCTCCCAAGTAAAGTTGTATGTTGTGCAAGTAACAAATTAGGAAAATGACAGTAGAATATTATCTGGAGAAATAGAATCAATTAACATACTCCTCTATGTTGCAATAATCATAAAATATAGCCAAGTTGGTTGCACAGAAAAAATCAACATGCAATACACACACACACACACACACAGGCGAGGGGAAAGCTGTTTTATCGTTTCATTTTCCACTATCAGCACTTTTTGGTAACGAAAAAAAAATAGTGACAAGGATGAAAATATCAACTGAAAATTTCCATGCATTTAGTCATCTTTTATTGAGTATTAAAATGAGACAAAACAATTCCCCAACACATCTAATTTTGCTCGCATGCCATGTCCTTCATATAAAGCACTATCTTGTGAAATTAAAATTTTTATCCACCTTTTAATTTTCTTGATCGGAATGACAACAGAGACCTGATCTGCCAGTACAATGTCAAATGATGGCCACAAGATAAGCACACACAATGCAACAAAGATAAATTAAAGATATGCAAACACAGCATGGAAACGATAGAAAATATGCTGAGGCAGGAAATTACAAAATGATCAAGAAATAAATGGTGTTTATCTAAGATTTGAGATAATTAAGAGAATTAGCTGAATAGTTTATAAGGTTAACATAAAATTTTCCAAATGTTTAAAATAAACTACATATAAAAACAAACTCTGCCAGTAACAATTCAGAGATACCTCACCCGGAACAGTAGGCAAAATTGTGCTACGGAAAATTCAATTACATTAAGAACTTCAACTTTAACTTTATCCCAAAGTGCCCATGACAGGGTTGCAATATACTAGTATTGAAAATCTATAAATTTTCCAAAGACAGCTAACGGCTGTTCCAAATTTAGACTGATACAATACATGCAATCTTATTGATAAAATTAACTGGTTTTTTCTGTAATAGTCTAACAGTATTTAAAAAAAAGAAACCAGATTTTATCGAAATGCAAGAACTTTCAACATACTAACCAGAATCAGTCTCCTCAAAGCAGTAATTTCCGTCATGATGGGATGTGAGAACATGAAACTTGTGACCATGTGCTGCAAGTTCAACTGCTGCATCCACAATCAATCTTTCTGCTCCACCTACATAAAATACCAATAAATTTATATACATATATATATATTGGGCATAATCATTTCAAAACAATGAAGTTATACCACCTAAAAATTTTGTATCTGTGAGTGTTTGTGTTTGCATTTTGCTCTATCTGTATAATTTATATTCTCACATTAGTTATGCTGTTTTCTATCTAACAATTGATTCCCAATATAGTCGTCCACTACTTACAATTTTATTGCCAAGTTAATCAAGTACTAGTAGTTTACACATGCAATGCACGTCTTAATAAATATAGTTTTTTTAAAAGTAAAAATTCAGACGTAGTCTAGATTTAATCTAAAACCTCATTTACAATAGTTATGCACGTACGTTGCACGGGTTGGTGGATGGACAAATTACACTAAGGCCTTCTCCCATTATAGTAGTAGAGATAGAGATAATGTTAATAACCCATAGATTATTCTGTTCTGTTTAACATTTGTGTAATCTAGTGTTTTTCGGCACTTACACGGATGGTTACAACAACAGTAAATCATAAGATTACTGACTTCTGTGTGAGCCGATAACAAGAGATACTAAATCAACAATAAGATCAAAAAAGAGACGAACCAATTCCAATATCCGGATGGATGATTGCAAATGTTTAAGTTCGGCCCTCCTTTCCCCATTATACAACCTTCTCTCTCTACCTCGCACTTGTTTCTTGTTCAGATCCTGCTCATATATGTTTTAAAAATTACATGACCAAACAAATTTATCAGAAACTTCAATTCTTCTGTAAATTGTAATCTTATAGATATTAATCAGGCTATAATTTCAAAATTAGAATATTGAAAAATTAAAGAAAAAATTCAGTAGCATTTCATCAAACAAGTCATGAGCATCCCCAATTCGAAAACCCGAAAAACAAAGAAATCAAGAAATCGGTGGTACATCAATACCTGGATCGTGCTGATTCCTGAAATTAGAAGAGAGAGGAGATGAATTGGGGGTGGGCCTCAACTGTTTTTGACAGGCTGGGATAATGATTTTGCAGGGGGGGGGGGGGGGGGGGGGGGGGGGGGGGGGGGGGGGGGGAGGAGGAGGGGGAGGAGCATATTACTGGTCGGTACAAATTAACTAATTCACACTTTCAAACCAACCAACATCATTTTATATTTCTGTTCAGTTAAAATAAAATTTAAAAAATAGTGGAATAATTACTGCATTTAGAGATGCTAAAAAAATGGCTTACAATTTTGTCAGATTCCTTGATTCTAAAGCTTGCTTGCAAATACTCATATTGTCTGAGAAGTCGCTCTATATTTGCCTCAAACTATTCTATATTACTCATTTGTTGTGTCTCTATAAAATGATCAAATTATAAAACACATATACAAGACTACAATTCACCAAAATTTTTCAAACAAAATAAAGGATGATGAAAATATACCACTATCTCCATGTTGTTTCCCTTCTGATTCTAGATTTCTAGCATATTCCGAAGCTTCTCTTGCTTCATTAAATTTTCATCTTCTCATTTCATCAACCATTTGATGTAAGTCCTTAGCTTTCTTATATGTTCACTTATTTGTTCACTTTTACCCTAAGAAAATAAAAAATAGGGCCAAAACCAAAGTACCCCCCCAACGTTTGGCCTAAGTACAATATGCCCATATAACGTTTGAAAAAATACACTAAACCCATTATTCCGTTAACTTAACTTATTCCGTTAAGTTAGAATTATTGAATTACATTTCTACCCTTACTCTTTCATATCTCAATCTCTTCTTCTTTCTTCCTTTCTTCATTCCTTTTTTCTTCTTTCATTTTTTCTCTATTCTTCCCTTTCTTCATTTCAGTTGTCTTAATCTTTGACAAACAAAGAGATGTCTTCAGTTCTCAATAGGGGATGCCGACATTTTTAGTTTTCCAGGTATGTTGTGAATGAAAAAACAAAAAGAAAAAGAAAAATAAAATAAAATGTTACGTTCAATCAAGAGCTGAGTTGAAAAATTAAAGAACAAAAAGGATAATTTTGTTCAATTAGAGAAGTGTTTAATTCCAGCATCTTTATGGCATTTTTAAATTGCTGAATGAAAATTTCTACCTTACCGATGTTTTCTTATATCAATCATTCATATGTATGTGTAAGGTTTCAATGGTGATTTTTGCACCTCGATAGATAAGTCTATAATATATTTTGAATGAGAAGGTCTTGTAAATTTGAATAATCCGATAAGTTCCTGTGGTCCTAGTTAACCCAAATTGCTACGTGTAACTGTTTTTACCCAGCATAGATATTTACTGACAATTTCTACTGAGAAATGTTTGGAATAATCAATTTGACCAATACTACACCCGTGCATGCCATTCATTTAAAAATTATTTGTTTCTTCCAGCTTCTTTGTTTGAGCCAGGAACATGTCTTATACAATGAAATCCTGAAACAACCTATCCCCGTACTTATTTGTTGTCCAAAGTTAAAGTAAGATGCATCTAATCAGGTCAACATAATGTAACCCAACCAGATCAAGTTGTGATTGCTCCATTTCGACCAATCTGACCTGATTAAGTTCTGAATTCAGGACGTGGGTCAGGTTGATCATTAGAATATTATGTAGAAGAAGTTTTTCTACTAAAAATCTTATTATAAAGATTTTTCTAGTAATTTGAGAAAGAGGTAAGTGCTAAATTCAAGTAGAATATATTGAAAGGTGATAGGAATGATATGTTTAAGTGAATATTAATATACATTAAGACTGATGAATGTAAGAAGTTTGCACCAATTCAAAGTGGACTGTTTTCCTGACCAAGCTCAGTTCTTATTTCAAAAAAAGATTTGATTATCCAATCTAACAGAGATCTGAATCCTTTTGAATGATTAATGCAAATCCAGGTTTCTTCATGATGGTGACAATTTTGTTAATAACTGATCTTAGCTAGGAATGTTTGTTCAGAAGCATGGAAAAGGTATAGAAGTGCATCCTGTAGAATATACTAAAAGTCTAAATCCAACATTTTGATGGCCTCATTTAAGCTAGTGAAAGAACTGACTCTGAAAACTCAGTATACTTGATTTGACTAGTTTACAAGTAACAAGTCTCAGCTTGTGGTGACATTCTCAGTGGAAGTAGATGATGGGGCTTTGTCTACCAGTCTACCAGTTCATCTTATTAAGACAACTGAACTGAAGAGTAGGATCACCAATCAGTGGCAGCCCCTTCAAACATTATAATACCTCAGGAGCCAAACAACTTTCATTTTAAATCTATGATTTAAGAAGGAACCTTCAAAGGTTCGGTAAAATGGTGCTATCTGGCTCTAACATTAGATAATATCCTCATTCCTATAAAAAATGAATGAAGAAAAAAGAAATGAAGAAAGGGAAGAATAGAGAAAAAATGAAAGAAGAAAAAAAGGAATGAAGAAAGGAAGAAAGAAGAAGAGATTGAGATATGAAAGAGTAAGGGTAGAAATGTAATTCAATAATTCTAACTTAACGGAATAAGTTAAGTTAACGGAATAATGGGTTTAGTGTATTTTTTCAAACGTTATATGGGCATATTGTACTTAGGCCAAACGTTGGGGGGGTACTTTGGTTTTTGCCCTAAAAAATAATAAACTATAATGATAAAATGGACCAAACTATTCAACTTTCATGCTTTACCATCATCTACAATCCATCATTCTTCGTAAGTGAAAATTTAATGATAATATTACTTAGAATGCAAAAGTCCAGTAAAAACAGATAACAATTAGAAGAAAAATCCCACATATGCAAGTCAGTTCGTTCCAAACTCACACCTGACAATCCCTGTAACGCCCCGAATTCTAAATACGACCGAATTCGAGATTCCACGGGATCTTTATACTTCACTTCGTATAATTTTATAAGGAAATTTATACTTTTCATAATACATCAGAGTTCTTTATATTTGATTACACAGCGGAAGACAAAATAATTTACAACAAAATACAATTACAATATCTTTAACTTTCAATTAAATCGACAGCAACATTTTCACTTTGAAATCCAATACCTGCATGTAAGACTGTGGGCACGTCAGTTGATTGCAACCGACGAAATGTTATACATGGCTATCCTCTCTGTGCCAAAGAGAGTATAACGATCTCCATACTTTAACAAAATTACAAACCTTGAATGAGATAAAGTGTTAAATTGTGACTATGCTAAACATGTAAGTGTATGCCATGGCTTAATGCCTAATGCACCATTTTATACTAGGATGACAATAATGCATACTTGTTTGGATTCTATGCATCCCATACTACATAGGTCCGAGGGCAAGTACCTACGTACTCCACAATAAAGGGTTCGATCCATCGCCATGACAACTACCTAGTAATAAGACAAAGTTGAGATGTTCCACGAGTACGGATCCCAGTCCCGGAGAATCGCCGCAACAAATCCCCTGCCCGATTGTTATACAGACTCCTCGTCGTGCGAACCTCCCGCAAGTGCCCCTCTAGCTCCGGTATACGCATATACATTGAGTACGGCAAACTATCCGCCCGACTACGCATAGTCCCGAATTTAAAATAAAAGTTCGTCTCCCACGAGGCAACCACAGTCCCGGAGCACACCGCCCGACTGGGTCTATAGTCCCGATGAACCGCCGCAACAAGCCCACCGCCCGACTATATAGAGTGTCCCACTTACGTTTACCTGGGTCTTACTACATCTTCACTTATATGCCTAGTTCTTAAGTTCAAGACATAAATAAATTATCAAACCTAGAGTTAGTATTACCCCCTACCGGACTTATTCACAATTACCGAGATAGCTCCATGGCCATATCTCAAAATAACTCAATTCTTTTATCTCAACAATGCCGGTACCCGAGGTCTTACTAAACTCTAAATCACAACCTTTTCATGTACAAGAAACCATGGGTATTCATACCCTTCATTATATCATGTCTTAAGCTCAAATTATTCTTATCATTAACTTATTCACAAATATGATCAAGTCACACCATTCATGATTCATTTGTCCATTCTAAATACTTTCCAACAATAATTCTTCTCATGAATTCATCTAATTTAAAACTCATCATCAAATTTGAGCACACATAATAATCAAGTATTTCTTACTCAACATAAGTGCGTAATCCCATCGAGAGAATTAATCCTCACATCAAAAAATTTTACTTTTCTTTTAAGGATATAGATCATGTTCTTAAATAATTAATTTTGAAGACAATAACTCATTCTATCTCAATGTCACTTTTATTTCTCAAAATATACATGGAAAATTTTAAAACTATTTTAATAAATTCTCCATTACATTATATGAACACTATAATTTTTTCCCAAATTTTAACTTGCAATAGAACCCATAAATTCATTTAAAACACCAAAAATATAAAAGTGTGGCTGTTGAGTTTCAGACCCGAGCCAAATCAGCCAGCGCCCAAGACCAACACCAAAAGCCACTAAGCCCATATGGACTTGGTGTCGAGGTCTCTCACCGAAATCTCCTTATACCCATTCTCGGGGCTGAATGGTTTTAAGAAAAATAACAACAGAAGAAAAAAATTTATTTTGGGCTAACAGGTTTCGAACCCAGGCCGACAAGGAGACCAGCGCAACGCCAGACTACAGGGCCGAATGCGCCCAACGACATTAAGTCCCCTCTTCGACTTTCGTTCAACTCTTTACTAATCCATATTTTTTTTATAAAACTTGATTCTTTATTTGATCTAATCTCTTATTAGGCTGAAATTAGTTTATAGAAACTGAGTTCACTTCCTAACAGTAACTCACTGATTTATAACTCATATTTTAGACAATAATTCTAACTTTCAATTTATTTCTTCTTTTTAATAAACATGAATTTGCATTGTTTCAATTTAATCAAGAAAGTGCATTGTATCTATTATAAACATTCGAATGAGTTTATAAGTATCATGTTTTCTTTACTATAATTTCATTTGATCATCATAAGAGAAAAGTCTCAACAATAGTTCAACAATCAAAATTTCTACATTCATGTATACTAGTTCATGGCAAAAATAATCAATTACTTCTTTTCTCATTACCAACCAACATGATGTTAATTAATTTGCTAAATACAACATATTTCATTACTATTCATATTACATAGATTTATTCTACTTTATCACATCAAAACTACTCATTTTATTATTATTAGCATGCAAATTTCTATATTTAGAAAGTAAGAGAACACCCACCTCTAATGAAGATTGAATCAATGAGAAAGTTGGAACACCACTCCTACCTCCTAGAAATTTCCTCCTCCTCCTAGCAAGAACTCCTCCAAGCACAAGAACACTCTTTCTCTTTTTCTTTTTCTTTCTCTTATGTGATTTGCTTTTGGTGTGTGAAATGAGAAGAGAAGAGGAGTATTTATAGGACAATATTAGGGTCTAAAGTGCAAAATTCTCAACCTAATAAATCCTCATTTAAATTCTTCATCCCTTCACTTTCTTAACTCCTCCATCAAACTCTCCAATTACCCTAACTCCCAAACTCCTAACCTTTCCTCTCCCCTTTACTCCAAAACCCTAACCCCAAGCCTTCCCACTCCAAACCGGCCACTCCCCTGGGTCAAAACCGGCCAATCCCATGTGTGCAATTGCACACACGCACATACAAAAATAAATACAATTTTTATAGTTCAAAAATGTGTACTAAAAGTTGTAACTTGTCATGTATTAGTCCAAGCTTAACTTAAATTAGGTTTTAATTAATGGGCTTGATTTATGAGCTTTCTTTTTAATCAACTAATTAATTAGGCTAGTGGGCTAGATTTCATTTTGAGGTCCATGGGTTAAAAGAATACTAATTAAAACTTGTGCATGCTAAAAATAGATAATGAGAGTAAAAATGAGAATAAAAATTAGCACGTGCATCATACGTTCAAAAAATTTTTAAAAAATGTGTAAAATAAAAATACGGGATGTTACAATCCCCCTTCTTCTAATCCAAAACCCTACATTATTAGGTTAATTTGCATCTGAACCCGAATCTCAAAACTTGACCATACTATCATAAAAAAATAGAAAAATACTCAGACACAAACAAATTAAATATTACCCAAAAAAGGGATATAAATATTGAAACAACAATTCTAATTGAAGAAAGATTACTAAAATAATTATGAAAGATTGCTAAAAGTAAATGAAAAGCTCAAGAATTTAACATAAGTATTTTTTTATGAGAAATAATTATGAGAAGCAGTCAACACAATTACCATCAAATTGAAGAATAAAAGTTGATCTTCAGGTAACCTACATTTGGGCCAATTGCAACGACGGCATGACACACATGCCTAACTGTCATCTCCGTAATCTCTGCATGTACACATTGGAGAGAGTAGTGTAAATCAGTGAATAAACAAAAACAAACATATAATAAACACTTACATTACCTCTTACATTGCTACAGTTTATTCTTTCCTTCATCTCTTCGCCTTTTGAACCCCAATTTATACCAAGGCCTCTAAAATCTAATTTATTTGGATAAGAAGAAACAAAGAATCAGGAACAGAACATTAGTTAGGATTTGGTCTGAAAATAACCAATATTTATTTTTGAATCCATAATTAGGGTTAGGATCTCGAATTTTCAATAATTGAAACGCCCAAATTAGAAATCAAGAGTAAAAGCGGGTGGTAAATTAGGGTTTCATGAATACAATATTACAAAAAAAATAGGAATTCAAAATTCCTAATTTCTCATAGGAGAGTTCTTACCGATGGTGTCATCACCCATGGTAGGCCAGCGAGCGTCAACGGCGAGAATTTGAACGGGCTGGCGGATAACGACTGCTGAGATTTTGGGAAGAAGGGTTAGTGGGATTTTGGGGGAGGGGGAGTTGGGAGAGGAAGAGTTTTTTTTTTTGTTTTTGTATTTTGTTTTGTTAAGTAAAAAAGTGTGGAATGCACGTGTTAAGGTATGTGTGATTTCCTACTTTTGCTCCCATTTCTCCATTTCAGAATGGAGAAATGAGAGAGGGGGTAGGCCTATTAGCTTAAGATATAGTATAATAATAAGACGTAATCTGCTTCGAACCTCAGACATCTCTTTACTCATGCATACTCTTTACAAATTAACTATAGTGGCACAAACATTTATTTTATATGAATGATACTTTTGTAAATAATTATGTTGTAAATAAATTTCAACTTTAAGGGTATTATGGTAAATAACAACAATTGAGTAAATGAATGGTTAATATAACTCTCACTTAAAAATGAATGATCGAAATTAAATGGTTGAATGTCTAGATATAGGCTGTCTACAAATGACAACCCCAACCCTCTCATTATAATATTAAAGATGTTATGGACTTATATGTAAAAAAACGTCAATTAAAACATCTGTAGTTGTTGGCTATATATAAATTTTTTGGGATATTTTTGAAAAAAAACCTCTGTAGTCGTTATCTATATACCCATTTTTTGCATTTCGAATGAACATGAGACGGCTATATTTGGCAACGGAAATGACTTTATCAATATTTTAGAAATCGAAAAATCATCTGCCGTTTTATAGTCGAACGGTATATGATTTGTCGTATGAGACAAATTTTTTAATTGAGAAATCCATGGACGACATATGATATGTCATTTGGAAAAAAAGAAAAAAAGAAAAAAAAAAAGCGAACATGGAAAATCACATGACGTTTGAGGAGGAATTTTTTAAAATTTTTTTTTTTGTGTGTTGGATCTCCCGTTCTTCACAAATTTTATTTTATTTTTTTAAAAATTCATCAGACGGCAGATCATCTGCCGACCTTCAAATTTTTTTCCCGCTTTCTACAGTAAATCTTCAGACGGTATATCATCTTTTATTTCGTCCAAAGAAATCCATTTTTGAGTATAGACGACTGCAACATTTTCGCTATTTGCTATTTCCAAAATTTCGATATACCAATTTTTTAACTGACTACAGATGCTCTTAGGACTGCATTCCCAAAAAAGGAACAAAATGGGTAAAACTATGCAAAGTAGAAAGCCTGTTTAGGTGTCACGCAATTTAGTTAAATATAAGGGCTTATATGAAAAGTACCAAGTGAAAAATGAAAATGACGGTTATCTTGAACTCCACAAACTCGTTGCCTCCTTCCTCCTCCTCAAACCCCCCAAAAAATCCCACCTTTTCTCTCTCTCTCTAAACCCAACAATGGCCGCTTCTTCCCTCTTCTCTCTAACCCCCATCAATCTCATCGCCAAACCCCTTCTCTTCTCCCCTAGCCCCATTCCCCTCCGCCTCCTCTTCCCCTCCCGAAACCCTAATCCCCTCCTCCGGTTCGCCGCCTCCCAAAGCGACGATACCCCACCTCAGAAACGAATCACCGACGAGTGGGGCGAGAAATCGGATCCCGAACCCGAGTTTACTTCCCAACCTGACCCGCCCGTTAACGACGACGAATGGGGGGGCGATTCGAAGCCGACGGCGAAAATCACCGACGAGTGGGGCGAGAAGTCGGATCCCGAACCCGAACCGCCGTCGCAACCCGACCCGCCAACCAACGAGGACGAGTGGGGGAGTAATGGGAGCGCTGCTGCTGCTGTACCGGAACCGGAAATTGATGATAGGTTGAGTGATTTGAAGAGGTGTTTGGTCGATACGTTGTACGGGACGGAGTATGGGTTGAGGGCGGGTGCGGAGACGAGGGCGGAGATTTTCGAGCTGGTGAGTCAGTTGGAGGCGGAGAATCCGAATCCAGCCCCGAATGAAGCGAGTGGGATTCTTGATGGGAACTGGATCTTGTTGTGAGTATGAAATTCGAATTTGATGAATTTAAATATTACGGATTGATTGATTTCATGTGCGTATAAATGATGTATAAAGACTGGAATGATTGATTTCATGTGCTTATTAATAATGTTTAGGATTAATACTAGGGTTTGAATTATGATAAGTTGATGTTCATTGCATTACAGGCTAAGAAGCATAGACACGGGCACACGGACATAGGGGAAATTTGAAAAACTACGCTGAAATAGCTAGATCCGTGTGTCAGAATCTGACACGAGACAGCCACCGAAGTAGAAGTGTTTGTGCTTCATAGAAAGAATAGCGGAATTTGTTCAAATGCTTATTGTTTGAGCGGTGGATTATGTTTGGGGGTGATTCATGGAGATTGATGAGAGTATGGAAAGGGATTGGGGGGAAAGAAGATGGGGGGAGGAGGAGGCAGTGAGAGAAGTTAGTTTTCGTGTGTTGCCGTCTTTATTGTGAGTGTAGCTATGTTTTAATTAGGAAATTTAAATAAAATTACTACGTGAAATTAATTTGAGATGTTTTTAAGAGAAGTTTGCATATTTATTTCGAAGTTATGTGCAATTCAAGCTTTATGTTAACTATGATTGGATGTACAAGGAGTCAAGGACTGTGGTTTGCATAATATCTGTCTTCTCCACATTTTTCTTATTATTTTGTACTTTTTAATATTCAAAAAACTGTGCTTCTCGCCATAACAGTACCGAGGTTGCTTATTCTTGTTATTTTCAGAGGAGTACGGCTTGCATAATAGCAGTTCTACACAGTTAGAAAACACACAAAAACACACCCTTATATTATATGTAGACATGTACTGATGTACACATATGTATCATTAAGCTTGATGTATGAGCAAATTGTGTTTTCTGGTTCAGTGCTCTTTGTAATTGAGGTTAAACAAACATGGGCTTTATTTTTAACCTAACTCAGCAAGCTTAAGAGAGCTGATGTCAAAAGAAGCCTTCTTCTTTGTAATCACCTGCTCAAATTTAAGGGTGGAGCCAGAACTCTTTTGTAGCAGACAGAGGACACAGAGGTGAGACAATTTTATCATTAGAGATGGAGAATGTGACTTGTTCAGGAGATTGGTTGTAAAACAATTATGACAAGGGCACATTTCAAACATGTTAGTCCGTTATGGGAGCTTCCTTAAATTTGAAATTTATTACCCACCACAAATGTTTTTGGCCATGTGTTCATCCTTAAAACTTGTGAACCTGGGTTTTCCTCATAGTCTAGCAATATATTCTCATAGTGTTGGTTTGTTCTATTATTTGGTGAAGACCATATATGACTGATCTACCCCTTGAAATCTACACAATGAAGGGAATGATTGTAATTAATGATGCATGATAGAAAGCATCATGTGCCAAACTCTTTGAAAGAGTTCTACTTTAGCTCTCCATTCATATTTGATTATTTTTAAAGAGATTGTTTCAAATTTAATAAAGGTTACATAGTTATTTCTTAATTTCTTGCTGAACTGTTCCAGGTACACAGCATTTTCTGAGCTTTTGCCTCTTCTAGCCCTCGGCACAATACCATTGTTGAAGGTTAAACAGATATCTCAAGCAATTGACACTGGAACTCAGACAATAGTTAATGCTACAACTCTTTCTAGCCCATTTGCTACAGTCGCTTTTAGTGCAACTGCTTCATTTGAGGTTCAAACCCCGTCAAGGATAGAGGTACCTTTTCATTGAACAGATTGTGAAAGCGATATGGCTCTGTGTTTTGTACATGACCTTTGTACATGACCTGACTCTTTTCCTTTTCCGTACTTCATAGTATATTTCCGGGTAAAAAGCAAAAAAGCTCCCTACCCGTTTATTAAATTTTAAAAAAAAACTCCTAACATTTGTTTTGAGTCAAAAAAAAAAAAAAAGAAGTAAAAAAAGAGACAATTTACCCTTTGCCAGATAAGAGATCCATTATTTTCCATATAAATGATCCATCCTTCCATATATTCTACATGATGCTTCATTTAATCCTTTTTTGGAAATTATCTCTTAGATTAGTAAAAATAGGAGGTACAGGTTTAACTAGAAGGAAACTCTTATGGATAAGATGGTGGCTAGGAATCTGTACACTACTAAACTTGGTGCATCTCTATTACAAATGTAAAATTTACTGGGAGATTAGGAATTGAAGATTAACTCCTAGGCCCTGCTCGGTATGGAGGGTAGGGTAAGGTAGCAACATTTACTCTGGTTATCTTACCTTTGTTATGTTTGGGAGCCTAGTTTGGAGTTGAGATACCTAATATAAAAGCCTTGTTGAAACACTTACATGTGGTTTGACGTAAGGTATATATCTCCATTGCCTTTGGATAATGAGGTGTTTGGTTTATAAACTCAACAACTGTCCCCTAATAGCAGTGAATCAGTCCAAGGTGCATCTCTTCTCAAATGCCCGAATAGAAAGTGCAGGATATCTGTTTGAAAAGATTTTAAATACTACCAAATTGTTTGCTTTTTATGATGGCCTTTAGTAGAGCTGAATGGAAGAAAAGGATTTACGTATCTGACCCCAAAGATTTCAGATAACGGCATTTTTATTCAACATATTATAGTGCACCATGTATACGTACTGCATACACTCTTCCTGGAACATTTCCCCAATTCTAGTTTCATTGTCCTCTCATTGATGGTAACTTGATGGTAGTTGTGATCTCTTACTCAAAAAAATATTTTTAAAATGCAAAATAAAAGTTCAGTTTCTTTTGTCTGCTCATGAGTCATTTCTAGATTATCTGTTCAATGGAATGTAAATGTTGAAAAAATTATGAAATATATAAAAATTTGCTCTCTTAAATTAAGATTTGAAGTACAGGTTAAATTCAAGGAAGGAGCCTTCCAGCCTCCAGAAATTTCATCCAGCGTAGATCTGCCTGAAAATGTCGAAATCTTTGGCCAGAAAATCAATCTCTCCCCTATTCAGCAGTCTCTAAACCCTCTTCAAGAGGCTGTAGCCAACATCGCACGAAGCATTTCTGGGCAGCCACCTCTCAAGATTCCAATCCCCGGGGATCGCTCAGCTTCTTGGCTGTTGACAACTTACCTCGACGAAGATTTCAGAATCTCAAGAGGTGATGGTGGCTTGTTCCTTCTTGCAAAGGAAGGAAGCCCTTTATTGGATCAGCTATTATGAAACTAGTCGGCTTACACTATTTTTCATGTAATATTGTTGTCATTTCACTATTTTTCATGTAATATTGTTGTCATTTTTTGTACCATCATTCGTATATGAGAATGCTTATACTATTTGTATCATCCATTACAGCCTCTTGAGGAGATATGATTATTATACAGAATGACATCTTGCATCATTACTGTGTTCTACTGGCTGTCTTTGTTCATTATACTCACCAATATTTACAAGCTCAGTTCTGATTAAATCATGAAATTTTAGTAAAGAAATGGACAATAATCTAAGGATGAACTAATAACATGATTTCTGATTTCTCATAAACCTGCAATGAGCAGCAGTGTGACTAATCAAATTATTGTATGGACTTACATGCTGTATCATTTTAGAGGAGCTAGGCTTTGGGCCGTTTTTTCTCTTGAAATATGAGGCTCAATACTGGCCATCCGAGCAGTAAATATTCTCGTGTGAGGCTTTTCTTTTTAGTCCCACATCGGAAAGGATTAGAACGTGGAGGTGAGAGTGGCTGTATAAATAAATGATCACTATGCCCTGAAAAACATGCAGCTGCGTGGTGAGCACAGAGCGAACTATTCTTTCGCCTTTTACTAAAGAATACCGTGTGCTCGCCACACTAAATCAGCATACTCTACTTTTTGGAGGGTTGTCCTTTGTCTTTGAAGGACCCCAACAAATCATAAATTTAAATTATCTTTAAGGTTTCGGGTAGTTCGAAAACTTTGATTAATATTTATTCATCGGGTTGTCTGCTAGGGTTATTTTAAAGAGATCCTCAACGATGTTGATTATTTTCATCAATCCACTCTATTCATTAAGTTGATTGCTTTAATAATCGGAAATGAAACAAACAAATTCACGCATTGTTCACAATCATAGTGTTTAGTTCAAATTTTTGGAGTCAGTTCAAATAGTGGTGATTATGAAAATAGAGAATTGTCTTTGTGGCTTACATAGAATTAACAAAATTGTGGTCTTTTAGAAAAAAAACCGCTACCTTCTAACCTTATATTTAGTATCCACCATCGTGCTAAAATGTGTATATTTAGTATTTTATAAGAGCATCCACCATGGTGCTAAAATGTGTATATTTAGCATTTAGCAAATAGTATTCAAAGGAGTGCTGCAATCGTTTAAAGCTATTTTTTTGGGTTCAAACCAACTTTTAAAAAAAATAAATTAAATAGCATTTTCATAATTATAGGAATGTTATTTTAGTAAATTTTTTGGAAAAAAATTTGCAGATCTTGGCAGACGGCAGATCATATCTTTCGTCCGTCCATATTGATTTTTTTAATCAGACGCAAGATTTTATTCCGTCTTCTACATTTAGCGATTGATAAAGTCATTTGATATATTTTAGAAGCGCATTGTTCATTTCTATGCAAAAAATGGGTTTTAGCAAACGATAGTGGGGGAGGGTTTTGCCGAAATTTGCATTTTTTGAGTTCGTAGCAAACAATAGTAACTGTTCTAAGAGGTTATTGTAGATTAGGTGGCAAAAACCTTCAATAGTATTTGTATCATCTAAGTTTGTAAAAAAAGATGGTAGAAAAGGTTGACGAAATCCTATGGGCATGTTGCTTATGACAAGTTCTTTATTTCATGTTGTGTTACTAGTTATATTATCTAATGTCAGAGCATCGAGAGTCGTTTGTTATTTATCCATTAAATGCATTTTATAGCAAACGACTCGCTGCAGTTGTTTGCTATTTATGCATTTTTTTGACAAAAACACAACAATAGATGGCTATAAACGAGAAAAAGATATTAAAAAAATGCATATTATAAAGGTCGGATCTTCAAAGATCCATCCCACTAAAAAAAATATTTTTTAAATTCTGCGACGCAACTACACAATCCGTCCCTCCACAAAAATTTATTAAATAGTAATAAAAACACCTTAAAAACCCTCTCCCCCCTTGGACGGATCTTGAAGATCCGTCCAGTGACGGGGGGCCCAATTTTTTTCTTTTCTTTTTCCAACAAAAAAATCATTTTAATTATTAAAAAATCGAAAAATAATAAAAATCATAAGACGGATCTTCTAGATCCATCTGTCACTTTTTGTTTTTTTCCCCCTTCTGACGGATCTTCAACATCCGTCTAACAAAAAAAAAATTATTTAATAATTCATTTATATACATTTTGCACTCCGACGGAACTACACAGCCTGACTTATGATTTTTATTTATTATAAATTGCTATAAAATAGCATTTGACGACTGTAGTAAACGCTAAAAATACTACATGTAAATATGCATTTAGCCATTTTTTGACGATCCGGACGTGGATACTCTCATGGACATTTTGCTTGTGAGTTTCGACAAACAGTAATAAAAAAAAAAAACAGTAAATGGTGTTCACGTTTTTAGTAAAGTTTTAAACTTTTCTCATACATTGTTCTCCACGGTCCAATCATACTAATGTTTTTTTGAATGCGAATCAAATAAAAGTTTACAAGTGAGAATTTTGGATTTTTTTTTTATTTTAATGCGTGCCATTTTTCAAAACTATTTGTAGAAAGAGGCCAGCTGACAAATTATAGTTTGTAGAAAGAGGCCAGCTGACAAATTATTTGAACTTGGGGACTCAATAACTACACTTGCTGTTCTCAATGGTGAGTTTAATTCAAAATTTTCAAATTAGACTCACTGTTTTCAATGGCAAGAAGATTTATACCAAACTCGTTGTTGGGAACGGCAAGTTTAGTTCAACATTTTTTTATATAAAGTGTTTTACCAAAAATTTACCAAGTCTAACAGAGACTTTCCAAAAATTTTGTATGAGTTTTTTTCCCCCGAAAATTTCATATATTCTCAATGTTCTCAACATGAAGTTTAGTATAAAGAACCTCGTTCTCAATGTTCTCAACATGAAGTTTAGTATAAAGAACCTCGCCGCTTCCAATGGGGAGTATTGTTTGATAATTTTGAACTAAACTCATCGTTCCCTACAAGTTTCTCCAAAAAAATAAAACTAGACTTGCTGTTCCCAACGGTGAGCACAAAATGACTAAACTCGCCGTTGGGAACGTCAAGTCCCCGAATGCAGATAATTTGATAAATATGATTTTTATGCAAATAGTTTCGAAAAATGACATTAAATTTTCTTTCGATTTTTGGTGCTATAAGAAAAATACAACAATATTCACTATGATGGTTTTTATATATTACCAGTTGCACATCTCAAGACTCAAAAGAGGCAGTTCTCATAAAACTATTCAATAGTGGCTCCACTTCCTCAGCCTAGAGATGGAAGCAGGACCAGACTGGTACAAAACAAGTTAGTACAACACATTTTACGACAACAAATAGACTCCACAATCACTGTTGGTTAAGGATCATGCAGAGACAAGTCTTCGCGGTCAGTAATAGAAGCTGAAAGCTTCCAAAATAACTTGAGAGAAAGCAGTGCAAAAGTGAGGCCGTATAATGCCCACCAAACTGGAAAAGTTGTTCGTCTGTACAATAAATAATATGTAAAGCTACAGAACATACACAATTTACAACAGTAAATATTAGACAAATTTCTTCAGGTAAACTCTCCAGATTGCATCTTCTGAAATGCTAGCTCCACAGACGAGTAATCAATATCAAAGCCAGAACTCTCCCCACCATATTGTACGTACAAGTACTCCTTTGGCGATTGCGGAGGAGGAAGAAGTTCGTGCATCTCGGGCAAGTCAGAAACGGGAGGAAATGGTAGAGAATTGTCCTCATTTCTCAATGAGTAATAGACATCAGCAACAAGCAGCCAGATAAGATCTGGGTCGATACGAGAAAGCCCAGATAACGCCTTCATGGAAGCATCCCTGAGACCAGTAACATTACTGCAAGTGATCCCAATGACGAGACCTGAAACCTTCTTCAGCACTGCATCAATGGCCGAGGCACTCCTTTTGTTTGAAGATAACTCCGCTATCATGTGCAAAATTGCAGTTTGGATCTTTAGGCTAGAAGACTCGGCAATTGGATCTTCGGACGAGAGATAACTACTTCGGTAGGGAAGTAGTAATTTTTGTGGTTCGGATCTCAATGCTGTATGTTTCTTATGAAATGGCGATGAGGTTAAGTGTTTCCAGATGACGGCACCATCGGTATGGAAGCGTCGGATGAAGAAGTCTCCTCCTGATACCTGTACAGCTTTGGTTATCACACTTGTGCATTTCCTGATTACAGCCTGTACATATCGATATATTAGACTTGGGTTATTTATCTTAAATGTAACGAGGAGAAGCTTCAGAACATAGTTGAGAAAATCAGAAATGAATTTGATTATACAATGGTTTAATAGCCAAGAACATATTCAAGATTATTGCTCTGCCGTTTTATCTTCCATTCATGGAATAATGGGGGAAGTGCCAAAGACATAGCAAAAACATGGTAACTTTTCAGGTATTATACAAGGCAAATAACCAGACAAAGAACAAATGTACATGAATAAAGAAAAACAGATGAACTATTATGAGAATACAGATCATATGCACTTGCAAAGCGTGCAAAAACACAAACTTTGCCACCATACAAGCTGCATTTGTGTCAAAAAAAAGAGAGGCCATTTGTGATTTAATAGAAATTCAACATCAAAGATGATGGAAGATTGTTATCGCAACTGTAACACACGGTTTGTTTAACTGATTCCAACTTCCAAAAAATATAAATACATATGCACCAATTTTCGAGTAAGGGACATTTAGTGATGTCTAAGCTCCATCCTGTATTGATCATCATATTTAAGGGGCAACTTTTTTGTTTCGCAAAGAAGTTACACTTAATAAAGTCCAAGTCCAACAAGTTCGTGGAAAGAAGCATATGCATCTTCCATGTACAGGAAGGCATCACATATTGAGGATAATTTAAACCTATTTGGGTTCTGATAGTAAAGACAGATTATTAAGCACAACAATATTCACTCACCACTGAAACTTTATTTTTCATGCTGAGGATCAGGTAAGGCCAGATTTTGTTCATCGCAGGAAGCAATCTGTTCTCATCAGCTTCATCTTCTGCAACATCCATGCTCTCATCAAGATCATTAGATGAATATAACTGTACTGCTTTCTCAATTGCAATTTTGGTTTGTTTCTCATGTTTATAGGCTTCCTCGACTTTTGCTATAGATATAGTAACATCCTAACAAAAAGATCAACCTTTAGTATGTTGTTTATAAAAATATAGACTAAATAAATGCTGGAATTTAATTTAAAGAAAAACAACTATTATCAATATTTAGGTCTAGAAGTTAAAGAATTAATTATAGAGAGCTCCATAACAAAAACAACCAACTATATGAGACCAGTCCACAATGAGCAGAAATCAAGTTTGCTAAATAAATATTAACATTTCCGTCAATACCTACAGTTCAGAATAGACCCCATTTTAACTGTGACAGCAAACTTGTGCATGCTTTCTAATTTCTATCAACTTGAAGAATGCACAAGTGGGCAAGTATTTTAAAAAGAGGGTTGATTGTATAGATACCTATATCAATGAAAGTCTACCTACAAAATAACAAAAAAATAATGTGGCAGTCTATGTAACAAATTTTTAATAGTACACCACATTGTGTGCTTTGAGGTGCACAAAGTTGTGATAGAGCAGATGCATTAACATTAAACAGTAACATAAATATGGATGATAATGAAGCAATGTTGTGCTATACGCTTCTCATTCCATTAAAAACTATGAAACATGCACACTTATATTCAGAAGCCATGCCGTGCTAATGTGCTATTCAAGTGTCAGATACCGAATGTAGTATTTTTTAATTTTAACTGTGTTAGTATGTCGTGTCCATGTGACCATATCCAGCTTCTTCAATAAGAAACACTCAGAACCATTTCTTAGAGAAAGAAACTGATTTCTACCCTTCATATCAAGGTAGATGTACAAGAAGTTTTCTGAAGCATTCAACAGAACCAACTCCTCATAAAAAAAATTATATACCAGTCGAGTGCTAAAGTAACCTTTTAACAAGGGAATACCTCTACTATATTCAACGCTAGCAGACAAGCTGGTTCCTTTAAAGAAGAAAGCAAGGGTATTGCAGCATTCAAACAAGATGCAGCAAGAGATCCAACTATTCTTCGGTACCTTCTCATCGCGTTGAGCTGATGTAGTAGTTCCTCCATATGTTCTAATTGGAATTTAACATCAATGGCATCCCCTGTCAAATTTATTTGAAGTCCCATCACAATCACAAACTAAGACAAGTAACTAATTTTAAAAAATGTTATTGGGGAGCTAATATATAATGCAGCAATTACAGAAATGGAAATATGGTAACTCCGTGTTGCATCATCAGCTCTTACCTAGATTGAAATGGTAAACATGAAGAAAAGGGGAAGAGGAAATGTGACCCACATACAGTTCACGATGCATAATTTTTAAAAAAAATCAACTATTACATTTTTTATGTACAAAACTCTCAACCATATACCACACAAAAGTACAAGGAAATAGTCACAGTGCTCAACCCCAGACCCCACAATACCTTGTACACTCAAAAGGGAAGTCATCAACTTAACTACAAGTTCTTTAGAATCCTTTAGAACTATGAGTGAGGTAACCAATAGATAATTGGATATCCTTCAGGATTCTCAAATGTTCACCTAATGTTCTAGAGAGACAGAGTTAAAAAAAGAGTCGGAGAAAACACACATTCTATTATATCCATAGTAGAATGACTGAATGAGACGTCAAGGAGGTAGAGAATAAGATCTCAAAGGGGAAATACCACATTCTACTATCCGCAAATTAGATTTATATCACCCAAGCATGTAGAATAAAGGTGTATGATACATACTCCACATCTGAGTGGCGTAAATCAAACTTAAGAGAGGAGAAGGGAGTAGCAGTAGCACAGTAACGCCACGTCTCAAATTATAGGGAATAAGACATGTAGATAAACACACAAAATTGCTTGATGTTAAGCAATTCATGTGCATTGGATCTCTCTTACCAGGACCGCTCGAAAACTGTGCATGGACATTTGCATAAAATGACTCGGCCTTATCTGACAACTTGCTGGACTCAGACCTCGCTGCTTTGGTGATCTCACTCACAGCCTAAAATTACAAAAGAATGTTAATCAAAGTGCATGAAAGGAAAAAAAATATTAAAATCAACTATGTTGCATTTTAATTAAAAATTATCATCTCATTGAATGTATTTGACATGATATATTTACTTGGTTATCAAAAGACAGATACGGTAAAGTAGAGCCACACTAATTACATGAAACATTGAAGACTTTGATGCCGAATAATTTATTTTTATTTCTTGGCAAATCAAGATTAACTTTTGGACACAATCATCGGTATTTTACACTCATAATTTATTTATGAACTAATGTACTTCTTTAGTTTTATTAGAACCTTCATACACAACAGAAGCATTTAAATTCATCGACAATAACACCTTAAGTAAGCACTCAGTAGTTATATATCTAAGGAAAGAAACCAATCACATTCCTTTAGATAAGACACAAAGGTTGATAGGCTTGTGAAATCCTTAATAAATATTTGCACATCAGGGTCAACATAATATAAAAAGAATAAATAGATGCACATGACAATACCTCAGGAGCTTAAAAGAAATCAAATGCATCTTCATGGAAGAAACTCTTCATTGAAACAGTAGGAAGATGCAATTAGAATAACAGGGGGACTGATTCGCAGTGCTGAAAAAATACTTATTGTATTAATAGTGGACATGTAAGTTGCCACACTCCACCTTTTCTTTCGGACAGAAAAAATGAGACAGTTGAATGCATCTATCCCCTTTCCCCTTCATCGCTATAGCATACCTATCATCTTTCACCTTTTTCTAGGCCTCCTATGACAATTTGGAAGAGTAAACTCATAGTTGCATATGACAGGCCCCTTTCTTTTCCATATTATTCTATGCAGGATTAGAAACTCATTACGAGGATTGAGATCAGGTTGACTTCTAGTCTTAAACTTGTCTATCTTTCATTTTGATAGAAGAGGCTTGATGAGATTGAAGATTTTTTAATAAAGATTGAACTGTGTTCAGTTGGAGATTGTAGGATAAGTTTATTACTGTTCAGCCTAGTTGAGTATAGGTAGGCAGATAAATCAACAAAAGACAGAAGTGCAAGGAAAACCAATCCACCAAAAAGCATTAAAAAAAAAATTTTAAAAGAAGAAAGATATGTAAATAACCTTTAGAAATGGGATGGTTAAATGAGGGTGCTGGTGTCTACCAAGCACTTCTAACTCCAATGAAACAGCTCGCATCTGTTGACATATCAAACATAAATTACCCAAGTGAACAATGATTGTGCAACAAAATTGCTTGGTTAAGAAATTTAGCTTTAGCACTTACTACAATGTGAAGCAAAAGGTGGGGAACAACAAAGTCAAAAACATTATATTTCAGGGTCATGAAATTATATTTTTAAAACCCACCTAAAGAAGCAATGCAAATTTTATAGCACGACTGACATGGGAAATAAACATCAAGTTAAACAACTTACTGTTACATTTATAATAGAATTACAAAAGGGTACATGCTCCCCAAGTAGAACTGAGATCCCTTGCCCAACTAAATTCACGAGATAGATCCTACTAAATATCAATTTAAACTAAAGCAGAGTCAGTCTTATGCAAATTCCCTCCCCCCACCCTCTTTATTTTCTCCATAAATATCAATCGTTTGTATTTGGTTATCAGTACCTCGAACCCTTTTAAGTTGTGGCATATAGGCCAACATTAGCATTTTCCACCAAAATGGGCCAATTATACTAATCAATCTCAATTACCCTCCTTTCGTCTACCCAACCAAACAACTCCATTCTCTCTCCCAACTCTTTTCTCCTTATTCTCTTTCTAATCAAGTTCGCAGAAACTTCCCTCAACCGGATCCTTGTTCCTAAAATCAACCCTCAATATCACTAGAAAAAACCTCGTAAAATTTGCCAATGTTAAAGCCTTTATCAAATGTACCAACACAACACCAGAGAAGCTTATTACAAGTAAACCCAAAGTTCATGAGTCGCTAAAATGATAATACTTCAATGGCAGAAATGTCCAATCAATTCAAGCGGAGGAAAAGAATACCAGCATTCTGTACTATATCAGTTTTTTTATACCTAACAGTCCTTGTTTTACTCGTCGGTTTCCTTTTCCTTACAAGAGCTCAAGAGCTACTTTCTTCTTGAAAACTTTAAATAACCTAAAAGATGAGGATTTCCTTAATTTTCTAACGTTAGTTTCTGATATATGCAAGTACTAGAATATAGAAAATCGGTATTCTAAAACATACCTTTCCTGTCCCAAGCATCGTTTGCATGCCAAGTCAACCTCACAAGAAGAAGGTTGCATTTAATGTAGGTATATGGTCAAACATAAAATGAAGTCGAAACTCTACATGAAATGAATCCTAGGAAGTGCATTTTAGTATAAATTAGTTATCTTCTAAAAGTTTAAAAGCTTCATAAAAGACATTAAACTTAGATTCTCATGGACACCCCAATATAAGTATAATAGAAGTCCAATTAACGTAAAACAGATTAGAAAAATGTTATACTGGTTCATCTAGCAGTGGCAGGATTTCATGAGCCACGCCAATATAGGAAAGTATTGCAGCAAATACATCAGGAACATGGAGATTAAGATCCAAATGGCGCAATTGCCGGCAAAGAGAATCAACAATATAGTCTGCATTAGCCACAACTAAATGTCCAACCTGTCAGAAACCATTGCACAACGCTCAGTATTCACCAACAACGACCAGTATGATTAAAAGCTTTGTTTTTGTTACACTCACAGAAGAATGACCAGTTGCAGCTGAAAGAACCCGCAAGACAGCATCAGACGCACATCTTATTTGAGAGCTTGAACAAATAAGGTTCTGAAGTAACAAATAAAGAGTAGAGTGCATAAATCCACTGGATATAAAATCCTTTCCAAGAACCAGGCTGAATATGCCTATCCCTTCTATGATAACCTGAACATAAGAGCAATATTTAATACAAACTGCAAATTTTATATACATATCACACACGTGTACGTACGTGTATGTCTGCATGTATGGACTAGTGCGATCCAAACTTGGGTAAGATCCACTATTGCCATCATTGGATCCTGGGCCTAGAATGGAATTGATTGTATGGTGAAAATAGTGGATCTTTTGGATCACACTCAAATTTGGACCTCACTAGATCATTACTCTATACTCTGTTTTATTTAGGGAGATCTTTAATTGAGCACGGGGATCATTCGAGTAGTGTGAGCACTGCATCCTAAGCCAATGGATGATTAACATAAATTAAAGACGAACTTAAGTTAACCATCCAACAGCTCAGGATGCTGTGCTCAATTGAAGATTTTCCTATATATATAAAAAAACAGACATGCAAATAAAGTTCACGAAAATTTCCTGGTGAAGCATTGTAATGTCACGGAAGAAGTACAGTGACAATTCCCCATCTGGATCATGTTCCAATAAAGGTGATTTTGAATCGGCTGGAAGTTCCCACAGTTCAGGGCACATATACTCATGCAAAATGCTACCAATACAATGAATAATAAGATCCCTAACTTCCTTCCCTTCTTTTACTTTCCAAGTTGATCCGCTATGAAAAACTCCAACAGATTGATTTTTATCGCAAGCAAATTGCATTCCATTTGTAGTTTCAGAATCACTTATTTTCCTACCAAATAGTTCTGAATATAAGTTAATTGACTTATCAGATATACCATACATAATTTCGTTTAGCATGCAAATCGCAGAACTTGTTTGCCGCAACAATAGTCCAGAACCACTACGCAAATACCAAGACTGCCAGCCTTCCTTATTATAATCCTTTATACGAAGCTCCAAAATCAGCTTGTGAAAAGAATCTAGAAGAATGTCCACAAGAACTGATAAAGATACATCGCTTCTGTGCCCTAGAATAAACACAGAGAAAAATGAATAATGAGAAAAAATAAAACATCTAATAGACCAAAACTAACAAAGCACATAACACACAAAATTCTGAACTTCCTTCACACATGAGAAGAACACGTAACTATGCATGGATAAAAGGCCGACATTCTTATGGAACCGGCTAAAAGAATACCTGCCACTGTAGATAAACCGGAAAGCCTAAGTATTCCAGCAAGAGCGGCATACAACTTCTCGCTGCCAATATTAACAAACCAAGGGGGCATGTGAGGGAGCTCATAATCACGGTCTTCACTATCAACAGTATGCTTCAAGTTCTTATCTTCTAAGACAGAAATATCAGGGATAGATGGTGCAACAACACCAAAACTGTGGGATGCATCACCCATAAGGGCACCAGCTTTCAACTCGGCAACAGAGAGCAGGTATCCAATTGAGAGTGGTTTTGATGATATAAGCTTATTAACAGGACCAGTAAATTGTGAGCTATGACCCAGTGATAGCTTCAGAAACTCCAAGAAATGAGAAGATTTTATCTGTAGATTTCAATTTGTTATGTTAGCATCAAATAGTCTTCAGGCCCAACGAAGAGTCGTGGCTTGAGAAGGAAAGTAATTGGACATTAAAATTTTGTAAATTGGTATATTCTAAGGATTAAGAAAAAAGAAGCAAATCAGAATTGATAGCTTGTATACAAATCAAAATTCAGAAAATTGGTCCACCATAAGAAGTAAAAAAAGGTAAAAATTAAATTAAATATGGCAAAACATTAGTGCAAGGCTAAGAATTGGGTTGAGTTGGAGTTCGGCCCAACTAAAGCAAAGCTTGCACTGAGCTCATATATTGCTCACATGTTTTTTAAGTGTCCTTCAGCTAAGCTTTTAGATCAACTTAAAATTACCGGGTCTGGGTCAAGGTGAAGGTATTTAATCCAAAAGGTCCAAGTAAGTTACATACATACTATAAGAATACTGACCAAAATCCCAAAGTACTTTTTTTCCTTTCGAATCTTATACAGTAGTGAATATCTAGCAAAGTTACGATTGTACTATAAGTCTGTAACTCTCAATATAATTATAAAATTGACATACCTATAATTTTAATTAAATAATAACATATATTGTGACTGAACGTGTTAGCAATTTCTCTTTAGACATGGAATTTTGTTCTTACGTCTTTTAAGCAATAACTTGAATGATCTGTAAACTCGGTTAGGTTTCAAGACAATGTAACTTGAATATCTTAAAAGGAAAAAACCTTCAACGTTTTGTTACCATAAGGTGAAATTTTCATTGGACGAATTTCCCAGCTATATTAACTTCCCAATCCTATAAAACAACGACAAAATTGTCGTGAAAAAGTGATAAACTTTTAAATTTTGATTAACTGATTTGGGCTTGGAGGACTCAGTTACTGTAGAACACCATCTGTATAATTACAGCTAGACAGTCGATTAACCCATACTTACTGGTGAAGAAAGAAGATGTTCCACTACAAGCTCTGGACCTGCATAATAAATTAACGCGAGTAACCTCCGGGCATGTGAAACAGCAGCTGTTTCCTCACTTCCAAGTACAACTCTCGGAAGTCTCTCAATCAGGCTGTTTGCAAGCATATGAATTAGATAGCTTCCAACTGTCAAGCAATTATATCCTCCTTAATAAATTTAAGAATAGCAGACCTTGTAAATAACTCAGCAACCTCATCCTCTTTTAAAAACTGTGTGCCCAACTTGAACAGAGATTCAAGGGACTCATGTGCAGCTGCAGAGACAATAACTGAATCATCACATATGAGAACACATAAGCACTCCTGCAATTATCAGAGCCAAAAAATATAATTAAAATTACAAGTCACTTAGAGGTAAACAAGAGAAAATGTTGCACATCAGGACTGAAGAGAAATGTGAACTGATAAAACATATATTTAGGCCCTCTAATTAGGTCGTTTACATTTTTAACTCTAAATTTCATTTAATATTACAAACAATTTTTAATATTTATAACGTACAGGAAAGTTGCATGAGGTAATAAGGCCCTTACAATAATTGTCTTATATAATTTGGTTGAGGTTCATGACTTCATTCAGTACATCCAAATTTAAGTGGGATTTCTCTGTACTGAAAATTTCAAATTCTCTTTCTTCTTTAGCATCATCATTGATTGACATTTTTTTTTACTTACAATCAGGTTTAATGCCTAGTGCCTACTTATTGATACATTCATGTAAATTTAAAGGTCGAAACATAATTGGAACTGTAGCGGCTGTATTATAAGCTCAAGATTTGATTTATGACATTTTTTTTAATTGTGGATTGAATTTATAAGGTTTACCATTCCCTTTAATTTCCTAGAAAATTGTATATGTAATCTTTATAATTGTACAATTTGGTTCTTGTCTAAGCACTAATTATGGATGTTTGGCATTAGTATATTTTGATAGAAAATGCTGTCATATCATACATCCATAACTCGTTGGTAAACTGAGTATGTGAGGTCTAAGTGGATGCCAGTCTGACTGCTTGTGAACTTCACATGTTCTTGTCTTAGAACCAATTTGGTAGATAAGTAGCGGTAGTACCAGTACCAATCCAGTTTATTAGTAGTACTAGTACAATTAGCATTGCTCAGTAATGATATTTGCTTTGATGAACATGTTTCGCGTACTTTTCCATTCCATTTCACAGACCTCGCAAAATAAAGCGACCTCGCAAAATATATAAACATATTACATATAGAGAACAAGGGGGCCAGGATGTCACCCTAGCTAACTTAGCTAGGGAGACATCTCAACAAGTATATTCGATCATCCAAAATGAAAATTTAAACGGCTAGATGTGATCTACATCACAAAGACTATTTACGGACAAAATTTGAAATGAATTTGACGAGTTTAAACCACTCATCATGCAACAGAAAATGGGATAATTCTAAATTGTTTATTAAACGTCAATTTTTTGTCGCATGGTAAAGGGTTATATCTCATCAAATTGAATTGAAAATTTGCAAATTCCTTCTTAAGGTGTAGTTCACATCCAATGGTGTGGATTTTCATTTTAGATGGTCGAAATATGAGTTTTGGGATGTCTCCCTCGCTAAGTCAGGGATCTAAAAAGGGCTAGGCCGGTCCAAGCCCACCGAGCCTCCCTAAGGGCCGGATTTGGGCCTAGGCCCATCACCCTTAGAAAAGCTAGGCCCCAGGCTTGTCAGTAGGTCCGGCTTTTGGAGGGCCTATGGACGAGCTTAAGGCACACGCCGTAATCCAAGCTATTATATAACGTATAACATTTTTCAAATACATAAGAAACATATACTATATTTTTTTCTTACAAATATATCAAATTATATACTTTTATAGCTATAGATCATGCATAAATATAATAGTACCTTATGTTTCTTAACAAAACAAAAGTATTTTTTCCAAAATTATTATTTTAAAATCATATTTATGTATCTCTTCATAATTAATATATAACTTTACATTATCCTAAAGGTGCGGGCCTAAGGCCCGCACCCATGATCCAAATCAAAGCTCGAGCCTATGGATCAGGCCGGGCTTCCAACCAGTGTTCTAAAAGTTGCTAGGCGGTAGTCGGGAAGCGGGTGGGGGCCTAGCGCCTAAACCTTGTAAGTGTGGCTTAGGCGGCTAGGCACTAGGAGGATTTTTTAATAATATTTATAAAAAATATAATATTGCATAAAATACAAGATATATATAATACTAAAAAAATAATTCAAAAAACCATAAATGGGTAGTAGCTCAATGGCAGTCTTGGCAGAGCGCTTGTTTTGCGTATTGCGCATTATCAAGATTCCAATGAGAGGGGCGATCGATTTAAGATTTTGATGATTTGAGATTTAAAGGATTTGGGAAAAGCAAAAGCAATTTGGGGAATTTCTAATTTAGGGATATTGGTTTTTTCAAAAAGAGAGGGGGAGAGAGAAGCACGAGGGTCGGAGGTTTTTAGAATGTGGGGATTTAAGTGAACCAGTTCACTTAACAAACAAGCAAAAAATAGGCCCAAAACCACCTAGGCAGCCAAACCGATTTTTTAAAACGCTCAGGCCCTAAGCGAGTCGGCTGGAGATGGCCTAACCCCTAGACGGCTGCCTAAGGGAATTTTTTGAACACTGCTTCCAACTCCAGGTCCATGTTCGGCCCTTAGATGGTCGGGTCGGGCTTTTAGCAGGCTTTATCCTCAGGCTTTTGGGCGGGCTTGGGCTTTTGAGCTTTTTTTTATATTCCTAAGTGACACCCTAGCCTCCTTATTCTCTTATATGTATTTATAATAACCATATCATGTCTTATTTGTTTAAGCTTGCTGCATCACCATGTCCATATCATTTTGCTGCACCTGCGGTCGTGGATCGTGCAAGTTTCTGGCTATGTGCATGGTGAAATACAAGTATTTCACAAAAAAAAAAAAAATCAAGAGAAATCAAAATAATATAGGTCAATTCTACAATGAAGATGCAGAGATTGAGAAAGAAACGTGTGAAAGAAACCAGAGTCGATCAGTTTAAGACATATGAATGTGTTTGAAGGGTGTTAATAATATGTTTTAAGATGTGTTCCAGAAGAGCCTAAGAAGTGTCCAATATATAAAATGTATCATAAAATCTACGATACGCATGAGTGTCCGACAAGTGTCAATGGACGTGCCCATGAAGATTTATGAATTTTGAGGATACATTTGGTTAATTAGTTGCTCTGAAGTAAATTGGAAGATGTTAGTAATGCATTTGAGCTAGATTAGTAGCTAATTCGGGATCAGACGGGCTATTACATGAAGTGTCCATGAAGTGTCGGTATCTAACACATGTCCCAACATTGGTACACCTCCTTCATATGAGTACCCATGCTACATAGTTGCTGTATCACCGTGTCTATATCGTCATTTTGCTGCATTGTGTTTGCGCATCGTGCATGGTGAAACACAAGTATTCCAAAACATAAATTTTCAAGAGAAATCAAGATAATATGAGAAAATCCTACAATGAACAAATAGAGACTGAGAATGGAATGTTCAGATGAAGGCATGCTCAAAATAAAAATTAAAATTCTGAAAGTCAGTATACTTGTGTTGATTTGAAGAATGAATAGCAGTAGAAGGTGTGCCCGTATAGCAATTTTATACAGAAGGTAGGAGCAAATTAAGATATGAACTTACCAAAAGCATTAGCTTGCTCCTCTTCAAAGTACGATAACAACTTGTCAACAGTCCTCTTATACCTTCTACAAGGCTCCTCCTCACCTTTTCAGTAGGATGAATAGCAAGCTGACAAACAACATACAATGTTAAAGGAATGCATATTGTTCATTTATAAGATTTGAAAGTAAAGTAGTGATAATAAATATCAAGAAACTGGAGCACACATGTGGAAAAGTAGCAGACAAAAGTTTATCAACATTTTCAGAAGTTCTATCAATCCACTCCTTTGTACGGTGTACATATAAAGTTCTACTCTGAGGGCGATCATTGTTCTCCTCGACTCTGACATGGGAAGAAGGATTTTTTGGAATTTCTGCTACATCCTTAGATTGGTGACTAGGTAAATGACGAAGAGCATCCAGAACAGACTGAGTAGAGTCACTTTTGTTTGGACTAAGCCAAGTAATAGAATCAATGGAATTAAGTCCATTAAGATTTGCCTCGTCATTTAAGACAATCATCAAGAACTCACTCAAGCCAAGAACTGCATGTTCAATGCTTCCCGTGCTTCCCGCAGCGCCACTTATCATATTCTTTGTTAGATGTAAAGCTTTCGAGAAGCGACTGACCATGCCAGGTAAAAAAAAAGCTAGTGCATCAGCATTGCCAATCTAAAAAGAAATTAAATAAAATAAGCCATCATCAGCATTATCAAAAAACATAAAATCAAAACTCCATATAGACAAAGAATATGGGGAAAAAAGAGTATACAACTCAGTCAAAGTTGCCATACACTATTTCTTTAAAAAATACATAGGTAATCTAGTAACAGTAACTCTCTGATTTGTTTTTGGAGAATAACTGCATAAGGCATAACCTTTCTTTATGTATATTTGTTCTGTTTGACTCATGGATTTATCTGAGTTCAAATTTAATTCCTTATTGCCAATCTAACATGCCCCCCTCATGATTCATACCAAACTTCCAATATAGAAGAAAATATGAAGGAAAAAAAATGATCTTTTAGGATTATAATCAGACCGTCCCTTGTCCACAGGTTCCTTGATTAAGAGTTTGGTACTAAATAAAACAGGCTGAAGTTACGTAGATAGCCAAGCCTAGATTTCTTTTGTGAAGCATTGTGCTCCGTACTTAAATATATTTTCATGGGGGAAAAGGCAACTATGATGCCGATGAGGTCACAACCTAGTATGCGAGGAACTTGAGCTCCACAACTTTTTACAGAAACATTAGACAATGCACCACTATGGCACAGTAGCGCTGACGTAGTACTCCAATTATGGATGTCTTCCCTTTGTTTGCCGCTATTTCGAAATATCCTTCATACACAGGAGCTTTAAAGTATTCGGACGTACATAAGTACATCGAATCTGCTGCTTGTTGGTTCCATAATTATTTACAATTTAAACTTGATAAGTTACAAACAAGCTTGGTAAGGAATGTTTTTAGTTGCATCGACAAATATCAAGGATGTACTACATATTAAATCAAGGACGACCTTCAACTAAGAATGAAATGCAGAAATGCTCTTTTTTTTAATGAACAATACAACATCAATAATAGTTGGTTAGATATTTATAATTACTAAGCAACAAAATTGGCTTATGTTAATCGAGATGTATGATTATTCAAGCAATATTTTCTGCTATTTCTTTATTGGGAAAAATCATAAAGTTGTCAGCATAAGCTGCATAAGAGCATCCACAGTCGTGTGCTATAGATCCATATTATGAATTTTATAGCAAAGAGAGTTCGCCAGTCGATGATGTTTTGTCCGAGGAAAATCTCGATTTTTTTTAAAAACTGAAATGTTAGTTAATTAGTTTGTTACTTAATTTAGTTAGATATTTAGTTAGATAATTGGTTAAAAAATTAAGTTTAGTTAGCTAATTAATCAATTAAATTTTAATTAAGTGGGGCATTTGGTGAGACGAAAACATCATGTTTCGTCTCACATGGATCCCACCATTTTAAAAAAATATTAAAAATTAAAAAAACTATTAAAAATTTGAAAAACCTTAAAAAAATCACTCGAATTCATGTTTCGTCCGTTCAATTTTTTTTCTAACTTTGCTATATTTTTGCCATTTCACCACTACAGCAAAACAACGAAATGATATTTCTAGTTATCCATTTTGCCATTTTTTAGCTTGCACGACTGTGGCCTTTTGTTATATTAAGCAATACTACCTACATTAAGCAAGTGGTGGCAAGGGAGTCTACGGCTACAGCAGGACAAAAAAGAATGGAGATAAATGAGCAACAATTTTTTTTGTTTTTTCTGAGTAGCTGACACCAACCCATGGAATAAATGCTTCAATAGTGTTCCTGTTCTCGTGATTAATGTTTGATAATATATTTAGCAGTGATTATGCAGCATCTAGGTTTAGCTGATGACAGCTTACCTTTGCTACAAGTACACGCAATGTAAGCAATGCTTCCATTCGAAGGCTTGAGCTTCCACGATGTCCCCTTGTAACCTCAGTTTCTGCAATCTTCAGCCAGTAAAATCAACCAAAACTTGAATCTCAACGTAAATGTAAGAGAATGTTCACTGTAACGAAGAAATCAATGAGGCAAAATGAGTAGTCACTGCTTTTTGAAATTACTTGGAGAAGAAGCGATAGCCAGTGCCCGATTGCAGCAGAAGCATTCTGAGACTGGAGAAATGCAAGCAAGCATTCATCTGGTTCATGAAAATACATCATAGATGTAGCATACCGCATTTCCAAAGAACTGATCAATGCCGGCATAGTAGTTCCTTTGCACAAGCAAGACTCCACAGAGCAGGGATGTATCCTGAAAATCATTGCTCTGAAGCATCTAACAATCCCCTCACGGAATTCCTCAGCTGCTTCAGTTGGAGATAGCAAAGCCCCAGTTGTTAATTTCTTCAGCACCACAACCATCTGAAAAATTATACCTTCATGAAATGGTTTCAACTACTGCCCAATATCTTCACTATAATGCTAATAAAGAAAAAGGTGAAACAAAATTTGGTTAATCAGTTCAGAAATACAGTTAAGTGTGATGAATTATTATGAATATGTAGAAAATAACATAAGCCAGCCTCTGATGATGTGCTTGAATTAATTTTTGAAGAAACCACCAGATGCATTATCCTTCCCTAGAAGGTTTTTTTCTCTTCTCCATCCTTATTCCTCAGACAGTAATCATAAGGCAGCTTCTTGATCACAGTTCAGAAAGCCAATTTAGTAATTCTATGAGGCAACTATCTCGAAAACCATACCATACACACTTTTTGATATAGATACCAAAATCTGTCTCCACCCAAACAACTCAATCTATGCCCTTGACAATCATTTATTCAAGAAAATAATTTTCCAATATCCCTATTTAAAATAGCCAACAATGCATCTACTTAGCAAAATAATCACAAAGTAAGCCTCTAAAGGCAAGGTCACCAAGGCAGCCAGATCAGCATTTGTCATTTTCAACAAAAGTAAGTCATTACTCCAATTGCATAAATCATGATGGTTATATATACTATTAATCACAGAGAAAATATGCAGCTCATTATTTCCAAAGTAGAAAGAGTTTAAAACTGCATATTGTGACTTTCTTTCTCGGTTTCTGCTTGCTATAAACCTGACTCCTCCCATATGCCCTAACTAGCTAGTGCCTTATCCTTGAGCTATCACACTCCCAGTGGGAAGCAGCACTTCAAGTACTGTAATTCCCTACAACCGTAGAACTATTCTCTCCCACCCAAATCTTCACTTTTAACCTCCTTTCCCACTTAAAACCTCCACAAAACTTTTGAAGAACCAGTACAAATCCAATAAGTTCCTTCAAACATAGGAACATAAGCACGAAAAGAAAATTGCACCTATATTTTAACTAGTTTATTTTTCCACGGAGGTCACCATTCATAAAATTGTTGCAACCCATTCCATAAGAACCAAACACAATATGATGACGAGGCTCTCAACTCGGCATTCTTATATTTCATAGAGTCACACTTAGGGAATTATTTTACTTGGAGGCATACTCTAACTTAGGCATATCTCAAATATCACACAATTTAGCTTGGACATTTTTGTTCTGTTAAAAAAAAACATAAAGGATAACCCGTTAAGTTAAACTTGGAAGATCATTGTGTATTATACAATATCGGTTCACAAATCAACCAGGACCCTTTTTAAACAAACCTTTACCACTATAACCATAGTGCCCGCTTGTCCTGATGCAGACATTGGTTGTATGGCCTCACAGATCTTACTTGTAGTCCGCATGCTTATCATTGAAAGTTGATAACAGATAAATAAACTGAATTGCAATGGTCTAGTCAACTATTCACAACTCCAAAAACCTGAACATTACCCAAATCAAAATCTAAAGATAAACTCACTCACTCACTAACTCACTCACTCACCTGATTAACGGAACCAAGATGGCACTTTTTCAGAAGCTCCTCAATGCACAACAACACTCCTTCCGCAACCGAATCGCCAATCTCAAGACCACCTCCCATCGCCGCCGCACCGTCACCCTTCCGGCACCCAACCGCCGCATCCAGTAGCAGCAAAAGAGGAAACATCGTATAACTCCAATAAATTTTTTTATGAAAAAAACACCAACATTTATCAGAAAATCCCCAAAGGTAAGAAATTCTCGATGAAATGAAGCGTAGAAAGTGACTTTCTTACTCGAGGGAGGGTTGGAGGGATTGGGGCGGGGCACGGCGGATGAGGCCGGCCATGTCGCGGAGGAAGGGGGGCGACTTCTTGGGAGTTCGGAGGAGGTCGAGGATCTCGACGCAGTAGGGTTTGAGGCGGGCGAAGGTCGTCGATTCTAGGGTTTCGGATGTGGAATCGGCCATGATTTTTTTTGGTAGGGTTTTAGCAGAGAGACAGAAAACCCTATAGAGAGAGAAAGAAGGAGAGAGGGGGGGGGGGGGGGGGGGGGGAAGAAGATGGAGAAAGTACTAGAGTAAAATCAGTAATGGGCCTGTTATTGGGCCAACTGGATCGCTTCTATTAGGCCCACTAGATAATAAAATGGTGGCCCTTATTTGATTATGGGAGATTTTTTATATTTCCGGTTTGATTTGATTTTGGGATAAATTTGACTAAACTATACCTATATTTCACAAATTTACGAAAAAACTATACCCATATAGAGTAACTTTTTTGGGATTGGTGTACTTCATCTATTTTTTTTAATCCGTCAACAGGGACGGAGCTCAGTTGGGGGTCGTGTAGGCCCGGGACACCCTGGAATTTTAGAAAAACCCTTATTGATATCAAATGTTATAATTTGGCCAACTCAAAAATTAAATAAATTAATAAATGAGTTGTTTTTTTTTTTTTTGGGGGGGGGGGGGGGGGGGGGGGGGGGGGGGGGGGGAATTTGAATTGGAGTTTTGGGGGGAAGCTTTTGGAGGGAAAATGTGTTTTGTGGTGTTAGATCTGGGCCTTTGATTTTGGTGGATTGAAGGAGAGCCACTTGATAGCTTTTTTTGTGTTTTATTATATAGATATATATATCACTCATGCATCACGTGAGTCCAATTTGTGGTTCGATTTGTATTATTATTGAAATCGTTTATTTTTCAACCACATCATGCATGAGTGAATGACCTTCAAACCGCTTAATATTTTCTACACATATATTTATCAGCATGATAAATATGATGAACGGAGTGAATCTTTCATAAGGGCCTCATCAAGTGAGTATAATCACTTTGTATGAGAGAAATTTCCTCATACTCTATATGAAACTCACTCCTCAAACTCTATATGAAACTCACTTTTCTCATATATATATATATATATATATATATATATATATATATATATATATATATATATATATATATATATATATATATATATATATATATATATATATATATATATATATATATATATATATATATATATATATATATATATATATATACTAGATTTGCCCGTGGCCACGTGCCTACGACACGTCTTCAGAACGATACAACATATGAAAAGAGTTGTAAACAGTAAATCAATAATTATGTAGCTGAAATTTGAATAGTATGACAATAATTAGTTGTAAATAAAAGTCCATATTTCCACACACACACAAACACATATCTACTACTATTAATCGAAGAATTTGTCACTTTGTCACTTTGTCACTTTGAGTTTGTAACCAAACAAACAATTTTTTAATATTTTTTTATCACAAATGAAACATATACGTTGCACGTGTAACTGTAACTCTATTTATTAACACGTGCATCACACGTATAAATCAAAGTTTTTTCCTTCACCAAACAAATAATTTTTAAAATTTTTTGTCACAAAGCAAATACGTACGTCGCACGTGCAACTCCAAATATATTTCGTAACACATCACCGTACGTACAATTCAAGGTTTCTCCTTCAAAAAATTTTTAAAAATTGTGTGCAGAGCCCGTTCAACTCCAATTTTTTTACAGTTTAAGGCATTCATCACAAGTGCTGTTTACTACCGACTTATATGTATCGCACGTTCAACTCCAACTTTTTATCAAACGTGCATCGCACGTGAAAATTACTAGTGTGTGTGTGTGTGTGTGTGTGTGTGTGTGTGTGTGTATATATATATATATATATAGAGAGAGAGAGAGAGGGGGGGGGGGAACTTTTTGGGAGAAATGTGTTTTGTGAGGTTAGATCTGGGCCTTTGATTTTGGGGGGATTGAAGGAGAGCCACTCGATAGCTTTCTTTGTATTTTATTTTATATATATATATATATATATATATATATATATATATATATATATATATATAGAGAGAGAGAGAGAGAGAGAGAGAGAGAGAGAGAGAGAGAGAGAGAGAGAGGGAAACTTTTTAGGGGAAAATGTGTTTTGTGAGGTTAGATCTGGGCCTTTGATTTTGGGGGGATTGAAGGAGAGCCACTCGATAGCTTTCTTTGTATTTTATTATATATATATATATATATATATATATATATATTGTATGGGTTAGTTTTCAGTCGTTATTGTTAAAAAATGCATAAATGGATAAATGCATATAGCAATTTTCCATTTCGCTGCAGTCGTCGAATGCTATATTGCAGTCTGAGAGCATCCACAGTCGTTATTGTTAAAAAATGCATAAATGGATAAATGCATGCATATAGCAATTTTCCATTTCGTTGCAGTCGTCGAATGCTATATTTGACCATTTTAAATTAAAATAATATAAATCGGAGATCAGATAGACGGAGCTTCACATTGCGTCGGAGAGAAAAAAAAACATTTAAAAAGGTCAGACACAACATGACTTTGCGTCGGAGAGATAAAAAATAAAAATAATTTTCCAAATGGTGGGACGGCACTTGAAGTGCCGTTGGAGGGGAAAAAAAATTAGAAAAAGAGGAGGCATTGGACACGAAGTCCAAAAAATTTACAAAAAATTACAAAAAAATTAGAAAAAATTACAAACAGCATGATGTTGCGTCCGAGAAGTGGGTGGTTTTTTATTTGTTTTTAATTACAAAAAATTAAACTTTTTTGGAGGGCCGTCCGACCATTAAATTATTATTTTTTTTGTGCGACGGCACTTCGAGTTCCGTCCTTCATATTATGCATATTCTTATTTCGACTCTCATATATAGCAGTTTCCTGTAGCGAAATATGCAAAATATGCATATTTAGCCAACGACTACAGCGATATTTTTGATAAAATATGCATATTATGCATATTTAGCAAACAACTCCAGATGCTTTGATGCATCTATACTAATTGATTGGTCTTTTAAATTGGATAAATTTCTTTTAACATTACAGTACCAGAATGTATGTTCGATATATGCTATACCTTTGAACAGAACAACGAAAATTACACAGAATGAATGAATTCGCGTGAAGAATAATTTTGTTACTGTACTCTATTGTCATTGATATGACTTACAAATTTTTACGGAGGTTGATAGGAGACTAGATTTGCCCGTGAGCACGTGCCTACGACACGTCTTCAGAACGATATAACATGTGAAAAGCTTTGTAAACATTAAATCAACAATTATGTAGCTCAAGTTTGAATAGTATGATAATAAAAGTCTATGTTTTCATAAGTGTGTGTGTGTGTGTATATATATATATATATATATATATATATATATATATATATATATATATATATATATATATATATATATATATATATATAAAGAGAGAGAGAGAGAGAGAGAGAGAGAGATAATTAAATAAATAAAGGAGTTGTTTTTGGGGAGATTTGAAATTGAGTTTTGGGGGGAAACTTTTGGGGGGGGGGGAAATGTGTTTTGTGAGGTTAGATCGTGGCCTTTGCTTTTGGGGATTGAAGGAGAGCCACTTGATAGCTTTCTTTGTGTTTTATTATATAGACTAGGTTTGCCCGTTGACACGTGCCTAAGGCACGTCTTCGGAATGGTGCACATGATTTGATTATAGGACAAAAACCAAAGTATCCCCCCAACGTTTGGCCCAAGTACAATATGCCCATATAACGTTTGAAAAAGTACACTAAACCCATTTTTCCGTTAACTTAACCCCATCCGTTAAGTTATAATTATTAAATTACATTTTTACCCTTTCATAATCAAATCTTTTCTTTTTTTCCTTTTTCTTCATTCTTTTTTTTTCTTTCATTTTTCACTATTCTTCCCTTTTTTCATTCCTTTTTTCTATTTCCGAAATTAAAGTTTGGTTGCAATATTACCCGTTGTGAATTAAAGTTGCAATATTTCATGGTGAGAATTAAACCGAAAAAAGGCCATGATGATGCCAGAATCTACATTATCAGTATCTGGTCTGCACCATACCTGTGATGAGATGTATTAATTTATATCATTTATGTGTGGACTATAACTAAAGTTATATCAAAATCTTCTCTTTAAAATACTCTCCAGTTGAATTCCCCAACACACTTTATAAAAGGGATTGATCAATCCCTACTCTTTTAGAAAGATTATGCAGGAGTGGGTACTACAAACAACTAGCCATCTTGCATCGGCTCAGATTTTTTGGGTTTATTTAACGCAACTAAACTTATTATTTTTTATCTCAAACAAATTTTTTTTGTCACTTTTATGAATTGTTTTTGTGTAATGGCCGTTGCAAGTTGGGATGCAAATGGGGTAGTTTATTCACTAAAACTTGGAAGGAAACTTAGGCAGTGACATGAGGTTACCGCCAAGATGCTTCTCATTTGGCAAAATTGGTTTTGTACCTCTATTCTGGAATTCGTTTTTATTTATACACATTTGTTTCCAAAACTGTACTAGATTCAAATTTATGTGATTTGAATATAGTTCAGTTTAATTGCAACCGTGTAATATTGCAACCAAACTTAAATTTCGGAAAGAAGAAAAAAGGAATGAAGAAATGGAAGAATAGAGAAAAATAAAAGAAAAAAAGAAAGAAGAAAAAGGAAAAAGAAGAAGAGATTTGATTATGAAAGGGTAAGGGTAAAAATGTAATTTAATAATTATAACTTAACAGATGGGGTTAAGTTAATGGAGGAATGGGTTTAGTGTACTTATTCAAACGTTATATGTGTTGGAAAATAATCTATGTGGGCTCACATATGTGATTAAATGTATAATTGATATTCTAAAGTCTAACCCAAATTAAAGTGATCTAATCAAGATTAAGTAATGGGTTAAAAGCATATAATTTAAAGTGTGATATAACACGTGTAGAGACCGTAAAGTAAATTTCTTATTTTGTGATGGGCAAAATTGAAAATCAATAATTATCAATTAGGGTTATGGTCCCCTATATATACGCATCTTCTTATTCCATCTGTCATCCCATCAACAGAAGAATAGAGAGACGGCCTCTCATAGAAGTGCGTATTATATAGGAAGATCCATACCCTCTGCGCAATCTCCATCAATGGCTTCAGGTTAGTGCTTCCGTTTTTAATGTTCTTCTTCTTTTAATTTGGCAAAGATCTATAGTTTCATGATTTAGGATTTTATATTAAAGCACTTTTGTAACATGATTAAGATTTAGATTCATGGAAACATGTTTCCAATTGTTATTAATATTTTTTTTTGGATAAATTGTTATTAATATTTTATGCATGTTCTTAAGTGTTTATAAAATCCCAATAATTGGTATCAGAGCCATCTTTGCTGGATTAATTGAAGAAATTTAGGGTTTCTTTTTTTTTTCTTTTTCTTTTTTCATGTTTAATATCAGATCTGAAAACATGAATACAGTTTGGATTTTGATAAAGATGATTTAAGATATCGATTTTGACATTCAGATCTGACGTATATATAAAAAAAAAAAGAAAAAAAAAAAAAGAAACCTTAAGAAAGCTTCGGGTTTGGTAAACAGTAGCTATGCAAACAGTTATAAGATAGCTTGTTTGTATCGTTTAGTATATGGATCTGGTTTTGTATAAATACTAGTTTTTTAGTTTGTAGATTCTTTCACAATAGACTTGGCAATGTTCTTCTGATGTTATTACTTGAGATTCGATTATAATATAATAAAGTTTTAGATATTGTGAGGTGAACATTACTGAATACTGCATTGAATGTCTTTTTTTTTATGAATACTGCATTGAATGTCAACAACGATGCTGAAAAAGTACCAATGTTTATCGTAATGATTAATCTGGATGAAATGAAATGGCTTCATTAATATATGCACTTCATTAATATATGATCCCACTCTATTATTGCTGCTGTGGGACTCAGGAAAAGGAGCTATTCGGCTCTATCCTGTTATGGTTTTTTGATCAATTTTGTGTACATATTTTGGTTAATATGTATATAGCTCCAAAGGTAGATAAATAGCCTGAGATAAGATTTACCTTATTTGAATTCACTAAACATCTTTCATTATATACAAGTCATTTCAATCAATATTCATGTTTTGTTTACAAATTGTACATGTTTAATATTTTAAGTGAATTAATTGAAGCATGATGACACCAAAGTGTCCTCTCTTGTGAAGATTATTCATGAAAAATATTAAATGTTGTGCAAGTGTATGTCCATGCGAGTATTGATCGACCCAAAGGCAGGTCTATACTTGGCCGGATTACATCTGCACTTATGATGGTAAACATGTGATAATTATAAGGTTGCACTTGTGAATAATAAATCGATCCAAAGAGAGTTTTGTTATTGCACATGCATTATTATCAATGTTTGATCATTACATCAAGAGTATCACTAGCAGTTAATATTACTGTCCAAAGACTTGATATTAATGTTGCACTTGATATCTTGAGATGTGATGTACAATTATTTGGTTTTAAATATTGATTGATTTTTTGTGAATTATATGGTCATTTGTTATCATTAAGTTAATATTACTGCGGTGTCTGCCGACATTTTCTAGGTGCATAGATCTAGACCTTGCATGGATTAAGACACTCATTTCTGTTACAGATTCAAGTTCTCTTTATGAGAAAATAACTTTTGAGAAATGAGAGTGTTCTAATCGCATTGGTCTTCTGGTCATAATGAACACCATTTCAGAAACTTTTAGATGTGTTAAAGAGACCAATCTTAAAGATTAAAAGTACTCATTCGGCTAACACATTTAAGGTAAAGGGCAAAAGAAAGAAATTTGAGTTCACCAAGAATAATGCTGCTAAAGGTCCAGAACAAAAAAAAAAAAAAAAAAAAATCCATATATGGTTATGAATTGATAGACTTTGCCCATAGAAATTTGTGTGGGATAGTTGTGCTTGAATTTTTGGTTAGGATTATGATGTTCAATTATCTGTTATGGTTTTTGTTGCCGCTAATTTCGGTGTGGGGGCAAACAGATGAATTTGTGAGTTCGTGGAAAACCTGAATAGCAAACACCTAACCTGTTCCGTTGGAGCTTGACCGTTGACTCCCGCCGTTCACCTGCAAGGAAGTGCGAGACACCGGGGTTGATCCCGGCGACGCACCCTCCGACGCTCAAGTCAGTCACCAGAAATGATTATGAAAGAGCGTTTAACTAGAAAAAGATTGATTACCTCTTAATGGAGATGGGTGTGGGGTATTTATAGTCGCCGTTGGGATCAGATAAGGAATGTGATTCCCGTGATCTGATAAGGCATAAAATCCTCGTAATCAGATTAGGAATGTAATCCCTTAATTCCCGGTGAAAAGATAGATGCGAATCAGAGCCGTTGATTAGGATTAATCAGAGACCCTAATTCTATCTTTTCTGGACTGGGTGTGTTTCGGGTTGGGACCCGTACCCAGTTGAGGTGGATCCGTTCGTGGGTTATTGGATCTGTGAGAAGGAGACCCAGTACCCGCTTCGGACCCATTTGCATGTGAAATTACTGTTTTACCCCTGAGGTTTAAGATTCGCGTCCGATGTGAACGGTCCCGATTTAATCCTATTCTTAGCCATATCACGAGCCCCCCACTCCCGAAGACTGAGTTTGATCAGCCTTTGAGGAGTAGTTTTACTGTTTTAATGGCGTACGGGATTTTATCGGTGTTCTTAAGGGAGTTTGGAATCTTGCTCGGGGTGTAACAGTGTTATCATGGGCTTGTAAAATGCCCAAAAATATTCTCAGAATTTTCTGGATTTTTGGTGATTTTTCCAGATTTTTCTGAATTTTTTCTCATTTTTTTGAATTTTTTATTCATTTTCCGAATTAAATAATTAATTATCAAAAATATTAATTAATTATTCTAATTTAATAATTATTTTTTCAGAATTTAAAAATAATTTTTTCTGAATTAATAATTATTTTTAGAATTTTTAATTAATTTTTTCGATTTTTTAATTATTTTTTCGGATTTTTTAAATAAAAAAACAAATAAATAAATAAATAAATAATTTAAATATTACCTGGACACGTGGCCGATTTCTGGCCGTCCATCATGACCAGATGAGCACGCATCGTGAGGCAGATCACGATCTGGACACGTGGCACGTTTCTGGCCGTCCATCATGATCAGATCTGCGCGCATCGTGAGGCAGATCACGATCGGGACACGTGGCGCGTTCCTGAGCGTCGATCGTGTCGCGATGCTAATTTTGAGACGATCGGACGGATCGTGTGCGTCGGCGAGTATTTTCTCCATATACGAGGGTCGGTATCCCGGTTCCTCGGTTCGGCCACTTCGGCGCGGTGATTCGGATCTGCCGAGGAATGTAACGAAGCCACGTGGCGTTGCCACGTGGCACTTTTTTTTTTCCTTTCTTTCTTTCTTTCTTTCTTTCTCCTGGCTTCTTCGCTGCTTCTTCTCTCCTTCTTCGTTTCTCCTTCTTCGACCTTCAGCTCCGACTCTTCTTCTTCGCGTCTGGGTGCTCGAGATCGGAGATCGTCGTAGTGGAGAGAGGAGCTCGGAGGTATTCGACGAAGGAGTCGGGGCTCGCGACGTGGAGGTCGACAGTGAGCTCGCGAAGGAGACGTTGAGTTCGGCACCGTCGGAGCTCGGAGGTGAGCTTGGCAGCGAAGCTCGGCACGAATGGAGCTCGGCAAGGCAAGAGCTTCGGCGAAGTGGGTCGGCGTTTTGAAGAGCTCGACGCTTCAGTTGTCGTGAGGGTGAGCTCGCGATGATTTGGCGAGCTCGACAGTGGGGTAGCTCCGGCGTGTTGATGACGGAGATGGGAGGCGGACGACCAATCTCAATGTGACGAGAAAGAGGTGGAGCTTCGACGATTGTTGCGAGCTCGGCGACGAAGGTGGAGAGCTTGGTGATGGGTTGAGCTCGTGACAAAGTGGAGTTCGGAGCTTCGGAGGATAGCTCGAACTCGATAGAGGAGGTCTGCAGTGTCATGGAGCTCGGAGGTGTTCGGGGTTGACGGAGGAGCTCACTGTGGATGACGAGGTCGGCGTATTGGAGAGCTTCGGCATCGCGGAGCTCGGAGCGGAGGTGGTCGGCCATGGCGGAGTTTGGAGACAGGCCGTGGTGAGGCTTCGCTTGTTGGCTTCGGCGGATAGAGGAGATCGGTTCGGCATGGGGCTCGACAGTGGAGCTCGGAGTGGAGTTGTGAGCTCGGCAGTTGAAGACGATGAGCTTGGGGAGCTCGAGTTTAGGTGAGGAGAGGCCACCGGAGGTCAGGCTGGACGAGCTGGAGCTTAGGTCGAAGATGAGGCCACTCGAGCTCAAGCTTAGGCGATGTATTGGAGAGCCGAGGTTGAAGAAGGGGGTCAGTTCTTGGGTTTGTTCTTGTTTTTTGTTTTGGCGGGAGATTGGGAGAGAAGAAGAAGGGTTGGTTCGGGTTGGGACCCTAATGGGTCCGACCCGACCCTTCTTTGAATTTTTTTTTTTTTTTCTCTTGAGCTCCTCGGATCTGCTTCTTGCTCGGCCAATCCGAGCACGGATTTTGAGGAGATTTTTTGCCACTTTGCGGTTCGGTAGTTCGGTAGCTCGGATTTGAGATCCGAGCTACGTGGCTCAATCTGGACGGTTGATCACGATCGTGGCGCGAATCACGAGACAAGAGGCACGAGTTTCGAGAAAACGTTATCTTGTCGTTTTGTGGTGACGTGGCGAGATCTGAGCCGTTCATCATGTTTTAGCGCAAATTTTGAGACGATCCGACGGTGAGATGAGATCGGTCGAATTTTTCTCCATATACGAGGGTCGGTACCCCGGCACCTCGGATCCTCTCCGGGAGCATCTGGTTTGCTCGGCAAATGAATCTGGTTCGGCAGATCCGAGCACGGATTTTGAGGAGAATTTTTTTCCACTTTGCTGTTCGGTAGGTCGGTAGTTCTTCTGAGAAGAAAAAGGAAGGGGAGAAGAGGCATTTGGGTTCTCTCCTCTGCCTTGTTCTTTCGTACAGTGGAGAAGAGGAGAAGAGGAAGGGGAGGAGAGGCAATTGGGTTCTCTCCTCTGCCTTGTTCTTCCGCACAGTTGAGAAGAGGAGAAGAGGAAGGGGAGGAGAGGCAATTGGGTTCTCTCCTCTGCCTTGTTCTTCCGCACAGTTGAGAAGAGGAGAAGAGGAAGGGGAGGAGAGGCAATTGGGTTCTCTCCTCTGCCTTGTTCCTTCCGCACAGTGGAGAAGAGGAGGAGAGGAAGGGGAGGAGAGGCAATTGGGTTCTCTCCTCTGCCTTGTTCTTCCGCACAGTGGAGAAGAGGAGGAGAGGAAGGGGAGGAGAGGCAATTGGGTTCTCTCCTCTGCCTTGTTCTTCCGCACAGTGGAGAAGAGAAGTGTTGGGGAAGAAGGAGAAGAATGAAGGAGCTAAGAAGGGTATGGGTCGGACCGTGGGTATCGGATCCGACCCCGACCGTTAGCCTCTTTTTCTTTCTTCCTCTTCATCTGCTTGCTTTGTTCGGCGAATCCGAGCACGGATTTTGAGGTACATTTTTCGCCGCCCCGCAGTTTGGTAGATTGGCAGATCCAAGCTACGCGACTCAATCTGGACAGTTGATCACGATCGTGGCGTGAATCACGAGACAAGAGGCACGAGTTTCGAGAAAACGTTATCTTGTCGTTTTGTGGTGACGTGGCGCGATCTGATCCGTCCATCATGATGAGCGCGCTTTTTTACAAGATCCAACGGCTGATATGGGTCGGCGAGTTTTTTCGCCATATACGAGGGTCGGTACCCCGGTACCTCGGCTCGGCGCATCAGGGCTGGTGGCCGAGGTGCTGAGTTGGCTATTTTGGAGGAAGCGTTTCTTGAAGGTTCCACCCTTCCGTGCCCAGTAGCTCAGCTGCTCGACTAAGCTGTTCGTTAGCTCGGTCGGGCAGGCCGATGGAAGGCAGTTCGGAAGGTACACGTGGCAGAATCTGGGTCGTTCATCATGGCGCGCATCACGAGGATGGAGTTCAGATCACGAGAAAACGTTATCTTGTCATTTTGTGAGCGTGGCACGATCTGAACCGTCCATCGAATTCTGACGCGAATTTTGGAGAGATCCGACGGTGACTTCGCCTCGGAGCATTTTTTTGCCATATACGAGGGTCGGTACCCCGGTACCTCGGCTCGGCGCGTCAGGGCTGTTCACCCTCTGCCCGTAGTAGCTCGGAGAAGAGGAGAAGAGGAAGGGGAGGAGAGGCATCTGGGTTCTCTCCTCTGCCTTGTTCTCTCGCATAGTGGAGAAGCGGTGCTGGGAAGATCCTTGTAAGAGCCATGGGAAGGCCCATTCTGTGAAGTGAGTGCAAGGAGCAACTCTAGGGGAGAGTTGTGCTCCGATCTCGTCGAGAAGAGCTATTTGAGAGACACGTTTGAGGAGGAATTCTAGGAGAAAGTTGTGCTCCGAACTTGTGGAGAAAAGCTCCGCTTTGGAGGTGAGCGGGGTGAAGAGCTCGGCTGTAGGAGAGCCATCTGGACGAGGAGTTTGAGGAGCAACTCTAGGAGAGAGTTTTAGCTCCGAATTCGTTGGGAAGAGCTCCGCTTTGGGAAGAGCTCCGCTTTGGAGGCGAGCGGAGTGGGGAGCTCGATTTGTAGAAGAGCCATCAGGAAGAGGAGCTTGAGGAGCAACTCTAGGAGAGAGTTCTAGCTCCGAACTCGTTTGAGAAGAGCTCCGCTTCGGATGCGAGCGGAGTGGGGAGCTCGATTTGTAGAAGAGCCATCAGGAAGAGGAGCTTGAGGAGCAACTCTGGGAGAGAGTTCTAGCTCCGAACTCGTTTGAGAAGAGCTCCGCTTCGGATGCGAGCGGAGTGGGGAGCTCGATTTGGAGAAGAGCCATCTGGAAGAGGAGCTTGAGAAGCAACTCTAGGAGAGAGTTCTAGCTCCGAACTCGTTTGAGAAGAGCTCCGCTTCGGATGCGAGCGGAGTGGGGAGCTCGATTTGTAGAAGAGCCATCAGGAAGAGGAGCTTGAGGAGCAACTCTAGGAGAGAGTTCTAGCTCCGAACTCGTTTGAGAAGAGCTCTGCTTCGGATGCGAGCGGAGTGGGGAGCTCGATTTGTAGAAGAGCCATCTGGAAGAGGAGTTTGAGGAGCAACTCTAGGAGAGAGTTCTAGCTCCGAACTCGTTTGAGAAGAGCTCCGCTTCGGATGCGAGCGGAGTGGGGAGCTCGATTTGTAGAAGAGCCATCTGGAAGAGGAGTTTGAGGAGCAACTCTAGGAGAGAGTTTTAGCTCCGAATTCGTTGGGAAGAGCTCCGCTTTGGAGGCGAGCGGAGTGGGGAGCTCGATTTGTAGAAGAGCCATCTGGACGGTTGATCACGATCGTGGCGCGAATCACGAGACAAGAGGCACGAGTTTCGAGAAAACGTTATCTTGTCGTTTTGTGGTGACGTAGCGCGATCTGATCCGTCCATCACGATTGGGTGCGAATCACGAGGCAAGAAGCACGAGTTTCGAGAAAACGTTATCTTGTCGTTTTGCGGTGACGTGGTGCGATCTGATCCGTTCATCACGCTTGAGTGTGAATTTTGAGATGATCCAACGGTTAGATGGGGTCGGCCGAATTTTTCTCCATATACGAGGGTCGGTACCCCGGCACCTCGGATCGGATCGGCTTCTTCCTTGTTTGCTCGGCTCGGTGACTCAGTAGTTCACCTTCTGCCCGAAGTAGCTCGGTGTAGTAGAGATCGGAGTTTGGACGGCTCGAGCGTGAGGAGAAGCTCGGTGAGTTGATGAAGGGGATGGGTCGATGAAGCTCTACTCCTCGGCTCGGGAGGATGGGTCGGCATATGGGAGAGGTGAGGGGCTCTGAAGCTCTGCCTTTATTCTGTTTGGTTTTGGAGATTTTTGAAGAGGAGCTCCACTTCTAGGAGAAGAGGTGCTAGGAAGAGGTGCTGGGAAGACCCATTCTCTGAAGTGAGTGCAAGGAGCAACTCTAAGAGAGTTTTAGCTCCGATCTCGTCGAAAAGAGCTATTTGAGAGACAACTTTGAGGAGGAACTCCAGGAGAAAGTTGTGCTCCGAACTTGTGGAGAAGAGCTCCGCTTTGGAAGTGAGCGGAGTGAAGAGCTCGGCTCTAGGAGAGCCATCTGGACGAGGAGTTTGAGGAGCAACTCTAGGAGAGAGTTTTAGCTCCGAACTCGCTGAGAAGAGCTCCGCTTTGGAGGCGAGCGGAGCGAAGAGCTCGACTTGTAGAAGAGCCGTCTGGAAGAGGAGTTTGAGGAGCAACTCTAGGGGAGTTTTAGCTCCGAACTCGTTGGGAAGAGCTCCGCTTTGGAGGCGAGCGGAGTGAAGAGCTCGACTTGTAGAAGAGCCATCTGGAAGAGGAGTTTGAGGAGCAACTCTAGGAGAGTTTTTAGCTCCGAACTCGTTGGGAAGAGCTCCGCTTTGGAGGCAAGCGGAGTGAAGAGCTCGACTTGTAGAAGAGCCATCTGGAAGAGGAGTTTGAGGAGCAACTCTAGGAGAGTTTTTAGCTCCGAACTCGTTGGGAAGAGCTCCGCTTTGGAGGTGAGCGGAGTGAAGAGCTTGGCCTTGAGAAGAAAGAGGAAGGGGAGGGGAGGCATTTGGGTTCTCTCCCCTGCCTCGTTCTTTCGCACAGTGAAGAAGAGCAGAAGTGTTGGGTACTTTTGGCGGGAAGACTGAAGAAGGAGAAGAATGAAGGAGCTAAGAAGGGTATGGGTCGGACCGAGGGTATTGGATCCGACCCTGACCCGTTAGCCTCTTTTTCTTCTTGCTCTTCATCTGCTTAGCTGCTCGGTAGATGCATCTTGTTCGGCAGATCCGAGCACGGATTTTGGGGCACATTTTCTACCACTTTGCTTCTCGGTAGATGGGTAGCTCAGCTCGGATGGTCGTGGGGGCAGTTCGGAATGGCCATCTTCCTCCGGCCCGTTTAAGGATGAGCCGGTGAAGTAAAGTCGAGCCATAGGACCCCGACCATCGTGAGGTTAGTTTGAGGGATGCAGGAGCAGTTTCGAATGGCGAGCTACTTCTAGTCCGCTTAGGAGCGAACTTGCGAAGTAGAATCGAGCCAAGTGTTGGACTCCGATCCATTCAACGGCTGCAGGAGCAATTTCGAACGGCGATCTACTCCTGGCTCGTCTGAGGACGAGCCGAGGAAGAAGAGTCGAGCCGAGTGCTGGACTCTGAACCCGTTGTGAAGTGCTTAGCAAGTTGTGGGAGCAGCCATGTAGAAGAAGCTGGACTCCGAACCCACCATTTAAGAGAGTCGTGACTCGGAGAGATAGAGAAGCAAGAGCAATAATTTTCAATGAAAAGATGTAAAACTTTATTGAAATAAACTAAGTGGCTGCTCCAACAGGGCGAGCCATTATTACATGCTGTTGGCCGAGTTACAAGCATCAGCCTTATTGAAAATCAGAATCCTACTTCTACAATAAGGTGAGGACCTCTTGGGAGAAGCTGAGTCTTGAAACTCGGCGGGCCTTTCTGTTCGTTTGGAAGAGGTGATGGTCAGGGGAGGAGCTCGGCCCCCTCTTTTTGGACGAACTTGATCAGGTGCCCCCGTTGTATGAGTTCTTCGATCTCCTCCTTAAGAGCCCGACAATCATCCGTGTCGTGGCTGTGGTCCCTGTGAAAGCGGCACCATTTATCTTTGTCCCTCTTCTTGCCAGGGGTATTCATTCTTGGGGGAGCGCGGAGTAGTCCTTCCTTGTCCACCTCCATAAGGACTTCTGATATATTAGCAATGAGGGGGGTGAACTTCTCAAACCGAGGAGTCGGGCGGCGCTGGCCATTGCCGTCCTTCTGAAGCTTCTCAGCCTCTTCTTCTTCGGTCAACTTCCGTTTCGTCCCTGAGGTAGACCCTCCAAAGCTTGGAAGGTAGGCGGCCTCTTCGGCACGAATGTACTTGTCACACCTGAGAAGGAGGTCGGCAAAGTTCTGTGGAGGCTTCTTAGCAAGAGAGGAGCGGAGGCTGGAATTGAAGACATTGGATTGGAAGGCGGCCGTTGCGACAGATTGGTCGAGGGAAGCTATAGACCTGGCTTCAGCTGTGAACCTCTTCACATAGTCTCTTAACTTCTCACCTTTCTCTTGCCTGAGCTGGAGGAGTGAGATGCTGGTCTTCTCCGTGCGCCTGCTACTCACGAAGTGGGTGATGAAGAGTGTTTCGAACTGCTCGAAGGAGAATATGGAAGACGGGGCGAGGCGGGAGTACCATTCCCGAGCCGAGCCCTTGAGAGTAGCAGGGAATGTCTTGCACAGCAGGGCATCGGAAGCTTGGTGGATGAGCATGAGAGTCTTGAAGCTCTCAATGTGATCAACGGGGTCAGTCTCCCCGGTGTAAGTCTCAAATTGGGGAGGTTTGAAGCCGAATGGCACAGGTGCATCCACAATGGTTCGGGAGAAAGGGGGTCGAGTAGGACGTAGGGTCCTCCCCCTAAGCTCTTCTTCTCGACCTATCTGACCCAGGCGCCTCTCTACCTCATGAAGACGGCGATACATGGCGTCGTCCCTCAGACGGTAATCAGCCGAGCCTCTAGACTCGTCTTCGTAGGAGGGAGAGCGAGGGCTGCGGCGATGGTAACTTCGGGAGCGACGAGGACTTGGGGTACGCCGGGAGTTGGTAGGAGCGGGACGAGGCGATGGGGACCGTTGGCGAGGGCTTCGTACTGGAGGAGGGGACGGGGCCTTCGGCTCGTTAGGGTTTTGACGGAGGTTGAGTGCCTGTTGTACCATTGCTTGGAACTGCTGGAACTCGGCACGGGTGATTGGTGCCTCATTGTTCCTGGGCTGTTGCCGATCTGCGGGGGAGTGCCTCCTTCTGTAATGCTCGGGGGACTCCCTCCTTCCCCTTCGGACAGGGGATCTTCTGTAGCCTCGGCGGTGAGGGGATCGCTCACCCGGACGTTGTTGGCGGGAGGCTCCCTCTCGGGCCCGCTTCTCGTCCAGACGGTGGCGTAAGTCCTCCACCCTCTGCCGGTTTTGAGGATTATGAGAGGCCATGGTGTAGCGCCCCAAATTTCTAATATGAGAGCTTAGAAAATAAGTGGCGAAATCCCAGCAATCCACTTCAATAGAACAATAAACACCAACAACACCACTAAAATTTTTCTTTCTTTATTACAACAATTATTACATATCACAGCGGAAGTCTAATCATCTCAACACAAATGTTTCTTTTTGTTTACAACTCAAAATGATCTCAATTATACTTTACAGCTTTACACAAAACTAAATAGTCCAAATAGTCTCAAATGCAACATTAAGCATCCAACCTCCCACTCTAAGCAGTAACCTGCAACAAGTGAGGCTAGAGTCGAACCCTAACCCCCAAACTAAAGGGGTCAGCCATAAAAATGGTGTGAGTGGCAACTAATCAAACAAATAACATAAATGAACATAAAACATAATATCCAACAAATAATAATCAACACTAAAGTATGAAGTAACAACAAAGAATAAGGGGTGATACCAAAACCAAAAGCCAAGTGTGTGCCGAAAACAGGAAATTCAAATGCATAAAAGTGATTCAAGAAAACATCATGACTACATGCTGACAACGATGACTACTAAGAGATGAAGATAAACTATGATAATTTGCCCATGCTTGATCATTCCGGAGATTGATCCCACATCACAGGTATTTTCCCTGGATAATTCAGGAGATCATCCCACATCTAAACATAGACTCATAACCACAATAATACCCCAAAAGCGTCGCCTCGACTCCGATCATTCCGTAGTTCAATCCCACATCTCAAGATAATTACTTGGATAATTCCGGAGAAATATCTCACATCTCAGGTTAACTACCTGGATAATTCCGGAGATAAATCACACATCTCAAGTTAACTACTTGGATAATTCAGGAGACTAATCCTACATCAAAAGTCATACTGAGGTGCATAACTCAAGTTCTCATTCGTCATGACACTACTAATGCCTGTCCTTATTAGTTTGGGTTGCTGAACAAATCTCCTAGAGTAGCGTACCCTACCGGACTAAAAATCTGAATAACTGAAAATTCGCCTCAAAGGGCCTCAACAAATGACTGAACAAATACCGGTATACTAGGGCCACGTACCTCTAGAGACTCAAAACAAATATCTGAACAAATTCCACTTAACAAGTGGCTCAACAAAATATTTCCAAAATCATGTTCTTAATTGAACATCTCAAAAACCAATACTTAACTGAACATCTTAAAATCAAACACTGAACAAATGTCTCAACATCAAATACTGAACAATATCTCAGAATCAAGTACTAAACAAATGTCTCAAAATCAAACACTAAACAAAATATCTCAAATCAAATACAAAGATCCTACAGGACCAGTCGACTGCTTGATGGACCAGTCGACTGTCCAGAGGACATATCCCAACATTTTACGAAAATAATCTAAGGCATGACCAGTCGACTTACCCAAGAAGTCAGTCGACTGCCCCGAAAGAACTGAACGAAATCACAAGCAGAGGGTCAGTCGACTGACCACAGTCTAGGTCGACCGTCCCGAACAAATCTCAAGACTCAAAAGTACACTGTAAGCTCGTACCAGTCGACTGCACATCAGATCAGTCGACTGACGGCTACAGATCTGAACACAAAATCATCTTGAAGTTTTCTAAAGAATTACTGTTCATAAAGTTAATTTATATTCGGGCAAATGAACAATTCTCAACAATCTCTATCATGGTTACATTACTCAATCAATCAATTTCTCCAATCTCATATTCTCATGATCTAAATTCTCAATTCTCCCATTAGGGTTTTCTCAACCTAACTAAATGTCTTCCTCAACACATAATCAAAATTGGCTTGCAATCACTAGATCCAGATGTTTAATATCCAAGCTTAACATAATCAGTTCTAGTTTGCTTTCTAACAACATGATCTCATAAATCAACATATCCTCAACAAATCTAAATCTTTTCTCATCATGGTCCAAATATCAAATAAAAGTTCTCATCATCCATATCGAATTAAAGATCCATGTCCTACATACAATGGGACTAACAAAGAATGGTATAATGATCACAAACAAACATAATAAAGATCTCACGTCATCTACCAATCAAAACAAACAAAACAAAGCAAAACAAACAAACCAACTCACCTGATTTGAAGAAAAGATCCACAAACTTTCTCCTTGCTAGATCCAAGAATTCTCCTCTTGTTCCTCAAAGAAATCTCAATATTCTAAATATTGTGAATGACGGCTGGGAAAGGGATTTCCCTTATATATGCCGGATTAAAATATTAGGGTTTTCACCCAATTTGCAAAATAATCCTTTTAAGAGTACATCTTACATATATAATTGTATCCTTGAAAACTAAATCAAATATAATTTAAATTAGGGTCTAATAGAAAAATATGTTTCTAAACTTTAACAAATACTGATCGGAATGCCCAGAAATTATAATTTGCATTTTAACCCTTGAAATTGTCAATTTTGCAAATAAGTCCTTCTTTTCTCAAAAATTGCAAATACGCATAATTAATTTCAGAAAAATCTGGAAAAATACTAAATAATTCTCAAATAATAAATAATGATTTTTCATAAAGAAAACTTAGTTTTCCAAACTTCTAAAAAGTCATTTGCACGTGTTTTGCACGTGTACCAAAGAATAAATTTCTTAGAAAACATTTATTAAATCCTCAAAAATCATTTAAATTCATTTTCAAATAATTAAAATAATATTTGAAAATACGGGGTTCTACACATGGAATCCGTAGAGGCTTTGTGTATGGAGACGCGGTCTTGATGGAGAGGTTGCTTCATGCGGGAGCCCCCCGCACCGGCATTCTGAGGACCGGTGGGACCCTTGGGGGGTTCCTGATTCTGAAGAGGAGGCTGATCTTGTTGAAGAGGGTCCTCCACTTGAGGCGGGGGTTGTCCCTGCTGCGGAACGGGTTGGACGGGGACTACCTCTTGCTGATCGGCAGGGTTGGGCCCGCGGTTGGACCCTCTGGACCTGACTTTTCTCGGAGGCATGGCTGGAGAAGATCGGACCAACGGGAAGAGGGGCTGCTATTCGTTTGGTTTTCCCACAGACGGCGCCAATCTGTTGCCGCTAATTTCGGTGTGGGGGCAAACAGATGAATTTGTGAGTTCGTGGAAAACCTGAATAGCAAACACCTAACCTGTTCCGCTGGAGCTTGACCGTTGACTCCCGCCGTTCACCTGCAAGGAAGTGCGAGACACCGGGGTTGATCCCGGCGACGCACCCTCCGACGCTCAAGTCAGTCACCAGAAATGATTATGAAAGAGCGTTTAACTAGAAAAAGATTGATTACCTCTTAATGGAGATGGGTGTGGGGTATTTATAGTCGCCGTTGGGATCAGATAAGGAATGTGATTCCCGTGATCTGATAAGGCATAAAATCCTCGTAATCAGATTAGGAATGTAATCCCTTAATTCCCGGTGAAAAGATAGATGCGAATCAGAGCCGTTGATTAGGATTAATCAGAGACCCTAATTCTATCTTTTCTGGACTGGGTGTGTTTCGGGTTGGGACCCGTACCCAGTTGAGGTGGATCCGTTCGTGGGTTATTGGATCTGTGAGAAGGAGACCCAGTACCCGCTTCGGACCCATTTGCATGTGAAATTACTGTTTTACCCCTGAGCTTTAAGATTCGCGTCCGATGTGAACGGTCCCGATTTAATCCTATTCTTAGCCATATCAGTTTTAATTAATTTGATATTATCAAATCAGTAGATAGATATGGTTCAATTATGGTTTTGTTATCATAGATATTATCTTGAAATTATCCATCTACAAATAAAGTAAAATTATGATATTAAGGAAAAGATAAAATTTTGGGAAACAATTAAATTCAAATTTTGGTTTTGGTTTTTCTTATGAATGTCTAATATTTTGAATAGTTTAATTAAAACAAAATGTCGCCAAAGTGACCTTTTTTGTGTAGATTAATTTATTTAAAATATCAAGATGATTGTGTGTTTGTAATTCATGCATTTATTAACTGACCCAAAGGTAAGTTGATATTTGGCCGAATTTCATACACATCTGTGGTAATAAATATGCGACAATTATAAGGTATTCCATGTGAACAATAAGTCAGTCCAAAGAATGACTTGTTATTTGACAGGATTTATTGTCAATATTTGATTACTACAACAAGAGTACCGCTTACAATTAATGTTACTGTCCAAAGACTTGATATTAACGTTGTGCTTAGTATCTTGAGATGGGATTAACCATTATTTGAATTTATTGTTTTATATGGATTTTCATGTGAGCTTATTTTGTTTGTTTTTGTTCTATATTCAGCTAGTTTATCATCTGCTACCTCAATAACTGCTGACATCAATTTTGTTCCCATGATTAATGGGAAAAATTTCAAGGATTAGAAAAGGACTCTTAAGAATATGGTAAGGAGTATGATTACCTAAGTCCCTCTGGGGAGAAGCATTAAAGACAACAGCTTACATTCTCAATAAAGTACCACCTAAAGCAGCTGCAAAAACATCTTATGAGCTTTTGACAGGTGGAAAGCCTAGTCTAAAGCACTTTCACATTTGGAGATGTCCAGCTAAGGCAAGGCCTTACAGGCCACCTGAAAAGAAATTAGACTCCAAAACAGTGAGCAGCTACTTTATTGGTTATTCTGAACGGTCTAGGGGCTATAAGTTTTATGATCCCACACTTAGGAATATTTTTGAGATGGGAACTGCAACATTTTTGAGGAAGTTGAGTTTGGGGGAGAAATAAAGTTAGGGACATTGCTTTTGAGAAGAAATTGGATTCAATAACAAACTCAATTCCTACTATCACTTTTGACAATATACAGGTTTCCACACCTATTATTGATCAAGAAGTGAATCTGGAACCTCAACAAGACAATGTTGAACAACCCCCCATTCAAGATGAGGTAATTGTTCTAGAAGAGCAAACTCAACAACCTCAAGAACCAGTGCCATTAAGGAGATCCACGAGAGAAAGGAGGAATGCTATTCCAGATGATTATATTGCATTTCTCCAAGAACATGAGGATGACAATGGAATGATGGAAGATGATCCAATCACATTTCATCATGCCATGAAAGGTTGTAACTCTCAAAAGTGGATTAATGCCATGAATTAGGAGTATAAGTCAATGCAAGACAATAAAGTTTGGGAACTTGTCCCATTACCAGAAGGTGCAAAACCAATTGGTTGTAAATGGATATTTAAGACCAAGAGGAATGCAAATGGTAATGTGGATAGGTATAAGGCATGTCTTGTAGCTAAACGCTATACTCAGAAAGAAGGCATTGATTTTACAGAGACTTCCTCTCCAGTTTCATCGAAAGACTCATTTAGGACAATTATGGCAATTGTTGCTCATCTTGATCTTGAGCTACATCAGATGGATGTGAAGACGACGTTTCTCAATGGCGACATTGATGAGACAATTTATATGGTGCAACCAGAAAATTTTGTGTCAGAAAATCCAAAGAATATGGTTTGCAAATTGACAAAATCCATCTATGGACTCAAGCAAGTTTTTCGTCAATGGTACAACAAGTTTCATCAAGTAATTATCTCATTTGGTTTTGAGATGAATGTAGTTGATGATTGTGTGTATCACAAGTTCAGTGGGAGTAAGTATATATTCCTAGTTCTATATGTCGATGACATATTGCTTGCCACTAATGATACAGATTTATTGCATGAAACTGAAAGGTTTCTGTCCAAGCATTTTGAGATGAAGGATCTTAGGGATGCCTCTTTTGTATTAGGAATTCAGATAAACCGAGATTGTTCTCGAGGTACTCTTGGATTATCACAAAAGGGATACATCGATAAAGTACTCAAATGGATAAAGTACTCAAAAGGTTTGGCATGCAAGATTGTAGACCAGGGGATACCCCTGTTGCTAAAGAAGACAAATTTAGTCTCAATTAATGTCCTAAAAGTAACCTTGAAATTCAGGAAATACAAAAGATCCCATATACATCAGGTATTGGGAATCTAATGTATGCTCAAGTATGTACGTTTCCGGATATTGCGTACATTGTTGAGATGTTAGGCATGTATTTAAGAAAACCTGGTATGGACCATTGGATAGCATCCAAGAGGGTCATGAGGTATCTTCAGAGAACAAAAGACTACATGCTCACATATAGGAAATCAGATCATTTGGAGGTCGTAAGGTATTCTGATTCTGATTTCACTAGGGTGCCAAGATAGCAAAAAGTCTACATCAGGGTATATTTACCTGTTAACTGGAGAAGCTATATCCTGGAAAAGTGTCAAACAGACACTTATAGCTTCTTCCACTATGGCAGCAGAGTATGTAGCATGCTATGAGGCATTGAATCATGGAATATGGCTGTGGAATTTTTTCACTGGGCTGTGCATTTTGAAAAATATAGAAAGACCACTCAAGTTATTTTGTGACAATAAGTCAGCAGTGATGTATTCCAACAACAACAGGAGTTCGACAAAGTCGAAACATATTGACATAAAGTTCCTAGTTGTGAAAGAAAGAGTGCAAAGTGGATAGATGTCCATAGAGCACATTGGGATAAACTCCATGATAGCGGATCCGCTCACATAGGGATTACCACCCAAGGTCTTTTAAGAGCATACTGCTCATATGGGTGTTGTAATTTTGAGGATATCATGATTTAGTGGGAATTTGTATTTTATTTGCATTATGTTTGTGTAAGACATTTATACATTTGGTTATTTTCTGATCAGAAATAAAGAATTCAGTTTTCTCACTCATTTGTCATGTTTTGGTTCTGACCTCACTTAAGTTTTAAAGAGGACCAGTTGGAAATAGGCATGTGTATAGATCACATTGCATGAAATTTCCATGCTACACATTCACACTTAATCTATGTCATTTGATCATGTTGATATATGTGACCATTGATGAATTTAGTTACGATAAATGTAACGAAAATTGCTTTGATCCTATATTTACATGATTAATGGACGAGATTGTTTTGGCTATGCTTTTGGTTATAATAGCAAAATTTTGAGCTCATAAAGTATGTACATTTATAAGGAGTAACATATGTGGCCCAAGTGGAAGATTGTTGAAAAATAATCTATGTGGGCTCACATATGTGACTAAATGTATAATTGCTATTCTAAAGTCTAACCCAAATTAAAGTGATCTAATCAAGATTAAGTAATGGGTTAAAAGCATATAATTTAAAGTGTGATATAACACGTGTAGAGACCGTAAAGTAAATTTCTTATTTTGTGATGGGCAAAATTGAAAATCAATAATTATCAATTAGGGTTATGGTCCCCTATATATACGCATCTTCTTATTCCATCTGTCATCCCATCAACAGAAGAATAGAGAGACGGCCTCTCATAGAAGTGCGTATTATATAGGAAGATCCATACCCTCTGCGCAATCTCCATCAATGGCTTCAGGTTAGTGCTTCCGTTTTTAATGTTCTTCTTCTTTTAATTTGGCAAAGATCTATAGTTTCATGATTTAGGATTTTATATTAAAGCACTTTTGTAACATGATTAAGATTTAGATTCATGGAAGCATGTTTCCAATTGTTATTAATATTTTTTTTTTGATAAATTGTTATTAATATTTTATGCATGTTCTTAAGTGTTTATAAAATCCCAACAATATGAGCATATTGTACTTGGGTCAAATGTTGGGGGTGTGCTTTGGCTTTTGCCCTTGATTATATAACATAGTTTGGGAGATCCAGCAAATTAATTGAAGTAGTAAACATATTATATGAGAAAGCAGTATATCTACCTTTAAGCTCAACCATCGCCTTCTTGATCATTATCTTGAACTTACCTGGAATGCATATAGTTTGTTATAAACACTGCATAAAGTTTTTTTAAATTACAACATCACTTTTAGATACTTGTAATAGTTATGCGTAATAGTTATGCAAGGACATTATGAGCTTACTCTAATCCCATAACCACTATGAGCATGTCTAAATACAATGGTAACGCAAGTGCATGTGTAAAGGTATCTACAATACCAATAATCTAAACATTTGTTTGTCTGAGACTCAGTCTGCAATTGATATACCTCTTATTATTATTTAAACCAAAATGAAATACATGAAGTTATCAAAACTCTAAACCAAGCTAATCATTTATTTTATCTCCACTTTGTCTCCCCGTTGCACATTTATAAAAAAAATTAAAATGGATAAATAAAAAATTTACTTTAGCTGTCTTTCTTGAGTGGAGAGTTTGCTCCCTCACTGGTAAACTCTAGTCATTCCAATCCTATATATCCAAATATATACTAAAAATTATTATATGTTATGTTATCCATGGTTTCTAATAACCAATGAATTGAACATTTCACGATAGTATTTTCTCTTATAGTAAAGAAATTAATGTGGCATATTTGCCAAGTTATTTTAGGTTGCTGGTCAGCTTACTTGTCCTGTTATGGTTTGGAAGCCCAAATTGAGGCCACCAAATAATCAATCTCTCACTTGCGTACACCTTAAATCAAAACTAATAAAAAACCTCATCAAATAAATCACCAAATTAAAAAAATTTAAACCCAAAAATAAAACAATCGTACCTCTCTGAACTTAGATCTCATGCACACACAAAATTCGAGTCAGCAAAAAACTGAGTATTCCCTTGCACACACAAGATTAAAAATTAGATGAGAATTTGGTTAATGAGATGAAATTAGAGTTGTCGCATCGCATATAGAGGCTCTCGATTCGGTGAAGGGGAGCCGCCGATACGGAGTTGCTTGATATTCACGCTCGATTTGGTGGAGGGGAGTCACCGATATGGAATCAGCAACGGATCAGATATCGGCGATGACCTCTTGATTAGGGTTCGACATTGGATTTGAATTTGCTTTGAGATTTTCAAATTTTCAAATTTCAAATTTTAATTTTTTTAAAAAAAATTGTAAATTTTTTAAATTTGAAAAAATTTTATTTTTATTTTATTTTAAAAATTTTTAAAATTTTAAATTTTCAAAAATTTAAAAATTTAAAATTTAAAATTTATTTTTTTAATTATTATTTTAAAAAATATAATTTTATATAAGTTTTTGATTTTTTTGAATTATTTTTAAATTTTTTAAAGTTTTGTTTTTAAAAAAAATTTCAAACTTTTTAACTTTCAATTTTTTTAAATTTTAAAAATTTTAAAAATTTTAATTTTTTAAAATTAATTTTTGTAACATTTTAAAAAAAATTATGATTTTTTATAATTTTTTCATTTTTTTAAATTATTTTTAAATTTTTAAAATTTTTAATTTTTTTAGTTTTTTAGTTTTTAAATTTTTTGAAATTTTGAAAATTGTATTTTCTTTTTTTTTAAATAGGAGAGAGAGAGAGAGAGAGAGGGGGAGAGAGAGAGAAATAATTAAATAAATAAAGGAGTTGTTTTGCGTGGTGTTACCGCTAAATCTAGTGTTGGGACAAACAGATAGAATTTGTGGATTTTTTGGGATATCGAATAGTCAAACCTGAAACCTTTCCGCCGGAGTTTGACAGTGATCTCCCACCGTTTACTTGCAAAAAGTACGAAACACCGGGGTTGATCCCGGCGACGCACCCTCCGACGCTCAAGTCAGTTATCAGAAAGATTATGAATGAGCTTTTACTGGCAAAAGATTGATTACCTCTTGATGGTAGGGGATGGGGGGTATTTATAGCCGCCTTAGGGACCAGTTTCGGGATAAAATTCCTAATTCCCAGTGAAAGGATAGAGCGAATCAGGGCCGTTGATTAGGTATAACCATAAACCCTAATTCTATCCTACTGGACCGGGTTTCATGCGGATTGAGACCCGTACCCAGTTGAGATGGATCCGTTCATGGGTTATTGGGCCTTTGGAAAAAGGACACAGTACCCACTTCAGACCCGCTTGTAGGTGAAATTACCATTTTACCCCTGATCTTTAAGATCCGTGCCTGATTTGGACGGTTCCGATTTAACCATATTTTTAGCCATATCACGAGCCCCCACTCCCGAAGTCTAAGTTTAATCAGCCTTTGAGGAGTAGTTTTACTGTTTCTAATGGCTTGCGGAGTTGTATCGGAGTCCAAATGTGGGGTGTTGAATCTTTGTATGAGGTATTATGGTGATTTTTGGAGCTGGTTGCACGCTCACGGTTATTATCGAGCTCTCCTAGGCTTTTGGTGATTTTTCTTAATTTGTATCTATTTTTCGGACCATTTATTTAATTTTGCAAAGCAGTGATTCATCGTTCGGGGCCTTAATTAATTATTCCAAGCAATAATTATTTACCCCGGGGCTCAAAAATATTTTCCCGGTTTTATAATTATTTTTTAGAATTTTTAATTAATTTTTCGCAATTTTTAAATAAATAATTCGATTTTAATAAATAAAAATTAATTTTTACTTCCGATTTATGACGTGGCACGATCTGGACCTTCCATCAGCTAGTGGTGCGAATTTCTGGAGGATCGGACGATCGGAGTAGCTCGGCGGCGTTTTTCTCTGCTTGCGGAGGTCGGTGCCCCGGTAGCTCGGCCAGTCCTCCTCGGCAACACGGTAGCTCGGCCTGTTGCGAGCTGCCGAGCTACATGGCAAGATCTGGAGCGTCCATCATGGCGCGAATCACAAGGATGGGGGTTCAGATCACGAGAAAACGCTATCTTATCGTTTTGTGGGTGTGGCGTGATCTGAGCAGCTCATCATGTTCCAGCGCGATTTTTAAAACGATCCCACGGTTGGGGTAGTTCGGCAGTCGTTTTTCTTCAAATGTGAGGGTCGGTGCATCGGTAGCTCGGTCATAGCGCTTTGGTGGCTCGGTAGCTCGGCCTCTACTCCTTAGTAGCTCGGTGGCTCAGCTAAGCTGTTCGGTAGCTCGGCTGCACACTCCGGTGGCTCGGCAGCTCGGCCTCTGCTTCTAAGTAGATCAGTGGCTCGGCTAAGCTGTTCGGTAGCTCGTCTGTGCACTCCGGTGGCTCGGCAGCTCTGGACGAGCCGTGGGACAACGTGGCTCGATCTGGTGCGTCCATCAAGGCATGGATCTCGAGGCTGGAGGTTCAGATCACGAGAAAACGTTATATTGTCGTTTTGTGGGCGTGGCGGGATCTGAACCGTCCATCATATTTCAGCACAAATTTTGAGGCAATCTGACGGTGAAAGTGGCTCGGCGGTATTTTTCTCCAAATGTGGAGGTCGGTGCCCCGATAGCTCGGCAGAGTGCCTCGATGGCTCGGCCCAGTACGAGCCGTTGCGCCACATCGCTCGATCTAGTGCATCCATCAAGGCGTGGATCTCGAGGTTGGAGGTTCAGATCACGAAAAAACATTATCTTGTCGTTTTGTGGGCGTGGCGGGATCTGAACCGTCCATCATATTTCGGCACGAATTTTGAGATAATCTGACGGTGAAAGTGGCTCGGCGGTATTTTTCTCCCGATGTGGAGGTCGGTGCCCCGGTAGCTCGGTAGAGTGCCTTGGTGGCTCGGCCCAGTACGAGCCATTGCGCCACGTGGCTCGATCTGGTGCGTCCATCAAGGCATGGATCTCGAGGCTGGAGGTTCAGATCACGAGAAAACGTTATCTTGTCGTTTTGTGGATGCGGCGGGATCTGAACCGTTTATCATATTTCGGCACAAATTTTGAGACAATCTGACGGTGAAAGTGGCTCGGCAGCATTTTTCTCCAAATGTGGAGGTCGGTGCCCCGGTAGCTCGGTAGAGTGCCTCGGCCCAGTACGAGCCGTTGCGCCACGTGGCACGATCTGGTGCGTCCATCAAGGCGTGGATCTCGAGGCTGGAGGTTCAGATCACGAGAAAACGTTATCTTGTCGCTTTGTGGGCGTTGCGGGATCTGAACCGTTCATCATATTTCGGCACGAATTTTGAGACAATCTGACGGTGAAAGTGGCTCGGCGATATTTTTCTCCAAATGTGGAGGTCGGTGCCCCGATAGCTCGGCAGAGTGCCTCGGTGGCTCGGCCTAGTACGAGCCGTTGCGCCACATCGCTCGATCTAGTGCGTTCATCAAGGCGTGGATCTTGAGGTTGGAGGTTCAGATCACGAGAAAATATTATCTTGTCTTTTTGTGGGCGTGGCGGGATCTGAACCGTCCATCATATTTCAGCACGAATTTTGAGACAATCTGACGATGAAAGTGGCTTGGCGGCATTTTTCTCCAAATGTGGAGGTCGGTGCCCCGGTAGCTTGGTAGAGTGCCTCGGTGGCTCAGCCCAGTACGAGCCGTTGCGCCACGTGGCTCGATCTGGTGCGTCCATCAAGGCATGGATCTCGAGGCTGGAGGTTCAGATCACGAGAAATCGTTATCTTGTCGTTTTGTGGATGCGGCGGGATCTAAACCGTTTATCATATTTCGGCAAGAATTTTGAGACAATCTGACGGTGAAAGTGGCTCGGCGGCATTTTTCTCCAAATGTGGAGGTCGGTGCCCCGGTAACTCGGTAGAGTGCCTCGGTAGCTCGGCCCGGTACGAGCCGTTGCGCCACATGGCTCGATCTGGTGCGTCCATCAAGGCGTGGATCTCGAGGCTGGAGGTTCAGATCACGAAAAACATTATCGTGTTATTTTGTGGGCGTGGCGGGATCTGAACCATCCGTCATATTTCGGCACGAATTTTGGGACAATCTGACGGTAAAAGTGACTCGGCGGCATTTTTCTCTAAATGTGGAGGTTGGTGCCCCGGTAGCTCGGCAGAGTGCCTCGGCCCAGTACGAGCCGTTGCGCCACGTGGCACGATCTGGTGCGTCCATCAAGGCGTGGATCTCGAGGCTGGAGGTTCAGATCACGAGAAAACGTTATCTTGTCGTTTTATGGGCGTGGCGGGATCTGAACCGTCCATCATATTTCGGCACGAATTTTGATATAATCTGATGGTGAAAGTGGCTCGGCGGCATTTTTCTCCAAATGTGGAGGTCGGTGCCCCGGTAGCTCGGCAGAGTGTCTCGGTGGCTCGGCAAGGTAGGGGTTGCCGTACTGCCATGTCGAGTAAAACGTCGCGACCTTCTTCTGAATCATTGCAGCTCTCTTCATTCTGTCATTCCATCTCCCCTAATGGGCCCCTAAGCGTTGCAAAAGCCCAACCGTTGCTTTACTGGCTATAAGTTCTCAACCCCTCACCCCTTAGCTCATTCTTTCACTTTTCACTTTCAAAATTTACTTATGCTCTCGAGTTGCTCTGCTAGTAGAGATCTGAGTTCAAGGGTGGTTGCGCTAGCTGTCGCGAAGGCCAGACGATTTTCGGCGAACCTTTTCCAACCGCAAACGTCACATCAAGGTCAGTTCACTTAACCTAAGATATTTATTCTTCGAGATGTCACGGGTATCCTCGGGTAGTGAGGCATCCTCCTCGGGAGGTCGGAGTGCCGCGGAGGGGAGAGAAGTGGTAAGCCGGAGGAAGGGGAAGGAGATAGTAGGGTCGTCTGCGGCCGAGGAAGAGGGGAAGGGTGTGGTTCGGTCTTCGGTCGTCGAGGCGGTGGTGGAGACTGTGAAACAGGCGGGCGAGCTGGGTCGGATGCCGACCATGTTATCCGGTCACGGAGGAATAAGGCAGTACAGCGGTGAGCTGCTAACCAAGGCTGTCTATGGTCGTTCGGCCTACGAGGAGAACGACCCGAGGGAGGTTACCGAGGTGGACGATATCCCCTTGGTTTTAACCGAGCAGGACCTACTCCGGACTCGTAAGGGTTTCGCCATTCCTTCAGAGTACACCTTGATTCTCCCCGGCCCGGGGGTGCGAGCGAACACTGCCTTTACGCCGGACCTTTGCGTCTTCGCCTATGACGCGTTGAACGCTGGCCTGCGTTTTCCCCTTCACCCCTTCGTTACTGTGGTTCTTCGGTGGTACGAGCTATGTCCTATCCAGTTCATGCCGAACACGTGGCGCCATGTGCTCAGGTTTTTGCTTCAGTGCCGGACGGCGAAGGTGGAGCCGCAGCTCGTCATCCTCCGGAGTTTGTACCGGATCAACAGAATGAGTAAGCTCGAGCCGCGCTACTATCTGTCTCCTCGGAAAGGTGTCAAGCTGATCGAAAGCCCCAACTCGATAAAGTCGTGGAAGGGGAAATTCTTTCTGATCAAGGGCCCCTCGGCATGGGACTTCCCGACCCGGTGGAAGGAGGAGGTGCCAAAGTACGCAAAGGCCGAGTCGGTGTTGACCCTGACTGAGGCAGAGGTGGCGGTGAAGTTGATCGGTCTCCTGATGTTGAGTTGGAGAGAAATGACCGAGGAGGTGCTGCACGGGTCGGGCCTTAGTCCGATCGACCCGAGTACGCTCCTGACATCTCTCTTTATGTCTTACTTTTCTTTAATGCCTTGTATTATTATTTTTTCTAACTTGTTTCTTCCTCTCACTCCGACAGAGGCTCCGAACATGGATTTCAAGGCGATGATGGCCGGCCGAAACAAGGCCGCGGATGCCAAGAAGAGGAAGAAGACGAGCACGGGTCCCTCGTCTGGTCGACCCACCAAGGCTCCTTCGGCCGTGGTCGGTACAGTCGACCTTACTTCTCCTCGACAACCGAGCCCGGCTGCCATTGTTCCTCAGTCGGCCCTGTCCGAGGGCTTCTCTGTCTCGGCGGCACTGGCACTTGAGGCCCCTCCCCTGACCGAGCATGCCGAGGTTATTCTGACTGAAGCTCACAAGAAGCTGTTCGTCCCCGATTGGCGGGTGATGAACCACGATGGATTCTTGGGGGACTCGGCGATGAGCATGCAGCTGTTCGCCACCTCCCGACCCCGAAGGACTAAGCTGCCCTGAAGGCAGGGATGACAGGCGACGACGCTCTCGAAGTAGCTCGGTCGCTTATGTCGGTAAGTCTTCTTTGCTGTTCCAAAAAAAAAATTTGGAAATTTTCTAAGTCTTTAGTTCGGCTTTTGTCGCGTTCTAACTCTTTCTTTGTGCAGGCCACTTGTCATTTCAGCCACCTTCTCGAGGAATATGCCGAGCAAGAGAGGGAGCTGAAGGCCCTTAGTGACAAAGACAGAGCAGAAAGGGCGAGAGCCGTGAAGCAGTTGGAGGCGGAGCAGCGCCGCTCAGATGCTTTGGTGGCTCAAGTCGTCGACCTTGAAGCGGCTCTGGAGCAAGCGAGGGAGAAGCTCGCTTCGGAGGTCGCTAAGGTAGCCGAGGAGAGGGCCGAAGCGGCGAGGGCTTTGGAGGCAGTGAAGCTGCAACAAGCCAAGGCCGTGGAGAAGGCAAGGGCGGAGTGATGAACACAATATTATTCACTTTCTAGAGCAATAATCTTAATATAATTAGACATTTAAAAGCTCTATATATGGTAATTAACTCCTATTTTCTCTTTTCCATAGGAAACAGCTTATAACAGAAAAACGAAGCAGATTTAGAACTTCAAGGATAATACACAGCAAACTGCAGAGGATCAGTCGACTGGTTCCCCAACACAGGCGACTGGACAAGAGAAGCTGATTTTCCACAACTCTCGTCACAGTCGACTTACTCCCAAAAGACAGTCGACTGGTATGATCAAATAGGAAATCTTCAAAAGTCTCGACTCAGTCGACTGGTTCGAAGGTAAGTCGACTGGTCTGCGGCGGAGTAAACAGATAAGATATTCGAAGATTCACCCAAATCTAATTTCAAATCTATTTAAATCAAGATCTTATGCAACGAATCAAATCTAGAGACTGGAAATTGGCAAAAGCACGTGGTGAACAGATAAGGAAGGAAAGAAGAAAAGAGAAAGACATAAATCATCAAATCAAGAAGATTTTTCCCTAAAAAAGGGGAAACCCTAATTCTCAGCCGTACTATATAAATATCAGAAAGGGAGATCCGCCAGAAGACATCGAACATCTCTTGGACGCAACTTAATCTCAGAGTTCCCAACCATCAAGTCATCAACCAGTGCTTCATTCCATCAACATCCGAGAAGGAGAAAGAAGACCCAGCAACGAGAAGGCAGTCGACTGTGTGACAGCCAGTCGACCATATTGCCGGAATCCATTAGTTTATTTCTTCTCTCTTTATTCTTTCATGTTGATCATGTATTTGAACTTGTTAAGTAATAAAAGTATTATTATGAGGAACTAATTTCATAGTTGGGTAGATCGAAACCGTAGTTATGTAATGCTATATTCTTCTGAATCCTTCTATTTTACTTATTGATTGAATCTGATTGAATCGAAATAGATTGATAACAGTCAAACTTGTTCAGCAGTTATAAGTGCGGTCGACTGATGGTGAGAGCCAGTCGACTGCCATACAGAGTCTGATATTATCAAGTTTGTGAGTTAGAAATCTGAATCTGTTATATGAGCATATTGAGACGATCCGTATCTCGTGCTCATAACTTGTAACAAGGGAATCTTTAGGGGTTCTTGGTTCAATCAACTTAGAGGATCTAGATCTGATACCAATTTCTAGAACTTTAAGTGTTTGTTCGTTTCCATTGTTCTTATGTTTTCTTTAAGTATAACTTAGTAGATACCATGCTAAAATACTTAGGGGAAGAAACGAATTAGAGTAGATACCATGCCTAATTCTTGGCTTAGGGAAACAATACTTTAAGGAGTAGATACCATGCCCTTGAAGTGAACAAACATGAGTAATTAGAAGTAAATTCAAAAGGCAACTTAGCATTACTAACTATTGGTGGAGATCAACAACCCAACTATTCAAGAGATACTTGTGATTCAACACCTCTCATCTTAGTTTTAATCTTTTAGTTCTTTTAGAATATTATAAAAAACCCTTATTCATTCTTATTATTAGTTTTATTGATTAGTAAGTTGAAATCTACAATCTCTATGGGATCGACCCTTGCTATTACTACGATTCGATTCGTGCACTTGCAAGGTTTTATAATTTGTATCTAGTTAGTCTATTTATTTAGGTAGCTAGATTAACACAACAAGTTTTTGGCGCCGCTGCCGGGGATTGTTTAGTATTTTAACTTACAAGTCAGTAGAATTTTTTATTAATTTTTCTTTTCTTTTATTAATAATTTTTCTTTTAGGTTACAGGACTTTGGTGAATGCACGGTAGACGATCACTTCGACCAGAGCTACTACCTATTGACGCAGAAACAGAACGAACTTTGCACAGACTAGGTAAGCTATTTTCAGCCAACCAGTCGACTGCTGTACTGACCCAGTCGACTGCACAGAGACAAATTTCGCAGGAAAGAATGGCTGAAGAAATACAAAATCGAGTGCCAATGCAGGACAAATTCACTCCTAAGAATATTGAGCAACCTTCCTGCATTGCTTTTCAACCTAATGCCACAGGGAACATGCACCTATCTCCTCATTTACTTAGTATGGTTCCCCATTTCAGTGGCAAACCAGATGAAGAGCCTCATCTTCACTTGCAAGACTTTTTCGATCTTTGCAGGACACAAAGCGTCCAAGGGCTTACCGCTGAACAAATCAGGTTAATCTTGTTTCCTTTTTTTTTAAAACTTAATGCTAAGTTGTGGTATAATTCTTTGGAACCAGGATCAATTAACTCATGGGAGCAATTGGCGACAAAATTCTTGAAAGAATTCTTTCCAGCTCAAAAGACCAAACAGCTAAAAAGGGAGATTCAACTCTTCCAACAAAAGGATGGAGATTTATTCTTCGAGGCATGGAAGGATTTCAAGAGCAAGCTTCTCAAGTGTCCCACTCACAATCTGCCTAAGGATGATCAGGTACAAGCTTTTTATGAAGGTTTAAATGACACTAACAAAGCAATTGTTGATGCAGCTTGCAATGGAATTCTGATGAGGAAAAGTGGAGAAGAAGCCATTGAACTATTTGAAGAACTCAGCGAGAACTCCCAACAATTCTCAACAAGAAGGGGTCCTTCGAAAAAACAGGGAGTTTACGAAATCTCTAATAATAATAACATTCAATTAGAAATGGCAAACATGAATAAGAAAATTGATATGCTTGTTAATGCAATGTCGACAATGGGTGGAGTTAAAAATCAAACAAATGAAATGTGTGCAAATTGTTCTCATTTAGATCACACAACTGATACATGTCCCATGTCTACTTTCACAGATCAGGAGCATGCAAACTATGTAGGTCGAGGAGTTGTTCCACCAAAGAACAACCCATTCTCTAACACATACAACCCAGGGTGGAGGAACCATCCAAACTTCTCATGGAGTAATAATCAGAATAATCAAGGGAATCAAATCGCACAAGGACATGCACGAAACTTTCAGATGGGAAGTGGGTTTGATCGACCAGCTCCAGAACAGAAGAAGTTGGATTTTGAGTCCACCGTTCTTCAATTGCTCCAACAACAACATCAAACAAGCAACCAACAAGGACAAGCGATTCAGAAGTTAGAAACACAAATTGGTCAGATTGCAAAAGAGTTAAGCGAACGAAAGGCAGGAGAACTCCCTTCACAAACCATACCCAACCCAGGAGGTCAAGAACAGCTCCAAGCAGTCACAACCCTAAGAAATGGTAAGATAATTGACAACATGGTTGGAACACATACAGACAAACCAGATACACAACCATCAAAAGCTTTGGGTTCAAGTAAGGTAAGTGAAAAAGTAGGGACAGTTCCACCACCATTCCCTCAAAGGTTAGTCAATAAAAAGAAAGAACAACATTTATTTGACGTCTTTGAAACTCTCAAAAAGGTAGAAATTAATATTCCCCTACTCGATGCTATTAAACAAATTCCTTCTTATGCCAAATTTTTGAAAGACTGTTGTACTCACAAAAGAACATTTCAGGTTAAGGAGGATGTGACCTTGACAGAAGAAGTGAGTGCTGTTTTATTAAGAAAATTACCACCTAAACTGAAAGATCCAGGTAGTTTTACCATTCCTTGCAAGGTTGGTGAGCATTTCTTTGAAAAGGCACTGCTAGACTTAGGAGCAAGCATCAACCTTCTTCCTTATTCTGTTTACGAAAAGCTTGGATTGGGGGAACTCAAGCCAACATCCATCACTTTGCAATTGGCTGATCGCAGCATAAAAAGACCCAGAGGTATTTTAGAAGATGTCCTAGTTCAGGTAAATGATTTTATTTTGCCTGCTGATTTTGTTGTGTTAGATATGGAGGAATCTTCAATGTCATCATCTCTACCGATCATATTAGGTAGGCCCTTTATGAGTACAGCTGATATCAAAATTTGTGTTAAAAAGGGCATTATAAGTATGAAGATAAACGGAGAAAAAGTGGAATTTAAAATGTTTGATACACTAAAATTACCACAAGATGATCATGAATGCTATAATATTGATGTGGTGCAGGAGATTGTTGACCAAACATTTCAGGTACATAGCGTTGAACCACTTCAAGCCACAATCACTCAATCTCTAACTTTATCTCATGTTGAACAGGAATACGATGACTGGAGGATTGCAGAGACAGTACATCACCTTGAAACTCCACAGTCATATTCAGGTAAGTCTGCACCTTTATTTGAAAAATTGGTGGCTGATAAAAATTGTTCTTCTACAGATCAGGCGACTGATGAACAGAGTAAGTCGACTGGTGTTCTAACCAGTCGACCAAACCCAGACACCCAGAACAAGTCGACTGCTGACATGGACCAGTCGACTGTACAGAAGCGTCCAGACATAGAACTCAAGCAGCTGCCCGACCATTTGAAGCATGCATTTTTGGGCGAGAACCAGACACTGCCGGTGATAATTGCTGCAAACTTAAATGCACAGGAAGAAGAAAAGCTGCTGAAGGTATTGCGAGAACACAAGAGTGCAATAGGATGGACCATTGCAGACATCAAGGGAATAAGTCCATCCAAGTGCATGCATAGAATACTCCTTGAGAACGATGCAAAACCTAGCAGAGAGGCACAGAGAAGGCTCAACCCCAACATGAAGGAAGTGGTAAGAGCAGAAATTTTGAAGCTACTAGATGTTGGCATCATCTATCCTATCTCAGATAGCAAATGGGTAAGTCCTATACATGTAGTTCCTAAGAAAAGTGGAGTTACAGTGGTAACAAATGAAGAGAATGAACTTATCCCAACAAGAGTAACCACAGGATGGAGGGTATGCATTGACTATAGGAAGTTGAATAATGAAACCAGGAAAGATCACTTCCCTCTTCCTTTTATTGATCAAATGTTAGAAAGATTAGCAGGATATAGTCATTATTGTTTTCTAGATGGTTATAGTGGCTATAATCAAATTGCTATTGCTCCAGAAGATCAAGAAAAGACCACTTTTACATGCCCTTTTGGTACTTTTGCTTACAGGAGGATGCCGTTTGGACTGTGCAACGCACCAGCAACATTTCAAAGATGCATGATGAGCATATTTTCAGACATGGTGGAAAGGTTCATCGAGGTATTTATGGATGATTTTAGTGTTTTTGGATCTTGTTTTGATGAATGCCTTAACCATTTGCAGCTTGTGCTTAAAAGATGTGAAGAATGCAATTTAGTGCTGAATTGGGAAAAGTGCCATTTCATGGTACAACAAGGTATTGTGTTGGGACATGTGGTGTCCAAAAGGGGAATAGAGGTAGACAAGGCAAAAATTGATATAATATCGAAACTACCCCCTCCCACTACAGTTAAGGGTGTTAGGAGTTTTCTTGGACATGCGGGGTTTTATAGAAGATTCATAAAAGATTTTTCAAAAATCTCCAAACCCCTTTGTGACTTGTTGGCTAAGGATGTTGAGTTTGTATGGACAGAAGAATGTACAAATGCTTTTAACACATTGAAAAATCTTCTCATTTCTGCACCTATTGTCATGGCACCAGATTGGAGCCATCCTTTTGAGCTTATGTGTGATGCAAGTGATTATGCTTTAGGGGCTGTTTTAGGTCAACGAATCAATAAGAAACCTCATGTTATTTACTATGCTTCTCGAACTCTAAACGATGCACAGCTAAATTATTCCACCACTGAAAAAGAAATGTTAGCTGTAACTTTTGCTGTAGAGAAGTTTAGATCATATTTAATTGGTTCTAAAGTTATTGTTTTCACTGACCATGCTGCCTTGAGATATTTGTTTGCTAAAAAGGATGCTAAGCCTAGGTTGATCAGATGGGTGCTATTGCTTCAAGAATTCGATCTTGAGATTAGAGACAAGAAAGGAAGTGACAATGTTGTAGCAGACCACATGTCCAGATTATTGCAGGAAGAGGAGAGAAGTGTGCCCCCGCTGAATGAAAATTTCCCAGATGAACAATTATTTGCAATAAATATTCACCCTCTCGGGGCAGTCGACTGGTCCCTAAACCAGTCGACTTGTCTCTCTGAACAACTCCCCTGGTTTGCTGATATTGTCAATTTTCTAACTGCTCATGTTTTCCCTCCAGGTATGACACATCAAGAAAGAAAAAGATTGGTGGCTCTGTGCAAACACTTTTATTGGGATGATCCTTATTTATTCAAATTCTGCCCTGATCAAATTATAAGAAGATGTGTGGCAGACGAGGAACAAATGAGTATTCTACAACACTGCCACCAATATGCATGTGGAGGACATTTTGGACCAAAAAGAACAGCACTCAAGGTATTACAATCTGGTTTTTATTGGCCTAATGTATTCAAAGATGCTTTTTCTTTTTGCAGGACTTGCGACAAATGCCAAAGGACATGCAACATCTCTTCTAGAAATCAAATGCCACTGCACAACATACAAGTAATCGAGCTTTTCGATGTTTGGGGAATCGACTTCATGGGTCCATTTCCTAACTCATTTGGTTATTTATATATACTTGTTGGTGTGGATTATGTGTCTAAATGGGTCGAGGCTGTCCCCTCAAGAACTAATGATCACAAAGTTGTTGTCAAGTTTTTGCAGGAAAACATTTTCACTAGGTTTGGTACACCTCGAGCAATAATAAGTGATGGAGGTAGCCACTTCAATAACTTTCCATTTGCTTCTTTGATGAAGAAATATGGTATCACACATAGAGTGGGCACCCCATATCATCCTCAAACTAGTGGACAAGTGGAGATTAGCAACAGAGAAATCAAAAGCATTTTGGAAAAGACAGTCAATACAAGCAGAAGGGATTGGTCACTACGCCTGAACGATGCCTTATGGGCCTACAGAACCGCATACAAAACACCCATTGGCATGTCACCATACCGCTTGGTGTTTGGAAAAGCATGTCATCTGCCGGTAGAATTGGAACACAAAGCTTATTGGGCTATCAAAAAGTTCAATTTTGATATGAAACAGGCAGGTGACAAAAGGCGATTGCAACTAAATGAGCTTGAAGAATTGAGGCACGACGCTTATGAAAATGCAAAATTGTACAAGGAAAGAACTAAGTTATACCATGATAAACAATTAGCAAGGAAGGAGTTTTATGAAGGACAAAAGGTATTGATCTACAACTCAAGATTAAGACTCTTTCCAGGCAAGCTTAAGTCACGATGGTATGGACCATATATTGTCACAAAAGTCTTTCCACATGGAGCATTGGAAATTCACAGCGAAGAAAAAAATCAAACATTCAAGGTGAACGGGCATAGGGCGAAGCCATACATAGAGATGAGGCTAGAACCGCAAGAGGAAGATGTGAATCTTCAAACCAGTCAATACATAGCATGACTCATCATGTCTAGCTGAAGACAGAAAACACAGCGCTTATTGGGAGGCAACCCAATTTTTCAGGGGAGTATTTACACTTTCCTTTATTTGCTTTCAGTATTCATTATTTTTCTTTTAGTTCTTTTTATTTTCAGTATCTCCTTACTAGATGGTGACACATGCCTATTTTTATATTCAAACATTGAGGACAATGTTCCATCTAAGTTTGGGGGTATTAGGGTTATTTATATTTTAATTTTTTTTAGAATAAACAATTTCTTATAAAGTAAGAAGCAGGATACTCATTTACTTTAGGATTGTTGAGTTTCATAATTCCCTACGAAGTTACAAAAGCCATGCGATTATACATAATAAACAAATGTGATGCTTTCTCCTGATGATTATTCCCTTTAGATCTAGTCCTAAATCGAGTTTAAGTAAATAGAGTGATAAAATATATATATGTATATATTTAAATAAAGTCAATCTACTCCAATGTTTTGAGTGCTTAGTAACTAGGGGTATTCATCACCAATGTTTACCTTTACGTCAAACGGCAACTCAAAATACGAGTATGCAAAGCACTTTAGAGTTTGTGACTTGTTGAGTAACCGGGTGGATACATCACAAATGTTTCGCATTCGCGTCAAAAGGCAAGTGACACCTTTAGAGAAGAGACTTAAAAAAAAAAAAAAAAAAAACTCTAGTTTGCTACTCGGTTTGTAGTAGAGAAAAGGGATAATCACAGATGGAGTTGTTACATACTATAATTAAATTAATTGCATGACAAATATGATTAAGTTTGGGGATTATGACTGAACAATTGCACTAGAGAAAGTGGGTATGTTTAATTTTACTTTGTCTGAAATTGTTTATACTTTTCTATGTTGATGTCCACATAATAAGAACTCTTGGTGGTTGAGGCTGTCATTATTTTTCTTCCCCTATTCATAATTTTAGTTTGCTTGAGGACAAGCAAAAATCTAAGTTTGGGGGTATTTGATGAACACAATATTATTCACTTTCTAGAGCAATAATCTTAATATAATTAGACATTTAAAAGCTCTATATATGGTAATTAACTCCTATTTTCTCTTTTCCATAGGAAACAGCTTATAACAGAAAAACGAAGCAGATTTAGAACTTCAAGGATAATACACAGCAAACTGCAGAGGATCAGTCGACTGGTTCCCCAACACAGGCGACTGGACAAGAGAAGCTGATTTTCCACAACTCTCGTCACAGTCGACTTACTCCCAAAAGACAGTCGACTGGTATGATCAAATAGGAAATCTTCAAAAGTCTCGACTCAGTCGACTGGTTCGAAGGTAAGTCGACTGGTCTGCGGCGGAGTAAACAGATAAGATATTCGAAGATTCACCCAAATCTAATTTCAAATCTATTTAAATCAAGATCTTATGCAACGAATCAAATCTAGAGACTGGAAATTGGCAAAAGCACGTGGTGAACAGATAAGGAAGGAAAGAAGAAAAGAGAAAGACATAAATCATCAAATCAAGAAGATTTTTCCCTAAAAAAGGGGAAACCCTAATTCTCAGCCGTACTATATAAATATCAGAAAGGGAGATCCGCCAGAAGACATCGAACATCTCTTGGACGCAACTTAATCTCAGAGTTCCCAACCATCAAGTCATCAACCAGTGCTTCATTCCATCAACATCCGAGAAGGAGAAAGAAGACCCAGCAACGAGAAGGCAGTCGATTGTGTGACAGCCAGTCGACCATATTGCCGGAATCCATTAGTTTATTTCTTCTCTCTTTATTCTTTCATGTTGATCATGTATTTGAACTTGTTAAGCAATAAAAGTATTATTATGAGGAACTAATTTCATAGTTGGGTAGATCGAAACCATAGTTATGTAATGCTATATTCTTCTGAATCCTTCTATTTTACTTATTGATTGAATCTGATTGAATCGAAATAGATTGATAACAGTCAAACTTGTTCAGCAGTTATAAGTGCGGTCGACTGATGGTGAGAGCCAGTCGACTGCCATACAAAGTCTGATATTATCAAGTTTGTGAGTTAGAAATCTGAATCTGTTATATGAGCATATTGAGACGATCCGTATCTCGTGCTCATAACTTGTAACAAGGGAATCTTTAGGGGTTCTTGGTTCAATCAACTTAGAGGATCTAGATCTGATACCAATTTCTAGAACTTTAAGTGTTTGTTCGTTTCCACTGTTCTTATGTTTTCTTTAAGTATAACTTAGTAGATACCATGCTAAAATACTTAGGGGAAGAAACGAATTAGAATAGATACCATGCCTAATTCTTGGCTTAGGGAAACAATACTTTAAGGAGTAGATACCATGCCCTTGAAGTGAACAAACATGAGTAATTAGAAGTAAATTCAAAAGGCAACTTAGCATTACTAACTATTGGTGGAGATCAACAACCCAACTATTCAAGAGATACTTGTGATTCAACACCTCTCATCTTAGTTTTAATCTTTTAGTTCTTTTAGAATATTATAAAAAACCCTTATTCATTCTTATTATTAGTTTTATTGATTAGTAAGTTGAAATCTACAATCTCTGTGGGATCGACCCTTGCTATTACTACGATTCGATTCGTGCACTTGCGAGGTTTTATAATTTGTATCTAGTTAGTCTATTTATTTAGGTAGCTAGATTAACACAACACGGAGATTGAGGCCGAGGCCAAGAAGCACATGGCGGCCAACATGGAGCAGTCTTACGCCACTGCACTCGAGCACGTCACGGCTCGAGTCTCCGGATTCGACAGGTCGGGGTATGGGCTATGGGGCCCGGTCGCCGAGCCTAATGCCGAGGAAGAAGCAGAAGGAGATGAGGAAGAAGAGGAGGGGACGAGCGACAAGGTGCCGATGCTCCCGCCGACCCTGAGACTGTGGCGGTGGAGGAAGGGGACGACGAGGTTGCAGCCGACTCCCGAGCCGAAGTAGCAGGGGACGAGGAGCTACCTTCCGAGCTACCCCTCAAGGTGGCCCCTTGATCTTCTTCGTTTTTGTAATCTTTTTTTTTAATGTACTGTCTTATAGCGGACTAGCCACCGCTTTTTGGTATCAATAAAATTTTTGTTTTTGGCAAACTCGCTAAGTGTTGAAGTCTGTTTTGAATCTTTCCGAAAAATAGTTCTGTCTTGAGATTTGGCTAAGTGTTGAGCACCGCCTTTTGTTCTTCGTGTTGATATGCTTCCGCTTTTCAGGTTGTTGAGTCGAGTTCAATAGCTGAAACCTCTCGTCTTCGCGCTGACTTGAAAGCAGCGAAGCTGGTCTTCTCCCGCAGCCGAGAGTGTTTCCTCAAAAGTGAGTTGGAACTGGAGGATCTCAAGGCAATGTCGAGGGAGTATTTCTCGGAGTTGAAACAACTACGGAAGCGAGCTCGCGAGGTCCATCTTGAAGGCGAGGTGGAGTTGCTTAGGAAGACGCTGTTCGATGTTGAGAAGGAGAAAGGCAAACTACTGGCGGAGGTTCATCACCTGAAGATAGAAGAAGAAGAACTTTCGGTGGAGGAAGAGGAGTTAGCTTCTGTGGTGGGTAAGTTGATGTTCGAGCGCGACGAGCTGTCGGTGAGGGTTGACGAGTTGAGCAGGGTTACGGTCGACAAAAGTATCGAAGTGACCCATCTTCGTCGAATTACAGCCGATAGCTCTGGGGCCGCAGGATCCGTTCAACTCCCTCATTTCAAAATAGTTGTGAAGAACGCTACTCTGAAGGATCGAATCGTTGAGCTCGATGAGGAAGTGGCTCGACTCAAACCTCGGCCTGAACGGGTTAACGTCAGAAGGACGTCGTGTACTCGCGAAGAGAGTGAGAGAGAGATCTCGTTTTACGAGCCTGCGACTCGCTCGTCTGCTATTAGGTGTAGCCCGGTTGTTGCTCAAAGCAGGGTGGCTGCTTCGTCTAGTGGTCTAGTGGTGCTTCGGTTGGGGCCACGGTCAGAGGCAGCGCTAAAGAGGCGGCTCGGTTTGTTGGTCTAGAGACGAGCTCCGAAGTTAGGCGACGTCGTCCCTGGGTATCTTTGAACCGAAACGTCCCTGTTCCGAAGAAGCGTTGAATAAGTTGTTATAATTATGTCTCTTTTGTAGCTCGTCGTAGCTTGGTCTTGTAAACTTTAAACTTTATAAAAGTGAAAGCTTATTTTACTCTCTTGCATTTGTGAGTTTCCTTGTACTTTAAACTTTATAAAAGTGAAAGCTTATTTTACTCTCTTGCATTTGTGAGTTTGCATGTTTTTCTAGTACTTGTTATTTGTTTGGTACCGCTTGTAACTTGCTTATGAGCAAGGAGTAGAAGCGAAGTCGAGCTAAGTTTTGAGCTCCGCATTCTCTGTCAGGGCAGGTCCCGACGGTTGTGGGATCAATTCCGAATGGCGAACCATTTCTACCCTGCTTGAGACAGAACTTGTGTAGCGGAACCGACCATCTGAAGGTTTTGTGTGGATCTTGATGTAGAAGACGGTGTGGACCCCGAGAAAATGCTATCTTGTTGTTTTGTGGACGTGGCGGGATCCGAACCGTGCGATCAAGATCTTGTGCGAATTTTGGGGAGAAAGTTGTTTTTTCCCAATACGCAGCTCGGAACGCGAGTCGCTCGGGAATGTATGTCTGAATATCTTCATCAGTTATCCAGTCAAGTAAAGCAATGGGGAATGTACAACTCCTCCAACTTTTGACAATTACTCAGAATCAGAAGCAAATCTTCCTTCTTATAGGCACGGAATGTAAACCTCGTGAACTTGAGATTGATAAGCAGCGTTATGGTTCTTGTGGCCTCCCCCATATGACGACCACTGCGAATTGTGAGAGAAGCCAGTTTCTTGCAGTGAGGGGCAGCCACTTGAAGAATTACTTCAACTTTAAACGAACCATAAGAACCAAAGGTTAGCTCCTCCAAGTACTCTTCTCTCATGTCTAGTATAGTTGTAGAAACGACCAGTTATCCATCCAAGTGATTTGGATTCCGAATGCATCGTTTGAGTAAAGTTTCAATGGTTGTGGGAGCAGTTCTGAATGGCGAACCACTTCTAGCTCGCTTAAGAGTGAGCTTGCGAAGCAAAATCGAGCCAAGTTTTTGACTCTGAACTCGTCGTTTGAGTAAGTTTCAATGATTGTGGGAGCAGTTCGGAATGGCGAACCAGTTCTAGCTCGCTTAAGAGCGAGCTTACGAAGCGGAATCGAGCCAAGTTTTGGACTCCAAACTCGTCGTTTGAGTAAGTTTCAACGGTTGTAGGTGCAGTTCCGAATGACAAACCACTTCTAACTTGCTTAAGAGCGAGCTTGCGAAGCAGAATCGAGCCAAGTTTTAGACTCCGAACTCGTCGTTTGAGTAAGTTTCAACAGTTGTGGGAGCAGTTCCGAATGGTGAACCGCTTCTAGCTCGCTTAAGAGCGAGCATGCAAAGCGGAATTGAGCCAAGTTTTGGACTCCAAACTCGTCATTTAAGTAAGTTTCAACGGTTGTGGGAGCAATTCCGAATGGCGAACCACTTCTAGCTCGCTTAAGAGCGAGCTTACGAAGCGGAATCGAGCCAAGTTTTGGACTCCGAACTCGTTGTTTGAGTAAGAGCAATTAAGGGCCTTAAATAGAGAGATACAAATAAGCACAAGGAAAATATTGGAGAAAATGAGTTCTTTATTGATAACTGCTAATCGGCTGCTTCTAAGTTGCAAGCCGTTATTACAATGAGAAAGTGAAGAAGCAAATACAAATAAAATGATAGGAATGGCTCGACATTTGAAGGTACTCGGAGATGCGTTCAGGCGCTCTCTTGGTACTTCAGTAAATGGTTGGCATTCCAAGTTCTGGGTATCTCTCTGCCTTCAAGGTCCTCTAGACGATACGCTCCGGGATGGACTACCTTGGAAACTTTGTACGGTCCTTCCCAATTCAGAGCTAGCTTACTCTTTTGACTAGAGAACGAGATAGCTAGCTTTCTGAGGACCAAGTCCCCTTCCTTGAGATCTGTAGGATGAACCCTTTTGTTGTAGGCCTGCTCAATCCTTCTTCGATAACTTTGCTGGCGGATGGAAGCCCTTTCACGGAGCTCGTCAATCAGGTCCAAATTTGCCCGAAGCTCTCTGGCATTCTGCTCTTCTTCATAGGCCCTAAGTCGAGGAGATGGTAGACCGACTTCCAAGGGAATCACAGCATCGGACCCATAGGTGAGATTGAATGGCGACTCTCTTGTGGGGGTCCGTTTCGTAGTGCGGTAGTTCCACAATACGTTGGAGAGCTGTTCCGCCCATAAGCCTTTGGCCGACTTATCTAGCCTCTTCTTGATGCCGGAGAGGATCTGCCTGTTGGCGTTCTCTACTTGGCCATTTGACTGAGGATGGGAGACGGAGGAGAAATGTTGCTGAATACCGAGGTCTTCACATAAAGATCAGAACGCTGCCCTTGTAAACTGTGTTCCATTATCTGTTATTAGGACCTAAGGCATGCCGAACTGACAAATTACATTTCTCCAGAAGAACTGCAGCACTTTGTTCTTAGTAATGGTAGCCAATGGCTCGGCCTCGATCCACTTGGAGAAATAATCGATTGCCACGACTAGGAATTTGAACTGGCCTGGAGCTGGTGGGAACGGGCCTAACAAGTCCATCCCCCACATCACGAAGAGAATCGGGCTTGAGAGAGAGGTGAGTTGTGCTTGGGGTAGGCGACGGATGTTGGAGAACTGCTGACAAGGGCCGCATTGCCGGACGTGTTGCTCGGCATCTCGAAGTAGGGTAGGCCAGAAATACCCGTAGTTCAGAACTTTCCTGGTGAGGGACCTGGATCCTGAATGTGCTCTGCCTATGCCTTCGTAGAGTTCTCGCAAGGCATACAAGGCTTCTTCCGGGGAGAGGTACCTCAAGTAGGGTCTGCCATTCACTTGGATGTAGGAGCGTTTGTACAAGACTCCTTCAACAAGGGTGTACCGCTCCGCTCTCGCTCGGACTCGACGGGCTTCCTTAGGGTCTTCGGGAAGGACACCATCCCTGAGGAACTCTATCAAAGGCTTCATCCAGTTATTCCGGAGTTGGAAGGGCAACGACTCCATCGAGTTGGGGGCTTCTTCTTCTATGCTTGGTCTTAGGAGCACTTCAATCAAGACGGTTTGTTCGAGACCTTGAAGGGAGGAGGAGGCCAATTTGGAGAGGGCATCTACTTGGGAATTTTCTTCTCCAGGGATCCGCTGAATTTGTGCCTCTTCGAATGAAACCATGAGACTTTGGACCTTGGCTAGGTACTTATCCATTCGGTCGTCTCGCGCCTCATACTCTCCTAAGACTTGATTCACGACCAGCTGCGAGTCACAATATATCCGGAGACGTTGTGCCCCTGCTCTGCGAGCCATACCGAGGCTGGCTATAAGGGCTTCATACTCCGCTTCGTTGTTGGAGGCCTTAAAGTTGATGCGGAGGGAGTATTGGAGAATGAAGTCGTCTGGGCCTACCAGAATGACCCCGGCTCCACTCCCTTCAGTGCAGGAGGACCCGTTTACATATACTATCCAGATAAGAGGCCCGTTCACTGCTTGACTGACCTCTGGGATGGTGCTCCCAATAATAAACTCAGCTAAGGCTTGAGCCTTGATGGCGGTCCGAGGCTGGTAAGATATGTCATGCTGACTCAGCTCGATCGACCATTTCATCAGACGCCCGGAGGTCTCAGGCTTGTGTAGAACTTGCTTAAGCGGTTGGTCGGTAAGAATGACCACTGAGTGAGATTGAAAATAAGGGCAGAGTTTCCTGGCTGCCATAACCAAGGCGTATGCTATCTTCTCCAATCTTGGATAGCGGAGCTCGGCATCCTGAAGTACCTTGCTCACGTAATAGATAGGCTTCTGAGCCTTGTCTTCTTCCCTCACTAGTACAGCACTGAGGGTTTGCTCGGAGGCAGCTAGGTAGAGGTAGAGCACTAACGAGAGTACTTCACCAATGTCAACAACATGAGGGGGGAGTAAGCCGAGGCGGGGTGAGAACACATGTGCACGCGCGTTTAGTTGCTTAAGCGGAAATCATATACCCTCAAGCTACTTCGTAAGCAAGTGCCAAAGAGTCTTTCTAACCCGAGTGTGAGATAGAAAGTAAGGCCCTGTAAAGATAGTTTTTATCTAGCTAGTTAACGTTCCAGCACCAATAGTCTACATTGTCAGTATTCGACTTATGAATTCATTGCTCAAGTTGCTTGTTGACTGCCCTGGACCCATGCTTGGCGAATGACTCCTGCTATGGTATGGAGCTAGTCTACCCAGCTTTTGCTTTCGCTACCTTTGATGGAAGAAGGAGCACTCAGAAAACCGGGTTAATCTTTGCGGTGCGCTTTCCCAAAAATATTCTAAAAAAGATTGCACGCGATAGTATTATAGTTAACCAATTCTTTCTTCCTAAAGTGATTCCACTACTGCTGCTAAAGCGGATGAGTGAAGCTACCTACCGTACTTGACCTGCCATGAAAGTAAGGAGATGCCCAACTTCTGACTGAGAAAGAGTCAAATCATTCATTATTCATCTACCTCTTTTCTTATTTACCAGATAAAGATCTTTTCTCGGCGTCCAATCGAGTCGTTAAAAAAAAAAATCTTTTAAAGGTATTTTAAAATTATCTTTGGGGCTTAAAGTTATGTCCTTTCTTTCGTATAGTCAAGTGCAAGATGTGCAAATCTGCCTGAACTGTTCAAATGCGGCTACTTCAGCTCAATGTCCTCACTCCAAGAGCGAAATCCACGCCCAGCCATTGCCCGCTACCAACTAACTGGACTTAAGGCACGGCTCTATCGACGAACCCAGATGGTAATAGATAGATAGAGTTACGAGTTCAGAGTTTTATTCCTATTTCTTAGTTACCCTCGACAGGTAGCTTGAGAAGGAGAGTCTCGTCGGTTGTTAACAAAGTGGAGATAGGCTTGCTGAGGAGAGGGGGATTGACCAAATAGGCCTTTAGCTGATCGAACGATTCCTGCTGCTGTTGGCCCCACTCGAAGCCCGTAGCCCCCCTGAGGGCCTTGAAGAAAGGAAGACACTTTTCTCCCAACTTAGAAAGGAAGCGCCCTATGTCCACGAGGCGCCCTGTGAGCTTCTGAACCTCTTTCACACTTGTAGGAGGAGCCATATCCAGTATGGCCTTGATCTTCTCGGGATTGGCTTCGATCCCTCTTTGGCTGACCATGAAGCCTAGGAATTTTCCTGACGAGACCCCGAACGCAGACTTGTTCGGGTTGAGCCTCATATCATGCTTCCTCAACACATCGAATGCTTCTTGGAGATCGGCAACATGGTCGGCCTCATGGATGCTTTTAACTAGCATATCATCAACATACACTTTCATGTTTCGGCCGATCTGATTCTGGAAGACTTTATTGACTAGGCGCTGGTAGGTGGTACCGACATTCTTCAGCCCGAAGGGCATTACCCTGTAGCAATAGAGCCCTTGATCGATGACGAAGGAGGTCTTTTGGATATCCGGGGGGAACATTCTAATTTGATTGTATCCGGAGAAGGCATCCATAAAGCTCAGCAGCTCATGGCCCAAAGTAGCGTCGATCAAGGTGTCGATGCTGGGGAGAGGGAAAGGATCCTTTGGGCATGCTTTGTTCAGGTCCGTGAAGTCGATGCAAATTCTCCAGCTCCCATTGGCCTTCTTAACCATAACAACATTGGAGAGCCATTCGGGATAGTTGACTTCTTGTATGAATCGGGCCTTGAGGAGCTTGTCCACTTCATCCTTTATAGCTTGTTGGCACTCAGGGGCGAATTTGCGCATCTTTTGTTGAACCGGTTTGGACCCCGGAGCAACGCTTAGGTGGTAGACGAGGAGTTCCTCGAAAATTCCTGACATATCGGCAGCCGACCAGGCAAAGAGGTCATGGTTCTTCCTGATGCATTGGACTATGTCAGAACATAGGGCAGATGGGAGGGTCTTGCTGATAAAGAACTTGCGGTTCGGATCTTGCTCGGAAAAGAGCACTTCGTCCAGCTCATCCACCGGTTTGGACATAGTTTAGGCGTTCTCCTGGGGAATCTCGAGGGTCTCGAGGGAGAGGACAGGACCCCCGGTGGAGGTCATGTAACACTTGCGGGCCATCTCTTGACTACCTCTTACTTCCCCTACACCTGACTTGGTGGGGAACTTCATCTTAAGATGATAAGCCGATGGGACGGTCTCTAAAGCAGCTAGGCCAGGTCGGCCTAGAATCACATTGTAAGCTGCTGGGTTGACGATGACCATGAAGTCCATCGGCTCTGTCCGGATAGTAGGAGTTTTGCCAGCAATTACGTCGAGGGTGATCACCCCTTCGATAGTCACTGGCACTTCCGTGAACCCATGGAGCGTGTAGCCGGGGGGCTTTAGCCTGTCCTGCGATAACTTTAGTCCTTGGAAAGCCACCAGGAAGAGGATGTTAACGGAGCTACCATTGTCCACCAGAATCCTCTCCACTTTAAAATTTGCCATATGGAGGTTGATCACTAGTGCATCACAATGGGGGGTTCGGACTCCCTCCAGGTCTTCATCTGAGAAAGTGATCGAGACTCCGAGGCCTTTAGGAGGGGGTATGCCTTGAACCGAATTAACCTCTCGTATGAAAGCCTTCCGGGAAGAGTTAGAGGTTCCTCCCATGGGACCTCCATGAATGAGATGCTAGATGCGTTCCTCTTCAAACTCGGGAGTCTCGTCGCGCCTCTCGGGACGCTTGTTAGCCCCCCTGGGGGAGGAGGAAGATCAATTCGGTCCTTTCTCACAAACTTAGACAGCTGCTCTCTCTGGATGAAGGCCTCAATTTCATTCTTCAGGGGCCGACAGTCGTAGGTGTCCTGACCGTGGTCTCGATGATATCGACACCACTTTTTCTTGTCCCTCTTCTTGCCGGGGGTATTCATCTTCGGGGCAGGAGGCAAAATTTCTTCCTTCTCGACCTCCATGAGAATGGTAGAAATGTTGGCATTAAGAGGGGTAAACTTCTCAAATCTGGGAGGCGGGCGGCGCTGGCTCCCGTTATCCTTCTGGAGTTTCTTAGCTCCCTCTTCTTCAGCTGCCTTTCTCTTGGTCCCAGAGGAAGACCCCTCAAAAGTGGGGCGATGTTCAGATTTCTCGGCCCGGATATACTTCTCGCTTCTGAGAAAAAGGTCGGAAAAGTTTTGCGAGGGCTTCTTGGCTAGGGAGGACCGAAGGCTTGAGTTGAGGATGTTTGAGTGGAAGGCTGCAGTGGCGACCGATTGGTCGAGGGAGGCAATGGACCTAGCTTCCGCAGTAAACCGCTTCACATAATCTCTCAGCTTCTTACCCTTCTTCTGACTGGGGTAGAGTAGCGAAATACTAGTCTTCTCGGTATGGCGGCTACTCACGAAGTGGGTGACGAAGAGGGTCTCAAATTGTTCAAAGGAGAATATGGAGGATGGGGCAAGACGAGAGTACCATTCTCGGACCGGACCCTTGAGAGTGGTTGGGAAGGTTTTGCACAGTAGAGCATCGGAAGCTTGGTGGATCAATATGAGGGTCTTGAAGCTCTCGATGTGGTCCACGGGGTCTGACTCCCTAGAGTAAGTTTCAAACTGTAGGGGCTTGAAGCCTATTGAACGTGCGCCTCCATGATTGTTCGAGAGAAGGGAGGTCGGCTGGGACGGAGGGTCTTTCCTCTCTGTTCTTCTTCTCTATCCAGTTGGCCGAGGCACCTCTCCATCTCGTGGAGACGGCGGTAGACCGCATCGTCCCTTCGATGGTAGCCAAGTGAGCCTCTGGACTCGTCTTCATAAGAAGGGGATCGCGGAGTTCGGCGATGGTAGCTAGGGGAATGACGAGGACTGTGATGGCGGTGACTCGGAGCTTGAGGAGGGGTTAGGGATCGATGGCGAGGGCTTTGGACCGGAGGAATGGGGACCCCCTGAGCATTGTTGTTGTTCGGCCGGAGGTTGAGGGCTTGCAAGATTGTGGCTTGGAATTGTTGGAATTCGGCTCGGGTGATAGGCCCATTTTCGTCCCTCGGGGGCTGCCGACCAGCGGGGGAGTGATGCCTTCTTCGATGGTACTCAGGGGACTCTCTCCACCTTCTGTGAGGGGGGGACCTCCTGTGGTCGCGGCGACGAGGAGATAGCTCATTTGGACATTCTGAGCGGGTGGCTCCCTCACGGGCCCGCCTTTCGTCCAAACAGCGGCGAAGGTCCTCTTCTTTCTGCTGGTTGATGAGGATGTTGCGGAGGTCTTCGGAAGGCCGGGGGTTGTGAGATTCCATTGAGTTAGTTGAAGGGTTATGTATGGAGATGTGGTCACGGTGAATGGGTTGTTTCTGAGGATTGGGACGAGAGGTCCCTACACCGGCATTCTGAGGCCCGAGCGGAGCCCTTTGGGATTGAAGGTTCTGAAGAGGAGGTTGGTCCTGCTGCGGGGGCTGATCAGGTTGTGGTTGGAGTTGTCCCTGTGGCTGGACGGTTTGGATGGGGACCTCTTGTTGCTGTTGAGGAGGAGTGGGTCCACGGATGGATCCCCTGGATCTCAGTTTTTTGGGGAGGCATGGCCAGAGGTGATCTTAACCAAGGGAAGAGGAAGGACTGCTATTCGTGGTTTCTCACAGACGGCGCTAATCTGTTACCGCTAAATCTGGTGTGGGGACAAACAGATAGAATTTGTGGATTCTTTGGGATGTCGAATAGTCAAACCTGAAACCTTTCCACCGGAGTTTGACAGTGATCTCCCGCCGTTTACCTGCAAAAAGTGCGAAACACCAGGGTTGATCCCGGCTGTTGATTCTTGATTTTGATGATCACAACACAGTGCAACATGTGTCTATGTTATACAACTAACATTGCAGTGTACATATCAAAGACAAATCTAGCTGAACAAATGAACGAGCTCAAAAGGATACAGATGAAGACTTCACTCAAGACAAGACTCAAGACAAGACTCAAGACTCAAGACCTTAGCTCAAATTGCATCAATTATAATGTCTTGTAAAAACAATTGTATTTTACTTTCTGTTTGAGTCTTAGTCTGATGTAAAGCCTTGTCACACACACACACTCAAAATATTTTATAATGTGTGTCTCTTAAAAACCCCCAAAAAGAGTCAAAACAGTTTGAAGAATTTTAACTCTTAAGTACCAGTCGACTTAAGCTTCTGCCAGTCGACTGATAGTACAAAACTGCTTAAAATTATTCAAACTCTGATCAGTCGACTCATATGGCAACCCAGTCGACTGTTCGAGAGCTTTTGACCGTTTTCTGTTTTTCAAAATCAAATTTTTTCAAACTCAAAAGCTCAGATCCGTTGGTTGACAGTTGGAGTAACTGTTTCCCAACGTTCAGGAGATCAAACTCTTTAAGTAGAGTTCAGATCCCACTGAAAAGATCTACAACACTACAGAATTTTACTTTGAAATCCGAGCACTCTTGAAAAACATTCTAAGTGATTTTTTTGTGAGAAACAAAGCTTTCAAGTTCATACACTTTGGTTCTCTACATTCAGTCCAGTATAGCATTGAATTCGCTCTGGACTGAGTATAGAAGTCGACCTGTTCTTTTAGCCACGTGCATCAACACATACACCAACAAGGCTATAGGTTGACTGTAAAGTATTCTTGTTCTCTTGCTCTCGGTTGGAGAGTGTTTTTGACTCTAGGTTGTAGAGTCGGTTTTGTTTCACTCTTGGTTGAAGAGTGGGTCTGCTTTCTCTGGTTGAGAGAAAGGACTACGGGTTAGACAAGGTTGTTGTCGTAACGCCGTAGGGTATTCTTGTAATATTTTTCAAGAATAGTGGAAATCTCAAGTGGGTTGCTTGGGGACTGGATGTAGGTCGGGAGGACCGAACCAGGATATATCTTGTGTACTCTGTGATTGATTATCTTGTGTTTGCATTTACTCTTGTTTACTTTTGTTCTGCAAAAAGTTTCTGGACAGTCGACTCCTCGCACTATCAGTCGACTGGTCAGTGCCGTTTGTAGTTGTAGTTTCTTTGTGCTTTCAGTCGTCTGTCTCATTCATCAGTCGACTGCACAGAGTTATTGTCTTTAATTATTTTGGACATATCAGTCGACTGGTTCATAACCAAGTCGACTGCACCGAGAAAAATTTCCGCAGTTTTTATTAAACACTATTCACCCCCCCCTCTAGTGTTTGTTGTCTTGCCTACAGGATCCAACACCGGCGACGCACCCTCCGACGCTCAAGTCAGTTATTAGAAAGATTATGAATAAGCTTTTACTGGCAAAAGATTGACTACCTCTTGATGGTGGGGGATGTGGGGTATTTATAGCCGCCTTAGGGACCAGTTTTGGGATAAAATCCCTAATTCTCAGTGAAATGATAGAGCGAATCAGGGCCGTTGATTAGGTATAACCATAAACCTTGATTCTATCCTGCTGGACCGGGTTTCATGCGGGTTAAGACCCGCACCCAGTTGAGATGGATCCGTTCGTGGGTTATTGGGCCTTCGGAAAAAGGACCCAGTACTCACTTCAGATCTGCTTGTAGGTGAAATTACCATTTTACCCCTGATCTTTAAGATCCACGCCTGATTTGGATGGTTCCGATTTAAACCTATTTTTAGCCATATCAGGTGGGAAATTTGAATTTATTTATGAGGTTAGATCTGAGTCTTTGATTTTTGAGGATCGAAGGAGAATCACTTGACAGATTTCTTTATGATTTATTATATAGATATATCAAAATGTATGATTATATATGGGCTTTATATTCAAGTAACCAAGGAAAGGGGCAGGGAAGGGGGAATTAATTAAGGAAAGTGACCTCACTTGCGAAATCTTTGATTGTGTTGCAAAGCAATCATTCTTGTCGCATCACAAATTGATCTCAACCTCCATTTCATTAATCAAACTTTTTGTGGGTAAATTTAAAAATCCCCACTGAATTTTGGGTCATTTTAAAAAATCGCATAAAATTATAGTTTAAAAAAATACACACTGACAGAGTTAGAGTTAGAGGGTTAAGGTTAGCTTAATTGAGTTTATTTAATCACAAATGAAAGATGAATGTGATTTTTTAAACACAAATGAAAGATGAAAATGATTTTTTTTAAATTTAGCCTAACAGAAGCCTAACTCCGTTAAAGTGAGTTTTTTTAAAACTATAGTTTTATGTGGTTTAAAATAATAAAAAACTTAGTGCGGTTTTTTTAAAATGGCCCAAAGTTTAATGGATTTTTTAAAATAAAATTTAGCCACTTTTTGTGCCCCCCCTCCCTGTGTCATTAATAAGACTAGTATTTTTCACGTGTGATGCACGTTTTGATAAAGAATTGGAGTTAAACGTGTAATACATGTAAGTTAACAGTAATTAGCACGTGCGATGAATGCCTTAATTTTTAAAAAATGGAGCTGAACGGGCGATACACGTATTTTTTAAAAATTAAGAAGGAAAAACTTTAATGTGTACGTGCGGTGCACGTGTTGAAAAATAGATTTGGAGTTGCACGTGCGATGCACATATTTGTTTGATGACAAAAGTGGTGTTTCTTTTGTGACAAAAAAATATTAAAATTTGTTTATTTGTGACAAACTTTTTCATTAAATAGTAAGTAAATATATTGTATTATAGATAGATAAATGAATAGTAATTTACACATGTGATGCATGTTTAATATTAAAAAAAAAATTAAGTAAAAAATCTGACATAGTGAGGACTCGAACCTGAGAGTTCCTTCATAATAATTATTCACGTGCGATGCACGTGTTGGTAGATTGACAAATGACACTAAGGCCTTCTTCCATTATAATATTATTATTAGAGATTAGAGATTAGAGCTTATTTTTCAAGCAGATTATTAGATTAGGTTATTTAGATTTCAAGTTATATATTTATAGCCATACATAACAATTATCCCAATAATTAGTTATCTATATAAGCTAAATAGGGAATCCATTTCTAATCACAGGTCTTCTTCAATCTTCATATACAAAAGGAAAGATAATGAATGAATGAACATATTTCATTCTTTCTCCACGAGTCAGCCTCACTTAGTTTCATTTATACAATCATTACAAGCCTCACTACTCTTTGTTTTTGTTAATTATCAAAGATATTGACATTTTTTTTAAAGATTAGCAGAGCGTTTACCACTAATTAATTACTCTGATTGGGCTCCTGCACCTTCTCTTTGGTAGGTTGTTAATCACACTATTAATTTTATCTGTTACGATGTCATCATGAATATGCCTTCCACTTGATTCTTATACTCTAAACATTAGCAAAATCATATCAGCAAGCAATATCAAGAACAGTGACTGCTTTCCCACATTGGTAATGGCATTAAACAACCAAATAATTAAGAGAATCAATGAAGATAAACAATGACTTCTTTCCCATTGCAAACAAACACATCATAATTTGTTCTCCATGATATATGGGAGAAACTTGATAACTTATTATCTTTTTCTTTAACATCACAAAAATGCCTCATATCTAAGATACACATGAAAAGCACTGACTTTATTCAGTATATGAGACCCATTATTTATTGATAATAATAGGATTATGCAAATTATATACATTTGATGTCATAAAGATAATAATAGAAAGAGAAATTATGGCACACTTCATTTAGTTGAATCAAGATGAATTTATACACATTACATGAAGATCAAGAGGCCATTGTCTCTAATCATTTTCTAATCCAAGAAGATTAAGAGTTAGAATAGAAAGAGTCTGTTAGCTATAAGATGGGTTGGGTACAGGCTATAAGATAGGTTGGGTACATTTCACTAATCCAGGGAAGGTCAGGAGTTTATATACATATATTTATTATGCCCCCGCAAGATGGAGCACCGTGAGATAATTTCAATCTTGTAAGCTAATTGTTGGAAGCGAGAACAGTGATGTAGGGTGTCGTTCGATGGCGCAAGGGATGGCGCTCAATGGCGCAGAAACGACGCACGATGGCGTAAGGACGACATTTGATGGAGTAGAGAAACGACGCAGGGAAGATTCAGCTCTTGGATCTTTGAAGTAGTGGTGTATAGTGCGTGCAGGGACGACGCTTGATGGCGTAGAGAAGATCCGTCTCTTATATCTTTGAAGTAGTGGCACTCAGTGACGGCGTATGGGACTACGCTCGATGGTCCAGGGAAGATCCAACTCTTTGATCTTTGAAATAGTGGTGCTTATGGTATACAAAGCCTTGATACCATGTAGAGAAAATTAGAATTACAGAAATTATAAAGAGAATGATATCATAAATAGAATAATAGAAAGATAGAATTATGACATACAAAGAAGGTTAGAAATATTAGATTTATGTAGATGAGATTACATTTGAATCAAGTTGGAATATATATAGGCATACAGGAGAGCCTCCTATAATTGAGTTCTTAGGTATAGGAAAGGCTAGTTGGAATAGGAGGAGTCTAGGAATTTTAAGAGTTGGAATAAGAGAGGTTGAGTATTGTGTAGACTTGAGGTTGAGTATCATGTATTTGTAGACTTGAGGTTGAGTATTATGTATCATGCCCCCGTAAGATGGAGCACGGTGAGGTGATTCCAATCTTGTTTGCTATTTGTTGGAAGAGAGAATGGTGAAGTAGGGACGATGCTCGATGGAGCAGAGACAATCTGGCTCTTGGATCTGGGAAGTATAGAAGTAGTAGCGCTCAGTGACGGCACATGGGACAATGCTCAATGGCCCAATGAAGTGCAGGGTAAGACGCACGATGGCACAGGGACGACGCTCGATTGCACAAGTAGTGCTCTTCGGCAGGAAGTAGTAGATATAACGCCCCAGAATTTTAAATACAACATTTCGAATTAATAAATAATTAAAAAATCAATTTATTTGATTATTTTGAATTTTTGTAAAATCTACACTTTGCACGTGCAAAATACGTGCAAATATTTTTGAAGTGCAACTTTTCACTTTAATAATTCTGGATAAATTCATCTATTTATAATTGAGCATATCCTAAAATTTCTTTTTGCAAATTTTTGGCTGGACAAGATCAGTATTAAAGATTGTATTTATTTAAAAATATTTAGAGTTGATTTGGTAAAGATTTAAACAAATATGATATTTTTGCAAATATGAAATTTAAGTTGGTTTTCTTGAAAACCAAAAGTCAAAAATTTTATTTGGAAAATATAATATTTATTAGTAGATAATAATTCTGAATTTTTTGGATTTTTACGAATATTTTATGATATATTTGCAAATATTACAAAAGAGGGGTTTTTGTGCAAAATTACCACTTGGAGTAAAAACTCCAGATTTTCGGTTTTCTAGGCTGAGCATGATGGCTAGCCAACTCATAGGTAAATATTTTAAATTTTATTCTAATAGGTTTGATTTATTTTGCTAATTTATTAAAGAAGGGTCTTTTTGCAAAATTGCCCCTTGGAGGCAAAAAATTACAAAATTTATTTTGCTAATTAGATATGGATGCCGGCCAGATCTGGAAAGTTACTTTTGATTTTTAATTCCAATTAAATTGGTTAATCTAATTTCCTAGTATAAAGATCTATATATATAAAGGAATAATTTGTTAAGGGATGTTTCCATATAACTTGTAAAACCCTAATGCATCAGACTTCGACCTATATTATGGCCACTACAGCCGTCCCCCTCCTCTGAAAAAACAAAATATTATTTTACTATTGGTTTTCTTGGTGTTTCGAAGCAAGGATCTTGAATTTTTGCGAAAAGAATGACTTTTCTTTATTCTTTATTAATTCGGTTGATTTCTTCATTGAGGTGAATGACATATGTTTGTTTTCTTATTGTTCTATGCATGTTTTATGTGATGATTTTTTTATTAGAATGCATGATAGATGGGTGTATGATGATATAATGAGTTATTGGTGGATGGAGGAATAAAGATAGAACTTTTCATGAAAACTATGCTATTAATGATTAAAACTCTATATAGATGACTCGAGATTGTTAGGAACCTAATAGAAATCATGGGTAGGTTGCTTTCATATGCTTACTGATTTGGTTATATATAATGAGATTTGTATGATGTAATTGCATAAAGTGAGTAAAGGATGTATCTTTACTGTGTATGTAAATGTATGATCTGTTTAGGGTATTTTGATGAAAAGAACTTGACCAATACATGTTGTAATTGCTTATAATCATGGACAAACTATTATAACTAGTTGTGATTGTGTTTAATCAATTGGTAAGAGAGTTTTGAATCTAAAAGACCAATTCTTGAAGTGAAAAGGGGGTTTTGATTTTCGGGTCTAAAGGTGTTAAGCCGAAATTGATTTTTGTGTTTTTTTTATTGGAGTTTTCGATTAGATCTTGCTTTATATTCATACTGGGATTGAAATAAACATTATATTACTCATATTTCATGGATTTTGATGAAGCTACTGATATTTGAACACATATATAGACATATATTCATATTATCTGTTTTGAAGAAGTTTTGTCGAAAAATTGCTTCTTTATGAAACTGATGAGATTTTGATATATTTTATAAACTCTAGTATGTCAGACAAGTTTTATTTGATCATCTCAAATTTTTTTTTAATTTACAAATTTATGATTTTACAAAGATTAAACGAAGCATCAGTTAAAATGTGCACAAAATTCAAAGCTATGTTTTTCTTGACATGTCAGTCGACCGCTCTGTTTTGAACTAAAGATGTCGGTCGACTATCAATTCTTTACTTTTGGATTTTTAAACTAGACAGTCGACCGTCTCTTTTTGTTACCTTTGACAGTTGACCGTTAGTTGTTTTACTGATTGTTTTCTTGAGTTTTTCGTCGTTTTCTTGAACGATTATTTCTTCAAACTTATGGATTATTGATCTACTGTTTTAAATGATATTTTTGCTACAGATTAAAGTATTTTAAAGAGAGTTATATTTTGATTATAATAGAATTTAAATTGTATTTTGATATGGCTAAAAATGGGGTTAAATCGGAACCGTCCAGATTGGGCGCGAATCTTGAAGCTCGGGGGTAAAATGGTAATTTCACATACAAGCGGATCCAAAGCGGGTACTGGATCTCCTTCACACAGGTCCAATAACCCGCAAACGGGTTCGCACCGATTGGGCACGGGTCCCGACCCGAGGCGAGCCCAGATCAGCAAGAGACAAATCAGGGCCACTGATTTGACCAAGTCAACGGGCCTGATTTGCTCTCACAGGGAATCAGGGATTAGTTTCCTGAACAAACTGTGAGGATTTTACTCCTGGCAGTTATACAGGGAATCAGGTCCCTAATCTCTCCCTTGGCGACTATAAATACCTCCCCTCTACCACTATGACCGGGTAATCACTCCTTTTCCACCTTAAGCTCTTTCTTAATCTCTTCTGATTACTGACAAGAGCGTCGGAGGGTGCGTCGCCGGGATCAACCCCGGTGTTTAGCACTTCCTTGCAGGTTGCGGCAGGAGCAAGAAGACTCGAGTCAGCTGTTCAGGTTTTCTCGGACTCACAAATCTTATCTGTTTACCCCCACACCGAAATCAGCGGTAACAGATTGGCGCCGTCTGTGGGAAACACCACACGAACAGCCGCAGCCTCTTCCTTGTCGTCCTCTCCAACCATGCCTCCAAAGAAGGTCAGATCTAGAGGGTCAAACCGCGGGGCTAATCCCGCCGACCCTACGGAGGAAGCCCCTGTCAATCCTATTCCGCAGCCCGATCTTCCTCCGCCGGCCCCGCAGGGCCAGCCTCCTCATCCCAAGCAGCAACCCAACAATGGCCCTTCCGGCCATAACGGTCGGAAGCAGAAGCAGCCCCTCAATCAGGACCATGTCTCGGTTCACAATGGATCCTCGGATTCAATGGCTTCTCATCATCCCGACCTTCGCAACACGATCCTGAACCGCCAGAGGGATGAGGACCTCCGCACCCACCTTGATGAGAGGCGGGCCCGAGAGGAAGCCTCTCGCCAGCGTCAGGGCGAGCGGTCCCCTCACCGCCGAGACGGTAGAAGGTCTCCGGACCGCAGGGGCCGAGCAGAATCACCCGAGCGCCGAAGAAGGAGGCCGCGCTCACCCGAGGGTCGGCGTCATCCGAGGAACAATGAGGCGCCTATCACTCACGCCGAGTTCCTGCGCTTTCAGGAGACCGTGCTGCAGGCCCTCAACCTCCGCCCTGACAACCAAAATGCCCAGAGGGTACCGACGCCCCCGCGGGTCGTCAGCCCTCGCCGCCGATCCCGAAGTCCTCTCCCGGCTCCCAATCGCCAGCAGCAGCAGTACAGTCCTCGCCGATCCCAGGACTACCGGCACCGCAGTCCCCGCTCCCCTTCTTATGAGGAAGAGTCCGGGGGATCGTATGATTACCAGCGGAGGGACGATGCCCTCAACCGCCGTCTCCATGAGGTGGAGAGGCACATTGGCCGCATGGACAGAGAAGAGGAGTCCAGAGCCGGGACCGTTCGGCCCAGCAGACCACCCTTCTCCCGGTCGATCATGGAGGCCCCCATACCGAGGGGTTTCAAACATCTGCAGTTTGAAACATACTCAGGGGAGTCCGATCCAGTTGATCACGTCGAAAGCTTTAAGACTCTGATGCTGATCCATCAAGTTTCCGATGCTGTGCTCTGCAGAACCTTTCCCGCCACCCTCAGGGGGTCGGCTCGGGAATGGTACTCCAGACTCGCTCCCTCTTCCATCTTCTCGTTCGAGCAGTTTGAAACACTGTTCATAACTCACTTCGTGAGTAGCAGGCGAGCTGAGAAGACAAGCCTCTCCCTACTGAACCTGCGGCAGGAAAGGGGAGAGAAGCTGCGGGACTATGTGAAGAGATTCACCGCAGAAGTCAGGTCTATCGCCTCCTTAGACCAGTCAGTGGCGACCGTGGCGTTCCAGTCGAACGTCCTCAACTCCAACCTCCGATCTTCCCTTGCCAAGAAGCCCCCTCATAACTTCGCCGACCTCCTTCTGAGGTGCGAGAAGTACATCCGGGCAGAGGAGGCTGAATCCCTCCCGAACTTCGGGGGATCCTCCTCCGGGTCGAAGAGGAAGGCGACGGAGGAAGGGGGGTCCAAGAAGATGCAGAAGGACAACGGTGGTCAGCGCCGTCCTCCCCCCAGGTTCGAGAAGTTCACTCCCCTCACCACCAATGTCTCCACCATCCTAATGGAAGTGGAGAAGGAAGGGGTCATCCCTCCGGCTCCGAGGATGAACACCCCGGCAAAGAGGAGGAACAAAGATAAATGGTGTCGTTACCATCGGGGCCACGACCACGACACGAACGACTGCCGAGCACTGAGAGATGAAATAGAAGCCCTCATCCGGAGGGGGCAGTTGGCCAAATTTGTGAAGGCTAACGATCGGGCGGATCGCAACACTTCTCCGCCTCGGGGGGCTAACAAGCGCACCGAGTGACGCGAGGAGATGCCCGAGTTCGAGGAAGAACGGGTTCTGCACTTGATCCACGGAGGCCCCATGGGAGGCTCCTCTAATTCCTCTCGGAAGGCCTTCGTCCGAGAGGTCAACTCGGTTCACAGTGCCCCTCCTCCCAAAGGTCTCGGCGTCCCTGTGTCTTTTTCCGATGAAGATCTCGAAGGGGTCCGAACTCCCCACTGTGACGCCCTCGTCATCGACCTCCGCATGGCCAACTTCAAGGTGCAGAGGATCTTAGTAGACAATGGGAGTTCGGTCAATATCCTCTTCCTCTCGGCCTTCCGAGGCCTGCAGCTGTCTCGGGACCGTCTCAAGCCGGCCGGTTACACACTCCACTGGTTCACGGGGGTCCCGGTAACTGTCGAGGGGGTGATAACCCTAGACGTAACTGCCAGAAGCACCCCTACTACCCGTACCGAGCCGATGGACTTCATGGTCGTCGACGTCCCGGCCGCATACAATGTCATCCTAGGCCGACCTGGCCTAGCTGCCCTGGAAGCTGTCCCTTCGGCGTACCACCTCAAAATGAAGTTCCCCACCCGGTCGGGAGTAGGGGAAGTCAGGGGAAGCCAGGAGACGGCTCGGAAGTGCTACATGACTTCCACAGGAGGACCGGTGCTCTCGCTCGAGACACTGGAGATCCCCGAGCCGAAAGTTCGGCCAACGTCCGAGCCGGCGGACGAGTTAGAAGAAGTACTCTTCTCGGACGAGGATCCGAGCCGGAAATTCCTCATCAGCAAGTCTCTTCCGACGGCGCTGTGCTCGGACTTGGTCAAATGTATCCGGGATAACCGCGACCTATTTGCTTGGTCGGCCGCAGATATGCCCGGCATCTCCGAGGAGTTGCTAGTCCACCGCCTTAGTGTCGAACCGGGGTGCAAACCGGTTCAGCAGAAGAGATGTAAGTTCGCTCCCGAGCGACAGCAGGCCATTAAGGAAGAGGTGGATAAACTTCTGAAGGCCAAGTTCATACAGGAGGTAAACTACCCCGAGTGGCTCTCCAATGTTGTGATGGTCAAAAAGTCCAACGGCTCCTGGAGAATATGCATTGACTTCACCGACCTGAATAAGGCGTGTCCGAAGGACCCATTCCCTCTCCCGAACATCGACACCCTGATTGATGCCACCTCGGGCCATGAGCTCCTCAGCTTCATGGATGCCTTCTCCGGCTATAATCAAATTCGAATGTTCCCTCCGGACATTCCGAAGACCTCCTTCGTCACCGACCAAGGCCTCTACTGCTACCGGGTCATGCCGTTCGGGTTGAAGAACGCGGGCGCCACCTACCAGCGCCTCGTCAACAAGGTCTTCCAGAACCAGATAGGCCGGAACATGAAGGTGTACGTTGACGACATGCTCGTCAAAAGCGTCCGAGGCACGGATCATGTGGCCGACCTCCAGGAGGCCTTCGGCGTGTTGAGAAGGCACAGTATGCGGCTGAACCCGAACAAGTGTGCGTTCGGGGTCTCGTCGGGAAAATTCCTCGGTTTCATGGTGAGCCAACGAGGAATCGAAGCTAATCCCGAGAAGATTAAGGCCATATTGGACATGGCCCCGCCTCGGAACATCAAGGAGGTGCAGAAGCTTACCGGTCGGCTCGCCGCTATCGGTCGGTTCCTTTCGAAGTCGGGGGAAAAGTGCCTCCCCTTCTTCAAAGCACTCAGGGGGGCTAAGGCTTTTGAATGGGGCCAACCACAACAGGAATCGTTCGACCAGTTGAAGGCCTACTTGGTGAACCCCCCTCTGCTCAGCAAACCGGTCCCGGGCGAGACTCTCTTCATCTACTTGGCTGCTTCCGAGCAGACCCTAAGTGCTGTCTTGGTGAGAGAGGAGGACCGGGCCCAACGGCCTATCTACTATGTGAGCAAGGTGCTCCGGGACGCTGAGCTCCGCTATCCGAAGATAGAGAAGATGGCCTACGCCCTGGTCATGGCAGCGAGGAAGCTTTGGCCGTACTTTCAATCCCACTCGGTCGTTGTCCTCACCGACCAACCCCTAAAACAGATCCTCCACAAGCCTGAGACCTCGGGCCGGCTGATGAAGTGGTCCATAGAGTTGAGTCAACACGACATCTCTTACCAGCCTCGGACGGCAATTAAAGCACAGGCCCTCGCCGACTTCATCGTAGAGTCTACCATCCCTGAAGCCAGCCACGTGCCGAATGGACCCCCCATTTGGCCAGTCTTCGTGGACGGCTCCTCCTGTAGCGAGGGGAGCGGCGCCGGAATCATCCTGAACGGCCCTGACGACTTCGTCCTCCAGTACGCGATTCGTATGAACTTCAGAGCCTCGAACAACGAGGCAGAGTACGAGGCGCTCATCGCTGGTCTTGGACTTGCGCGAAGTGCTGGGGCGCAGCGCCTCCGAATCCACAGCGATTCCCAACTTGTCGTGAACCAAGTCTTGGGCGAGTACGAGGCCAGAGACGAGCGAATGGCGAAGTACCTCGCTAAGGTCCGGGCCCTCATGAGCCGGTTCGAAGAGGCTCTCATTCAACGAGTTCCTCGGGAGGAGAATTCGCAGGCCGATGCCCTATCCAAGCTGGCCTCATCCTCCCTACAAGGTCTTGAGCAGACCGTACTGATCGAGGTCCTCTCTAGGCCGAGCATAGAAGACGAAACACCTGGCTCGGTGGAGTCGTTGCCGGTCGTCTTGCAGGACAATTGGATGAAGCCGTTAGTGGAATTCTTAAGGGACGGGGTCCTGCCCGTAGATCCCAAAGAAGCGCGCCGGGTCAGAACCCGGGCCGAGCGGTATGTCTTGATCGAGGGCATCTTGTACAAACGCTCCTTCTCTCAAATAGACGGCCGACCTTACCTGAGGTGCCTCTCTCCGGAGCAGGCCGAATACGCTCTACAAGAGCTCCACGAAGGCATCGGCGGGGCACATTCAGGGTCCAGGTCCTTGGCCCGAAAAGCTTTGAATTATGGATACTTCTGGCCGACCCTCATTCAAGATGCCAAGCGACACGTTCGGCAATGCAACTCTTGTCAGAGACACTCCAGCATCCGTCGCCTCCCTCAGGCCAACCTCGCCTCACTATCAAGTCCTGTCCCCTTCGCAATGTGGGGGATGGATTTACTAGGGCCCTTCCCTTCGGCTCCGGGTCAGTTCAAATTCTTGGTCGTAGCCATCGACTACTTCTCGAAATGGGTCGAGGCCGAGCCCCTCGCCACTATAACCAAGAACAAGGTGGTACAGCTCTTCTGGAATAGCATCATCTGCAGGTTCGGTGTCCCCCGTGTCCTCGTGACGGACAACGGGACCCAGTTCACTGGCGCAGCATTCCGAGCTCTGTGCGACGACCTTGCCATCCAGCAGCGCTTCTCGTCCGTCTCCCACCCTCAGTCGAACGGACAAGCTGAAAATGCTAATCGGCAGATCCTCGCAGGCATCAAGAAGAGGCTGGACAAATGTTCCAAAGGTCTGTGGGTCGACCAACTCCCCAATGTATTGTGGAACTACCGCACAAGCAAGCGGACGCCCACCGAAGAGTCCCCTTTCAATCTTACCTATGGGGCCGAGGCCGTGATTCCTCTCGAGGTCGGGATACCTTCCCCTCGCCTCGCTGCCTACAACGAGGAGCAGAACGCCAGAGACATCAGAGCAAGTTTAGATCTGGTGGACGAACTGAGGGAGAAAGCATCAATTCGGCAGCAGAATTACCGAAGAAGGGTCGAGTTGACGTACAACAAGAAAGTCCGACCCACCAACCTTAAGCAAGGGGACTTAGTATTGAGAAAGCTGGCCATATCCTTCCCCAGTCAGAAAAGCAAGTTGGCTCCGAACTGGGAGGGTCCTTACAAGATCACGAGGGTAGTTCGGCCAGGGGCATATCGTCTGGAAGATCTAGAGGGCAGAGAGATTCCGAGGACCTGGAATGCCGACCACCTCCTGAAATACCAAGAGAGCGCCCCGGCGCCTCTCTAAGTACCCCGAGGTGTCGAACCATTCCTCTCCTCCAAGTTGTAATCTGTTCTATAAATTGTGAAATGTAAAAACAGTTCGCCGTTGATTATCAATAAAGAAAGCTCTCTTCGTACTTGTGAACTTGTGTGCGTCTCTCCGCTCTTATCATATGTTTTTTAATTTTGAACTACACCAATGGTTCGGAGTCCACGTCCGTCCCGACTTTACCTCCTCGGCTCGACTCCGGACGAGCTAGGGGAAGGTCGCCGTTCGGAACTGCTCCCACAACCGTTGAACTAACACCAATGGTTCGGAGTCCAACACTCGGCTCGACTTTACCTCCTCGGCTCATCTCCGGACGAGCCAGGGGTAGATCGCCGTTCGGAATTGCTCCCACAACCGTTGAACTAACACCGATGGTTCGGAGTCCAACACTCGGCTCGACTTTGCCTCCTCGGCTTGTCTCCGGACGAGCCAGGGGTAGATCGCCGTTCGGAATTGCTCCCACAACCGTTGAACTAACACCGATGGTTCGGAGTCCAACACTCGGCTCGACTTTACCTCCTAGGCTCGTCCCCGGACGAGCCAGGGGTAGATCGCCGTTCGGAATTGCTCCCACAACCGTTGAACTAACACCGATGGTTCGGAGTCCAACACTCGGCTCGACTTTGCCTCCTCGGCTCGTCTCCGGACGAGCCAGGGGTAGATCGCCGTTCGGAATTGCTCCCACAACCGTTGAACTAACACCGATGGTTCGGAGTCCAACACTCGGCTCGACTTTACCTCCTCGGCTCGTCCCCGGACGAGCCAGGGGTAGATCGCCGTTCGGAATTGCTCCCACAACCGTTGAACTAACACCGATGGTTCGGAGTCCAACACTCGGCTCGACTTTACCTCCTCGGCTCGTCCCCGGACGAGCCAGGGGTAGATCGCCGTTCGGAATTGCTCCCACAACCGTCGAACTGCGCGATAATCCCGAAGTCCAACACTTGGTCCAAATCCACCCCTAAAAATCGCCTCTCGGAAAGCTCCTATGGAGTGGCGAGCGCTCGGCTTATCCCTAGTCCGAGCCCCCCCACTTCGACGGAAGAGAATAAGAAGGGTAAGACCACTCCCCGGTCGGAATCCGAGCAAGTGCCATTCCGACCCTGCAAACGGAGAAAACTCACTTTCTCCTCAACTTTCGCGTAAGATCTCGATCAGACGGCCCAGATCTTGCCAGCAGCACTAAACGACAAGATAACGTTTTTTGGGGAACAGAGCCGTCTCGAGATTCGAGCCAAATCCAACTGCCCAGATCTTGCCAGCAGCGCTAAATGACAAGATAAGCATTTTCTTGAGAACTGAGCCACCTCGAGATTCGTGCCAACATCCGACGGCCTAGATCAAAGCAACGCCCCCTCGGGAGCTCGTTCGCCTCGAGATTCTCGCCGACGGCACCGTGTTCCCGGCCCCAGGACCTCGGTACGGCCAAAACACTCACAAGCAAAATAAGAACGCAGAGCAACAAAGGGAATTTTATTAATGATCCGGACACAGTACAAAGCTGTCTTTCCACAGTTACGAAGTATCAAAAAACAAAAAATACAACGCCGACCCACAACACTTAGCGTTCAAACAGAAATATCTTCACTAGACTGTTCGGTCGCCTGACCGTCCTCCTCGGCTGATAGCTCCCCTGCGTCCTTCCGGAGCTTCGCTACCACGGTCTGCAAGTGTCGACTCTCCGAGAGCAAATCGTCCCGCTCGGCTATAATCTTCGACTGGCTGTGCCGAATACACTTGACCCGAAGAGCGTTGCTGAAAGCGGTTTGCGAATCTTCGTCCCCTCTCGCAGGGCTCAACTCGGCAATCCTATTCTCCAGGCATTGGATCTCGGCTTCCTGTAGGTCGAGGACGGACAAAATGTGGGCCCGCTCACTCTCGGCTCGGCGTAACTCCAGCTCGACGCCCCTAGGACTCAGGCCGCCGTCCCAGAAGTGGCCTCGGATTCAGAGTCATCATCCGAGCCGTGGGAATCAGTGTATGGGTCGGCCGCCTTGAGCTGAAAAAAGGGAGAAACAAATAGCAAAACTTTAAAACATTGCCGAAGCCCAACACTTAGAATTTTCCAAATCAAAAATCCGGATTCATATTCGGACATATTAATTCTACATACAACAAGACAGATCCAACAGCAGAATTTTACAGCAACATGGAAAAACATGAAACGACATGATTAGGGCCTCTTAGGAAGGGGAACGCTTCGGTTTAGGGAAACGCGAGGACGACGAGGCCTGCCCTCCGAGCTTGCTCCTAAACCAACGAAGCGCGACCCCCCTTCGCTGCTGGCTCTAACTGCGGCGCCGACCGAGGCCCCGCTCGACGAGACGGCCACGCTGCTCTGAGCGTCGGCAGGGCTCCGTCTAGTAACCGACGAACGTGTCGCAAGTTCGTAAAATGTAATCCCTCTTTCGCTCTCTTCGCGAGTACACGATGTACTGCGGACATTAGCCCTCTCAGGCAGGGGCTTGAGCGACGCGACCTCTTCCTCCAGCTCAATGATTCTGTCTCTCAGAGCATCATCCTTCGCCAGCTTCTTCAACTTAGGAAGCCCCGACGAGCCTGGGACGTTGGCGCTACCGGTCGCGAGCCGTCAGAAGTGGGTGACCTCGATCCCCCTGTCTATTGTGATCCTCCTGAGCCTGTCGACCTCGGTCAACAGCCTCTTGCGCTCGGTCGAGGCCTTCTCCAACTCAGAAGATAGATTCTCTTCCGCCACCGAGCGTTCTTTCGCCACTAACTCCATGTGTTGGACCTCGGCCAGAAGCTCGTCGTTCTTCCGCTCGGCAGCAGTGAGCTCTCTCCTAAGCCGCTCGACCTCGCCCTCCAAAAAAGGGAATGGGGCTCGTTTCCGTAGCTCCCCCAGCTCACGACACTGTCTCCGAACCAACGCCTGTATCTCCCCCAGTTTCAGTTGCAAGTAGAAGCGGCTCTCGTGGCTCCGAGACAGCTCTTGCTTCGTCTTGGCCAGCTCCTTACGAAGGTGTGCAACCTCCGTAACCGGACCGAACCTTACCTGAAAAGCAGAGATAAATCTGAGACCCAACACTTGGAGAATTCTACGCCAAATCAAACACAAAATCCGAGACTCAATACTTGGATAAATTTCGGCCAAACAAAATATTCTCATTCAAAACCGAGGAGAAAGTTTTACAAAAAGCGGTGGCCAGTCCGCAGTTAGGCTTACAAAAAGAAGAGCAAAACTACAAAAGACTAAAAGAGGCTAACAAGTCAGGGGTCGACCTTTTTGTCGTTCGGGTCCGTCGACCCCTCGGCCTTGTTCTCGCCTTCGCCCTCGTCTTCATCCTCACTCCCACTCTCCTCCTCGGAGTCGCCGTCCTCCTCGTCCTCGGCCTCGGTCTCGCCCGGACCCTGGACACCTTCCGTCTCCCCATCGGGGTTGAGCAACCCCTCGGGAACCTCCTCCTCCCCCTCCACAGGGTCGTAGAAACGGTAGGAAGACGTGTCGAAACCCGGGTTCCTGGCGGCGACGTGAGTCAGGGCTCGGCCATATGCCTCCTCCATATTCTGGAGCATGTGTTGCGCAGCCTCCTCCTGCACGGCCTTCCTCACCTTCTTCAGCTTGGACCGGTGTTTGGCCATGATCTTCTCGGCCCTCTTCCGAGCCTTCTCCGCCTCCGACCGGGCGATGGCCAGCTCCTCCTTCAGCTCGGCAGCCTCCTTCTCCGAGGCCTCGAGTTTGGTCGTCGCGTCCTTCGACAGCTGAATGGCGTTGGCCAGCTGCTTCTCCAGCCCAGTCACTTCGGCACCCCTCTTCGTCGAAAGAAGCTGCTCGGCATCAAGCTGCTTCGCGACCTTGACATGCTCCACCCTCTCCCGCTCCTGTTCCCGTTCCTTGCTCGCGAACTCCTCGAGCAGGAAGTTGAAGTGGCAGAGGGTCTGGAAAAAGAACAGCACATTAGAACCCGAACCCAAGAACTTAGAAAAATTCTAAGAAAGAAATTTGAACGAGGGAAGGCTCGGCCTACTTACCGACATGGTATTCCGAGCAATCTGCATTGCGGCGTCCCCTGCTAGCCCGGCCTTTAGGGTCGCTCGATCTTTTGGGGTCGGCAGGTGCCTCACCGCCTCCATGCAGATGTTGCCGTCGCCCAAGAAGCCGTCGACGTTCATCACCTGCCAGTCAGGGACGAAGATCTGCTTATGACGCTCGGTCAAGATCTTCTCCGCCTCGGCAGTGAGGGACGGAACTTGGAGGGACAACACCTCCTTCACGCCGAATGCACCGCTCGATGAACCGGGAGCATCCCCCTTCGGGGTCGGTGTCGGCACATCCGAGGCAGGAGGGTCGAGGACCATGACTTCCCCCTGCTCGAAGACCATGACCTTCGGCTGGTCGGTGACCTTCGCGACCGAAGGCTTCTTCGAGGCTCGGCCATCCTGAGGCCCTGCCGAAGGCCTCTTCTTCTTCGCCTCCTGCTCCGACCGGCCCTTCGCCACCAGAGCTTTGTAATCGACCTTCATCGTCTCTGCACAAGCTGAATGAAAAAACTTAGAAATTTTTTTTTCATGAACTATTAAGCAAAGAGTATAAATACCAGAAGCATACTAGGGTCGATCGGACTGAGACCCCCTCGGAACAGATCCTCCTCGGAAATATCTTTCCAGCTTAACGCTGGCAGAGCGAGGAGCTTCTTCTGGACCTCTGCCTCCTCGTCACTCAGCACCGTCTCCTTCTTGGTCCTCTTGGGCATACCATCCTTAGCCCAAACCGTCGGTATCACCCACGGCGCAGGGGCTCGGATGAGGAAGTACTTCTCCTTCCAATGTTTGATCGAGTCCGGGTTCGTCTCGCCTTGGCTGACAAGGTCGGTAGAGGCTCCGAAAGAGGAACATGCTCGGCTTGGCACCAACCTCTTGGCATCGGAGGACGAATGCCATGACGTGCCTCCATGTGTTCGGCATCAGCTGGGCGGGGCTCAAACCGTACCATGTCAACACATCCACAACGAACGGGTGGAGGAGAAAGCGAAGCCCAGCGATCAAGGAGTCGACGGGAAAGACGCACACATCCGAGGAAGACTTCGTGTTCGCTCAGAAACCGGGCCCAGGAAGAAGTAGCCCGTATTCCGCCGGAATCTGGAACCCCTGCCGGACCAAATGCAGATCGGCCTCCATCAGAGACGAGATGGTATGGTCCACCTCAGACAGCTCCCTCGGTTCGTTCTCCTCCACCAATGGGGCCGTGCCTTGGGTCACTTTCTCCAAGACGTCCTCGGCGTAGTCCCGTACACCTCCCACGCTCGACAGAGCAATGGGCTGCTGACCGAACGCTCCCGCTGTCTTCGGCGTCTCAACAATGGTGACCATGGCTTTGCCCTTATGAGACGCCACCGCGACTTCCTTAGGCAGCTCGGCCACCTCATCCTCTCTATCCGGACGAACGACGTGCTGATCGGTCGGCTCCGGAACAACCATCTCCCCTCCTCCGCCCGCTCGGCCAACGGCTCGCTCCGAGGCGGGGGTCTCATTCGTAATCTTAACCATTTTTTCTAAAAGAGAAGGAAGAGAAACTGACCTCGAAGTTACAGCTACGGTCGGAAGGCTCACCGAAAACAAGGAACGCCTCGCCGCGACAGCTAGCACCACCGCCAAGGAGCTGAAAACTTCGAAGGTGAAAGTAAGAACTGAAGAGAGAGAGTAAAAGTAAAAAGTGAGACTTGGTTTAAGGGGGGGTGAAGATTTATAGTAAAAGGGAACGTCCCTTGGACTTCCAAATGAAAGGGCGCGACTTTTGGGCCGTACTCGAAACGTCGCAAAGGCCCAAGACCACTCCGCCTCCTCGCCAAGTCAAGTCGTTCGGCACCGCAGGTCCTGAAGCCGAAGTCTCATGCCCTCGGTCGGATGCCGAGCAGACGCCTTTCCGATCCTGCAAATGGAGAAAATTCACTTTCTCCTCAACTTTCGCGCATGATCTCGATCAGACGGCTCCGATCTCGCCAAAAACACTAGACGACAAGATAGTGTTTTCTCGAGAAGTGTGCCCGTCTCGAGATGCGCGACGCCATCCAACGGTTCAGATTGCGTCGAGTCGCTCGGGTGGCCTACACTTCCTCCATACCCCACCTCTGTCTGAAGAGGCCAGAAAGAAATTTTAATTCAAAGTTTTAAGGCACCGCCTTCGGCGTGCCCCCCAGGCCCCATGTCTCGGTCGGTATTCCGCCGACACTCGAGGCCCGGTTAAAAACAGATCGGCACACCCCCCATCTCTAGCTCCTTCGGGCCGACAACCATCGGAAGCCGTCGGCCCAGAAGGAAGACAGAGATGGGAAGAGGCCCATCATTCTGAAGCTGCTGCAGCCCCTCGGTCCCGGACTAGGGTCATCACCTCTCCTACCGTGATCCTCCGATTCTAACACCCACGCCGGAGCCGTCAGAATCGGGAGAAGATCACGGTAAAAGAGCTACCACCCGTCCAACCGAGGCTCATCCCATAAATCCGGACTCTGGTCGTCACCCCTTCTACCAGGATCACCCCCGATCTTGACACCCGCATCGGGCCGGTCAAAATCGGGTGATGATCATGGCGGAAGGGCGACCACCCGCCCTTCCGAAGCAAACTCTCCCCTCGGATTCGGACATGGATCATCACCTCTCCCACCATGATCTCCACCGACCCTGACACCCACCGTGGGGCAACCAGAGACGGCAGAAGATCTTGGTGGAAGAACGACCACCCGTCCTTCCGAGGTAGCTCACCCCTCGGCTTCGGACATGGATCATCACCTCTTCCACCATGGTCTCCCCCGACCCTAACACCCACGTTGGAGCGGTCAGAGTCAGGAGAAGACCATGGTGGAAGAACGACCACCCGTCCTTCCGAAGTAACTCGCCCCTCGGGTCCGGACTACAGTCATCACCTCTACTGTCTTATTCTCTCCCGCTCCTGACATCCCCTTTGGAGCAGTGAGGAACGGGAAAAGAACAAGACAACAGAGCAACCACCCGTCCTTCCGAGGTAACTCATCCCTCGGGTCCGGACCATGGTCGTTACCACTACTGCCTCGTTCCCCCCCACTCCTGACATCCACTTTGGGGCTGTCAGGAACGAGAGAAGAAGAAGGCAACAGAGCAACCACCCCTTCGGACCTCGAAAGAGACGTTATCCAAGGCAAATGCCTCCGAGGTTTGAAACTCCACATTTGTTGCGGTTGAAATGACAAAGGGAGTGGGATACTTATAAGCTCTCCTCCAAGATCTAGCCATTATGACCTTCGGAAGTTGAAACGCCACGCAGTAATTGAAGAAATTATCCTTAATGACCTGGGGAAGGTGGAACGTCGCACAAACCCCGGAGCACCATTAATGTCCTTGGGAACAGGAACATCTCGAAACTCGATGGCTCAGTCGCCCGGACCGCCGAAGCCCCACACCTTCGGTCGGCTACCGAGCAAGTGCCTTTCCGACCCTGCAAACGGAGAAAACACACTTTCTCCTCAACTTTCGCACATGATCTCGATCAGACGGCCCAGATCTCGCCAACAGCGCTAAACGACAAGATAGCGTTTTCTTGGGAGCTGAGCCACCTCGAGATTCGAGCCAAATCCAACGGCCCAGATTTCGCCAACAACGCTAGACGACAAGATAGTATTTTCTTGGGAAATGTGCCCATCTCGAGATGCGCATCGTCATCCAACAGCTTAGATTGCGCCACGTTGCTCGGCCATCCGAGACCCCATACTTTCGGTCGGCTGCCGAGTAAGTGCCTTTCCGAGCTCGCAAACGAAGAAAACTCACTTTCTCCTCAACTTTCGCGCACGATCTTGATCAGACGGTCCAGATCTTGCCGAGGACACTAGACGACAAGATAGTGTTTTCTTGGGAAATGTGCCCGTCTCGAGATGCGCACCGTCATCCAACAGCTCAAATTGCGCCACGTCGCTCGGCCAGCCGAGACCCCATACTTTCGGTCGGCTACCGAGCAAGTGCCTTTCCGAGCTCGCAAACGGAAAAAAAAGACACCGAGCAGCTACGACCGTTGGATCTCTCAGAAGTTCGTGCTCCTAATGATGGACGGTCCAGATTGCGCCACGTGCGCTAAAAGACAAGATAGTATTTTCTTGGGAAGTGTGTCCGTCTCGAGATGCGCGTCGTCATCCGACGGCTCAGATTGCGCCACGTCGCTCGGCCCGCCGAGACCCCATGCCTTCGGTCGGCCGCCGAGCAAGTGCCCTTCCGAGCTCGCAAACGGAGAAAAGAGCATCCGAGCGATAACCACCGACGGATCTCTCAGAAATTCGTGCCCGTCCATGAACAACGGCCCAGATCGAGCCACGCCAAAAATTAGTATTTAAAATCATTTTTTATTTATTTAAATCGATTTATTTATTTAAAAATTGCGAAAAAATTGCCAATAATTCGGGAAAATTAGCTAAAAATTTTGGAAAATAATTAAAAATTCGGGGGCACATTTTTGAACCCCCGAACGAACAATTATTGCCTAGAATGTATAGTTGAGACCCCCAAACTATTGGTAAACGCATTGCAAAATTAAGTAAATATTCCGAAAAAATAGATAAAAGACCGTCAGATACTCGATACGGCCAGAGAACAGCACACGGCATCAAAAATTACCTCACTACCCCCTTCGAGATTCGAAATCCTCCATTCGGACCCCGATACAACTCCTCCAGCCACCAAAACAGTCAAACTACTCCTCAAAGGCTGATCACACTCAACCTTTAGGAGTGGGGGGTTCGTGATATGGCTAAAAATGGGGTTAAATTGGAACCGTCCAGATTGGGCGCGAATCTTGAAGCTCGGGGGTAAAATGGTAATTTCACATACAAGCGAATCCAAAGCGGGTACTGGATCTCCTTCACACAGGTCCAATAACCCGCAAACGGGTTCGCAATGATTGGGCACGGGTCCCGACCCGAGGCAAGCCCAGATCAGCAAGAGACAAATTAGGGCCACTGATTTGACCAAGTCAACGGGCCTGATTTGCTCTCACCGGGAATCAGGGATTAGTTTCCTGAACAAATTGTGAGGATTTTACTCCTGGCAGTTATACAGGGAATCAGGTCCCTAATCTCTCCCTTGGCGACTATAAATACCTCCCCTCTACCACTATGACCGGGTAATCACTCTTTTTCCACCTTAAGCTCTTTCTTAATCTCTTCTGATTACTGACAAGAGCGTCGGAGGGTGCGTCGCCGGGATCAACCCCGGTGTTTCGCACTTCCTTGCAGGTTGTGGCAGGAGCAAGAAGGCTCGAGTCAGCTGTTCAGGTTTTCTCGGACTCACAAATCTTATCTGTTTACCCCCACACCGAAATCAGCGGTAACATATTTCTATGACTTTATAAAGTGAAATATATATGATTTTCGAAGGGATTGATGTTTTGTGATTTTATATGACTTCAAAATACGAAACACAGTTATTTAATGGATTTAATATTTTATTTCAGTTCTGAAAATTTGTGAGTGTATTGAATGAATTTGGATTTTGTTGATTTAAGAAGTTTTCTTAATATAAATGTTTCGAAGATGGAATTAAGAGTTTTTAATGAAAGAATTTGTGTTGGTATTCGATTTGTGAGTCTCTAAGAGTTAAGTGGATTCCTGTGAACCGGAAGATGAGATTTTGTGGATTTTGACCAGTTGGGTCTTGGGGTTATTTTTGTGGAATTACGCCCGCCAGGATACGCTAACTCTAGAGAGAAAAAATTGTGTTTTAATTAATAATAATCAACCTAAGGGCAGGCACTAGTGGAGATGTGATAGAACTTGGAAAATGTAAGTATATGCTCTAGGGGTCTAGTCCAACGAATGCGTTCCAGGACTGTGTGTTGTTCTGTCTCGAGAGAACATTTGGTATGTTCACATGTCGAGGGTCTGCAGGCCTATTCACGGAACATACAGGTGCATTCGTGTGTCAAGGGTCGGCATGCCTATTCATGGGATATACTTCTGTATCTGCATGTCGAGGGTCGGTGGGCCTATTCTTGAGGTACATGGTAGGGAGGTGATTCTCTAGTTTTTGAGCTATGCTTACATAATGCTTACGCGTCGAGGATTGTCAGGCCTATTTGCGGAGTAATCTGGATCTTGTTTCCATCACTGTAGTAGGATTAGTTGTATAACGAGGGATTTAATCCTATAAAGTAGGAACAATAAGGACTTGCACCGGACCTATGTAGTATGAAATGCATAGAATCCGACAAGTATGCATTAGAGAGTCATCATACTGCATTTGTGTTTTCTTAACTTGGCTTTATGCATGTTCGTTTTCTGTTTTCCCACACTTGATACTTAGTCTAGTTTCACTTAATGTTTTCATACTTTATTTATTGTTATTTCATATTCCATTCGTTACTACTGTTGGTATGTGTTGATTATGACTTTATTCCTTATGTTTTATTTATGTTGTATTTCTTTTAATGTCACTCACACTGTTATGGCCGACCCCTGTAGTTTTGGGAGTTAGGGTTATCTCTAGCCTCAGATTTTACAGGTAGGTACCGTTAGCTTGGGATTTGGATGCATGTGGTAGAATGATAATATGGCATGTGCAAATTGTAAAAGAATGTGTTGTAAAAGAAAGAAAATGTAATCCAAGGTGTTAATTTTTTGCTGTGCTATGCATAAAATTGATGTAATAAAAAGTTTTAAATTTCCCAGTATTTGGTTTCTATATTTATGATTACAACTGAAGTTGATTATGAATTTTATGCCAAGTATTTCTAATGTTTAATTATTGAAAATTCGGGGCGCTACAGTAGAAGTAGTGTTCATCGGCAAGAAGTAGTAGAAGTTGCTAAGATAAATCAGAAAGATGAAAACAATCTGATTATTGAATTGAGAAATAACTGAGTACAATATCTCCTATATATAGGAGTAAACCATATACAAAACTAGCACAATACCCAATGTGGGACTATAATATCAAACACCCCATCTCAAACTCACGGTGGATCAAACAGTGTGAATTTGCCCACTAAATATCAAAATCTCTGAACAGCTTGAGATTTGGTGAAGAAGTCTGTCGTCTGCTGTGACAAGGTAATAGAATAAAGTGAAATGGTCCCTGCTTCAAAGCACTCACGAACATAATGACAATCAATCTCTATATCCTTCGTTCGCTCATGGAAGACCAGGGTGCTTGCAATGTGTAGTGCACTCCGATTATCACAATGAAGAGGAGTAGCTCCTGAAAGAGTGACACCTATATCTGATAGCAGCCAACGAGCATGAAAAATCTCTCTTGTAGTAGTTGCCATTGCAGTGTACTCAGCTTCGGTCGAAGAACATGCAACAACTGCCTGTTTCTTACTTAGCCAAGAAATCAGCAAATCACCAAGAAATAGTCAGAAACCTGTGGTAGACTGTCTGGTAGTAGGATCACCTGCTCAATCTGAATCAGAATATGCACTCAGCTCTAGTTTGGATGCAGAAGGCATGAATAATGAGCTATTAATAGTGCCCCGAAGATATCTGAGAATCTAAAGAAGAGCACCATAGTGAACTGAGATAGGAGTGGAAATAAACTGACTGACAACACTGATTGCGTAAGCAATATCGGGTCTGGTCATGCATAAGTAGATAAGCTGTTCAACAATCTGTCTGTATCTAGTGAGATCAGGAAGGAGCTCACCATCAGTGGGAAAAAGCTTCACATGAAGTTCTAAGGGTGTACCGACTGGTCGACTGTCAGAGAGGCATGCAGCGGAGATAATATTTGATGTGTATTTCTGTTGAAAAATGAGTATCCTCCGAGATCCATGAGCAATCTCTAGACCCAGAAAATAACGTAGTCTGCCAAGGTCTTTCATATGAAACTGCTGGTGAAGGTATTTCTGAGTGGATGCAATGCCCGCGGAGTCATCTCTAGTATTGATCATATCATCAACATAGAGTAGTAGAAGTACCCTCCCGTGCGATGATGACCGCATAAACATAGAATGGTCCTGGGAACTCTGACTAAAACCAACTTTGGTGATGACAAGGCAAAAACACTCAAACTAGGCTCGAGGGGCCTGTTTCAGACCATATATAGCCCGACGCAGCTGGCAAACATGACGAGGATGAGTAGGGAGGCTAGGCGGAGGATCCATATAAACAACCTCAGATAAGGTACCATGAATAAAAGCATTCTTCACATCCATCTGGTATAACAGCCACTGGCGGATGGCTGCAACAGCAAGGAGAGTGCGAACAGTAGTCATCTGTGCAACAGGAGCAAATGTCTCATCATAATCAATGTCATGCTCCTAAGTAAATCCTCGGGCTACTAGACGAGTCTTGTGCCACTCAATAGATCCATCAGGTTGATATTTGACCTTGAAGATCCACTTGCAGCTAATAGGCTGAACGCCCTCTGGTAGAGGAACGGCATCCCAAGTGCCAGTCTGATCAAATGCACGGAATTCCTCTGCAATAGCTTTCCTCCATTCAGGATATTAAATTGCATCCTGATAGGTTCTGGGCTCACGTGTAGAGTGTATAGCAGTGAGATATGCATGAAAATGTGGTGAGTAGGAAGCTAGGGTGGCAAAACTAAACTAGTCAGAAGGACCAGTGGCATCAGGTCTATAACGTGCCGGAGGGATACCAGAAGTGGAACGTGTAGACTAACGAAGCGGCGATGGGCTAATAGGGTGTGGGGATGAGGATGGTGGAGTGGGTGCATGTGTCAGTGGGGAAATAGGTGGGGTGGATGTTGGTAGCTGTGGGGATGCAGGTGGTGTTTCAGTAGAGGAAACAATGGGTGTAAGGACTGCAGGACATGTGAATGGAGCCAGAGGAGTAGGATTAAAAGGAATGTGGGAAGATGAAGTCGGGGAGCTAGCTACAACTAGGGAATCGAGAAATCTAGCATCCTTGGGAGGAGTCAGGTAGTAGGGAGAGTCTTCCACAAAGGATACATATCGAGAAATGCGGACACGACCCGCCGATGGATCAAAACAACGATAACCTTTGTGTTCAAGACTAAGACCTAGGTGAACACACTCAGCAGCACGAGCGAAGAGCTTCGTGTGCTCAGTAGGAGGGAGAAGGACGTAACAGGTGCACCTAAAAGTACAGAGCATACTGTAGTCGGGAAGTAAGTGATAAAGAGTCTCATAAGGTATCATACCAGCTAGGGCAGACGAGGAGTAATGTTAATGAGACTAACAGAGTTCATGACAACTTCAGCCCAGAAAGAACGAGGAGCGGAAGAGGAGAGTAAAAGAGCGCAATCCGTCTTAAGGATGTGACGATGCTTGCATTTAGCTACACCATTCTGCTCATATGTGTGAGGTCATGATTGCTGAAAAAGGGTGCCGTGAGACTGAATAATTGATCTCATAGTGGTGGAGGTGTACTCACGAGCACCGTCCGATCGGAAATTCTTGATGCGCACACCGAACTGAGTGTGAATCATAGTCGTAAAGAATCGGTAAATATCTGGTATCTCAGATTGCTAATGCATAAGAAAAACATATGTATTTCTAGTGAAGTCATCGATGAAGGCAAAATAATAGAAATAGCCTTTCCACGAAGGTACAGGAGAGGGTCCCCATATGTCAGAATGAACAAGTTGAAAATGATGGGTGGTTTGAGAAGTGCTTTTGTGACTAAAGGATAGTGTAATGTGTTTGGCTAAATAACAACCCTGACAATCAGATAAATGTTTAAAAGTAAGAGGACCAAGGGCCCTACTACAGGCTAATGTCTGGAGACGAGACGCACTAATATAACCTAAACATCGGTGCCACAGATCAACATTAAAGAAAACAATACCGGCAAAACTAGAAGGAGAATGATGTGCACGAAGAAAATCTAGATAATATAGATGACTCAGACGACTAGCATGCCCAAACTCCTCACCGATGCATGAATTAGTAATAGAACAACCGAAAGAGTCAAAGGTAATAACAAGACCACTATCGCACAACGCACTAATAGAAATAAGGTTCATGGATAAATGAGGAGCATAAAGAACATAAGGTAATGTGAGAGTGGGCGAGCTAATTTTCCCTGAGTGTGTAACAAGAAGTGATGAGCTATCAACTGTGTGGAGAGATGGAGAGTGAGAGGGAAGTACAGTGCAGGTGGTGAACAATGTCTGATTACTAATGAGATGATGTGATGCACCAGAATCTAAAATTCAGAATGAATTCATACCAGGAGTAGCAGAGAAAGCAGGAGCAGAAGAGCCAGCATTGATAGACTAACCCATGAGCTGTAGTTCAAGCTGAGTAAGGTGTTGCTGAAGATTAGCTCAATCAGCAGGAGATGGAAAGGTTGGAGTGACGGGCATGGCCGAGGATGTAAGGGCAGAAGCACTGCGAGGAGGGATAAGACTACTGTTGCTGTAACTGAGAGCACAATGAGGAGGGAGATTCTGCTGGTGTCTATATCGGGATAAGGGGTAGGACGGTGCTACCGGTGTCGGAAGTAGAGGTGGGGGTAGGGTGAGTAATGATGCTGGGAGAAGGTAGGAGGCCGGAGGCAGAATGAAGATGGCGCTTCTGCTGTTTGGATCTGGAGGAGGAACAAGATGCAGTTGCAGTGGAGAAGTCGGTGGAGGCAGAAATATGTAGGAGAGACTGATATTCCATCAAGTAGTAGTACCTGTAATTTTATTATTATTTTTTATTTTGATTTTTTTCTTCTTTTTTTCTATCTTTTTTTTAAAGAAAATAGAAAACATGTTTGGGGGTTTGGGTTTCGGGTACAAAAAACGGGTAATAAGGTAATAGGGTTTTGGGTAATAGGGTATTAGGATTTGGATTTGAGTACAGGTGGGTTTCGGGTAATGGGTTTAGAAGAGAAATAGAGAAGTAGGGTTAGGGTTTGAGGTGAGAGGAGAGGGGCGGCTAGGGATTTCATATTGGAGGGAGGCGACTAGAGGAAGGGGATTTGGACGACGGGATTTTGTGGACTTCAGGATTGGGATGAGGTTGGACAAGGAGTTTGGGCTGTGAAATTGGCGATGAGAGTTGGATGGTCGGGAGTTGGATGTGAGAGTTTTGGCATCACGGAGGAGAGGATTTGGCATCAGGGAAGAGGATGTAGGCAGTGGGTTCGGGATTAATGGTGGTCGTGGTGGTTGGGTCGTTTGGAGAAATCGGAGCAGGGGTTGTAGAGGGCGAGGTCGAGGAGGACGAGGGCGGTGGAGCACTAGAGCAGCATGCTCTATTTCGGGAAGGAAACACAGGAAGGAGATGGCTATGGTAATGGCAGACGGTCTCGGTGGCGAGTGGCGGCTCTGAGGTCGGAGGAAGAGGATGTGGATCGATGATGGAGCTGTTTCTTCTTCTTCTTCTTCTTCTTCTTCTTCTTCTTCTTCTTCTTCTTCTTCTTCTTCTTCTTCTTCTTTGTTGACAATATATATATATTGATGGAGGAATTTAAGAAAAGATTTTTTTTATAATTGGCTCTGATATCATGTTAAGATAATTCAGAGAGATGAAAACAATACTGATTATTGAATTGAGAAATAACTGAGTACAACATCTCCTACATATAGGAGTAACCCATATACAAAACTAGCACAATACCCAATGTGGAACTATAATATCTAACAAGTGCTCTTCGGCAGGAAGTAGTAGAAGTAGTGCTATTTGGCAGGAACTAGTATAAGTAGTGGCGGGATGGTTCTGGGCAAACAGGATGGACGTCGGGATCTCTCGAGATCGGGACGACGACTGTAGAAGAACCTGCAAGTTTTTTTTTTTTTAATTCTAAAGTATACTGTCATATATAAACACCAACAATCATAAACAAGTTACAAAGCACACTACCAGTGCTACTGGATAGTAACTAAACACAAGAAACTAAGCACAAACAAACAAATAAATAAACAAGCACTTTAAAACACACACACCCAAACACCAGAATGACAACATATCAATAATGGCTGCTCTTGCCTTGCTTCTCTTGGGCATATGTGTTGTCTCTATATCTGCAAATGGTGCCATGTCGGTGCAACTAAGAGTGCACCAACACCCACATCCATTGATTGCTCCTCTTCCCTTGTGAGCTTGGCTGATTGCTCGACTTTTATTGAAGAGGGAAGTAAAGAGAAGAAGCCACAAGGACTATGCTGCTCTGTTTTGAAGAAGGTGGTGTGAAAGTTTCTGCTACTAAGCTAAAATTTCAAAGTTATAGAAGGATTGAGGAAAATTGTACTTGTATTCTAATACTCCCCCTCAGGTAGAGATCCCATTTTTTTTTAAAAATGGACCAAAGAAACAAGATAAATACCCAACAAATTGTGGGCTGAGATCTGAACTATACGCAGCGGTATTTTTTTAAAAATCCGCATTTAAATTGCGTAGCCGGTGGGATTCGAACCTAGGTTGCTCTGATACCATGTAAAAGTCTTTGCTACTAAGCTAAAATTTTGAATTTATAGAAAGATTAAGAAAATTGCACTTGCATTTTAATAGGTGGTTTAACAGGTGGTGAAGGAGCAAAGCTCATGCCTTTGCCAATATTCAAAGGGAGTGCTGATTATGGTGTCAAGCTCAACATGCTCAAAGCTATCTCTCTCTCCCACACACACATTCATTTTCTTTTATATTTCTAGGCATCTGAGCTTTTGTAGAAAAGTTACAGAGATGGAGTACATGAGTAGGAGAAATCAGAGTGGAAGTAACTAGGGGCCAACAACAAAGCCGGATACTATGGAAGGCCTCCTATATCTCATGGATAAGAACTCACTTCCACTTTGGGAGAAGAAGTTAGATCAACATCGCTGGAGTTGGACGTCAGGATTTGGGATCGGGTATGGTGAAGGAGCAGCGGGATGTGGAGATAGGAGGATTTGGGTTTGATTTGAATTTTTTTTCGTGGCTCCTAGATATGATCTATGATCTAATCTTTGATACCATATTGACAATAATAGGATTATACAAATTATGTACATTTGATGTCATAAAGAGAATAATAGAAAGAGAAAGTATGACACACTTCATTTAGTTGAATCAAGATGAATTTATATACATTACATGTCAGTGCCTCTAATCATTTTCTAATCCAGGGAAGATTAAGAGTTAGAATTGGAAGGGTCAAAAATAGGAAGAGTCTGTTAATTATAAAATAGGATGGGTACATGTCACTAATCTAGGGAAGGTCAAGAGTTTATACACATATCTTTATCATTATTACATAACTAATACAAGCATACAAGTATACAAATTCTATATAATAAAATACAAAGAAAGCTATCAAGTGGCTCTCCTTCAATCTCCCCCAAAATCAAAGGCTCAGATTCAACCTCCCAAAACATATTCCCCCCCCCCCCACCCAAAAAAAAAAAAAAAATTCCAAACCCAAAACTCAAATTCCAATCCTCCCTCACACACACACACACACACACACACACACACACACTCTTCAAGAAATTCAAGGCCCCCCCCCCCCCTCTTCCCGACCCCTCTCTCTCTAGCTCACATCGATCCCGACCCCCCCTCCCCCCTCTAATGGGTCAGTCCAATTTCTTATGGGTTAGTTAAAATTTCAGCTGAATTCAATTTTGATGGGTTAGTTAAATTTTCTATTTTGATGGCCAACTGAATTCTAAGTTCTTATGGGTTAGTTAAAATTTATTATGGGTTAGTTAAAATTTTAGTTGGATTCTAATTTTGATGCTCATTCTCATGTAAAAATTGGTTTTGTAGGCTTTTGTAGCTTATAGGCTTTGTTCTAAGTTCTTATAGGCTTTGTAAGAAATCATGCTCATTCTTTATAGCTTATTTGGATCTAGTTTGATGTTATTAAGAAATGCACTTGGTCACTGATTCCTTAAACTGTAACTATTTTCAGAGAGCATTTAATTCTGATGTGCTAACTTTGAATATAACAATATGGTAACAGGATGATGAGAGTGCGTTGCTACAGCAAGCTTTTGCAATGTCTATGGATGATGCTAGGTCTGGTGGTGGTGCAATTGCAGACACTGACATGTCAGATGCTACCGCAGATGACCAAGAATTGGCTTTCGGTTAGTTCTTCTTTACATTTATGATAATTCCCAACACATTTGGCAACTTTATTTATCTTCTTTTTTGGCCCAAAACATCCCATTAGATGGTAGTTTTTAATATTTAAAAAAAAGTTTTGCTGATGCCTTGCCAAATTGATCTTGATGCAAATGATTATTTTAAAAAATGGTGGTTAACTGGTTAGAAATCCTTCGTTTAGATCATGGAAATTTCACTGTGAAAGAAGGGATAACTTAATGAGAAAAATGGCCTTTAGACCCTTTGTTTTAGATCTTTACATTGTGCCTAAATGTGCTGCCAAATAGGGATACACAAGCGATTTATAAAAAAATGAGGTTATGAAACTAGAAATTTAATAAGATAGATCATATACGATAGAACTCTACCCTTAATCTGTGCAAGTTAAGAAATCAGTGCAAAGTTGAGAAATATGTGATTTTGAGACATTAAATGATCAGTTTTTATTGCGTGGTTGATCATGGGTTGATTCAAGTTCGTAAGAAGTAGCAACATTATGCTAGGATGATGAAAGCTGAACTTTATGCTACTTAATATTTTACTTATCTTACATATTACCAACTGTAGTGAAGCACTTTAGTTAGATTTTCTTAGGATGGAGCCTACCACTTTTGATTAGAGTGATAAAAAGATAGATTTTGTGCCAAGTTAATTAAATTTAGTAAGGATTTAAACTGGAAATTTAAAGTTTTTACATATTACTTATCATATGCGCTACTACATAGATAAGAGTGATAAAATTGATGGAGCCAATTACTTTTTTCTTCGAATTCCATATTTGTCATCTTAGAGGTATATAGAATAGTGAAGTTGCGGTCAATTAGAGCCTAACATCAAGTGGCAGCAAACTATGTTTTTGTAATCATTTTTTAAACAAATGATGTTTACGCTTAACTAATATGCAAACCATTAATTGACAGTTACTGTAATTGTTTTGAAAAATAAATTTCAAAACTTTGGATCTTCTTTGCCCTTTGATTGTTTCAATAATTACTTGGTCTACGTTTGATGATGTTCATCTGCTTAATTCATTTGGTGTGCTTTGCATAAGGTTTATTGGGGATTGCACATGTGCCTTATTCTTTTGAGGTTCATGTGTTCTACTTTAGTTTTGAAGTTAAATACTTATAAGGTTTTTTTTTCTAGGCTATGTTCGTGCGTGCACGCTTAGGATGAAATGCATCAATTTTTTTATCATTGTTTTATTTCCTGCATCATTTTGGTGTTAACATATCTTCATATATATCCATGTTCTCACTATACTATTTGTGTTTAATTTGATCCTTTTTTCATTAGTTTAATGTTATAAATGGCGGTGCTTGGAAGTTAACTACATGAATCTAGCTATGTGCTTTTAATTTTTGGTCCAATTACAGTGTCGATGGGTTATTTTGGACTAAAGATTATTTGGTGCGGTGCATGCTATATGATCTTTTAGATTTTTTTAGTTTATTCTAATTTTAATTGGTGAAATAATTTTGTTATTGTTTTTTATTTCAGGTCATCATGTCGGCGTAGAGTTTGCCTCATTTTTCAACATGAAAGTAAGAACATGTATTTTCGTTCCAAAAATTTCTTGAATTAAAACTTGAATTTAACTCTTCCATCTATACGTTTATTAACTTAGGGGGCATTAGATTGGTTATTTCAAAATCTGTATTTTCCTCCAAATATATATGCCTACTGTTGTGTCTGAAGGTTTACACATTGTTTCAACATATTGAAGTGAGTTTTTATTTTTAATCTAGATGACATCCACGATCCGACTATATTTCTTGAGGTACTTAATATAAATAATACACTGCGACGTATGCCAAACTAATTAATAGTCCATTGTCTATACAAGATTACAAAATTACATGAAGCTGAATGATATATATATGAAAGTGATAACTCATAAAGGGTAAACAAATTCATGGAATATGACAAAATAATTGAATAGTGTTACTTATGTGCTCAAAAAGTGTCCAGTAAATGTCAAAGAAGTGACCGGAATTAATTATATATTGAGTGTTGGATGGTCTAAGTTGTGTCCATTTAAGTGTCGTTGTTCCATGATAGAAGTATTATGCTGCATAGACTGAAAGGAGAAGAGAAAGGAAAGGTGTAATCCCTCCATAATACTCTAATTGCAGTACTTTACGAACAAGCTCCATAATATGCAGCTAAGTCCTTACCATAGAGAGTGTAGAGAGATTTTACATCAGTGCAGGGAAAACAAGGTATCAAATTTTCTTTGCGATCTTGAGATAAATGTTATTTAAAGGCTAAGGTGTAGGAGCGAGGAAGGAAATTAACTGAGTTAGATAGTTATAGTTTCAAAGATAGCAGAGTTGATTGACCATTTTTTGAATATGAAGGATAATATGACACCTAAGTCTGGAAAGGGGGGAGATTGGTTAAAAAAATTGTTGTGGTCAAGAAATTGTAAGTTTCCTGAGACAACTTATATTTATAGGAAAGGTGGAGCTTATTGATTATTGCTTAAGAGCATCTGTAGTCGACTGAACCCAGAATATGGGTATTTGGCATATAGGAATAGAAAATATATGAATAAGTTGTAGTTGTCTAAACCCAAAATTTGGCTTTTAATATATGGACGGAAGATCATTTTCCGCGTGAGCAAATATCGGACGGGATATCATATCCCGCCCGATAAAAGAATTCCTGAGAAATGAGTGAATGGATTCATAGAGATTGACTATAGGCGTAATGTATAGGATTAAAAAAAAATTTACTATGAGGTCTATTTTTGTTTGAGAAAGAGTATTGGTTAAAACAGTATACTTCTGTTTGGTTTGAGTCTAGGTTATTGTTGCCGCTAAATTTGGTGTGGGGGCAAACAGATAGAACTTGTGGATTCTTGGGGAAACTGAATAGAAAGACCTGCGTACCTGTTCCCTGAGGCGTCGTCTGTCGCTTCCGCCGTGCACCTGCAAAAAGTGCGAGACACCGGGGTTGTTCCCGGCGACGCACCCTCCGACGCTCAAGTTAATAATCTAGGAAGACTATGAATGAGCACAAAAACTGGTGAAGAGTTCATTACCTCTTAATGGAGATGGATGGGGGGTATTTATAGGCGTCTTAGGGAACGGATTAGGAATGTAATCCCCGTGATTTGATAAGGAATGTCCCCCATAATCAGATGAGGAAGGTAATCTGATAGGATATATTCCCTGTAATCAGATAGGGAATTTAATCCCTAATCCCCCGTGAAAAGGTAGATGTCCATCAGGGCCGTTGATCGTGTTTAATCAGGGACCCTGACTTTATCTTGTTGGATTGGGTGCGCAGCGGGTTGAGACCCGCACCCTCTTGTTGGTGGATCCATTCGCGGATTATTGGGCCCTAGGAGGGCAGATCCAATATCCGTTTTGGTCCTTTTGTGGGTGAAATTACTGTTTTACCCTCAGGTCTCAAGATTCGTGCCTGATTTGGACGGTTCCGATTAAACCCCATTTTTAGCCATATCACGAGCCCCCCACTCCCGAAGACTGAGCTTGGTCAGCCTTTGAGGAGTAGTTTTACTGTTTGGATGGCTAGCGGAGTTGTATCCGAGTCCAAATGGAAGGTTCTTGAATCTTGAAGGAGGTAGTGTGGCGATTTTTCAAGTTGGTTGAACTCCGAGCTGCTCACGAACTCTGATGGTCATGTGGCGTTACTGTGGGGACGTCTTTTTTACTTTTGCGGAGTACCAATTCGTTGTTCGGGGGTCTTGTATACTTGGATCACGCTTTAGACCCCCCTAGAGTTCGCTGGCGAAGGGGCCGAGGTCCATGTGCAGTTCGGCGAGCTTTTCCAGAGAGGAAAGCGAGTTCGGCAGGGCTGCGAGCGTTAGGAGTGAGTTCGGCGATCTGCCGAACTTGTTTTTTCCCTATAAGGGGGTCGGTGCCACGAACGCTCGGCAGCGGTGCCGAACCTGACTTTTCCCTATAACAGGGTCGGTGCCACGAACGCTCGGCAGTGGCGCCGAACCTGACTTTTCCCTATAACAGGGTCGGTGCCACGAACGCTCGGCAGTGGTGCCGAACCTGTTTTTTCCCCTATAACAGGGTCGGTGTCACGAACGCTCGGCAGTGGTGCCGAACCTGTTTTTTCCCTATAACAGGGTCGGTGCCACGAACGCTCGGCAGCGGTGCCGAACCTGTTTTTTCTATATAACGGGGTCGGCGTCACGAATGTTCGGCAGCTGGTGCCAAACTCAATTTTCCCCTATAACAGGGTCGGTGTCACGAACGCTCGGCAGTGGGTGCCGAACGTGACTTTTTCCCCATAGCAGGGTCGGTGTCACGAACGCTCGGCAGTGAGTCCCGAACGTGACTTTTTCCCCATAACAGGGTCGGTGTCACGAACGCTCGGCAGTGGGTGCCGAACGTGACTTTTTTCCCTATAACAGGGTCGGTGTCACGAACGCTCGGCAGTGAGTGCCGAACGTGACTTTTTCCCTATAACAGGGTCGGTGTCACGAATGCTCGGCAGTGGGTGCCGAACGTGACTTTTTTCCCTATAACATGGTCGGTGTCACGAACGCTCGGCGGTGGGTGCCGAACGTGACTTTTTTCCCTATAACAGGGTCGGTGTCACGAACGCTCGGCAGTGGGTGCCGAACGTGACTTTTTTCCCTATAACAGGGTCGGTGTCACGAATGCTCGGCAGTGGGTGCCGAACGTGACTTTTTTCCCTATAACAGGGTCGGTGTCACGAACGCTCGGCGGTGGGTGCCGAACGTGACTTTTTTCCCTATAACAGGGTCGGTGTCACGAACGCTCGGCAGTGGGTGCCGAACGTGACTTTTTTCCCTATAACAGGGTCGGTGTCACGAATGCTCGGCAGTGGGTGCCGAACGTGACTTTTTTTCCCTATAACAGGGTCGGTGTCACGAACGCTCGGCAGTGGGTGCCGAACGTGACTTTTTTCCCTATAACAGGGTCGGTGTCACGAATGCTCGGCAGTGGGTGCCGAACGTGACTTTTTTCCCTATAACAGGGTCGGTGTCACGAACGCTCGGCAGTGAGTGCCGAACGTGACTTTTTCCCTATAACAGGGTCGGTGTCACGAATGCTCGGCAGTGGGTGCCGAACGTGACTTTTTTCCCTATAACAGGGTCGGTGTCACGAACGCTCGGCGGTGGGTGCCGAACGTGACTTTTTTCCCTATAACAGGGTCGGTGTCACGAACGCTCGGCAGTGGGTGCCGAACTCCCAGACTTGTCGTTTTTTGGGGGTTTGTCTTTTCTGTGCGCCATTTGAACCCCTGACACCTCTGACAATTCTGACAACCCTGACAGATGGGACGTTCATTAATTGCAGTGACCCCTGGGTTTCCATCAGATGGAGTGCGCATTAAATGCAACTCATGATTCGTTGAAGTTATCGAGGTGACGATTGGGATCGCTCCGCCGCTTGGTTTAGATGGGCCGGTCGTACAGGCCCATTAGCCTCGTGGTGTGTGTCCCTCTTCTATAAATCCTCCCCCCCCCCCTTCTCATTTCTCATTTCTTCCCTCATTTGCTCAGGCGTTCTCTTGTGTTTCAGGCGAGTTTTCCGGTGACCGGCGTTTGACTCAGGCAAGGTTTTTCGGCAGCTCTTAAGGTAATTTATAAATTATGTCTGTAGCTTCTGTCTCAGATGAAGTCTCTTGGTCCGAGCCCTCCCTTGAAGGCGTCGAGGCCTCGAGTCCGAATCCACCCAAGGGGAAGGTGTTCGGCAAGGATTCCATCGTCGTGGATCCGAAGAGGATGGGGGAGTTCGGGCAGCTACCAGGTCCGCTGACGGGGCTACACAGGGTCAGGGAGCTCCCGAAGGACCAGGCCGAGCGGATCGTCCATGGTAGGGAGAGGTCCTTCGAGGAGAACGAAGCAAGAGAGACGACGGAGGCGGACGACGCAGCGTCGATCCTGCGCGAGGAGGAACTGGCTGCGATCCGGGACTCTTTTTTCATCCCGGAGGAGTACGAAATCATGCTGCCGGGCCCCGGGGTTAGGGCTAATTCGCCGCTGCCAGTGACCATGTGTTGCTGGCTGGTCGATGCCTTCATCGCCGGTGCTCGGCTGCCTCTCCACGTGTTCGCCGTTACCGTGGTGAGCTGGTACGGGGTCTGCCCCATTCAGCTCATGCCGAACGCGTGGCGAGTGATTAATGGCTTCGTTCTCCACTGCCAGGCCGCAGGGATCGAGCCGCAGCTGAACGTGCTTCGGACGATATACCGGCTCCACCAAGGGAACAAGTCGGAGTACCGGTATTATCTGACTCCGAGGCACGGCGGCAGGCTCGTCGTCTGCCCCGACTCTATCAAGCACTGGCGAGAGAAGTGGGTCGTCATGCGGAGTCGGGAAGCATGGCCGATCCCCACAAATTGGGCAGAAGGGGTGCCCAAGAGGGCGACGACGTTGCCGAGGCTTATGGTGGAGGAAGAAGCGGCGGTCCGGACCCTCCTCGATCGGCCGAAGTACGATTGGAAGGATCTGACGGAAGACGTTCTCTACAGGGGAGGGCTCTGCCGCGTAGATCCTAGTACGCGGTTTTCGCCAAGTTCTTTTTTCCGTACTTGCTGCCTTGTTGTTTTTCGTGTTAATCATTTTTTGTTTCCGATGCAGAATCCATGGACTACGAGGCAGTGTTGGCGCTCAGGGCGAGGCTCGCCAGTAAGGCGCCGAGGAAGCGCAAGAGGGTTGCGTCGAAGCTGCCTTCATCCTCAAAGGCACCGCGGATCGAGGGCCCCGCCCAGGCGGTGGAGATTGCCGACGACCCGGTCGTCGCCGTGGTGTCGACCTCGGCCCCAGCATCTGCGGCAGAGTTCCCCATTGCCGCCGCCCTCGCCATGCCGACCCCGCCATTGACCGTGGCAGGCGAGGAGCTCCTGACGGAGGAGCACAAGCGGATCCATATCCCGGACTGGCAAGTCCAGAGGCATGACGGGTTCCTCGGGAACTCGTTGGCGAGTATGCAGGCCGTGAAGCATCTCGCCACCCCGAAGGACCGTGCTGCCATGGACGCGGGGAGGGAAGGCGACGACGTGATCGAGATCGCTCGTTCGGCGGTATCGGTAAGTTCCGTGTCCCCTTCGCTCGTTTCATCCCTTTGAATCACAAAATTTTTCTAACTCTCAGAGTTCTTTCTTTTTTTTTTTGTAGATCGTCGTCCATTTTGGTCACCTCATCGAGAGGCTGACCGCCCTGGAGAAGGAACTGAAGCAGGAGTCCGACCAGGCTCGGAACGACAAGGCTCGGATGTCGAACCAGCTCGACAAGCTCCGAGTCGAGCACGAGGGTCGAGCAGCCAGGATCCAGCATCTCGAGGCCGAAGTGAAGAGGCTGGAGGGCGAGCTGCTTCGGGAGAAGGAGGGGTCGGCCAACCAATTGGTCGAGGCGGAGGCGAAGCAGGCGGCGGCCGTGAAGGCGGCGGAGGACGCGACCCTGGAGAAGGCCCAGGGGTACCTCGCGCAGAACATGGCGAAGGCCTTTGCCACCGCCCTCGAACCGGTGCGAGAAGCCTACCCCGGGGTGGACGTCTCGGGATGGCGACTCTTCCCCGGACATGTCGAGGGTTTCGACCCCGAGTCCGAAGGGGAAGAGGAGGAGGAGGGTGACGCTGATGCCGACGCCGGGGTAACTGGCAAGGCCACCGGAACCACGACCACTCCGCTGGCGGCGGCGTCTCCTTCGGCAAAGGAAGCGTCTACCCCACCTCGTCGCCCGGGGAAAGAGGTCGGGCCCTGAATCCGCCTTTCGCTTTGTTGTTTTTGATTGTTTCTGCTCCCCTTTTTTTTGTTTTTCCTTTCGAACTTTGTAACGCCTAATAGCGGACTGGCCACCGCTTCTTTTGATGTTAATGAAAGGAAAATTTTTGCAAGTGTCGGTGCTCGGAAGTTTTTGTCTTATGCCCCCTCTTTTGCCGAACTGTTTCCTTTTGTTTCTAGAGATGAAAATTTTTCCAAGTGTGGCGCTTCGGCCATGTTCGGCGTTTGTGCTGATTATTCTGATCTCTTTGCAGCTTATGGTGATTGCCCAAGACGTCGAGCTTGCTCGCCCGGATGAGGAAGTTCCAGTCGAGGCCGGCCTAGGGGCGACGAGGCTGTGTCTGGCTAGGTGTAGAGAGAAACTTTACGAGGTCGAGCTCGGATTGCGCCGAGCTGAAAGCGAGAGGAGGCATCTCCAGCTCGTCCTTGGACGGCGAGACATCGAGATTCGTCGTTTGGAAAGCAGAATCGCCGAGCTTATACCCGAAGGTGAACATTTGCCAACTGATTTCAGTAATGAGATTCGAGTTCAGTGCATTCGTCATAATTTGTCCAAAATAACAGCGGAGAAGGACGAGTTGCTTTCCGAGATACAGCATCTGCAGTCCGTAGAGGCGAGGCTCCGGAGTGAGGGCGAGGGGTTGACGGCCGAGGTGGCCAAGTTGACGACTGAACGAGTCGAGTTGACTGCCGAAGTCGAAGCGCTCAAGAGGGCGACGGTGGATAAAAGCATCGAGGTCACCCACCTTCGGCGCCTCGTCGCTAGTCGATCTGGAGTGCCGGACTCCGCGATACCCCCACGTTTCGAAGTCGACGTTAAAGACGACTCGTTGCGGGACAGGATCTCGGAGTTGGAGGCGGAAGTGGCTCGTCTGAAGCCACATTCAGGGCCGATCAACGTTCGAAGCACGTCATGCACTCGCGCTGAGAGTGAGCGGGGCATTACCTTCTATGAGATGGCGACCCGTCAGCGGATCGGCCAACCAAGCCCGGGGGACGCACAGAGCTCGGTGGCAATCTCCTCGAGCGGGGCGTCCGTCGGCGTAGCTGCCAGGAGCGGTGCCGAGGATACGTCCCAGTTTGCCGGCTTGGGGTCGCGCTCCGGGGACAAGCGTCGTCACTCTCGAGTGTCCTTGAAGCGGAACGCTCCAGCTCCGAAGAAGCGCTGAAGTGGTCGATTCTAGGAGTTCTTTGCTTTTTTTGTTTTTCGCTAAGTGTAATAAGTCGGCGTTGTAACTTTTCTCTGATGAGTTGTGCATCTACTGTATTTGCCTTTGTACCACATCTGTTTCATTAATAAAAGCGTTATTGTCGAACTTGTGTGCCTTGTTCTCGCGATCGTTGTCTGCCGTACCGTAACTTCTAAAGCTTCGGACTCGAATGGTGAGCTACCTCCGGCTCGCTGAGGGGCGAATTCGCGAAGTGGAATTGAGCCAAGTGTCCGACTTCGGGGTCCTTGGTTTACTAGGTTAGGGACGTCGGAGCGTTTAAGAGCGGCGAACTACTCCTGGCTCGCTTAGGATCGAGCTTGCGAAGTAGAGTCGAGCCAAGTGTCGGACTCCGGGACCATTGTCAATTTAGAGGGTGTGGGAGCAATTTCGAATGGCGAACTACCCCTAGCCCGCTTAAGAGCGAGCTTGGGGAGTAGGGTCGAACCAAGTGCTGGACTCCGAACCATTCAATGGCTGTGGGAGCATTTTCGAATGGCGAGCTACTTCTAGCTCGCTTAGGAGCGAGCTCGCGAAGTAGAATCGAGCCAAGTGTTGGACTCCGGAACCATTGTGAGTTTATGGGGTGTAGGAGCAATTTCGAATGGCGAACTACCCTAGCTCGCTTGGGAGCGAGCTTGCGGAGTAGGGTCGAACCAAGTGTTGGACTCCGTACCATTCAACGGCTGTGGGAGCATTTTCGAATGGCGAGCTACTTCTAGCTCGCGAAGTAGAATCGAGCCAAGTGTTGGACTCCGGAACCATTGTCAGTTTAAGGGGTGTAGGAGCAATTTCGAATGGCGAACTACCCTAGCTCACTTGGGAGCGAGCTTGCGGAGTAGGGTCGAACCAAGTGTTGGACTCCGTACCATTCAACGGCTGTGGGAGCATTTTCGAATGGCGAGCTACTTCTAGCTCGCTTAGGAGCGAGCTCGCGAAGTAGAATCGAGCCAAGTGTTGGACTCCGGAACCATTGTGACATTAAAGAGTTACAAGCAGAGGGATGTAATAGTAGTGAAAACATGAAGAAACTTCATTTATTAACATCTAATGATCGGCTGCTTCTAAAGTGCTAGCCGTTATTACAATAATAAAAGAAAGAACAAAAGGACAAACTATGACTAGAGAAAGGAAGGGAACGGTTCGACATCTCGAGTTACTTGGAGAGACGTAGTTGCCTTCTCTTGGTATTTCAAAAGATGGTCGGCGTTCCAAGTCCTGGGAATTTCTCTGCCTTCGAGATCCTCTAGCTTGTATGTACCGGGGCGGATTACTTTCGAGATCTTGTACGGTCCCTCCCAGTTCGGGGCCAGCTTGCTTTTCTGCCCGGGGAATGAGATGGCCAACTTCCGAAGGACTAAATCCCCTTCTTTGAGGTCCGTTGGGCGGACTCTTTTGTTGTATGCTAGCTCGATCCTTCTTCGGTATGCTTGCTGGCGTATGGCAGCTCTCTCTCGGATTTCGTCTATCAGATCTAGGCTTGTTCTCAGCTCTCTAGCATTCTGCTCCTCTTCATAAGCGATCAGGCGAGGAGAGGGTATCCCGACTTCTAGGGGGATGACGGCTTCGGCCCCATAGGTGAGATTAAATGGGCTCTCGCCTGTTGGGGTCCGCTTGGTGGTGTGGTGATTCCAGAGTACGTTTGGCAGCTGGTCGACCCATAGCCCCTTGGAACACTTGTCTAACCACTTCTTGATCCCCGCAAGAATCTGTCGGTTGGCGTTCTCGGCCTGGCCATTCGACTGGGGATGGGAGACGGAGGAGAATCGGTGTTGTATGGAAAGGTCTTCACACAAGGCTCGGAAGGCGGCCCCAGTAAACTGTGTCCCGTTATCTGTGACTATGACTCGGGGGACACCAAAGCGGCAAATTACATTTTTCCAGAAGAATTGAACTACTCTATGCTCAGTGATTGTAGCCAGGGGCTCGGCTTCTATCCATTTAGAGAAGTAGTCGACTGCCACGACTAGGAACTTCAGCTGCCCGGGAGCTGGTGGAAACGGTCCCAATAAATCCATTCCCCACATAGCAAAGGGGATCGGACTTGATAGGGAGGTAAGCGGTGCTTGCGGAAGGCGTCGGATGTCTGCATACTTTTGGCAGGAGCTGCACTGCCGAACGTGTCGTTCCGCGTCCCGCAGTAGAGTGGGCCAATAATATCCATAGTTCAACACTTTGCGCGCTAGAGCCCTGGACCCAGAATGAGCTCCGCCGACCCCCTCATGGAGCTCTTGCAGGGCATAGTCGGCTTGCTCGGGGGAGAGGCACCTTAAATACGGTCGACCATCCACTTGGGTGAAGGAGCGTTTATATAAGATGCCTTCGATTAAAGTGAAACGCTCGGCTCGGGCCCTGATCCTTCGTGCTTCCCGCGGATCTTCAGGGAGGAGTCCGTTCCTCAAGAATTCGACAATGGGTTTCATCCAGTTGTCTTCGAGGAGGACGGGCAATGCTTCAACGGAGTCTGGCGCTTCGTCCTCTATGCTCGGCTTCAGGAGGACTTCTATCAAAACGGTCTGTTCCAGACCTTGAAGGGAAGAGGAGGCTAACTTGGATAAAGCATCGGCCTGAGCATTTTCTTCTCGAGGGATCCTTTGGATGAGAGCCTCGTCGAACAGCGCCATGAGGCTCTTTACTTTGGACAAGTATTTAGCCATTCTATCGTCGCGGGCTTCATACTCGCCGAGGACCTGGTTAACAATCAACTGGGAGTCGCTGAAAATCTGTAGCCGTTGTGCCCCAGCATTTCGGGCCATTCGCAGCCCGGCTATTAGTGCTTCATATTCGGCCTCGTTGTTCGAGGCTTTGAAATTTATCCGGAGGGAGTATTGGAGGATGAAGTCATCTGGTCCTGCCAAGATGACTCCTGCCCCGCTTCCCTCATTACAAGAGGACCCGCCAACGTAGACCGACCAGACGGGGGGTCCCTTTGCTGTTTGGCCAGACTCGGAGATTGTAGTCTCAACTATGAATTCGGCCAGTGCCTGTGCCTTGATTGCAGTCCGAGGCTGATAAGTTATATCGTGCTGGCTCAGCTCGATCGACCACTTCATGAGGCGACCGGAAGTCTCGGGTTTGTGAAGAATCTGTTTCAGCGGCTGGTCGGTAAGGACGACCACCGAATGGGACTGAAAGTAGGGTCTAAGTTTTCTCGCGGCCATTACCAGGGCATACGCCATTTTCTCAATCTTCGGGTACCGGAGTTCGGCGTCCCGGAGCACCTTGCTGACGTAGTAAATGGGCTTCTGAGTCCTTTCTTCTTCTCTGACTAAGACCGCACTGAGCGTCTGTTCGAAAGCTGCAAGGTAGAGGTAGAGCGGTTCGCCGGGTACTGGTTTGCTAAGGAGAGGGGGATTGACGAGGTAAGCTTTAAGCTGGTCAAAGGAGTCTTGTTGCTGCTGCCCCCACTCGAATCCTTTAGCCCCCCTGAGGGCTTTGAAGAACGGGAGGCACTTCTCCCCGGACTTCGACAGGAAGCGCCCTATGGCGGCTAGGCAACCAGTCAACCTCTGAACTTCTTTGACATTTCTAAGGGGGCCATGTCCAGTATGGCCTTGATCTTCTCCGGATTCGCCTCTATTCCTCGTTGGCTAACCATGAAGCCGAGGAACTTACCTGATGAGACGCCGAACGCACACTTGTTCGGGTTGAGTCTCATATTGTGCCTTCTTAAAACATCAAATGCTTCTTGGAGGTCGGTCACATGATCGATACCTCGGATACTTTTCACCAGCATGTCATCGACGTACACTTCCATGTTTCTGCCGATCTGAGCCTGAAAAACTTTGTTGACGAGGCGCTGGTATGTTGCCCCTGCGTTCTTTAGGCCGAATGGCATGACCCTGTAGCAATAAAGGCCTTGGTCGGTCACAAAAGACGTCTTCGGGATATCCGGCGGGAACATCCTTATCTGGTTGTAACCCGAGAAAGCGTCCATGAAGCTTAGAAGCTCATGTCCCGAGGTTGCGTCAATCAGAGTGTCGATGCTCGGTAGAGGGAAGGGATCTTTAGGACAGGCTTTGTTGAGGTCGGTGAAATCAATGCAAATTCTCCAAGTTCCGTTGGACTTCTTCACCATTACTACGTTTGATAACCATTCAGGATAGTTTACTTCCTGTATGAATCGGGCCTTCAGCAATTTATCTACCTCCTCTTTGATAGCGAGCTGTCGCTCGGGGGCGAACTTACGCCTCTTCTGCTGAACCGGTTTGGACCCCGGATCAACACTCAGGCGGTGGACTAAGAGTTCTTCGGAGATACCGGGCATGTCAGCTGCGGACCATGCGAAGAGGTCCTGATTGGCTCGGATGCATTTCACAATATCTGAGTATAGGGCGGACGGGAGGGTCTTGCTTACGAAGAACTTGCGGGTCGGCTCTTGTTCGGAGAAGAGCACCTCCTCCAGTTCGTCTGCTGGCTCGGAGGCCGGTCTTATGGAATCTTGGGGAATCTCCAGGGTCTCTAAAGAGAGGACGGGCCCAAGGGTCGAAGTCATGTAGCATTTCCGGGCCTGCTCCTGATTTCCCCTTACCTCTCCGACCCCGGATCGGGTGGGAAACTTCATCTTCAGATGATATGCCGAGGGAACTGCTTCCAGAGCCGCGAGGCCGGGCCTGCCCAAAATGACGTTGTAGGCAGTGGGAACATCCACTACCATGAAGTCCATCGGCTCCGTCCTGGTGGTAGGGGTTTGGCCGGCAGTTACATCGAGGGTGATCACCCCTTCTATAGTTACCGGAACCCCCGTGAACCCATGGAGAGTGTAACCGGCGGGCTTGAGTCTGTCTCTGGAGAGCTTTAGGCCTTTGAAAGCGGAGAGGAATAGGATGTTGACGGAGCTGCCGTTGTCAACTAAGATCCTCTCCACTTTGAAATTTGCCATGTGGAGGCTGATGACGAGAGCGTCACAATGTGGGATACGAACTCCCTCGAGATCTTCGTCGGAAAAGGTAACTGGTACTCCGAGGCCTTTGGGAGGAGGCGTGGTTCGGACTGAATTGACCTCTCTGATAAACGCTTTCCGGGAGGAGTTCGAGGAGCCTCCCATCGGACCCCCATGGATGAGGTGGAGGACTCGCTCTTCCTCGAAGTCTGGCGTCTCTTCTCTTTCCGGACGCTTGTTAGCCCCCCGAAGCGGGGGAGGGAGCTCGGCTCGGTCCTTTTTTACAAACTTCGTTAGCTGTCCCCTCTGGATAAGGGCTTCGATCTCGTTCCTCAGAGCACGGCAGTCGTTGGTGTCATGCCCATGGTCCCAGTGATAGCGGCACCATTTCTCTTTATCTCTTCTCTTGGCGGGAGTATTCATTTTGGGAGCCGGAGGTAAGACCCCGTCTTTTTCGACCTCCATGAAGATGGCTGAGAGGTTAGCGTTGAGGGGAGTGAACTTCTCAAATCTAGGGGGAGGTCGGCGCTGGCCGGCATTATCCTTCTGGAGCTTCTTGGCTCCTTCTTCCTCCGCCCCCTTCCTTTTAAGCCCGGAGGCGGGCACTTCCCAGTTGGGTTGTTGCTCGGCCTCTTCGGCCCGAATGTACTTTTCGGTGCGAAGGAGAAGGTCGGAAAAGTCATGTGGGGGTTTCTTGGCGAGGGAGGAGCAGAGGTTGGAATTGAGAATGTTGGATTGGAATGCTGCGGTAGCGACCGATTGGTCGAGGGAGGCAATGGTTCTAGCTTCAGCTGTGAACCTCTTCACGTAGTCCCTCAGATTTTCCCCCTTTTGCTGACGGAGGTGCAATAGTGAGATGCTGGTTTTCTCGGTCCTTCGGCTGCTGACAAAGTGGGTGATGAAGAGGGTTTCGAACTGTTCGAAGGAGAATATCGATGCCGGGGCAAGACGAGAGTACCATTCTCGAGCAGGGCCTTTGAGTGTCGCGGGGAATGTTTTACAGAGGAGGGCATCGGAGGCTTGGTGAAGGAGCATTAAAGTCTTAAAGCTTTCGATGTGATCAACTGGATCGGTCTCCCCGGTGTAATTCTCGAATTGGGGAGGTTTGAAGCCGAACGGTACAGGGGCATCCCCTATGGTTCGGGAGAATGGGGGCCGGCTAGGACGTAGGGTCCTTCCCCTGAGTTCCTCTTCTCGGTTTATCTGACCCAGGAGCTTTTCCACCTCGTTAAGACGAGGGTCCATGATGTCATCCCTTCGACGGTAATCCGCCGGGCCACGGGACTCGTCTTCGTACGAGGGGGAGCGAGGGCTGCGGCGACGGTAACTTTGGGAACGACGAGGACTCGGGGTGCGCCGGGAGTTGGTTGGTGCAGGACGAGGAGAGGGGGACCGTTGGCGAGGGCTTCGGACCGGAGGAGGGGATGGGGCCCTCGGCTCATTGGGATTTTGACGGAGGTTGAGGGCCTGTTGTACCATTGCTTGGAACTGCTGGAACTCGGCACGGGTGATGGGTGCCTCATTGTTCCTAGGCTGCTGCCGACCTGCGGGAGAGCGCCTTCTTCGGTAATAATCGGGGGAGTCCTTTCTCCCTCTTCGGATGGGGGACCTCCTGTGCTCTCGGTGACGGGGGGATCGCTCTTGCTGGCGGGAGGCTTCCCCCCGAGCCCGCTTTTCATCCAGATGACGACGGAGGTCGTCATCCTCCGGGCGTTTGGGAGGGGCATTGTGGCGACCAGAGGCTCGGGGATGATGGGAGGCCATGGAGGCACTGGAGGCGTTGTGGATGGAGAGGTTCTCTTGGTGGAGAGGCTGTTTCTGGGGGTTAGGACCCTTTGGATCTGGAGGTGGAGGGTTCCGTTGGAGCGGTTCTTCCATGGTAGGAGGGAGTTGCCCTTGTTGCTGAGCGGGATCAGGAAGGACTTCTTGTTGATCAGGGTTGGGCACTCGATTAGACCCTCTTGACCTGACCTTGCGAGGTGGCATGGCTGGAGAAGACCTGTTCTCGGGGAAGAGGTGAGGTTTCTATTCGTTAGTTTCCCACAGACGGCGCCAATCTGTTGCCGCTAAATTTGGTGTGGGGGCAAACAGATAGAACTTGTGGATTCTTGGGGAAACTGAATAGAAAGACCTGCGTACCTGTTCCCTGAGGCGTCGTCTGTCGCTTCCGCCGTGCACCTGCAAAAAGTGCGAGACACCGGGGTTGTTCCCGGCGACGCACCCTCCGACGCTCAAGTCAATAATCTAGGAAGACTATGAATGAGCACAAAAACTGGTGAAGAGTTCATTACCTCTTAATGGAGATGGATGGGGGGTATTTATAGGCGTCTTAGGGAACGGATTAGGAATGTAATCCCCGTGATTTGATAAGGAATGTCCCCCATAATCAGATGAGGAAGGTAATCTGATAGGATATATTCCCTGTAATCAGATAAGGAATTTAATCCCTAATCCCCCGTGAAAAGGTAGATGTCCATCAGGGCCGTTGATCGTGTTTAATCAGGGACCCTGACTCTATCTTGTTGGATTGGGTGCGCAGCGGGTTGAGACCCGCACCCTCTTGTTGGTGGATCCATTCGCGGATTATTGGGCCCTAGGAGGGCAGATCCAATATCCGTTTTGGTCCTTTTGTGGGTGAAATTACTGTTTTACCCTCAGGTCTCAAGATTCGTGCCTGATTTGGACGGTTCCGATTAAACCCCATTTTTAGCCATATCAGTTATATATGAAGACCTAAATGCAGCATATATGAAGCTAAAACGCAGCATATATAAAGCTAGAAAAAATGAAGCATATATGAAGACCTAAAAATTGCCAAATCATATTGAAAAAATATTGTCCATAGTAGATGAGGATTTTGCATATGTAATTAACAATCTGACAGGGCATGTATCCTACTTAACATGAACACAATGTGTAATTAGCATGTGTAATTAACAATCGTATTGACAATATTGGCAAGGCATGTCTCCTATTTAACATGAACACAATGTAATTAACAATCTGACTAATTTGAAATGTTTCAAGCTTTCATTTCAGATTTTTTGTCAATACGATTTAACTTTAGTCTCTATCTAAAGTTTAATCTTGGGTGATAAAGTTTTGATCATTTCAAATTTTTTAGTTGTTTTTGCCATTGATTTCGACGAGGGAGGATTCATGATTTCGCGAAGTCGCTGACTCGAAGGATTCTGAGGTATGTTGTTTCTTCATTTTGAAAATGATTAGTTCAATGTTGATGAGTTAGATTTGGAGATCAAGTTAGTAGGTTGTTCAATAGTGCACTGTGCTGTACTATTTTTTCGTAATGCTTTGTAAAAGTAGATTCATTCTTTCTTTGTCTATGATGAGTTAGATTTTTTACATAGAAGTTGAATGCAGAAGTTGATTAGTTCTTTGATGAGTTGAATACATAGAAGTTGAATACAAAAGTTGAATAGTTGAATACATAAGTTGAATATAGAAGATGAGATTTCAAATAATTGTGTTCTAGAAGTTGAATACATAAGTTCAATACAAAAGTTTATGTCCATATTGATAGAAGTTGAATACCTTAGTTATGATCAAACTTAGTCGATATAGTCAAGAAGATGTCACTTTTATTTGTTAAAGAAATCATATTGGTGAAAGAATAGCTTCTACATTAAAAAAAATGTCAATCTGCCATTCAGAGATTCTTAACTAATCAAATTTGCAGTGCAAATGTTGTATGAGAATCCAAAAGAATACAGTGGAATTGAAGTGATGCTGGAATTTTAATTGCAAGTTAAAGAAATTGTGATTAACATGAATAATTGATGTGGAGATAATACAAGTAGAATATCTGAGACTGAGAGTTTGTGTTCATGCCTGATGAAGATCATTCGTAAATTATGCTGATTTCACTACATTACTAGAGTGACATTAAGTTAAATACAGTTAAACTCCAATGTCTTAATCTTCAATAAACGTGCTAATGTAAGTAATTGATTCGTTTAGCTTAAAACTGGGTCATCTACTACCTTTCCAAATCCTGTGTTAGATTTTAGATAATTTAAGTTATTGATTGGTTTGTTAAAGTAATTAGAACGTCAAAGTTATATTTTAGCTAATGGAAGTAATTTTCCCTCCTTTATATACAGATCAAGTCCTTCATCAGAAGTAAACAGCAGTAATGGATAACATCACTATATATGGACATGTAAGTTTCTCTTTTTTTAATGACATCTATAACTCTTTCATATTAGATCAATAAACTGTTTTTTTATGTTCTTCACATTATAATGTTTACTTTCATACCTTACAGGTTGATGTTGACTTAAAAAAAACCAGTAAGTGAAGCTTTTAATTGTCTTTTTATCAAATAATTAATTGTCCACTTACATCCAATTTTTTTTTTCATTACAGGTTGGTGGATGATGTATTTGTTAACTTTAGTTATGTAGAATGAGGGATTATATAAATCTGTGTAATATTTAGTATTTTGGGAGATGATGTAAGTATCTATATAAGATGATATAATATAGTGATGTTAAAACTTGTACCCACAAAGTTGTGGAGTATTGGGTTCTGTGTGTGGTATTTCAAAGGCTTTTTAAAGGTTTTTCTAAAAATCCATTACGTTTTCAAATGAAATCTTGGTTTTTATTTTGTATCTTGCATCATATGAAATTTTTTCCCCCCAGAGCCTTCTATATATGATACATGTGTGATGTTGCTTGAATTGGCTTGGGGAGGATTGATATTAACTGCCTGTGATATTATATTTTTAATTGTTAGCAGAATTCCGTAAGGAATTTCTGTAAAAGGACTAATATTTTAGAGGAGACTCTGTCGAAATTTTTACTAAAATTCAAATTAGTATTCTCGAATAGAAATGATCATTGGTTTTGACTTGATTGATTTTTTTTTGAAGGGAAAAGGTAGGGTAAGTCCCTACCTCACAAAAGATTTATATAAAACTGAAATATAGTTAAGAGTACAAAAGCAGACCAAGCAACTTCAGTATGCAAACTGAAATCATGGTCTGAAGATAAGTCAGCTAGAGAGACAGGAGACTACATGCCTACATGCCGTTAACCTGGCCAAAAAGTCCAGACATAACACACAAAGAAACCAGATAAAGTACCCACGCAGGGGCCAAAAATTCTCGCTGAGCAGCCATAAAATCACCAGGAACAGCTTCCCTCATCACTCGCAGACTGGCCACTGCGCACCAGTGTCTCATGGAGTAGAAGCTCTTGCACATTCGCATCTGTTAATTCTTGTACTATCTTCTGCTTTTTCTTTGCACTGCCGATCCTATCTAACCAAGATCGAAACCAAAAAATTGCATTAGAGATAATCACACGAGAGGAAGAAGACTTTGCAGAGAAAGTACAGTCATTTCTAGCTATCCAGATACTCCAGCATATAGCAATAGATAGGAGGTGCCAAGTGTGGCTGTGTGTCTGAGTGCCAAGGCACCATGAAGCAAAACAGTCATGCACAGTCATGGGTAATGTATGTATGTGGAAAAGTGCAGTGAAGAAATGCCAGGTCTCTAATGCCACAGGGCATAAGAAGAAGATGTGGTATGCCGACTCGACAGGATATGCGCAAGCTGCACATGTCGTGTCCCCCGGCCAACCCTTATGGCTCAAAAACTCCTTGGAGTTGATACGGCCATGACTCAGTTGCCATATGAAAATTTTGCACTTCAGTGGCGCTGATGAAGCCCAAATAGTCTTGAAGAAGGGAGATCGCAATCCCGATAGAATGAAGAATTTGTAGGCTGACTGTACGGAGTATGATCCCGTAGGTGTTAGTCTCCACACTGGTGTATCATGCTCATATGAGGGACGAAGTTCTGCAAGTGCTAGAAGAAGGCTGTGTTTCTCTGCATGGAGAGGTTGCGAAGTGATACAGTTTAGTCTGGGTTGCCAATGCCAGGCCCCCTATATCCATGTACCCTGAGACGAAGCCTTAGCATGGGGGTTCCAAGCTGCTGCAGCAAGCGAGGGGAAGAGGGTGGCTATACTGTGCCCATTAATCCATCTAGATTGCCAGAAAGAGATCTTCTCACCATTGCCAAGATGCCAGTGAACATTGATAAGAAATTGGTTTTGAAGGGAGAAGATACCCTTCCAAAAGTGGGAAGCCGTCAGTGGGCAAACAAAAGCTTTAGAAGATCTTTTGTAATATAAATCATGAAGGGTTTGACTGACAAGGGAGTCTGTTGCATAAATGTTCCACCACCACTTCATAAGCAAAGCTTCATTGAAAGTTTGCAACTCCAGGACTCCAAGGCCGCCTTGATCCTTGGGTTGGCAGATGTTACGCCAATTTGTGCAAACAATACCCCTCGAATCTTTGTCAGCCCCGCACCAGAAGAATCTACTTCTGACTTGATCAATACGTTTGATGACCCATTTCGGAAGACGGAAGAAGGATGTGAAGTATACAGGCAGGGCACTTAGCACCGCATTGATGAGGACCAGCCGTCCCCCTTTAGAAAGCAATTTACCTTTCCAAACCGATAAATGCCTTTCAATTTTGAGAATGAGGGGTTGCCAATGCCGCTTGCACAGCTTGCCCTTGGAAAGGGGCATGCCGAGATATGTTAAAGGGAGTCTGTCCTCCTTGCATCCAAGGATGGTGGAGAAAGCATGAAGCTTGGCCTGAGAGCGACCAAAATAAACAACAGAGGATTTAGTAAAGTTAATAGCTAAACCAGAGATGTTTGCGAAAAGCTGAAGGGCAATCTTGAGGTTCAGAATCTCTTGTTCATCGCCTTTGCAGAATATCAGGGTATCATCAGCGAATTGGAGAACTGAGAGTTGAGATAACTGTCCTCTGATCGGCAGTTGTGAGAAAGTGCCATTACTTCTCCCGAGCTGCAACATTTTAGCCAAGACATCAACCACCAAGATGAAGAGCATCGGAGAGAGGGGGTCGCCTTGTTTTAGACCACGTTTGGAGTTGATTTGTCTGCCCTTCTCTCCATTAATGATGATAAAGGATTTCGCTGTGGTGAGAATCATTTCAATCCATTTACACCATGATGTTCCAAAGCCTCTGGCTTTAAGCAGTTGGAGTAGGAAATCCCAGCTTACTGTATCAAAAGCTTTTGTAAAATCAATTTTAAAGAGAAGGGTGTCAGAGTTTCTCCTGCTGCATAGATTGATAGCCTCATGCGCTACAAGGAAGCAGTCGACAGTCGATTTGCCTTTCAGAAAAGCACTTTGGGACGATGACACAAGGGAGTGAAGGATAGGACTGAGCCTGTTGGCAAGTATCTTTGTGAAGATTTTTAGGGAGCAGTTCAGAAGACTGATTGGTCTATAGTCAGTGACTAAGTTGGCCCCGTCACATTTAGGAATGAGGATGATGTCGGAGTAGTTTAAGCGCCCTATATCTGTATCACCTCTATAGACAGATTGTATCATACTAAGTAGGTCATCTTTGACAGTGTCCCAAAATGTATGATAGAAACTCATTGAGAAACCATCAGGGCCCGGTGCTTTATCACTGCTCATGTCAAATACTGCCTTGTGTAGCTCTTCAATAGTGACAGGTTCTTCAAGGTGGTGTAGGCTGACAGAATTGGTGGGGTAGAGGGATGACCAGTCGATGTTGAAGTCAGAGATAGAGGCGGAACCACATATAGCTTGAAAATGAGACTCGAATGCTCCTCGGATTGCTGCAGGGTTGGTTGTGGTAGTGTTGTCAATGCTAAGGCTGTGGATATAGTTTCTCCTTCTTCGCCCGTTTGCAATGGAGTGAAAGAATTTTGACTTAGCGTCGCCTTCTTTGATCCATTGTACACGGAATCTCTGCCTCCAGTAGACTGTCTCTTCTTTGATCAAATTCTGAAGCTCAAGCTGAGTGGCTTTTAGGGAGGCTTGGGGGGAAGGCAGAGACTCAGCTTCAATCTCAAGCTTGAGGAGAAGTTCTTGGAGCTGCTTTTTCCTTGTTGGTATAGTGCCCAGGGTTTCTGATTGCCACTTCCGTATGCGCCTTCTGAGGAGGCCTAACTTTCGGGAAAAAATGTCGACTGGATTGCCTGTGCAGTGGAAATGTTGCCACCAATTATTGACTGCAGGGATAAAAGAGGGCTGCAACAGCCAGGCCTTTTCAAACTTGAATTGGAAGGTGCGGCGTTGGAGTGCCATAGTTGACTTGATTGATTCATTTTTTCATTATAATAATTTTTCATCTTTGATCGTGATTTTTGGCGAGTTTAGTCGTCAATCCATCTGCAATCTTCATGTTCTCATAATGTTTAAAATGCTTGATAGTTGGGCTTATGTGTTTTGTGTGAATCACTCTGTAATTATTTTCAGGAGTTGGGGCTAATGTTGTCGTCTTTGTTATTAATTCTACTTGCACGTCTCTTTTTTTTAGTCTATAACTTACATCATCTCTCACACAAAACACATAAGCCCAATATCGCTCACGCAAAACACATAAGCCCAATAATGTAAAATATCTCATACACTAAAATATATCAAAAATTGGGGCCAAGAAGCCTGTTTCAGATCAAATTTGCAGTAGGCTCTCCAGTATATGGATACTAGATATATTAATATGGAGATGTAATTGTATTTGATCACATTTAACAAAAGGTCTTCACATGTACATCACAACAAGCTTTCTCTCTCTCTCTGTCTTTCTTTTTTAATCTCTTTTAAAATCATACATAGTTAACTACATAAAAATATGACAATGGAAAATTAACTCATGCAGTTTGAGGCAATAATTGCATTAGCAACTGAATTGCTACTTATGGCAGGCTACAAATTAAATATGAAATCTCTTATGTTGAAGTCACACATAGCAAGTGATTTCGATCCACTATTGTTGTAGATTCACAATACTCTTTTTTAATTCCGAGCTCCTGACAAACGATCCTGCAAGATACAAACCAATAAACAACTTAATTCAGAATACATCAATGTCTACTGCCAAATACATATCTATATAAATCATTTTTCATGAAGACGTGTATATATTTAATTTTTTACAGGGCTTTTTATATGCTGCATCGTTTAAGAAAACGTGCCGTAGGCACGTGTCCACGGGCAAACCTGGTACATATATAATACTCCACATGCAAATTAATTAACTTGTTTCATTATAAATTTGGTTTCATTACATATTTGGTACTCTATCTAGTTACAATAGTAAAGATCAACACAAATTAATATACATATCAAGAACTACACCACAAAACAAAGACTGTTTGGAAGAAAAAATTAGGAAAATTAATGCCCCTCTTAATTAATTCAAAGATTCTTGCCAGTTGATAACATATACTAATATGGTTCTTTCTGTAGCATCCATGTATAACTCGTGCAGCTATATATATATAATATCATATCTTTGATTAACAATTAACCTACCTCTTGACAAATTGCATCAAGACCATATACATTCATTCATACTGCATGTGAAAGTCAATATAAAAGATCTAAAGGTGATGAAGATGACAAAGAAGAGGCAGCTTGTGCATGAAAATAACTTGTCAGTGGGTCCTCTCCCTCCACGCCATCAGCACCAAAGTTGCTCACTTCTCTACTATGTTCACAACTACTGTTACTTGCATTAATTTCACCCCCCAAGCCTAGCTCATTCTCTAAGTAAGCCAACCACCTTTCACTCTCATCCTTTTCCTTAGTTTCATCAACTCTAGTACTAGCTATCATCTCATTTGTTGCTCCAACCTCAAGTCCTTCATCAATCATACTCCACATCTCGGGTTCAATCGAAATGTCAGGCAATTCAATCGAAGGACTGTCTATGTTTAGCCCCATAGCCGCTGTGTCGTCTAACATGTTCCACAGGTCCATGTTGGGCTCGATTGGAATCTCAATCTTGTCGATTTCTTGTTCTAGTTCGTCGAATGAGTTTGAACTACTGTCTAATTGCTTCTTCTCTTCGTCTTTGTTGTTGTTGTTATTGTTGTTGTTGTTGTCGGAGCCTTCCTGATCGGAGCAGGAGATGGAAGCAGTGGTGATGGATGAGGGCGAGCTCGGGGAGTCTTCGGGCTTCTTGTCATCGGATGATGAAGTTTTGTGCGATTTACGTGCTTTAGTGGGGTTCAGTCTTTTCTTCAAGTGGGTGTTCCACACATTCTTGATCTCATTGTCAGTTCTCCCAGGTAGACATGACGCAATTTTAGACCACCTGATGACAGAAATATATAATTTTGGATTTTAATTAATTAATCCCCATGATTAATATATATAATAAAGTTATAAAACTCTCTAAAATTTAATAATAAAGACTAAAGATAGCATTGTAAAGCAATTTAATTAACTATATATATATAAAATTTTACTTGTTTCCAAGTAATTCATGGAGCTTGATGATGGTATCTTCCTCTTCTTTGGTGAAATTTCCTCGTTTTATATCGGGTCGAAGGTAATTGATCCATCTCAGTCTGCAGCTCTTCCCACATCTCAGCAAACCTGAAAAAAACATCCACAATTAATGGATCATTACTAAGATTATTGTTTCACTGCTCGTAAAAAATATAAAATAAAAAATAAAAATTAAGAAGAAGAAGGAAACATATTCCGAAACACATTTATCTTTACACCCATTCAGTCTAAAATTGTGGTACCACCCTATTCTGTAAACTCATATATGGTTTTATAATTTTTATATCAACATTAAGATCGACATCCAAAATTTAGTCTTTTACGTACGACGATTATACTCTCTCAAAATTGGTGAAAAAAGTAGCTAGGGAAGCAATTTTGGATAAGGATCAGGGAAGAGTCTTATGCTTACCAGCTAATTTAGGCAGAGCTCGCCAGTTGCCATGGCCAAACTTGTGAATATAGGCGATAAGCCGCATGTCTTCCTCTGGTGTCCATGAACCCTTATTCAGTCCAACTTTCGCGCAGCAGGGAGCACGCCCTCGACCCATTTTCAGCTTGAAGTTTGAGGAGGACTAGGTACCAATATATTCAACCAAGTGGGAAACTTGAGGTTGTGAATTTGTATATATATAGAGAAAGAGAGGGAGGGATGAAGTTATGATTGACAATCAGAGTAGCGTCACTAAGAGTTTGGGCCTACGTACAGTGTTGGATTCTTTTGCTTACCAAACCTTAATAAACAAATTAAGGAATATAATACTAAATAGTGCACTATGTAATATGTGTGTGTGGTGTGGCTTTGATCCCAGACATTCTAATTCGAGCAGCTTTAGAACCTAGCTCTATATATAAAGAGAGCACTGATGAGAAAGATTTTTAAAAAAAATTGTTTGGGGACAAGAAAGTCACTAAATTGGTGACAGATATGTTAATTAAAAAGTAAAGAAAGTTTATTTCTTTATCCCTTATTAATTTTACTATATTTAATCAGCTCCCAAGACTATTTGTTTCATACACTACATGTAAAAAATAAATAAATTACATGTCTAATAGGGATTTTTTTTTATATTTATATATGCCATTTTCAAAATTATTTGCAGAAAGATGACACTTGTCAAACTAATTGCATTGGGGACTCAACAACTAAACTCGTCATTCCCAACAGCGAGGTTAGTTATTTCGTGCTCGCCGTTGGAAACGACGGGCCTAGTTTTATTTTTTGGAAAAACTTGTCATTCACAACGGTGAATGTAGTTCAAATTTATCAAACAACACTCGCCGTTCCAGCAACGAGGTTATTTATATTAGACTCACTATTGGGAACGGCGAGGTTCTTTGAAATTTCACATAGAGTAAATTGTTGTACTTTGTGAATTTTCGGAAATAAATCCATCGATTTTTTTTTCCTAACTAAACTCGTCATTGGGAACATCGAGTCTCGCCGTTGGGAACAACGAGTTTCTCACACAAAGAAACTATACTCGCTATATACCAACGGCGAGCACAAAATAGCTAAGCTCTCCGTTGGGAACTGTGAATTTAATTGTTGAGTCCCTTAGCACAATTAGTTTGGCAAGTGTATCTTTCTATAAATAATTTCGAAAAGGTCATATATTAAAAAAAAAAAATTTCTCTAATAGGAATGTTTGGGGCTGACTGTTTTATTTTCCTGATTTACTTGTTTTCATTAATTTATTTTCTAGTTCTTTGGATTTTTTTCATTATTTCTCATTAATAAAATAAAATACGTTGATTGTTTTCCGCTTTTCCTCCGATCAAAAATGGAAATTAAGTAACCAGAATTTTTCAAACCTGAATTTGAACGGTTTAGAGGTTATAGTTAGAGTGAAGAGTGATTGGAACATGGTCTGAAGAAGGGTTAGGCAAAGCACAAGTGAAGGAATGGTGGAAAAAGGAGATCCACTCATTGGAAACGAGAAAACGATCAAGTTTGGCTATCGTCGGTGCTAGACGCATGTTAAACCAAGTGAAAGATCTACCACTAAGAGGAATATCAGAATGATTAAGTGAACGAATGCATTTGTTAAAGCGATGGGAATCTAGGCTATGAGTGACGGCTCCCGATCTTTCGTGGGAAAATCTAGTAACATTAAAATCACCACAAAACAGCCAGAATCCATGGATTTGGTTATGGAAGGAGTTAAACTCATTCCAGAACAAGTTGCGTCAGTCGGGAGAAGAGGGACCGTAAACCGAGACAACCGTGAGACCACAGTTGAATTCGTGCAAGTGGAGGGAAAAAATAAGAAAAAAAAGTTAGACGGTGAACCGAAATCAACGAGAAACGAGCTTCCTTGAACCCAAACAGGATACCACCACGCGTATCAATAGCGTTCGGGGAGATCCAACTAGTAATAAAAGACCCACTGATGGCACAAAGGATAGCAGGGGAAGGCAAATCCAGTGTCGATTCTTGAATGAAATCATGTCACAATGAGAAGAGGATAAAAGTTGAAAAAGAGATTGTTGTTTAGACGGACAGTGAATGCCCCTAATATTCCAAGATAAACTAATCATAAAAACGGTTGGACTCAGAAGCTCTTGAAATTTCACGGCTGCGGATTGACTCAAATTCGACCGAATGACTAGCGTCAACTAGAAATCCCATGCTAGCCGCAAGATCGAGTATGTCAGAGTTCGAAAAAGAGTCAAAGTGAACTTGATAAACAGATCCCAAAGAAGAGAGATTGGAATCGTGTAAGACGGGGGGGGGGGGGGGATTTCCAAGTTACGAATTTGAGCAACAAGGGAAGCCTTCGACTCAGACGATAAATGAGAATTATTTTTTGCCTGAATACGAGCACTGGATCGAATGATAAGAGGAGTGGATTTGCGCTTAGGAGAAGGATTAGGACAGATAGGTTCTTTAGAGAGCGTAACGGAGGCAGCCTGAACAGAATCCAGCCGGGCAACAGGGCCAAAAGAAAGTGATGCTTCATCACAAAGTCGGGAGTTAGAATAATTAGTCTGAGTTGGAGACTGGTCTGCCAGGGTAGGCGCAATCAGAGAATTAGTGGAGGGAGAGCAGTCTAACGATTTAACAGGAAAAGAATGCGCGGATCTAAGAGAATGCGGGGAGCTAAGAGAAGGGGGAGGAGAAAGTTTATCCTCTCAAAATTGAGGAGGAAAGAGAACTGTAGATATGGCATAAGGTAAATGAAAAGTAATGTTATCATGAAAAAACGTAGTAATACAGAAATTAAGCAAAAACTTAGCAAGGAAAAGAGCTTTGAAATTAAAACTAAAAACACAGTGACAATAAGAAGATGCTACAGACAAGTAATAGACCGAAATAACGACAGGATAATAAGCACAGGTTACCTTTAGGAGGGGAGAAGGTTTAGCCAATTCCTCCGCTTCCCCGGAGAGAAGATCATCTTGGTCAATCCAAGAATCAGACTTCGTCATAGCTGGGGCAACCACTTTCTGAGGCACTGGATTAGCAGACTGCGATGCCGAGGACGATCCTTGGACCCCTTTAATGTAATTATCCCAATCCATCGAGTAATTTGGGTTAATATCCCAAACAGGCCATTTGGAATCGAAGAGCTTGCTTCTCAGGGATGGAAATAGGGCGGCTCTCAACGGTAGGGATAACATTAGGGAGGATAGCCTTGGAGGCAGGAGAGGAATGGTTAGAAGATTGCTGACCAGGAGAGCTCCTACTAAAGGGAGTCGGTTGCTTCACCGGAGCGGAGGAGGAGAGGTCGGGATTTATCCAGACAAGATTCTTAACCTTGGAGGAGAGATTTTGGGGGTGACCGAAGGAACGTTGCCTTTCCGGTGGAATGAGAATTGTTTTTTAGAATGAGATCTATGTATGCCCTTAGGTTTGGCCGAAGAAGAACCTGGAGCAGACGAGAGTCCCACAGCAAACTGAAGAGAGTGATCCTCGATAGCTACCGGGCCTAAACATATTAACTCTCCCCTCTTCCTTTTTAGATATCTGGATTACTCAATCAGTCTGCAAGAAATATTGTAACTCTTGGTTTCTTTCTACGATGGCCATTATCTGGGTCATCTGGAAAGAAAGAAATGATCGCATTTTTAATCGCGCTTCTAAACCTATTAACTCTATTATTGATGACTTTATTTTTTTCGCAAAGCATTGGACCTCGTGTCTCTCTATTCACAAAGTGCACAATTACAGTCTTCATCGCCTAGATGAGGCTGCGTTTTTTTTACGCTTTTCTGCTTCTACTATTTCTCTATCTCAATTGCTTTTACTTTAATTGGCTGGTATTTTGCTTCTCTTTTCAGGGCTGAATGTCTGTGGCAGTTATCAGTCGTCCTTTTGTTTTTGAGGTTGTTCCTGGGGAGAGTACTGCCTTGTTCTTTTGTGCCTTAGCTTGCTGTGTTCAACTGTGGGCTTGAGGTGTTTAGTTGTGGGTTTGTTTGGTTGTGGCCTTGTGGTGTTCAGTTGTGGGTTAGTTTGGTTTGAGACTGGGCACCTTTTGTGACTTTCTTATGCCCAGTCTCTGATTTTTTGGTGGCTGTGCTAGTACGTCTTACTGTTTGGTATAAAGGTTCTTTTACCTGTTTTGTTCTTTTTCTTACTCTGTGCCTATCTCTTTGATGCGGACTGCGACGTCCTCTGTAACCCAACGGATTCTCAGTTCTTCTTTTTCCTTCAGTTGGATTATGAGGATGGACATTTGGGAGTCCAGTTCATCTTTGATATTTCTTTCCTATGGTGCGAATGTTTTTAATTTCGGCCTGATGGTTGTGGTTGTTTTATTTTTTGTTCTTTACTTTATTCTGATTTTACTCCTTTTGCTGTGGCATGGGATTGCCTGCCTTACTTAGTGCGGTGCAACGCTCTCTTTCTATGTTGTCTTTGGTGTGGATTTTTCGTTCAGGGGAGTGGTGTCTTCGCTATATTTTTGTTGCGGTGGTATGGGTTGGCCCAGATCCTATCTCAAGTTGTTTCGGCCTCTCTATTTGCTCTGCCCTGTTTTCGCTAGTCATTAGCTCTATTGGTGAGCTTCGAAGTCTTCTGCTGTTCGGAGCTTTCCTGGTCGACGTTGGGTGCCTGTCTCAACCCGACCGCAGTGCTGACTGTGTGGTGTCTGTAGGGTGTCCAGCTTTCGTCTGGCTTTGGTCTGTCGCGATCTCCTTCGGCATTGAGCTTTTCTCTGTGTTTAGGGTATTTGGTCGTTCGTCTGTTTTTGTGTGTCCGCTGACGCATCAACAAAGCTCTTATTTATTTGGTGGTCTATCGGTGGTTCTGTTGCTTTTGTTACTCTTGTTATTTTACCACTTGTAAAATTGTGCGATGTACTTACTTTTGTTACTAATATTTCTGGCTGGAGTCTCTCGACTCTATCCACGTTATCACAAATAAAAAAAAAATTTAATTAAAAAAAATAATTAAAAAATAATTAAAAAAGAAAAAAAAAAGGGAGGAAATTAAGTTGGTGCAGGTTCTTCAGGAGTCTAATCATGGTCTGTGGCTGTTAGGAGTAGACTAATTGAGGTGGAGGAAAGGCCCCAATCAAAAGAAATGAATGGTTTTGATTGTCCGGTTGGTGGGGCCCGATCACTTTTAAGATGTTGGATCATGATTGAATGGCTGATTTAGACTCCTCACTAATTCCTGATTCCCCCTGATTCTTGGATGACCCTATAATTAATTACTCTCTTAACTATGATTAATCCATATCACCAACTTGTGATTAACCAAAATGACAAGACAATAAAAGCATTTCTTCAGAGTTTTCAGAGAAAATAGATATGCTTTTAATTATAGGTTAACCAGTTAATCGAGCTCCTTTATGATGATATTATGATATGATTTGATTGTGTACAACTTCCACTAACAAGTAAAAGGAACCTCGCTAGCTAACTAATTATGTTCATAGGATCAAGGTATTGGTTATATATACTTATATTGGGGGCTCCTTTGCCTAAACTAATCTAATGCTTATTTATAAAAAATTATTATCTAATACCACTAATCTCTGGTTAACTTTCACAAGTTCTTGGGCTTATATTTAGTTACTTCCCACCATTCCTTGAATTGTAGAGAAAGAAAACCAATACTTATTATTGCTTAATATGCCATATAATTAGAGTGTATAACTTAACATGTTAGCAAAAACAGAGCATTACCTAAAAATGAAACAAACCACATGGACACAAAAGGGGAAAGATTTTTTAGGTTCGAAGGTTTAACATTAACTAGCAAGTGACCCCGCGCATGCGCGGGCGCAGACAGTGGACCATGATTAGAACAATTGGTTGATCCGACGAAGAAAGAGGAAAAAATAATTGTATAAAAGTCAAAATGCACTTAGAATCAAAGTCCATGAACAACGGGATAACTCGAAATCTTATATGGATATAATGTGGGTACCGAATGACATGTAATAGAAAGAGATATAGAAAGAACATGTTTTTATATATATGATGTTATACATCTATGTATGTATGCAACTATGCATTTTTTTCTTCCCAATATGCTATATCAACAAATAGCAACAAAGATGAGAGCACAAGAAACAAAATAAAAGAGTCAGGCAAGAGCAAGGGAATTTCCATTTCCTTCACTGGTAGACCCCAAAAGCTTTTAACTTTTGTTATTACATTGTTGCAAATAAATTGCTTCCTATATGTATATCATCAAACATGTACTAACGAAGTTTATTTATCTCTATAAAAATAGTGAAGTACTAAAAATAACTTAAATAAATGTGCATGTCGGGGAAAAAAAAATTCCCACCTTAGGGAACTAACTGGCACAATTAGATCTATTGTGCACAACATAAGCATTAGCATATTTCTGAATTGCTAAGAAAAAAACTAAACTGAACCTAAATGAACTATAATTAGTTGCTATTATCATTTGAGCATGTGCAAAACATCCAAAATGAGTTTTTAATGGTTACCTTGAAAATAGGCTGGTTAGTTGTTGGTGAAATCAAAAGGCTGTGGTTGGCGTAGTTAGCGTAGAAGATATGGTCAATCTCGATCATTCCCAGGATTATTCTGAATAAATTCTTGGGGGTATTTCTGCAACTATGGTCTATCTAACCGGTAATATGTCTCCAACATTCATTCCGATCCCAAATCTTTTTTCTTCTCATACCCATCCACCAATGCCTTCGTCTAGTTCCTCGCAGTCGACGACTCCTTCACTAAATACAAATCCAAATCCAAATCCAAATACAGTCATCTCACCCCACCCAAAAGACAAAGCTTCTTTTTTATGCCTAAATCCACTAATGATTTAAGAAAGGAGGTGTCGTTGTAAAGATGACGGAGGCTGCCGAGAAGTCGCGATAAATCAAACCCCATAATCAAACCCCAGTATGTTGAGATGCAGCGAAACCCATAATCGAACTCCAAAATGTCAAGATGTAGCGATAATTTCAAACTAAACATAGAAACTAAAAGAGAAACTAAATCTTATGTAGTGAAAATAGTATATTGATACATTTAGCCTAAACATGAAATGGAACAGTATGTAATTGGGATTTATTAGTTACTTGAATATATCATAAGATGATCCAAGCCAATCTCTTTCACCAAAAAGCTATGCTGCTGTCCTAGTTATAAAAAAAATACTCACACAAAATTATATAAAAAGCTAATATATCGTTTTCATTCAGCATGTAGTTGTTTGCTTAAAGAATCGAGGCATGCACATCCCCAGTGATTCAATCATCATTTTTCAAAGAATGATGACCAAAGCTAGGAGGAGCCAGCGAGGAAGCGAGGATTTACAGTAAGATGATATTTTCCCCTATAATTTCAAGAGATTAGGCATAAGCTGCTTTATCAAATTCGATAAATTGGGAAGACCTTTATGCAAGCTATTGTAGAACAATGTGAGCTTCATGATATGCAACTTCTATATATAAAAGAAAAACAAACCCTACATGAAAAATATATAAACAAAAAACTCTCAAAACAGCATCCAATCCAACACCACAAACATAGATATCATAAATAGCTGAAAATTCTTGACAAACCAGTTAAAAAGTCAATTGAACTACTTATCTTTTCTGAAGGATTGAAAAACCCAATCTGCAAGATGTTCCAAGATCCGTGAGAAAATCAAAGAGCAGCTCCGGAATCGTGAAGCGGAGATCTGTACACAAAATATGAAAAGTGAGTACTCAGAGCAATCTAAAATGGTCTTTTCAATGGAAATAGTATTTTTTATATACCAAAACTTGCATCCAGTCACTACAAATAAAATAGATGCCATATTTGACGAAAATGAATCAAGATGGTAGATTCCCTGCTTAGCTTCATTGCCACCAGTAAAGAACCGAAATGCATATATAATGAGTACTAATATTTTCGGTTGACCTAACCTAAAAAAGATTATGTTCATAATTAGCAAGAATAGTGCAATAAAGCACATGAAGTAAAAAAATTGCATATATTCAACAACTTCTGAAATCTACGCTTCAACATATTACAAAGTTAATAACCAACATCGGCAGTTTGGCCGCCAATTGATTGATTAACCTTCTAATAAAGCCATGATTTTGCATCATTTTTTTGTTGAGGGAATACTACAACTCTATAGGCAATCTTGGTTGGAGCATCAAAAAAAAGGAAAAGAAAATACACCTACACAGAAAAAGAATCAGCATTAGCTAGAGGTTGCATGTGAAATCATTGTTTGTCCTCGTCACTAAATCCAATCTATATTTGGCCAATAACATTTCTATATTTCCACTCTAATTATTCTATTCACTAACACTGAAAGTATGTCAATAACCAACCATAGAGAACTCTAAATATCCAAAGCATGGGTAGAGTGTGAAATGAAAATTATACAAATAAAGAAAGAAATACGTATCAGATTATTTTGTAAGAAAGGATCCCTTGCTTGTGAAGACAAACCATCTCGTTTAGAAGAGAAATAACATCACCGTTGTACATTATTTAATTCCCCGTGAAGAGCCATTATCATCCAAGCAATCTCTACACCCTTCATTAGCTTCAACACAAATAACTAAAAACGGAAACAAAACCGAGGTATCTCAGAAAAAAATAAAACACATAAGTATACATGAGCAAAATTCGCATAAGCATGCGCCTAAACATAACATACAAATAAAAAAATGAAAAATGAAAAATTATCCTACTATTAAAATAATACAAAATCCAAAGCAATAGTAAATCAGAGATCAAGATAACATTACAAATTAAAAGTACCAGTAAAGCCTTGATTAGTTCTACAAAAATACTAATAAACATTACACCAAATTCATAAGCAACACACACTGTTGAAAAGCCCAAAGCATCAAAACACAATACTTTCTCATGATCCAATAACTAATCAAATATGATGAGAATGGAAGGTACAAACTATGACTTTATTTGGCATTTCATGACATAAGTGTTGTGAAGTGTTGCAGAGGAAAGTGCCTTAAGATTTAAGAGAGGTGGCTAAAACACCTCCTTATGTGGGGTGTGGGATAAAGGAGAACAATCTCCATTTTGAGTAAATGCCTCGTGTTAAACAAACATGTATTCCTTTGAGCCTGCCACTGCTTGCATCTCCAAGAATAGGGGATATATTCTGCAAGATATTTTTATGCATGTTAATTTTGGATTATAGAGGTTAACAGATAATGTCTGCCAAATGTAAGTGATGAAAAAAGACTTGAGAGCATAATTATATAAATTAATAGATAATGTCTACCTCCATTAATAGTTAATTAAATAATTAAAGTTGGCTTGATTCAATCACTAAGGTCACCAAGAAATATCTTGTCACAGTCTCCACATAAAACACCCACACAGAGACACCACTTTCTTTTACTTCCCTGCGCATCGACATTATATTGACTAATACAAACCTCCCCCCAAAATTGACACCCACCTTTTAATTTGAGCTCCACAATAATTCTATATTTTACTCCTAACGTTCTAATAAAACTAAAGCACACCATATCGCTTTTCGAGTTTGTGCAACTAATTCCCATCACTTACAAAAATATTTTACAATCTAATTATCTAGGGTAACTATTCATTCTGAATCAACATCCATTACAAGCCTATAATCATCTTCAACATTAGAACGTTAATAATTACATCCTATCAATCACTATAGGCCTGTAATAAGCAATCGTATTCATCTCATATTCACTCTTTATTTTCTCAACTTTGGTCACATAGAATTTATCCTACAATTTCAATAAATTTAAAGAAGCTAAAAATATGTTTAAAAAATAATACTCATTGCGACGAACAATTCTGTAGAAAAATGCCCAAGGGAAAACATCACCAACCCCGCTAACCTAATTCCAAAAACCACAGAATTAAAAACCGATTAGAACAATTACGATTTTTAAGAATAGGAAATGTAAATTATAAGGTGAGGTGAGCATCTAGAATGTTACATGCAGAACTAAGAGGCAAACAATGAAGTTTCAATTCAATTGCATAGAAGAAATCTTACATTCCCCTTCTTTTTTCCTCCTTTCCAACCAAAAGATTATGGCATGGATTTCTCGTTGAGTCATATTACCAGCCCTTCCCATATCCTATAAAATGAATTAGAGAAGGTTAGGTCCTAATTGCAAGAATCACAACAACCTACACTTGTAAATTGCCACGAACAATAGGAAAAAAACTAAAGACCCACAAATTCAAAGGTGTATGGTAGATTGTACCCCAATAACTAAAAAGATACAGAGAGTGATTTCAAACAAAAACAAAGATATACCAATACAGTTCACCACAAGGTTTTAGGTCCTATGGAAGTAAAATGTTCAATTATACACTATGTATTCAAGCAAAACATGTACCTTCAATTTGTAAGGAACAATATGTCGAATTGAAATAGTTTTAGAAGGATACGAATATTGAACAAAACAATTAGTCACTTATCCATAAAAAGAATAATGAACATGCAATCAACTTAACTGCAATGGAAAAAGAACATAACACCTTCAGCTTGTACAGAAGCATTCGTTATATTTTTACATCAGAGAAACCCTATTCAATGCCTTCATATCCCAAGAAAATAATATCTTTAAAAAGATCCAATAATAACAAACATAAAAATTATTGAAACTACACACCAAAAAAAGTAATACTAAGATAGGACAACCATCTATCTATCTATTTACAGGTTCCAAAAATCTCCAACCACTATGATTCACCACATAGTTTTTTTCTTTTTGCCGCAAAAAATTTATTTCACATCCAATACTCACAGTAATTGGGGAAATTGAAACTATATTTATAGGAAAGAAATGTAACAATTCCGTAAATGATGCACATGAAAATTATGAACTAATTAAACAGACACAAAAACACTAACAGAAAATGCAATGAATTATAGCACACAGAGAGCATAGTCAACTTTTCAACCAGAAATTTCTATACATTCACCTCTCCGCTTCTAGAGTAAATAGGGAAAAAATAATGGCATACTAAATGATTCCCACAATTGAAACAGACTAAAACAATATTAAAATAAAAGAAAGAAGAAGAAGAGAAAAAAAAATTAAGGAAAATGAACCAAAATGAACACACACTAACACTACCCAACTCAAAAGGAATACACACCTACATTACAATCCTAACCTGGTAATCTAAATAGTATAAAAAATAATGGAACAAAAATGTTGGGGGAAATGAAATCAGACACCGATGAATCATCCAAGTTTACCACACATCCCACTCCATAAAGCACAACGAAACAGTGAGCAACATTTTCTTTAAGAAAACAACAGACGAATTATTAAGTCATCTGAAAAATACCTAAAAACTGATGAAAGTGATATAATTGGAAGAAGCTGTGGTGAAGTCGGGCGAAAGATCTTTTAGGGGCGGAATTAAAAGTCGGAGCAGCAATTAGATCGCCAGAGGAGGAGCCATAAGAGATTGGAATAAATAATTGATGAAGATTTTTTTGGGGACGGAAGATTTCAGATGAAAATGGAAGAAAAACTCGATGCTATGGTTATTGGGTGACAAAGGGAAGGAAAACCCCCGATGGTATTTTGGGTATGAGAAGGTGTAGGGGTCGCCGACGGCGTTGTCGGGTTGGGAGGCAGTGTCGAAATAGGTTGGATTGGAAATCCATGGCGAGAATTAGGGTTAGTGTTTGGGGGATTTGAGGGATTTTTATGGTTAGGGTTTGGGGATCGGAGTTCGGAGGAGAGGGAGAGGGATATTGGGGAAGATCGTAAAAGGAGAGATAAGGGAGGAATAAGTTAACCGATGATGAGGGAAAGGTGGAGGTGGACATCAGAGCTGTTGGCGAAGGCGTACCTAGTGGTCGTCGGAGTTGCTATTCCAGGCTGATATAGGGGGTTGGAGCGATGAGGCAGCGGCAAAGGGTAGGGTTTTTTTTGGGTTCGGAGAAAGAGCGATAAATAAAGAGATAGAGAGAGGGAGAGAGAGAGCGCGCGATTTGAGGCCCTCTCCGCGCTATAACCACCCCCATTTTCTTTCGCCAGCTCTATCAAAGTCTGATGAAAGGGTATATTTAGTATAAATTAGAGTGCATATAGCGAATGAAGAAATCTGCACCTTACGATTTTAATCGGAGGGCACAGAAACGATGGCAATTTCGTTAATTTTAGAAAAACCCAAAGGTTAAAGCGGGGACCGAAAGAGGGCAGAAATCTTAGTTCCTAGCGCCTTTAAGCAGTAGTATAGATAAATCAAAGTAATACTTCTTATCTTTATTAATCAAAAGAATGCAGTTGTTTCATAAATGTGTCACTACATACAAAGGTTGAAAAATCAATGAGCATGAGAAAACAATGAATTGTACATTGTGAAAATCCCTACATTATATAATTAGAAGGCAAGATAAGAATAAATGCACATCTATTTGAATTTACTCAGTCTCTCTACACATAAGAGATTATCACATACTACTTCCACACAATAAGCAACCACTCTAAAAATAAGATTGTTATTATCCAATTTGTTCAGTTCTAAATTAAACCAGAAACAAAATCTACTTATACACTAACATACTCAATTCTCCTTGTAATCGAGTATGTTTAGTCCCCAATCCATCATTAATTCATTTAAAAAAAACCTTACTATAATAAGCGGGGAAAAAAAATGCTACAGCACCCAATTCCTTAATATAATGCAGTAAATAATTTAGAAGAATGTTCAACTAAATTAAACATGTGAACAATATTAATTCTCACCTGCCAACTAAGGAAACTGCAGTTGTAAAATGCACAACGATCCAGTGTCACTCTCATAGCCACAGCTTGCCGTGAACTCTGCAAAATCATCAAAATAAACCATACTTATTTTATTTTTTCAATTGAAACTAAAAAAAAAAAAAAATTTGTCAAAAAAATGTACATACAGACATACACACCTTAGGTGAAGAGTTTTCAAAAGTAACATTCTCAGCAATGAAATCCTCCCCTTCCACAATCACACTCCCACATCCAAACATGCCGGTCCCGATCAACCGAGACTCCTGTTAACAATAAATTTCAATTAATTTCCTCAACTTCAATTCACAAGTTTAACAATAATAAAATGGGACCTGATGGTGTTGGATTCGGGTAGCGGTGTTGTCCCAAGAGATGACGGTGGATTCGGGACGGAGGGCGGAAAAAGTGATAAAGCTCTTGGTTTTGGGAATGTGAACGGGTTCGCGGTAAAGACTCGGTGAGATCTGGATGATGGTCCGGACCCGGTTGGAGAAAGGGACGGAGCCGATTGCATCCTGGACTTTGCGGAACCCGCCGGAGCAGTCCCCCGATACGCGAAGAACGTGAGCCGACATTTCTCGTCTTTCTTGGCGTGTGCAATGACTTGTTTCTCTTTTGCTTGCCCGTGAATCATTGCTTTTCCTCGTTTTTCATATTCTCAGTGTATTCTTTCTTCTTCCTTTCTAGCACTTCCTGCTAACACAGTTATGAGCTTAGGATGTGCAGATTTAGTTAACTAATTATACTATATTATAATACAGACCCTAAAGCTATTTCTTTAAAAGAGTAGACACGCAAGAAGAACTAAAAGCTTCAACTGATTTAGTTGAAACTAATATTGAATTCATATTTGTCTGGCACTAATTACTCACATGCTCTTAATAACCCATTTGACATAACCAGGAAGCCAAATTGTAACTTAGAAATTGATTGCACGAATGCACAAAAGATCCAAGAAGAAAAAGATAAGCAAATGGAAACTCAATAACAATTTAATATTTAAAAAAACCAGCTATATAAATTTGGATAAGTATTGCCATAGTAGTAAACATCAATTTCCAAAATACCATGACATTATAATTAAATGCCTATCTATAAATCTCTACACTTTTAAGAACCAACTATTCAAATACTATGACATTATAATTTATTGTAAGTAGCAATACAAAGACCTTTGCCCAAGATCTATGCTCAAGTATAGTCAATGCCTGCATCAATTCCCCACAACATGTTTTTAATTTAAAAAAACGACAATTGCAAGAATCAATTTTAGCTGCATCCAGTCATATTTCCCAATGCACCTACTACTTTAACTGCTTTAATCTAGTAAGGAATTTTCAACATTTAGTCAATTCGATCTAACCATAAATTCATTCAACATGATAATATAGTTACACAAAGCAGTAAACATGATGAACTAATTACCTAGATGCTCTTAATTTTAAGGAAATGACCTAGAGCATAGATACTTACAAAACAAATTTTACTCATAACTGATGCCTTCCCTTCCACAATCTCCCAAGCTTCATTGACTAAATATTAGAAAACTTTAATCACCTCCTCCACTTACTCATCAAAACTTGCTCCGAACCATCTACTTCCTTAAATAGAAGATTAGTTTCCGCACTACACTTCGACGCCAATGAATTGAGCCAATTAATGCTCTCTAGCAACGAAGCTACCTCCATTGCACCTACAAAGAGATTCCAAAATACACATGAGCATCTCATTCTAAACACCGTTTATCGCTGACCACTGGAAGATATAAAAAAACGAAAATATTCAGCAATTTTGTTTTGGGTTGGTTGCAATCTTCAACCCACCTTGAACCTTAAATTTAATCACCCAAACCCTAACCCCAAACCTTTCCTTCACAATGAGAAGGTTCGACGAAAGACTTAATGGTGGGAAATGCGTAATCGCAGATATGACTATGAAGCGAAGAACAACTGTATAAATTGTTGAGATGGCTACCTGAAATCGATGCCACTGTGGTTTTGATGGCGAGGGCTGTGGAGAAAGGGTTGGGTTTTGGGTTCTTTTGAAAGGTGCTCATAGATGCAACGAAACGCTCAATTTAGAACACCCAGATCTCTAAATCCGAGCACCCAATCCCTAACAATAAACCTGGAAGAAGAAAAAAACAAAAAAAGAGGATTTAAAACCAAAACAAATTATTACAGGCCCAAAAGAGATGCCTCACAAAAGATTTTATCCAAATCTCAAATTCGAGAACCGAAACCCTAACCCCATACGAAATTGAAAAAGAGGGAAATATTAACCTTGCTATTTTAGGGGATGGTTTAGGATAGGGGACGCACGACATTTCGAGTGTCGTCGGAGCTCATGGCGAAGGCTAACCAGTGGCCGTCGGAGGTTCTGCCGAAGTCGGATGGAGGTAGGGGACGCACGCCGCATCGAGTGGGTTAAGTGCTGCTGCCGGAGGCTAACCCAGTGGATATCGAAGTTGCTGCGAACCTGAGTGATGTGGTCGAAAAGAAAAGAGAGAAGATGAGAAAGAGGGCCTGGCATTTCGGAAAAAGGGTAGGGTTTTTTTGGGTTCGGACTTCGGAGAGAGGGAAGAAACAATGAGAAAGATAGAGAAGCAATCTGAGTAACTATTCATGCTACAACCACCCCCATTTTATTCCATTCATATCTACCAAAATGTACAACCATTCAAGACTTTCAAAGTGTAGACTTTTAATAAAACAGAGTGCAAATAACACACCTTAATTTACACAAATCTCAATCTTACAATTTCAATCAGAGGGCATGGGAACCGATAATTCCGTTAATTTGAAAAAAATACAGGGTTAAAGTGGGGACAAAAAGAGGGCTGAATTCCTTTTCCTATGGCCTTTAAGTAGTAGCATAGAATAGGTTTCAGAAAATTGGGCAGGAATAAAAATTCCCACCAATTGTACTTGGCTGAATTATTCAAGATTTTCTCATGATAATCTAATTATATGCTGCTCAGGGCTAGCCTGAGTTTCCAGAGACCCAAGGCGAAAAGTCCAAATAATTATTTTTTGGCACAGCTAATTATAATATATATTTTTTATGCGTAAAATACATACCTATATTTATAAGTAAAATATAAATTTGGGATCCCTAAAATTGCAAAAAAATTGGGGGCATACGACACAGCTGCCTCACCGGCCTCAAGGTAGCATTGCATTAAATTTGGTTCTATTGATGGTATGTTCCTCTTCATTTATATTCAGGTTTTTTTTCAGAGAAAAACAACAGCATGTTTATCTATCAACATGCATGGTTCAATTAATATTGTTTGTGAATTAAAGTCAAGGACTTAGGCCATAGACCACCGACCACCGACTTTAAGTGAGCCATTCATAACTACATCCAAATATACTTAACAAATTGTACTGAAATCATTGTCTTTGTTTCAGAATAGTTCGTACTTAGTATAGTACGTGTTGCAAAATAACTGAATATTTAGTATATGATTGTTGAGGACTTGACTAATTAGTTCAAGTTCATCGCATAAAAGTCATTACAGATGCTGGCATTTGCGATTGCAATTAATAAAAAGTTGTTGCATGCGAGGGCCAAGTGGTGCAATATTAGCCAATCCTACAATGTTTACAAAATGATATTGCGCCCCTAGTATAATTAGTTCTTATAAATCTATCTAGTATAATTGATTGGTTTTATGTGATTTACAATGCAATTATCTTAAAAATAACACACACATGAGAGCGTATCTGAGTTTCAGGGGCCCTAAGCAAGTTCTCAAAGTGGGACTTCTGCAAATTGATAAAATAAAAATGACAATTATTTAAATACAAACAAACTTGAAGCATTGGAGAACAAACTATTTAAATGAAAATAAATTTATATACATGCTTCAATTTTTTTTTTTTTTTTTTTTTTTTGATAATGTATGCTTTTTATATGAAATGTCTCGTGGCAAAAAAAAAAACTCGAACAAACTCTAACAACAAAAACGAAATATGTCATCACAAAGAGATAAATATGATATATTAGAGAATACGATCAGAATAAAATGATGATAAATATATGTATATGAAAATGCTAGTTGGAAACTTAAAATGTAGAATGATCATATACACTTGAAGATTTGGTTAGAAATTTATCATAAACAGCTAAATATGATATATAATAGAATATTGAAAAAATATCATAGAGTGGCATATATGAGCCAAGTGAAAAATAATATATAAATCATAAAAGGGTAAAATGACATGTATGACTGTGAAAAATAATTAGTTTTAAAAATAAAAAATGATTGAAAAATTAATTGGCCCATGAAAGTTTCGAACATGCAACCTTTACATTATTAGCAGTTTAGCACGACACTCTAACCAACTGAGATAATAAACCAACCGTTATAATGTAATTATATCAGAAAATATTACATTTTTATTTTTAACATTGCAAATGCTTAAAAATATGTGGCTCTATAAAATTGGGGGCCCAAAGCAGTTGCGTGTGCTGCTTCGGCCCAGATCCGCCCCTCCACACACTACATATATATATCGCCCCTCCACACACACACACACTATATATATATGTATATATATATATATATATATATAACGGGTAAAAAGGATATGAGCAACTTGCTCATTTAGTAAATGAGCTAGTGATTATGTGGCATGCATGTGATACATTAGACAACTAACTCATTTAAGAATTTTTCAATCACATGCATGCCACATCATCAATTGTTTATTTACTAAATGAGCAAGTTGCTCATACCCCTTTTCCTATATGAGTAATGCTTCATCCACTACCATTTTGTTCACTACCTTAGATAGCATATTGCTATTGAAGAGTTCTCCCACCTACTCTATCTTTCTCTACCTATTGGAGTGTGCTATCTAAGGTAGTGAACAAAATGGTAGTCAAATTGGTAGTGGATGTAACATTACTTTTCCCATATATAACCTGCCTCACCTTTTAACTACTAGAAAAGGGATTTCACACCTTCATCCTTGTTATATTTATTAATAGAAAACAGAGAGTTATGAGCAATTAACTTACTTATAAGGTGAGCCATTGATAATGTGTTAACTATTCATAAATTAATGATTGAAGATAATATTAAATAATTAATGTTGTGCAATTATTGTTCGTAATACTATCAATTACTAAGCTAATAAGTGAGCTACTAACTCAAATACTATTAAACCAAAATCAATACTTTATGTTAATTCTATCGGATTAATGACTAACGAAGAACATACATAAATTTGGATTTTTTTTTTTTTAATAAAACACTTTTCGAAAATATTTGTAGAAATATGATAGTTGTCCAAGTATTTGCGCTCATGGACTCAACAGGCAAAATTTAAAAAAACGTCACAAAACTTTAGACCAGTTTAAAAAAACGTCCCTAAACTTTTTCTTTTTAAAAAAAACGACACAATGTTTAACTTTGAATTGACAGAGTCACCTACTAACTTTTTTCTACGTGCACTGCACGTACTCTAATTATATGTCGAAAATATCCTTTAAAAAAAGGCAAAATTTAAAAAAACTACACAAAATTTTTGGGCAGTTTAAAAAAACTACAATAAAGTTTTTTTTTTAAAAAAAAGGACACAGTGTTTAAATAAGGTCCACTGGATTGGTTAGGGTTAGGGTTAGTTTGTGGGGTTTATTTAAACATCTGATTAGTTAAGTGATATTTTTTTAAACACAAATAAAAGATGAGTGTGGTTTTTTTAAACCCTACCCTAACCCAACCCAAACCCTAACTAACCCAGTGGACCTTATTTAAACATTGTGTCCTTTTAAAAAAAGAAAAATCTTTAGTGTAGTTTTTTTAAACTGACCAAAAGTTTTGTGTAGTTTTTTTAAATTACGGTAGGGAATTGGAGAATTTTTTTTAAACAGGGGTATTTTCGTCATATAATTAGAGTGCGTGCAGTGCACGTAGAAGAAAGTTAACGGTAGGTAACCCTGTCAATTCAAAGTTAAAGATTGTGTCGTTTTTTTAAAAAAAAAGTTTAGGGACGTTTTTTTAAACTGGCCCAAAGTTTTGTGACGTTTTTTTAAATTTTGCCGGACTCAACAACTAAACTCGTCATTCCCAACGGCGAGTTTATTTATTTCATCATCGCTATTGGAAAACATCGTGTTTAGTGCTGATTTTTAATTGAAAATTTTCAAAGAAGACCCGTTGTTCCCAACGGCAAGGATATTTATATTAGACTCACTGTTGGGAATAGCGAGTTTAGTTCAAAATTTTCAAAGAAGACTCGCTGTTTCCAACGACGAGGATATTTACACTAGACTCGCTGTTGGAGACGACGAGGATGTAGGAAATTTTACAGAGAGTGAAACGTTCTGTTGGACTTAGTGAATTTTCGAAAAAAAACTCCATAGAACTTTTTTTTTTGAACTAAACTCACTATTTCCAACAGCGAGTCTAATGTAAATGTCCTCGCCGTTGGGAACAAACGAGTCTTCTTTGAAAATTTTGAACTAAACTCGTTGTTTCCCAACAACAAGTCTAGTATAAATGTCATCGCCGTTGGGAACAACGAGTTTTCTTTGAAAATTTTGAACTAAAAATAGCACTAAAGACGCTATTTCCCAATGGCGATGATGAAGCAACTAAACTCGCCGTTGGGAACGGCGAGTTTAGTTGTTGAGTCCTTGAGCGCAAATAATTAGCCAACTGTCATCTTTCTGCAAATATTTTCGAAAAGTGTGTTATAAAAAAAATTAATTATGAAATATTTTGTTGGACTTAGTGAATTTTCGAAAAAAACTTCATAGAATATTTTTTTTTGAACTAAACTTGTTATTCCCAACAACAAGTCTAGTGTAAATGTCATTACCGTTGGGAACAGCGAGTTTTCTTTGAAAATTTTGAACTAAAAATAGCATTAAACACGCTGTTTCCCAATGGTGATGATGAAACAACTAAACTCGCCGTTGGGAATGGCGAGTTTAGTTGTTGAATCCATAAGCGTAAATACTTGGCCAACTGTTCTTTTTCTGTAAATATTTTCAAAAAGTATTATAAAAAAAATTTAATTTCATAAATTTGTGTCAGCATTAAAAAACATTAAACTTTAAACTTTAGTTTAAAAGAAAGAAACATTAATTATTAATTATATATATATAGAGAGAGAGAGAGAGTGGGACTATATAGATAATATGTATTTATTTATAAATGCAGTATTATATGACTGTTCTTCTTGCTAAAGAATTTGACTCAGCACTCTCTCTGTCCCTCATGCAAACAAACGCATGCATCCACGTCATCCCACAAGTCCCATGTTTTAGGCCACCCTCCTAAAACCCTACATCGAAAATTAAAGATATTTTTTGGCCAAACCCTAAGGAGGTGGGGCCATGATTCTCTATATATATGTATTACAAATATATATACCATAATCGATCTCAAGCTTTAGTCTTTGAGTTAGGGTAACAAACCTAGCTCTGTTTAATGGCAACTTACCTTACCATTATTACCTAATCCTTTGACATGTGTCTTACCTTAGTAGAACATACTTAATTCATGGCTTTGGAGGACTTTGTGAACCTAGCTAGCTAGATATATACAAAAATTAAACATGTCTATGTACAGTTTGAAATTTGTTTGTTGGGTATGATATATATTCTTGACTCCTGTTTTGGGTTCTCACCAACATGTCAATGACATTTTAGCTACCCTCGTCTTCATTGCTTAGTTACAGTGAACTGAATTCATAGCCGACCAGAATTATGCATGCAGGTGACTTTTAGATGAAGTGGGTTTGGCATTTTTAGATGCCATGATGTGTCAGTCAGAACCCCTTTTAGATGAAGTGGGTTTGTCACTTATGTTGTCCCTTGGACGAGGCCATGCAGGAAATTTTCACAGGAGAGGCGAGCGACTATATATATATATATATATATATATAGAACCGTTCTCACGATAAGCTTCGTGAGAACTCCACGCCTATCCATCCTATGGATAATCCGAACCGTTCACATTGTTTAACATAACTAATTTAGTCTAGAAATATAAAATCAAGTCATTTGGTATTCATTTGTCCATGCATCATGTCCCTATAAAAAATAACGATTTTTCAGCCACACAATTTGTAACACTTCAATGCATGGGCAAACGAATCTCAAATGACTTGATTTCTCATCCATGGACTAATTGAGTCGTGTAGATCAAAATGAACGGTTCAGATCTTTCAACTAATGTCCCAAACAAAAGTTCTCACGTGGTTCCCACCAAAAGAGTTCTCACTCGATCATTTTCCTATATATACATATGTGTGTGTGTGTTTCACAAAAATTTAGAGGTAAAATATAAATCACATAGAGGGTTTTGTAAAATTTGGAGGTATGATATATCTATATCTTATACTAATAGAAAAGAGAGTCTATCTGTGTCTTTTTTCTCTATTTTGAAATGGATAAAGAAGAGTAAAGGTAGAGTTTTCTATTTAACTAACACGTGCACTACACATGATTTTTAGTAAAAACACAAAAATAAAATAAAAACTCTAATCCCTCAAACATAGTCTCTTCCACTATCACTTTTTCAACTTCGCAAAATCTCACGACTCTTCCCAAATCCACCCCCATCCCTACTCCCACAACCCAGCAGCTTCAGTAACATTCAATTTTATAACATTATGGTTTGACAGTGATTCTCTGAACTATCTGCTTATGTAAGGATGAAATGAAGATTTCAGTAATTACGGTATGAATGATATTCATAAGTTTCTGCCAATTCACTCACATTTTTTTGAGAGTTAATTCTATATAATTTTATGGATCATTCAAAACTATTTTAGACCGTATAATTTGTGCAAGGAAACACTAGTCCCAGCTTAATTACCTTTGTCCATGATTGTCCCACAGAATCTTTTCGAACTTGCATGTAAAGAGTGCTTTATGATTAAGCTGCATGCCTCCAGATTAAAAAAACTTCTTTCCTCGAATCATGTGGCACCTGAATAATTGAATGATAATAATGAATTTATTTCATTGCTATAAATTAAAGATTGGATGATACATAATAAAGTGTAGTTCAAACACCATCTTTCCAAAAAAGTCTTTCAGTATTTCTTAAATTATAAATATTGAACCAAAAAATTAATTAAAGATAAATTTGTATTTAATTCTTAATACTTCAGTATAAGTTCCATTTTGTGGACTGGATTCAGGGGATAAATTTCCTCAAATTTGAAATGTGTCTTTATATAAATATATATAACTCGTGACATTTAATCTCTACCATAACTTATTACCTACACAGTATATGACTTATTAATTAACAGCAGGGCATTAATGTATGAACACAGGAGCTAGGGACTGACTATGTTTGATGTTAAAATGTAAATGTCATGCATGACTTTTATTGGCAATTAATAGCTATATTCACTTACGTAAATTGAGAATATCAGTGTGAAAAGTAGAATTCACATATTTTTTTTTTATATAAAAAGATAACTAAGTCATCGCTTCATTAATTAGTAATTAACAAAACAGGAACGGAAATACAAGTAGAGCCCGAAGGCAAGCAACATAAAAGTTCAGCTGCACTAAGGCAATAGCCTGAACGAATCAAAAAACATCCAACTAAACAAACATCCACTAAAGAAAATAAAACTGCTCCGTGATCCTCCTCCCTCCCATGAGCTACTCCTCCTCTTCCACTCTCCTCTTCTTTCTGGCACTGAGCAACCCTGTCCATTCAAAACAGCAAAATTCAATTTTATGCATCAGAACAGATAATCTATGATCAACGCTATTGAAACAGAAGTCGTTACGGTCTAGCCAAAGGTTCCACAAGATTGAAGCCACTAATAAATCCCAATAAATTCTTACTTCCTTCTTAATCCTGTGCGATCTAATCTCCCCCCAAACCTCCGCACTAGACCCTGGACACTGAGCAACCCCGAACGCTAGACCTCCGAACCCCGAACAACCCCGAACCCCAAATTCACATGTTCCTAATATGTATATATAATTATATATGAAGTTATGAACATTAGAGAATTATATTTGTAAAAAAAATGTTGGTGTAACTCTAGCATCATCTATAACTTTTCTCACTTTGGTAGTGCGTTCCGGTCAAATAATTAAACAAAAAGAAAGGATGAATGAAAGGATGAATGAAAGAAAGAAAACGAAAAGAACCACATGCATGTTAATTTTTCTAGAATTGGTTATTGAACCCAAGCTAAAAACTCATAAAAGTTTCTGCATTGTATTTATTAACTAGATTTGCCCGTGGGCACGTGCATACGGCACGTCTTTGGAACGATACAGCATATGAAAGGCTTTGTAAACAATGAAACAATAATTATGTAGCTCAAGTTTGAATAGTATGACAATAATTAGTTGTAAATAAAAGTCCATGTTTTCATTAGTATATGTTGAAAAATAATTATAAATGATGTTATAAAATCCAACTTCTTAGAACATTTTCGGGTAGAAAATGATGAAATTTAACTATTGAAGAGATATTTGCTATTTTCAATGCAACATGAACAATAAAAAAAATAAAAAATCTAAAAATTTACAACCTGGAATATGAAAATCTAAATTTCTGAATAAATAGAGGGAATGAGAGAGAGACAGAGAGAAATAATTAAATAAATAAATGGGTTATTTTTTTGTAGAATTTGAATTTGAGTTTTGAGGTTTGAAATTTGGGGGGCGGGGATGTGGGGAATGTGGGGAATGTGTTTTGTGATGTTAGATTTGGACTTTTGATTTTGAGAGGATTGAAGGAGAGCTACTTGATAGCCTTCTTTGTGTTTTATTATATAGATATTAATGATTTTTTAATTTATTATCATTATTTTGTATTTGCAAAGAAAAAGATGAAGTATGCTTGCCCTATTTTACTACAGAAAAATTAATGAAACACAACCGTAACCTCATTGGATAAAATATTATGCCCTGCATATCTCTAAAGAGTAGACCAAAAATAAAACAGAGCAAAACGAAAAATAAATACAGTACTCCTAAATTGTGCATCACATCCACTATATATATTATCTTCCTATAATTTATTTTTCTAGAACCTCTGATTTATTCTATCAATGCATAATATTTGTTTCGCATTCTGAATAAATGTTCTCATATAATTTTCAGTGCATCATGTTTCACAAATGATCAAGGTATTAGTCCCACATTGATTCAGAAAAAGTTTTAAGTTCCAATTGGTCAAACTGTACATTGAATGAGACGGCAAAATGGGTCAACCTTCTTTATTGACATCTCATTTTTTCCCCTTACCTATACTTGACTTGTTCAACTTCCTCATTTCAGTTCAAGTGAGTGAGGACCACAAGCAGCTTGATACTGAAGCTGAGCTCTAATGAATCATGCGAGTGTTGACTGCACTGTACTCGACATGGAAAATCTTCATTGGATCCTTTTGAAACGTGATACTCACTGTTTCTAATTTGTGGCTTAAATTGATGAGATATATCACGTTTAAGACCAAAGGATTTGACTCAAATTGGAATTACAGTTTCTATGCATACGATGGAAAATTGTGAGACCAAGATATATCTAACTATTAGTTTGATTTGTTGCGATTTAGGATTCCATAGTTTTAACGCGATCAGTTCCATGCGTTGGATTTGAACAATTACTTTCATCTTTATGTTTCACTCTAAATGTGTAATAAACATGTATTTTTTTTTGAAATAAAAGTGACCGTAGTCACCGATCTCATTAATGAAAGATTAACGGGATTACAACAAAAGTCCTACATCAAAACATACATCATTCTGTGCACGTCGGCACCTAATACTACAAATCTATTACAACATACCAACTCTAATAACCAAAATAATAAAGCAGAGTTACAAGTCCTTAGACTGCCCAGAAGGTAATTGTCTAATTGTCGTGCCGGGTTACATCTAACTCCTTCAAGCTCGGCCTCAATAGTACTGGTCAATGTTCCCCGGCCCACTCCAATCACTCTGCCCCGTTTACTCGGCTTCTCTTCCTGGAATCCGACCCCAATAGTACTGGTCAATGTAATAAACATGCATTGTATGTGTAAATTACTAGTTTTACTGATAAATTCATGTAGATTGCTGTTAAGAGGGAATGAATATTGGGATCAGAATTAAATGTTTTTAGTAAGAAATTAGGAAATTTACTCTTAAAGCTTCTTAAAGATGGATCAATTTCTAAAAAAAATGAAAGTAAGTAAAATTTTCTAGAGAGTTCTGTATCTAATAAATGGGTTATTAAGAATTGACAGTATCCTGAAAGTATCATTTTTCCTTAAAAAAGATGAAGATTAGCTTTTAATTTTGCACTTTCTACCCTTAATTTAACTAAATAAACTAATTTATTGCTCATATAATTAAGCTCTGAACCAGAATGTGTTCCGACCAAAATTAAACTATGATATTCCAAAAAAATGACACCTTACCAGATCAAAGACATTAAGTCCTAGTTCACACTGCTAAACTTTGTGATGTGATCTTTATATGAAAGCTAAAGCCTCTTTGAGTTTTTATGCTTTGGCAAACTTCTGAGAATTTTCAAAGTAACCATTTATGTCGGTATAGCTAGGCGAATTTATCTCCGTAACTAACAATGGAAATGAATTCACCCATGTCTAATAGTTCAACCATGACAATATATAGTTTTCTAAGTAACTAACATTCCTTTAGTTTGTGTTATTGTTGGGTTGTAATGCCCATTAAAATGATTTGTCCGGGTAGATTTTAGGTTATAACTTTAGAATAATTTTCTGAGTTTTGAATGAAGAAATTGTCATTTCAACTTATAAATAATGGTTTTTGACAAGAAAATTGTCCTTGGGTCACAAAAATAATTCCTGCGAAGGAGGTGAAATGGTCACTTCCAAAACTTAGGAGTTTAGTTTATATATGAGTGAAAATTTTGATCACCCATCAAATTAAAAAGATTTGGTTACCAGTTTTATTATTAGAAACTGTCATATATTATATACAACAACACAAGCAACCAGTTTTTTAAAGAAAATTTCCTGGGGACAAAGGACCTAATATTTAGCTTTAGTTGGTGAACCAAATTCATCAAAACTCAAAAGGTTCAAATCAACTTTAGTTCATTTAATTGATCCCATCACTTACTTGATGTTCTATACATATGGCGGGTTCCACTCAGAAACTTTGACGACTAAATTTAAAAAAATATCACTAAAGTATTGCCCAGTTTAAAAAAACCACACTCAACTTTCTTTTTTTCTTAAAAAAAAAAAAAAAAAAAACCTCCCTCAACTATGTTTTCAAGGTATGGGTGACGGAGGTTTTTTAAAAATAAAATTGTGTTGAAAACATAATTGAGGAAGAATTTTTGTTATTGTTGTGAAGTTGAGTGCGATTTTTTTAAACTGGGCAATACTTCAGTGATATTTTTTTATTATTAACCAACTTTGAAAGCTAAAGTAGTTGTTATTGGAGGATGTTTTTAATAATACTGATATGGAATTGGCTTTGTTGTCATATTATATAATTCATGTTTTTTGTTGGTTCAGTTCAGCGAAGTACACATATGCTTGAAACCGATCTTTTACTCAAAAATTAACTATAGTTATCAGTGGGTTTAGGTAGGTTTAGACTAACAAGAGTCCACTTCATATATCCATCATGACTTAAATGGTGTGTTTTGGTAGGATCCACATCTTTGTTGAGTTTGTTGAGGCTGTGACCTAAGAATTGTGTAAGCCCAACGTAACATTTATATCAGACAAGGTGGATTCACCTTAGTCTAATCCTTAGTCTTAAAGCATTACTCTATAAAAAAGAGTAATGCTACATCCACTACCAATTTCACTATATTTCTCTTCACTAACTTAGGTGGCACACTCCAATAGGTAAGAAAAGATAGAGTAGGTGGGGGAACTCTCCAATAGGAGTATGCCACCTAAGGTAGTGAAGAAAATGGTAGTGAAATTGGTAGTGGCTAAAGTATTACTCTATAAAAAAATAAACTCAAATGGTTAATTTCATATGTGTTTGTTTGTAATAATATGTCTCTGATCTCTAAAATTATAATGGGAGAAGGTCTTAGTGTCATTTGTAAATCCACCAACACGTGCATTGTACATGCATAACTAATATGAATGTACATGCATAACTAATATGAAGGAGGTCTCAGGTTCAAGTCCTCACTACGTCATATTTTTTTAATTTTTTTTTTTATCGTAAAAGGTTGGCAATTGCCCCCTCCGTATTTCATTAAAAAATTAACAAAACAAACAACCAAAAATAAGACTTATGAAGTTTAGATCCCAACAGGCTGGGTTCTGGAATTCATACACCCCAACCAACAAACAAAAATACAACGAGATGTAGTCCTACTGATCGGCCACCCCAGCCAGAACAACTTTCTCGTGCCAATTTGGGCTCACTCTCTCACTCAGTTCCTCGCTTGTGCGCCGTTTATCCTCTCCAACTATTGTACGCTCTCCCTCGTCGCCCCCAGCAGTGACCCATATGACAAGCGTAAGCACCATATTAGAGACCCCACAGGCACTCTACCAATCTGACAACAACGTCATATTTTTTACTTTAACTTTTTTATAAATATATTAAATGTGCATCACGCATGTAAATTATCTATCTATATCTATCTATCTATAATATAATATATAATAACTATTATAATGGAAAAGTTGGAGTTGTAAATCTATCTACTTACGTGCAACGCACGTGCAAATCCAACTCTCCCATTATAGTTTTCACATTTACTTTTAAGAATATATAATCTTATTTATTAAAACATGCATCGCATGAGTAAATCAGAATTTTTACTTTAATTTTTAAGAGTTAATACTAGCAAAGAGAGCAATTAAAGTTGATATTCCAAGAACAAGTTGATCCTACTGTATTCTACATGAACATTGACCAAGTCAAAATCGAACATAGTTTGTACTTCAATTAGAGGTGGGTATCGGTCGATATCCGATCTAATATAGACCATTCACCACCGATTCAAAGAAGGTCAGTTTTTTACAAATTTCATCCACAACCAATCCTAACCTTAATTGGATCGGTTTCCATCCAAGCCAATTAAGCTCGGTTTGGATTGAATTGGATGGTTGGTTAGTGTGTTATTTTTTACCTCCAACATCATTGACAATTTCAGTGATATTTAAAAGATCAACTTCAAGCAATCTTAAGAAACAACATGCTTGCAACCTGCTATTTTCGACACGATATAATCTGATTCAATCTGAAAAAACGACATGCTATTTTCAGTAGCAAATAATACAACATGCAACCTATTCTTTTACAACCCTACACATCTTATTGTTGGTTGTTGTGTTACCTCATTGAGATTTGGAATGTAGAACTTGGGATATGAATTGAACTTAATAAAGTTAAAGGAAACTGTTTGTATCTTCAAGAATTGTATATTCAAGAAATTAAAGGAGAATTAAATTTTTAACGATTAATGCATAGAAGTACGGTCGGTTAGATTTTATCGGTTATTTGGAAGGCTCATCCAACAATCGAACCAGTCAAGTCGGTTATTAGAGACCAAGAACCGGGCCAACCCAATCCCCCAATTGGTCCGGTTAAAAATCAGTCATTTGGGATTGGATTGATTTGGATTGGTCGGTTCGGATAATAGTTGTCCTCCCCTAACTTCAATTCATTGGCCAGGCGTAAGATTTCAATAAAACCGTTTTCTTTTCCATTACTCTGTTGCTAATTGTCTTCTTTCTTCTTAGCTCTCAAGTATTGTCCCGAATATCACACCTTTGACAATTTTAACTACTCTTATTATGTGTGCAATGTGTAGACTTATCAATACTTTTTATTCTTCTTCTCTTCTTTTTTCTTATTTTTTTGTAAATTGCTACACTAGATCATAAATTACCAAGAACTATATAGCTCGTAGTTAACTCTCAAACAATTTTCATTCACAAAGTATATACGTAATATGAACTATCACTGTCCAACTATATCCAAAAAAAACCTCTACCTTTGTACAAAAACCCAGTTTGCTTCCTCAGGTTGAACAATGATGAATTTGATCACTACATAAAAAAATCATCCAAATGATGATGCCTAATTATATATAATAAGCCATGATCTAAGGCTAAACTAGATCACCAAATTCAACATGCCAATAAGTGTACGTATGATATAGATCGGGACTAGCTGTCATGAATTGATTATTTATACTCAGTCTATCTATCCATGTATCCAAATAACAAATTTCTTAAAACCAATTAACAAGGCAAGAATTAACAATCTTAAATGGTGACAAATTTAAAAGTAACAAAAGAGATGGCAAGAAATGGCAACAAGGAAATGCTTGTAACTATGATACCTGTAAACAGAGAATCCTGTATGTTTTCCCCCATTTGAAGCCAAGTCTGGGCCTATCTTTGGGAGGGCAGTAGATATTCCAGTAGGATCCTAGCAACAACATAGATTTTTTTAAGATAATTTGCAGAAATGTAGATATATCAGCAGATATATTTTTAGGACACAATGTTAAAAACCCATTAATCACTACCTTTTCAAGTTTCTGATATGTTAAACTGGACATTTTTGTCTTTCCTGGCTCATTAGTATGTCATGTATTCATAACAAAAAAAATAATTCAATGGATATAAAAAGATAGACATGGTAAGTACTTAAGGGATGCATACGAGGTTACAAACATTCAATGTTCGCGGTTGATCCAAGCTACAACCCAACTCTCTGCTATAATAGATGAAAAACTTAATCAGTATCGACTCATAATATTAAACGAAAGGCCACTTAGCATAAGATACAAGACGACACCTAGCAACAAATCAAAGATATCTTGGTAGCTAAGATTTACTTGAATCTGAAAACATAATTCAATCATCGATTGTACGCAACGTATGCCAACAAGTGCCACTTGGATTGATTGTATATTTTTTCTTAGTAGGTTCATCTCGTTCCCCATTTCATAAACATGACGAAACATTTATTGAGCTAGCGACAGATCAAGTACAAAGTCTACAATAGTTGACGCCTAGTTTAATATGCAGACATTATTAATAAATTATTCGAAGACTAATAAGTAAACCACTTGTAGTAAGTGACACGTATATACCTAGATTTGAAAAACTTAGTTCTACCACCATCTAATACACAAAGTTTGAGAGATCCTTTTCAAATCTTTCACAAAAATGGAGAAGATCCTTCTAGAATTTTATTTCTGCAATCTAATTGAGTTGCATGGATGATTAATGCAAGGGCACCTGGCACTTCTAATTAAGTTACTCAATCAACATGCATGTGGTAATCAAATTAAATTATGTAATATTATCGATCACTGATAGAAGTCTATGAAAACAAAGACATGTCCGAGCTTTACAAGTACATAGAAGTCTTGGTTTTAGAATTCCTAACCTATAATGCTTCGTATCAAGTGCTACCTATATCATATAATTCATATATTATATTATCTAATTTCAGGATCATAACAAACAGGAACGTGCATGATGCATCAATATACAGTACAATGCATCATCACTTTCTCGTAAGAGAGTTACAGAGATGCACTCTCATGAGATAATAATATATATTAATATAAGAGTACTAATCCTAGTTTTGTTCTATGACATATAATCATATATAATGATATAATTTAGGGCCGGAAAGGTTGGCATCAGACTTGGTCTAAACAATCAAACTAACAGTTTACAGCAAGATTACTTACTCAATGGAACAAAATCTGTATTAACTGAATGTAGCCATGTAGATAACATCACATCACCATTGTCAATTATACACACTCCAGAAAATTTCTGTTTGGAGTTTCTTAGAAGCATATTGACAATTTTATTATACTAGAGATAAACTATTTTTGGAAGATCAAATGCATATTTTAACAACTACGTAGCGAATAAGCCCAAATCATCGATGTATGTGAATAATCTATTCATGTGTAATTAGTATGCCAAAATATAGTCCAACTATCATCTTAAGAATCAAGAGGGGAACATCAGGCCATTGAAGCGTAATAATCAAACACCAAAGACCGAAAACAGGCATGATCGTGACAAATTTGAGGCGTGCACATCTAAAATGCAAACTGTCGGACTCACTAACACGAGCTTACTAAGCATAACTAATTTGAATCTATGATTTCAAATATCCTTCAGTTGAGGAAAGCAATACCTGAGAGCTAGTGTGCCACAACAAAAAGCTTGATGATCCCAATAGCCCTCAAGTTCTTCAGCCAAATTGAATTATATGTGTATCATGCAACTTATGCTTGTATCTAGAAGATATTTAACAGGTACAAACAAACACGAAAAAGTGCCAAATCAAAGCAAAGAATATATGTTTGCTTGTATCTAGTAGAGACTATTCGTCCCCAGGACAACAATAAATAGATCAAAACTGAAAATGCAATACTGTAACAAAAAACAAAAGAAAAAAAGGGGGGGAGAACGGCTCTAAACTCTTAAAACCCTAGACATATATGATACATCCAGTTCACTGAAGGGAATAACCTCCATGAACAGGCTAGGTCGTCGGGTCATGTAAGCCAACCAAATTTCATGCTGGATGGCGGATGTTATAAGTACAGGACATATGGTTAATAATGGGATGGCAATTCAAATGAAATTGAATTTGTACATTTTTCGGAGTACATTCATCTGGTTCACCACTTCATCAACATCACAATTTACAAGTTGCAAACATTTATTATGTAAAATGTGATGGAGAGCAAAGTCTACAATGGTTGACGCTCTGTTTAAATTTGCAGATTTATCACTGAAGTATTCAAAGACCAAGTAGAAACCAATTTCAGTAAGTGACACGTATAACCTCGATTTGAAAATGAACAAAGTTTGAGAGCTCGATTTGCTTTCCTCTTCAATCATTCACATAAACGGAGAGGATACTTCTAGAATGTTCCTTCTACAATCTAATTAAGTTGCATGGATATTTAATGTAAGGGCACCTGGCACTTCAATATTACTCACTAAACTCTACAATTCACAGAATGAAGCACCTCAATACTTCGTATTAAGTGCCACTTATCATATACATAATATTGTCTAATTTCAGAATAGCTAACAAGGAGCATGCATCAACATACAGTACACTGCATGTCTTCTCATGAAATAATATAAATTAATGATCCTAGTTCCCCAGAAAAACAAAAAACAGATCAACTAAAAGCATACTACAGTAAAAAAATAAACTGGAACACTTCCAAATCTAAAATCTGGATATAAAGACAAGCATCCTGAACATGGATCAGGACAGAATGATTATCGATCAATAATCCATCCATTTAGCAAAGATACATATAACTACAGGATAAACTTGTTGCTAACATAGAACGACAGAGCAATAGAGCATCTAGCAAACACAACTTCATCCATGTACCCGATACCAAACATTACACTACAAGGTAATGGAAAGATACATGTATCAAATATTATTTTTGACAATAAACTGATTTCACCCCCACCCAGGCCACCCCCACCCCCACCAAAATACAACACATACACAACCAAGTTCATTAAAACAACCTGCACAGTTCATCTCAACTGCATCAGATTATCGAAAGCACTAAACAAGAGGTTCATCGAACATTGGAAATGAGAAGAGCAGAGGTTGTTCACATTTTATACTAGCATATATTCAAATCTAACAATTATACATATAATTAAATATGAATTGTTATCAGTTCTATATCAAAACTGATTGGACTGACTAATCGCTCATTCAGAGATTGAGGATAAGAAATAAGAAAAATCAATAAAAATAACTGTGAAATTGAATTATTAGGGACAGAAACAGTCAAATAAGAAAATTATAAAAAGTAATTGTAGCAAACTGGTGACAGGAGTATATTTTAACCTTGATTGTAGGAACTGTAGTAGATTGGTAGCAAGCATAAACCGATCAAGGGAATAGCCTCCATGAACAGTCAAGTTTATGGGGTCATGTATGCCAAAGAAATTTCATGTTGGATGGCAGATGTTAGGAATATGTCGGGGATGCAAATTCAAAGGAAATGTGTGTCCTAAATATGGTATAGATATGCCAATTTAAATGAAAATTTTGTCCTAAATGAGGTCTAGATAACTATATCTTCATCTTATGATATTATTATCATTTAACACAAATAATAAACTTATAATCCATATATACATAACGAATCATTTGCGTTCGTAACAAGCTAACCGAGAACTATTTTCTATCACAATTTCACATCATAAATAAAATAGCATATTAACATAGCATTTAACAGAAACTGAGATAGCCATTTCCAATTCAAAAACTAATCAAATCTTCATTCAATTTTCCAAGTTATATGTTCGAGTCATGAAACTGAGAGAACCACTTTCAACTGAACAACCAAGAAGTCACAAAAAAGAGTTTTCTCAAACCGACAAACACCTACATCGCCAAACATTATCAGATAACATGTAGGGCACAATGTCTGATTTTGGCCAATATGTGAAACAAAATATCCAATATCGACTTGACATATCACCATGTTAAAAGGGCATAGGATTCTTTTTCATCAAGCGATTCAAGTCAGTTCTGTTTATCCTCCAAAAGGACATATCAACCAACTTAGTAATGGTCCGCCGACAGCTGAAACACAGGTGACAGTCTACAGTATCCACATTTGCTATTGTAAGTGGTTTGAAGTAAACCAGGTCCAGGAGTAAGGAAGAGATAACTTGAGGTATTAACCATCCGAAAAGATTTTGAAAGACAAAAACATTCTAGCTTCACATAATAAGTCAAACTCAGTTGTCAGTTTATCTCTTCGATTTTTTGTTTCAAGAAGCAACAGTAGTAAAGGAAAAGGGAAATACAACAAACCAGAACCAAATCATGAGAATCTGATGGGAAGAAGTAAAGTTTGCATGCTCTTGAAACAAATATCCTTTGTAAATGAAAAGAAACTGATCATCAGAAGAACATCCAGTCACACACAGTAAACATCACACAAGTAATTTGAATTGTTTTTTAGACAAAGCACAACGGCATGCATAACAACTATGAATAAATGTAGACAGATGGTGATTACATCGATATGTTATTGGTATTAGCAACAAGTTTAAGCTTTATCAACATGCAGAACTGCAACGTCCAACTGAAGATACAATTTCATCAAATTGATTACACAACACACACACACACACACACACACACACACACACACACACACACACATATATATATGTCCCCTTCCATTGTGCACTAGGCCGCCGTGTGCATTCGGCCGTCTCGCATTCGTATTGACGATCTGAACCGTTCACATTGATCTACACATCTAAAATAGTTTAAATATGTAAAATCAAATCATTTGAAATTCATTTGCCCATCCTTCATGTGACTATAAAAAACAACGATTTAAGTGTTACAAAATTGTACGGCTGAAAATCGTTGTTTTTTATAGTCACATGATGGATGGGCAAATGAATTTCAAATAATTTGATTTTACATATTTAGACTATTTTAGATATGTAGATCAATGTGAACGGTTCGGATTGTCAATACGAATGCGAGAAGGCCGAGTGCACACGGCAGTCTAGTGCACAACGGAAGGGGACTATATATATATATATATATATATATATATATATATATATATATATATATATATATATATATATATTCAGATTCAGATTCTATAACAATCAATGAGCTTAATTTAACAATTTCAGGTAGTTGCACATTTTCCATGGAGAAGGACTGTCGATCATCTTTCAGAAGGAAAAAAAACAACAGCAAAAAGACAGACGCTGACTGGATATCCAACTCGGACCAACCCATCTAGCTCCGTATGAATGTTGGGTTTTAATGAGTTCGGTCTCTTACAAAACACAAGTACACGACCAGAGCTATGCACATATCTATAGTATGAAATATTACATATATTATAGTTATTTCCATAGAGCATAGTGGATTATATGCACAGTTGCTAACTGCATATATTATATTCATCATACACAGTATAGCACAATATACAATAGCAACAACAGAAAAGCCTCTGCTCCAAATATGCAGTCAGACACAATAATTCTTTATTTCATTTAGTTGCATGAAAGCCTTCATTATTTTCTATATTAAAGATCCAGTAAAACAACCAAAATTATTTAAATGCTTGCGGCCTCCATCTTCTGATCATTCAATAGTACCTCCTCACCGGCCTGTTTGGAGCCATCGTGGTAGGTAGTTAATCAAAAGTTTCTGAGATGGTGAGCCAACGACAATCTGATCTAGTGTAATTATTGTCAACGCTTGGCTTTCAGCCTCTATCAATCCCCAGTGCACAAGCGAGATATTGACCATTGCAATATGTATCTCTTATTGACCAACTATTGCAGTGATATTTGATGACGAGCATGTTTCTCTTCTTCACCCAGATGCTTCCTACTGGTACAAGTGAAAAAGACCAAATCTAACTTGAGAACATCAAGCTCTTCTCAGACAGGGAAAACCACATGGAATTGTGAAGCATGTTGGGCCAAGTTGTGTAGAATGAGCTAATGCACTAGAAGGATTCTCTCCCGGCAGTTTATAGGGCATATAAGGCAGAGCAACCAAAAGTTATATAGGATTTATCTTTTAATTCTTTTGAATTTAATTACCTTTATTATGGCTTTTATCTCTACTACTATAACTCAAGAGTTGAAGTTGTGTATTTGGTGGACAAATCAACTTAATTAATCTAATCACAACCACACATTTTTAAGGGAGAGCTATATTAACCATCCATTTCTAATTAATTAGCCGGTTACCATAATATCCCTAAACTTCAAATTTATCTACGACATAATTATTTACGAAAGTGTCATTCATATAAAATAAATGTTGATGCCCTTGAGAGTAATTTGTGAAAAGTGGGAGCTTAAAAAAGAAGGCATGCATCGCACGTGTAATTTACTAGTCTTTATTAATTGTAATAGCCTATTAGGGTCAACTTCAGATTATAATGAAGTCGGTTAGTTTGGGATTCATCGTTTGATCTTCAGTTGATTTCAAAATTTTATATTGTAGATCCTGTATAAATCAGAATTCATTTTTTAAAACAGAATATTTTGAAAAATTGTGAATTTGGCTAGAGGACAATTATCCTCCTATATCATGTTGCATTTATGAGTAAACCTTCCTTTGCCATTTGTACACAACTACGAACTCAAAGTTCAGACTTCAGAATAAAGCAACACAAGTGTTTTTTTCTTTCATTCTCTCAAACATGGATTCCTCAGTGGAACCATATGTTAGACATGCCCGTCAGTTCCCTAGATTCTCCGGGAGCAGCCTCCTCTTTTTGTGGCCAGGCTTTAAACTTATAAGGAAAAGTCTTTATCTAATCCATTGGGAAGTGGATTAGTCACAACTAATCCAAAAGAGTGACAACAACATTGATCGGGAGCCTTGATGGAAGGCTCGCCAACAGGGCCGGCCCTGAGTTCCAGGGGCCGAGGCGAACTCCCGAAATGGGGCCCCCCATACACTAAAAAAAAACATGTATACAAAAAATTTGCACATTGTTGAAAACAAAATATGTAAAATATATAAATTTGTTTTAAATCACCCAAATTTAAAGTCTCAAATTCAATTCAAGTCTTCAAGCCTAAACCCAAATAATTTTTTTTTTAAAAATTAAAGGCTCAAATAATTATTTTTAGGGGCCCCTAATAACAGTAATTTTCTTTTACGAGCAAAATACGTGTCTAGATTTACAAGGGAATTACAAATTTTGGGGCCCCTAAAATCGCAAAAATGCTGGGGGCCTGAGGCGGCCGCCTCACCTGCCTTAAGGGTGGGGCCGGCCCCGCTCGCCAAAAAAATGAGCATGATTTGGTCCTCAAACTCAATCATCAAAACCCCTAAAGATTACACCATCGCAAACTATTGATTAGGAGTTTGGAAGTACCAAAGTGCAATGGAAATCAAAGTGTGTGCAAATCATCAATGGCGGGAGGTATGATTTCTTGGACTTATTTCATTTTCGATCCTTGTATCATTTTTCTGCATGATGGATCGATTAATTTTAAGTTTTACAATTGGTATCAAAGCAAGGTTGGATCTCTGCATTGTTGATTATAGTTCTATTTTTTATAGAAACCCGTAAAATTAATTTCTCATTCCAAAGTTGATTTTTTAAACCTTTTGATAAGATTATAAATCATTGGGTAATTGAATTTCTAACATTTTCGTGATTTGACATATCACTTTTGGTGGCCATAAGGTTTGAAAATCGTCGAGTCTGCAACTGGGTCATACGGGTCGAAATAGACTCGGTTGGAGATTGAAGATGATGGGTTTTAAAATTATAAGTTTTTGTAATAAGTATCTTCTTTGCAATACATTGCAAGCCCACTGAGTGGCCCAATGGTTAGGGTACTCATTTTCTAAGTCGTTGTGGGTTCAAATCTGGTTCTCCACAAAAAATTTATTTTTCCTTTTATTTTAAAAAGGATGTGCTTTAGCACTTACTGTTATTATTTAACATGCAAATATAATTGCAATTATGCATATTGAGTTTCATAATGGCTAGTCATTAAATCTGTGATATTAAGTTGTAATAATTATTGTTATTGTTTTGCGAAATAATTGTTATCAGACATCAAGTAGAGTCTAAAATGTTTAGTAAACCATATAATTTTAATTGATCAAGGAATAGCCACAACATCTTTTTTTTTCTTTTTCTTTTTTTTGGATAAAAAGATGACCCCGTCACCGCTTCATTAATGAAACATTAACGAAATATTGTAATACATATACAATACACATAATCCAAATCTAACCCAAATCAACACGATAAGGAAATACTAGTACATCAAAAGTTGTAGGTAAGATACAAATGTTCCAAGACGTCCTTCAAACATTCCTTGCCCCTCTCGTCCGAGCCCGACTACTCCTACATACGTAGTCTCTTCCTTGTCCCTGCCTGACCTGCCCAAGCATGAATAGCCACAACATCTTTGATTATATATAATAGGGGTTTTGATGAGAGTTTGGGGGACCAAATCATGCTCATTTTATAGGCGAGCCTTCCATCAAGGGTCTCGGTCAATGTTGTTGTCACTCTTCTAGATTAGTTGTGACTAATTCACTTCCCAATGGATTAGATAAAGGCTTTTCCTCATAAAGTTTAAAGCCTAAGCACAACAACAAAAATGCTACTTCCGGGAATCTAAGGGAACATGTAGGAGTACAATCCCAGGAATCTAGGGAACTGAAGGGGCAGGTCTAACATTCTCCCACTTTGTCTGTACTTTAAACTTAATGTCTCACTTTAACCCATCGATAATCCAAATTAAGTAATAAACACATGAATCATTGCAGTAAGTCTAAATAACGAGTATTACCTTCCATGTATTACAATGTATTTACTTCTTAACATTATACTTTATGTGACAATATAACTTAATGAATAAACCCGATGTTTTTATTCATTGTCCAATGAGGATAAGTTTTTTCAAAATAAATTAAGGTGCACATAAATATGAGAAAACATTTGAATAAATAAGAGTTTCATGAATAACATTATTTGTACAACATAAAAACTACATATGGGAACCAAGTCCCGTGTACATGATCCTTGAATTTGAACGGTGGCATGCCTTTAGTCAAAGGATCAGCGATCATCAATTCAGTGCTAACGTGCTCAATGACCACTTTATCTTCCTTAACACGTTCTCTTATGCCTAAATACTTAATGACGATGTATTTACTTCGACTCCCACATTTGATGTTCTTTGCCATAAAGACAGCAGCTGAATTGTTGCAAAATATTTTTAATGGCCTAGAGATAGAATCCATAATTCTAAGCCCAGAAATGACTCTTAAGCCATACACCATGTGAAGTAGTCTCAAAACACGATACGAACTCAGCCTCCACAGTACAAGTAGTAATCAAGGTTTACTAACGCTTCTCCAAGACACAGCTCCACTGGCCAACATAAAAATGTATTCAGATGTTGATTTACGAGAATCGACGTACCAACAAAGTCCGAATCTAAGTAGCCAACAACTTCTAGACTACTCGTTCTTCTATACATTAGCTTGTAATCTTTGGTTCCTTGAAGATACCTTAACACTTTCTTTGCAGCTCTCCAGTGGTCCATACCTGGGTTACTCTGATATCGTCCTAACATTCCAACAGCAAATGCAATGTCAGGCCTTGTGTAGACCTGAGCATATATCAGGCTTCTGACAGTAGAAGCATATAGAATGTTCTTCATTTGTTCCCTCTCAAGATTATTCTTTGGGCATTGGTTCAAATTGAACTTGTCACCCTTCACAATGGGAGAAACACTTGGTGAACAATCCTTCATCAGAAATCTCTCTAAAATCTTGTTGATATAAGTTTCCTGAGACAAACCCAAGATACTTTGAAATTTGTCTCTATGGATCTTAATGTCAATGACATAAGATGCCTCACCCATATTCTTCATATCAAAAATTTTAGAGAAATTATTTCACCTCATGTAGCAAACCCTTATCATTGGTTGCTAGCAATATATCATCCACATATAAAATAAAAAAACAAAATTTACTCACACTGGCCTTAAGGTATATACATTGATCCATAACGTTTTCTACAAATCCAAATGAAAAAATTACGTTATGGAATTCTAAATACCATTGGTGGGATGCTTGTTTTAAACCGTATAAAGATTTCTTAAGCTTGCAAACCAATTGCTCACCAACACTAGAGAAGAATCCTTCTAGTCGTTTCATGTAAACTTCCTCCTCTAAATTTTCATTAATAAATGCACTTTTCACATCCATTTGTTGCAACTCCAAGTCGAAATAGGCTACAAATGCCAAAATAATGCATGGAATATTTCTAAGATACAGGAGAAAATGTCTTTGTATAATCGATTCCTTCCTTTTGAGTGAATCCCGTAGCAACTAGTCTAGCCTTGTATCTCTCAATGTTGCATGATGAGTCTTTCTTTGTTTTAAAGACTCATTTACAACCAATGGCTTTTGCACCATTAGGCAACTCAACAAGGTCCCAAACATCGTCGCACCTCATGGAACTCATCTCTTCCTTCTTGGCATTGTACCACAATTCTGATTCTTTGCAACTCCTGGCTTGTGAAAACGACTCGGGATCATTCTCGGCTCCAATGTTATAGTCAGATTCTTGCAGGTACACAACATAATCACTAGGAATTGCTGACCTCTTAGTTCGAGCAGATCTTCTTAATGTTACAGCATCATCTTCTTGGGAAGTATGAGGTTCAACTTGTTGTTCAGCAGTTTCAGGCATCTCTTGAACAACTTGATCTACTGGATTGTTGTCAACAGCTTGTGGAACTTCAATGACTGGTTGGTCTTCATTGATTGGTTGTTCAACACCAGTTTGTACTTGAGGGGTGCTATGAACAACAACTAATCTATTACTTGAAGTGGAAGGTTGAGACTCTGTATGATCAACATTAAAAACTATGTTCCTAATTTGATTGCTCCCACTGACTAAGTCATATTCAAGAAATGGAATTCCACAATTCTAGTGTTGTGAGATGGACAGTAAAATCTATAACCTTTAGATCTTTCGGCATATCCAATGAAATACCCACTAATGGTCCTTAAGTCTAACTTCTTCTCTTGTGGGTTATAAATTCTCACTTCAGACAGGCTTTCCCAAACGCGCATATGTCGCAAACTCGGTTTTCAACCTTTCCATAACTCAAATGGCATTTTAAGAACAGCCTTGGATGGAGCCCGGTTTAATATATACACTGCCGTTTTAAGTGCTTCAGCCCACAAGAGTTTAGGAAGATTGGAGCTACTAAGCATACTCCTCACCATGTCAAATAAAGTTCGATTTCTTCTTTCTGCTACACCATTCCGGTCCGGAGAACCAGGCATGGTGTAGTGAGCAACAATCTCATGTTCTTGAAGAAACTTCGCAAATGGCTCAGGTGCTTGTCCATCCTCCGTGTATCTACCATAATATTCTCCACCTCTGTCTGATCTCACGATATTAATTTGCTTGCCGTATTGTTTCTCTACTTCGACCTTAAATAGCTTAAAGGCACTCAATGCTTCGTTCTTATTATGAAGCATGTAAAGATACATATATCATGAGTAATCATCTATGAAGGAGATAAAGTAATTCTGACCACGTGAGTCCATATTTGGACTACATATATCAGTATATATGATCTCTAATATGGCGAAACTCCTATTGGCACCTTTCTTTGACTTGTTGGTCTGCTTTCCCTTAATGCAGTCCACACAAGTTTCAAAATCAATGAAATCTAGAGTACTACGTATCCCATCTCTCACTAATCTTTCTTAATATCAGCCTTAGGAGGAATGTTAAGCTTCCCTTTCTAATTGGCTAGAGATTTTCTTTTCATGTGTGTTACCAGCATTGCACTTTCTCCTTGCTCCATCGCCATCCTTCCTCTTGTACACACATGGTCATCAATTCATTGATTGTCCATTTGTCTTTATGTGTGTTATAAGATATTTTGAAAGGCCCATACTGATGCGGGAGAGTGTTGAGGATGAAGTGCACAAGGACTCCGACATTTCAACCTCGATTCTTTAGTTGAGCCATGATATCTCCCATTTCCATTATATGTTCGCATACACCTTTAACACCGGTGAGCTTTAGGGATGTAAACTTCATAATTAGGGTGTTTGTTAGCATCTTATCTGAAGTGACGAATTGCTCGTCAACGGTCAACTCATGGACTTTTTCATGCTGCTCGACTGAACCACGTATACCAGCACCAATTTTGGTCTTTATGTACATTACGCTGAGCCGATTGAATCGGTCCCATCGTTCATAAAGTTGAATTTGATCTGGAGTGTTGTTACTAGTGACTTTAGGTGGTTCATCATTCCTAATAGCATAATCTATGTCCATACACCCTAATTGAAGGAGTACTCTCTCCTTCCAAACTTTATAATTATTTTTCTTAAGTTCGGGAACATCACAACCAATATCAAAGAAATTTGTAGGTAAAGTTGCATAATATAAAAATTAAATGCTTATGTTAAATTTGAGGCATAAATGGAATCATGTTTTTATCAATGTAAATTATGCTTAAATAAATCTAATGACATCAAAAATTGTCTGTGGGCTAAATCTTTAATTCAATAAGATTCATTATTCTTTATGATAGATCAAACTATTTTTTTTAATTTATAATTCTTAAGGGTATATTATGATTATAGTTTGGTATTTTTATCTTTAAACTTTATGATAAAACTATCAAACTAATTCTTCCTAACTCCTGTGGGTAAATTAAGAACTAATACTGATATCTTATCCTAATTAATTATATAAATATAATAAAATTCATGTGGGGGGTAAAGTCATTATATTTATAAAATCAATTACAATTAATGTCCATTATGTGATCCTTATCCACTTAATATATAATTTTATATATAATCAAAGATGTTGTAGCTATTCCTTGTTCAATTAAAATTATATGGTTCGCTAAATATTTTAGGCTCTACTTAGGTAGCGTTTGGCCCAGCTTAAAATTAGCTTCTCTTCTCCTTTAGAAGGAGAAGTTAGGCCAAACGCATATTTTGAAAAGCTCTACAAAATGAGAAGTAGCTTATTTTTAATGAAGAAAAGGAGCTTCAAAAAAAGCCCACAATAGCAACTTTTGGCTTCTCATTTTCTCTTTTTTTTACCTTTTCTCTTTTTTTGCCCTTCCCACATATCAAACCCTAACAACAAAAATTTTCTCCCTTCCCCTTCCCAATCAAAGAACAAGAGGTGAACAGGTTTTGGACTAAATCAACAAAAACTTATTTTCATCTCTTTTGGGTTGAAAACACTTTTTCGCAATTAGCTTCGATAGTACTACATTTTCATTGACGAAAACTATATATTGAGATATTAAAATTGATAAAAATAATTAATTTGAGATGCATTTGGCGAATGCATGCTAGGTGGTAGCAACACCGTTATTCGATGTTCTAACAGAGAAACTGGTTCCTATGTCCGGTGATATTGCTCTTGGGAATCTAGGGATCGAAGACGTTGATCTCAAAGATTCATTGTTCAAAGAAATCAACCTTGTTCTGAATGTAGCTGCCACCACCAACTTTTACGACAGGTACCAAAGAAATTAATCCATTTTAGTCATGAAATTGAGTCGTACTTTAAATTTTTTCTAAAAGAACGGATATATGGAGAGTTTATTTTCTTACTTTTGTTGCTTCTTTTGCAGGTATGACGTTGCATTAACATTAATGTTCTAGGAGCTAAACATGTACTGGAATTCTCTAAAAAATGCACAAATCTTGAAATGCTCCTCCATGTTTCAACTGGTGAGGTCTTCTTCTTCCAATCCATACCTACGTTTCACAACTAGAAGATGTTTGGTTACATTAATCTTTTCCCGTTGTTGGCTATACTACTATATTTTTTCAGCCTATGTTGGCTGATGTTTGGTTACACCTCTCCTTTTATTTACGTACAGTTCAAAAAAAAATTTCTTCCTTTTTACGAGTTTTCTTGGATATTCTAAATATTTCATTTATTAGTAATATAAAGATTTTTTTTGTAATTTGATAATTTATATTTTATTCTTAAATAAAATCAAAAGCTTAAATTGAGTATAAAAGTAGCTTACAATTGATATCTTATGCCAAACAACTTCTAGCTTAAAAGTAACTTTAAAGTTTAAAAAAAAGCTGACTATCCAAACAACTTCAGCTTTTAATTTCAAAGCTCTACTTTCTGGCTTCTCCTTCTGAAGTAGCTTTAAAGCCCAAAAAAAGCTGGGCCAAACGCACCCTTAATGTCTAATAACAATTATTTAGCAAAACAATAACAATAAATATTGCATCTTAAAATAGCAAATTTAATGACTAGACATTATGAAACTCAATATGCTAAATAATTGCAACTATATTTGCATGTTAAATAATAACAGTAAGTGCTAAAGCACATCCTTTTTAAAATATAAAATAAAAATAAAAATTTTGTGGAGAACCAGATTTGAACCCACAACCTTAGCTTAGGAAATTAGTACCCTAACCATTGGGCCACTCAGTGGGCTTGCAATGTATTGCAAAAGGAAGATACTTATTACCAAAACTTATAATTTTTAAACTCATCATCTTTAACCTCCAACTGGGTCTATTTCAACTCGTATGAACCGGTTGCAAACCCGGCGTTTTTTAAGCTTTCTGGCAACAAATTGATATTTTACATTACGAAAATTATTAGAAATCCAATTACCCAATGATTTTTAATCTTTCCTTTTGATCAAAAGTTCAAAAAATCAACTTTGGAATCCAAAAATAATTTCATGGATTTCTTCTAACAAAAATCAAAACTATAAACAACAAGGCTGAGGTTCAACCTTGCTCTCATACCAAATAATTTCAGATTAATACCTTTTGGATATTCCTTTCATTTTTCATAAACATCTTTAGTATGATGTATAATCTAATTGTACTGGGAATGGTATTTTGTCTCATGGTCGTTATTGCATTTTCTTACAAAACGATACCACTTATAATTCATTGCATGTCCAAGCTGGCACTAAAAGATGTGTTGTTAAAGAGGATTCCTCAACATTATGGCACCAGAGATTAGACCATATGTCCATTCAAAGAATTAAAAGATTAATGAAAGATGTGGTACATAGTACTCTAGATTTTATTGATTTTGAAACTTGTGTGGACTGCATTAAGGGAAAGCAGACCAACAAGTCAAAGAAATGTGTAGATAGGAGTTCCGCCATATTAGAGATCATACATACTGATATATGTAGTCCAGACATGGACTCACGTGGTCAGAAATACTTCATCTCCTTCATAGATGATTACTCACGATATATGTGTCTCTACATGCTTGATAATAAGAACGAAGCATTTGATGCATTTAACCTATTTAAGGCCGAAGTTGAGAAACAGTGCGGCAAGCAAATTAAGATCGTGAAATCAGATAGAGGTGGAGAATATTATGACAGATACACGAAGAATGGACAAGCACCTGGGCCATTTGTGAAGTTTCTTCAAGAGCATGGGATTGTTGGCCAATACACCATGTCTGGTTCTTCGGACCAGAATGGTGTAGCAGAAAGAAGAAACCGAACTTTATTGGACATGCTGAGGAGTATGTTTTGCAGCTCAAATCTTCCTAAATCATTGTGGGCTGAAGCACTTAAGACGGCGGTATATATTTTAAACCGGGTTCCAACCAAGGTTTTTACTAAAACATCATTTCAATTATGAAAAGGTTGAAAACCGAGTTTGCGACATATGCGTGTTTGGAAAGCCCGTCTTAAGTGAGAATTTATAACCCGCAAGAGAAGAAGTTAGACCCAAAGACCATTAGTGGGTATTTTATCGAATATGCCGAAAGATCTAAAGGTTACAGATTTTACTGTCCATCTCACAACACTAGAATTGTGGAATCAAGAAATGCAAAATTTCTTGAATATGAGTTAGTAAGTGGGAGCGATCAAATTAAGAACATAGTTTCTGATATTGATCATACAGAGTCTCAACCTTCCACTTCAAGTAATAGATGGTTGTTGTTCACAACACCCCTCAAGTACAAACTGGTGTTGAACAACCAATCACTGAAGATCAACCAGTCATTGGTTGTTATTCATTAAGTTACGATGTCACATCTCTAATATTATAATGGGAGAAGACCTTAGTGTCATTTGTCAATCTACCAACACGTGCATCGCACGTGCATAACTAATATGAAGGAGGTCTCAGGTTCGAGTCCTCACTATGTCAGATTTTTTACTTTAATTTTTTTTATATTAAACATGTATCACAAGTGTAAATTACTATTCACCTATCTATCTATAATATAATATATTTACTTACTATTTAATGGAAGAGTTTGTCACAAATAAACAATTTTAAATATTTTTTTGTCACAAAAGAAATACCACTTTTGTCACCAAACAAACATGTGCATCACACGTACAACTCCAAATCTATTTTTCAACACGTGTATCGTACGTACACATCAAAGTTTTTCCTTCTTAATTTTTAAAAAAATACGTGTATCGCCCGTTCAACTCCATTTTTTTAAAATTAAGGCATTCATCGCACGTGCTAATTACTATTGACTTACGTGTATTGCATGTTTAACTCCAAATCTTTATCAAACGTGCATCGCACGTGAAAAATACTAGTAAAGTAAAATGTTAAGAAGTAAATACATTGTAATACATGAAATGTAATACTCGTTATTTAGAGGACTTTACCACTATGATTCATGTGTTTATTACTTAATTTGGATTATCGATGGGTTAAAGTGAGACATTAAGTTTAAAGTACAAACCAAGTGAGAGAATGTTAGACCTGCCCCTTCAGTTCCCTAGATTCCTGGGATTGTAGACCTACCCCTTCGGTTCCCTAGATTCCTGGTTCCCGGGAGTAGCCTCCTCTTTTTGTGGTCAGACTTTAAACTTGCAAGGAAAAGTCTTTATCTAATCCATTGGAAAGTGGATTAGTCACAACTAATTCATTGGGAAGTGGATTAGTCACAACTAATCCAGAAGAATGACAGCAACATTGACCGGAGCCTTGATGGAAGGCTCGCCTATAAAATGAGTATGATTTGGCCCCCAAACTCAACCATCAAAACCCCTAAAGATTACACCATCGCAAGTTGTTGATTAGGAGTTTGGAAGAACCAAAGTGCAGTGGAAATCGAAGTGTGTGCAAATCATCAATGGCAGGAGGTATGATTTCTTGGGCTTATTTCGTTTTTCTGCATGATGAATCGATTGATTTTACATTTTACACCATGTATATGATAATCCCATTAATCCTCCAACAAAATTGGGTCAGAGAAAGACAAACGAATTTAAGAAAATAGTGTAAAAGGATCAGGAATAGAACACATATAGACCAAATAAAAGTAAATCCTCGAACATATTAATAATATGGGCTTCAAGGATAATTTGCAATTACAGAATAAGTTCATTGGGCATGGCATTTATAGAGGAATTAAAATTATTCTTCTATCCACATTACAGTCACATAGGCTAGTGCAAGTCCTGACTTCTTCCTATAGCATATCTTACACTCGGAAAGATAGAATGTGATGTATAAAACTAACAACCACAACCTTATGAACAGGGCCGGCCCCCACCGTGAGGCAGGTGAGGCGGATGCCTCAGGCCCCCGGATTTTTTGCAATTTTAGGGCCCCAAATTTGTTTTTCCCTTATAAATATAGACACGTATTTTGCATGTAAAAAAATTATTGTAATTAGGGGCCCCAAAAATAATTATTTGAGCCTTACGCCCCAGGCCCCCGGTAACTCAGGGCCGGCCCTGCTTATGAACAATGCTTTGAGAACAAAGATAACAAGAGATCATGTAATGTAGTTTTCAACAGCCAAAGCAAACCCATATTGTACACATTGCTGTCAAAAGTACTGTACATGATATGCATTATACAATAGAAAACATAATTTCTGTCATCCAATGTGCTTGAAGGAATTTTTACAAATGAACTTATTATATTAACTCAACTATATGATTTATGTAGGTATATAATTGGTATGATATTTGATTGTGTATTTGAATCATTAAAAAGATCTGTTTTTTTCACGTGTGTAGAAATTAAGGATACTCAATAAAACAAACTACAAACTTCATCTAAAAGACTAGCAAGTAGCAAAACCCATAAATTTAAACTATCTATACAATGCAGTCAGGGCCGGCCCCCATATGTAGGCGGGCAAGGCGGCCGCCTTGGGCCCCCGCCGAAATCACCATTTTTGGGGCCCCCGATTTCAAAATTTCCTTGTAAATATAGGCACGCATTTCGCGCGTAATTTTTTTTTTTTTTTTTTTATATGGGGTAGGGGGGGCCCCATTTCGGAAGTTTGCCTAGGGCCCCCCGGAACTCAGGGCCGGCCCTGAATGCAGTATCTATAAAACATAAATAAAAATATCTAGAATCGATCTAGTACCACCTCCATGTATAATAATAATTCTCACCAAGAAAACCCAATATCTAACTCACCACCTCCAACCCCAATCGACATAATCTTCTCAAATAGAAGCCATAACCAATTAATTCAAATAACGAAGAAACGAAGAAAGAAAAAGAAAAAACTCTTTTTATATACATACATTAGGATGATAATCAAAAATACATACATACATCAATTCCCCAAAAAAACCGAATGTCACCCCAAATAATCCCTAATGCACATACACAACTAACAATCTAAACCACATAAATAACAACAATAATAAATGTATAATTTTTATATAAAAAAACGCAAAGAGAGTAGGGATGAGAATCAAAACCTCTCCCCGAATCAGGGCCCCCCATGAATTACCAAACGCAGCGGAAGTAATCGCCAGAGAAAACTCCCGGAAACTGACCCTCCCATCCCCATCCGTATCCGCCATCAGCGCGTGCCCCAGCTCCGCCGCCGTAATGAACCCGTTCCCGTCCCGATCAGACATCTTGAACAGCTTCTTCAACTGGTCCTCCGAGTACGGCGACCTCGCGAGGTTGATAAACTTGACGAGGCCGTTGGTGGTCTGGATTAGGGTTTCGAGTGAGCGGAGCTCGGCGAGGTGGTGGTGCTGCTGTCGCCGGCGCCGTTGCTCATCATCATCAACGTCGTCGTCTGGGTAGGGATCTCAGATTTTGGCGGAGGATCCGAGGTGGATTTGGGAATGGGTCGGACCCACCTTCATGATCGGGTCGGATCCGAAGACGAATACGGGTTAGAGTTCGGGTTTGCATTTTGGGTGGGGAATGGGAGATCGGGGCAAGGCTAAAAATAAAGAGGATAACCACTCATATATGAGTTTTTAAAAAAAACCCTTCCCCCTCCCCCTCCCCCTCCCCCACATACGAACATACATTGTAAATGCATTAGAATCCATTTCTCATTATAAGACACTCTCATTGGGACCCACTTCTCACTATAAGACGATGTTAAAACTGGGACTCACTTCTCACTGTAAGACAATGTTAAAACATTGTCTTATAACATTGTCTTATAGTGAGAAGTGGGTCCCAACGCATTTACAATGTATATTTGGGATAAAAACTCATGTATGTCTAGCATTTTGCAAAAATAAAGAGGAGAAGAAGTGGCAACATCGTTGGTTTGACGGAGTCCAATGGATAAAATGCGGAAATGTACCCTGTATTTCTTTAAATTTCAAAAACGTACCCTACAACTTGCGGAAATGTACACTATTCTCGATATATTTTGAGCAAAAGTGCACTCAAGTTTATTTATTTATTTATAGTATGTATTTTTCATTTTTCATTTTCTCAATTTTGAAATAGTTTTTTCATTCTAAAATGTTGAGGATATTTTGTTGATGTTGAGTGATGTTGTTGATTTAGTGGTGAGAGTAACAGATGTGAGTTCTTGTTATTTATAGTGGAAAAAACAGGTTTGAGACATATCTCAGCCGCAGATCTGGATCTGAGATAGAGATTTCGTTTAGAGCAAGAGAAGTGGTGTTGCTGGTAGTTGGCCGCCACTGAACACCTACACAATGCTTAGGAACACTGGAAGAAACCCCAGTGGCAAGCCCTCCGACAATTTAGTCAGTCACTGGAAGAAAGGAAAGCCAGGGTTCATGTGAGAAAAATTCATTACTTGCAGAAAAGGGAAGGGGTCTGGTATTTATAGGCAGAGAGAGAGTGGGAGCCATAATCCTAATGGGTCGGGTTGACCCGCTTTTGTAGGCCTGATGATCAAAGATGAGCGGATTTTGAGGGGATCAAACGACTGTGATTATGCTACATTACTTACCCACATCATAGGCCACCCACTCTTAAAGGGTTGTATGTATCAGCCGTCGAGGAGTAGTCCGTCCTTGCGAGAAAATCGGTAGGCAGTATGCTTGAGGATAGGATGGAAGGTCCCTGTGGATAGTGACACGAGGTCGGGGCTGAGCTCCGTGATGACCGAGCTCCGATCTCCAAGCATCGAGCGTTGTGTGTAAACCAGGAGCTGCTTCGAGGTTAACGTTAAGCGCCGAACGCTAAGCGCCGAGCTTTGTGCCAAAGACATTGGCTAGATCAAGGTTAATGTCAAGCATCAAGCATGTCGACTTATGGGAGAGACATATGCTAGTTCGAGGTTCATGCCGAGCGTCGATTATCAAATTTGTGAGAAAGCCATATGTTGGCTCGAAGTTCATGTCGAGCGACGAGAGTGATCGTGTAACACCCCGCAAAATAGCATATAGTTATTTTGCATGGTAATCCGTGCATAGTTAAGAATTGGACGCGATTACATATTTTTCTAATAATTATTAGTTTTAATTAAGAAATTTCAGATATATTAGTTTTTCTGAACCCGATAAGATGTATTCGGGATATCTTCTCAATTTAATTGTGTGTATTGTCCCGATTGTTTTAGCGAGACAAGATTTGGAAAAATAATATTTTTATACAATATATTCTTATATTTTACAAATAAATATTTTATTTGTAATGAGGATATACATACATACATACATACATATATATATATATATATATATATATATATATATATATATATATATATATATATATATATATATATATATATATGAATGCATGTATATTTGGATTGGACTGCATATGATGTATGTACATGAATACTCGTATGTATTTTTATATGTATTTGTATGTATTTATATATAATTGTATGTTTACATATTTAATTAAATTGTAATGGATTGAATTTTATACTTGTATGTTGGATGTATGTATGTATCTATATAATAAAACACAAAGAAAGCTATCAGGTGGCTCTCATTCAATAGGGTTGAAATCAATGGTCCACATCTAACCTCACAAAACATATTTTTCCGTCCAAAGTTTCCCCCCAAAACAACTCATTTATTTATTTATTTATTTATTTATTTATTTATTTATTTATTTATTTATTTATCTCTCTCTCTCTCTCTCCCCCTCCCTCCCTCTCTCATTCACTCTCTATTATTACTCAGAGATGTATATTTTCATATTCAGGTTTGTAAATTTCCAGATTTTTTATGCATTTTTTATTGCTCATGTTATATTGAAAATAGCAAATATCTCATCAACAGTTAAGTTTTATCATTTTCCACACTCAAAGTTCTAAGAAGTTGGGATTTTACACCCCCATTTATAATTATTTTTCAACATATACTAATGGAAACATAGACTTTTATTTACAACTAATTATTGTTAAACTATTCAAACTTGAGCTACATAATTGTTGTTTTACTGTTTACAAAACTTTCATATGCTGTATCGTTCAGAAGACATGTCGTAGGCACGTGCCCACGGGTAAATCTAGTATGTATATATATATATATATATATATATATATATATATATATATATATATATCATTATATGCATATGAATTAATTTAGAGCCTCTCTTCTTGATCATGATGATCAAATAGAAACCTAAGGCTAGGATTAATTTCCAATACATTAAAGACCCCTCCACCTCACCCATTTCTTCCCTAAATTCTACCGACCTCTCTCTCTCCCCCATTTTTCATGGCAGCCGAAACCCTCCTCCCCTCATATCCATCTCATTTTCACTCGAAACCTTCACCATCACCTCCATCTTCTTCTACTTCTACTCTCCATCTTCTTCTACTACTTTCATCATGGGATGACAAAAGAAAGAAAGAAAGAGGGTTTTTGATTTTGCTTGTGGGTTTTTGGAGCTAGAGTAGAAGTTGAGCAAGAGGAGGAGAAGCTAGCTTTACAACAAGGATTTCATCTTCTAACACAACTTGGTGGGTGTTCTCTAACTCTAGAATTGATTTTTTTTATATGTGATTTGGCGTGTAGAAAGGAGCATGAATACCATGTATGAGTGTTTGATAGGTTGTGCAATTTGAGTTTGTGTGATAGCACAACATTTACCATGAATCCATGTTAAGAACACATATGTTGTGTTATAGCTTAGAAATTTCTAACTTGCAATTGGCTTATAATCCGGGGCGCTACAGATCGACTTGTGAGAAAGCCAGATGCTGGCTCAATGTTTATGCCGAGTGTCGAGCATGATCGACTTGTGAGAACGAAAGATCATGACTCGAGGTTCATGCAAAGCGTCGAGCGTGGTCGACTTGTGAGAAAGACAATAGCTAGTTGAGGTTCATGCTAAGCGGCGAGCGTGGTCGACTTGTGAGAAAGCCAGTAGCTAACTCGAGGTTCATGCCGAGTGCCGAGCATGATCGACTTGTAAGAAAGCCAGATGCTAGCTCGAGGTTCATGCCGAGCGTCGAGTGTGATCGACTTTGTAAGAAAACCAGATGCCAGCTCGAGGTTCATGTCGAGCATTGAGTTTGATCGACTTGTGGGAAAGACAGATGCTGGCTCGAGGTTCATGCCAAGCGTCGAGCATGGTCAACTTGTGGGAAAGACAGTAGCTAGCTCGAGGTTCATGCCGAGCGTTGAGCGTGATCGACTCGTTAGAAAGCCAGCAGCTAGCTTGAGTTCTTGTCGGGCGTCGTGCGTGGTCGACTTGTGAGAAAACTAGTAGCTAGCTCGAGGTTCATGCCGAGAGTCGAGCGTGATCAAATTTGTGAGAAAGCAAGATGCTGGCTGGAGGTTTATGCCGAGCGTCGAGCGTGATCGACTTGTGAGAAAGAAAGATGCTGACTTGTGGTTCAAGCGAGCGTTGAGCGTGGTCGACTTGTGAGAAAGACAGTAGCTAATTCGAGGTTCATGCCGAGCATCGAGCGTGGTCGACTTGTAAGAAATCCAGTAGCTAGCTCGAGGTTCATGTCGAGCACCGAGCGTGATTGACTTGTGGAAAAGCTAGTAGCTAACTCGAGGTTCTTATTGAGCGTCGAGCAGATTGACTTGTGAGAAAGCTAGTAAAAAAATATGTTGCCTACAGCTTACTGTGACTGTAGTGGACACGTGTATCACACGTGTGATGCTAATGTCACGGGGGTAGAAATCGAGGCATTAAAATCTTATCCACCGTTAGATTTAGATGATCTAGATTGGGTGGTTGAGATTGTCTGAGGATTTCGAGGCATCATAGATCTACCTACATACCCCTTACTCCCCTTCTCATTTCCCACTCTGCTTTCTCTCTCTAATTTGCGGATCATCTCTCTCTACGAACTGTTTAGTGATCAGCGACCAGCTTTACGGCGTACTTTTCTAGCAACAATAACAGGTTAGTATTTTCACTATTATGTCGAAGGCTCGGTCTGGTTCTTCTGCATCTATTTCTTGTCTGGGCGATGGGGATCGCCTTTCCGACTCCTCATCCTGGGAGACGAGTGAGAAGGTTTACAAAGTCCAGCCGCTCCACAGTCGTAAATCGTTTGTAGTGCAATCGAGCGACTCAGACGGAGAGGCAGAGGTGGTTGATGAGGGTATGAAACTGGTGGTACCGATCAAGACGTAGATGATGTAGTTGGAAGAGAGGTTGGTGGTGAGGGTGAGGAAGAGGTAATGGAAGTCGGCTTGTTAGGCGGCCCCCCTAATCTTAAACTGCTGGCGACCCCCCCCCCCCCCAAGGCTCCTCACGTTCGAAGGAGGATGAGGTGGACCCTTCCGGGCAGTCCGGAACAATCAGATGAGTTTCTCCCTGAACATGGGCTCGACGTCTCTTATCTTCAGCAGTCGGGGTCCATTTAGGATGTATCCGGACGATGTCGAAGACTTGGTTCATTATTGGGTGCCACCTTCATCGCCGAGTCGACCAAATATCCGGATAGACAAGACAATGAGCGTTTTGATGGTCAATGACCTGCTGCTGATTCGAGCGAACTACTTCATAGGTTGGAGTTTGAGCTAATGATTCCGAACCTAGGTCTCTCCCAACAGAACCATTGGCCCCGTGCTACTGCATGTTTCCTGCGGACGGCTTCAGCTCGGGGTTGCGGCTGCCGCTGCACCCGTTCATCAAGAAGGTGCTAAATTGGGGGAGTTTGAGCCCGATGCAGTACAACCCAAACTTTTGGAAGCAGCTCGTGTGCTTCATGTTACTTTGCGAAGGGGGGTGCCTTTGAAGCTGAAGTACTTCCGAGCTATACTGGGGGTCAGTTCATCGGGCGAGCACGAGGGAACATACTACATATCGCTTCGTCCCTACAAGAAGGTAGTCCATGGGCACCCGGACTCTATAAATGGATGGAAGGAGAAATACTTCATCGTTCGAAATCATGTGCCTTTGGAAATTCCTAAGCCCTGAAATTTTCACAAGTCTCCGAATAGGAAAGACTTGACGAATCCCGCCCGTCCATCCCGTGGTCCAGGAGATCTTGGGTGAAGACGGGCTCAGATCGTGGGCTCCCAACTGGGCCGTGAAGGCGGCCGATAGGCAGACCAAGGGGCCGGTAGCGATCGAGGTGGTGGAGCAACTAGCCATGCCTTGCAATAGGGAGGTCCTAGTGCCTGAGACCCTTGAGTCGTACTGTATGAGGTGGGCTCAGGGTAGCGTGCTGGTAAGGTTTCTTTCAACTTCGCGACTCCATACCTCAAGCTTTTTTTTAATTTTATTTTCCAAGTCTCAACTCTTCGTTTGCAGGCATCACTGGCCGGAGCCCAGATGATGAGGTTGCACACGACGAGCTCCAGCGGGAGGTAAAGAACTCTCAATGGTATGAGCGTGAGATAAAGGACCTAAAGCTAAAGTTGGACACAGCCAAGTACAGTGAACGGGCCCTGAAGGCCGAACTGACCTCTCACCGACGACTAAGGCCGGGTGGAGGGTGAAATAAGGAAGGCGGCTGCCAAGGAGCTTAAGAAGACCACGAATGCTGCCATGGACAAGCTCATTGAGGCTCAGGACATGATGTACAACCGGGCCCTTGAGCACGTGCAGGACTACTACCCCGAGTGTCAGCTCGAGGAGCTTCACTTTGGCATGAAACTCCCTGAGCATCCAAAGACGCCCGGGGAGAGACGATGATGAATGAGGTGAACTGGTGAAGTACCGCTGGCTAAGGGGAATGTAGAGGGGCCGGCGGACCCCGACGTCGATGCAGATACTGACCCCTCTCATCTAAGAAGCAGTTTGAGCATATATATATATATATGTGTGTGTGTGTGTGTGTGTGTGTGTACACATATATATGTATGTATATATACATATATACATATATAAATACATATATATATGTATACATATATAAATACATATATATGTATTTATATATGTATATATGTATATATACATACATATATATGTGTACACACACACACACACACACACACACACACACACACACACACACACATATAGGGAAATGATCGAGTGAGAACTCTTTTGGTGAGAACCACGTGAGAACTTTTGTTTGGAACATTAGTTGAAAGATATGAACCGTTCATTTTGATCTACATGACTCAATTAGTATATGGATGAGAAATCAAGTCATTTGAGATTCATTTGCCCATTCATTGAAGTGTTACAAATTATGTGGCTGAAAAATCGTTTTCTTTATAGTGACATGATGCATGGACAAATGAATATCAAATGACTTGATTTTATATTTCTAGACTAATTTAGTTGTGTTAAACAATGTGAACGATTCGGATTATCCATGGGATGGATAGGCGTGGAGTTCTCACGAAGCTTATCGTGAGAACGGTTCTCACCGGATCGCTACCCTATATATATCTATATATATATATATGTGTATATACATATATATATCTATATATATATATATATATATGTGTATATACATATATATATATATATATAGATATATATATGTATATACACATATATATATATAATAAATTACAAAGAAAGCTATCAAGTGGCTCACAATCACCCCCCCCCCCCCCCTAAAATCAAAGGCCTAGATCAAACCTCATAAAACATATTTTCCCACCAAAATTTCAAACCCCAAAACCAAAATTTTCCCTCCAAAACTAAAAAACTTATTACTATACTACTATCTCTCTCTTCTCTCTTCACTTTTTCATATTTCTCTCTTTCTCTCTCTCCCATTCTTTATATATTTACTTAGAAATTTAGATTTTCATATTTTTAATATTTTTTCCGCACATGTTATATTGAAAATAGTAAATATCTCTTCAACTCCACACTTAAATTTCTAAGAAGTTAGATTTTATACTCCCATTTATAATTATTTTTCAACATATACTAATGGAAACATGGACTTTTATTTAAACTAATTATTGTCATACTAGTCAAACTTGAGCTACATAATTGTTGTTTTACTGTTTATAGGCTTTTCGTGTTTTGTATCGTTCCGAAAACGTGCCGAAGGCACGTGCCCACGGGCAAATCTAGTGTATATATATATATATATATATATATATATATATATATATATTGTTGTATTTGCTGAGCGTGGACTGGCCACCGCAATTTTTGTAAAGATTTTGACGAATGAAATAACTTTTTGGCCGACCTCTTTGACTTTGGAATTTTGGCGTAATATCTACGATGTGCACTTTTGTGATTTTGGCCAAATTTATGACGCTCGGAATGATATGCTATTTCCTTCTTTGTGCTAGATGAACGATCACTTCTTAGCCGACCCTCGTGACACTGAGGTGGAGCGCCTTAGAGGCAGGCTGAAATCCATAGAGTTCGTGTTGGTGCGCTATAGCAAATAGGCCCGTGATCGGGAGGCAGTTGTTTCTTATTTCATGAATAAATCGTAGGAACTGAGCTTTGAGTCAGCACGTCTAAAGAAAATAATTGTTGATCGCGACTTGGGGAGCGCTGAGACCAGATGGTCGACGTCTGGTACTTTTGCCCGACGGCCGACATCTGAATCATTTCTTCGTGTGGTTATAGTGAAGAAGGAATTGGAGATACAAAGGTTAAAGGCCATGCTTGAAGGGGTGGATCCTAAACCCGTTCTTTTGGAAGCGGTCGACCCTCCATTAGGGGCTCGTCTCCATCCATGAGGCTAGAGCCAACGAGACTGAATGATGCCCATAGCTCTGTTGCTAGAGTGTCTACATTAGAGACCCCGAGGATCCTGGTGGCTCGTCGGCGAGCAAACGCGTTCGATTGGTCTCGAACTGGTCGGCGCCAGTCCTAATGCCCCCCAAGAGGAAGGTTTGGCTGAAAATGTAAAAGTTATAATACGACCCTGGCCATTGTATTAGTAAACCTTCATATTTCTTGTGACTTGGTTGAGTAAACTCATGTAGCCTCGCCAACTGAATCAATAAACTTTTACATGTTGTAATAAAACGATCCTTCTGCTGTTTGAGCACAGCTTTGATCTAAGTGTGTTAGCGAGGTGGACCAACTGAGTATGAGATGTTTCATGTTCGAGGTCGTGAGAGATTGAGAAAATCTCTCGTTAGGGCTTGAGGACTATGCCGAGCGTCGAGCGTGGTGCAGCTTGTAAAAAAGCTGATTGCTGGCTCAAGGTCCAAGCCGAGTAGAGAAGACGTGAGAGATTAAGAAGGGATTAAGAAAATCTCTCGTTAGGGCTCGAGGAGCATGCCGAGCGTTGAGCGTAGTGCAGCTGGTAAAAAAAACTGGTTGCTGGCTCGAGGTCCACGCCAAGTGACGAGGATGTGAAAGATTGAGAAAATCTCTCGTTAGGCCTCGATGAGCATGTTGAGCATTGAGCGTAGTGTAGCTTGTAAAAAGGCTGGCTGCTGGCTCAAGGTCCAAGCCGAGTGGCGAGTACGCGAGAGATTAAGAAAATCTATCGTTATGGCTCGAGGAGCATGTCACGGCCCACTTCCTAAAACTACGAAATGTAAGCACGTGACATGGCCCAGCGAATGACTTACATCATCCATGAGCTGTTATCGATTCAACTCAACAATATAAACAGGAAGTAATACAACCACACATGCATTAAAAGAGTAATCACATGAATAACAATACTTTGAATTTAAGCATAAAATAACCAACATAATATAAATCCAACATCTGGAATCAACAATAATATTATTCGGGTCAAAAACCCATAGTACAAAGAAAACAACTTTGTTCAATTATTAAAGTTCTCAAAATGAAATAATAATTATTAAGCGGTGCAACAAAAACAATTCTTTCACCATTGCTGCTCTCCTAGCCCGTCAGGAAAATCTCCTTGATTTTTTATAAGCTGTTCATCTAAAAGAGAGGAAAAAATGTCTTTAGAGCAAGTCGTGGACAGCAAGTAGAGAAACAAAGATAGCAAGTAGATAAACAAAGAAACAATGACAATAACGGTATAACGATGAATTCAATGAACGATGGAATCAATAGAATTGAACAGTGACAAGGCGAAAATAGTACAATGTGCAATAACGATGATTTATAACCACAACAGTAAATAATAACAATAATGGTAAACAATAAAGATAACATTGTTCAATAACGATGACAAAATGCAATGACAATGCGATGAAGCTTTAAATCTATTATTCATTTTAATCCTAACTAATGCACGTACTACTGCATCACATACTACAGGTTCCATGTATACAATCAATTTCGTTTAGACTAAGGTGGTAGATTCTATAGGTCATGTACTCGCACGATAATAATAGTAATTTCTTGCACAATAACGATAACAATAGTCGGCACGATAATCCTAAAACAATACACGATAAATTGGGATACTGTGGTCAGTAATCCAAAAATAAATCGATAACACTAGCCGACACAATATTTTGGAATGCAAAGCCCACAATTTCGAGTACAGTCACTATATCATCAACTACCTTGGTCAACCCTTAACCAGACTTGTTTAACATTCTTTATTCAATTAATATATGATAATGCGATTAATAATGGACACTAGAAAGATGGCCACACAACCTTAAGATCATGGAATGTACCTTATACAATTAAATACACCAAATTCAACATTATAGTTCAATTATATATTATTAAACATAGAAACTCAATTCTGGACAACAGTAGGTTGCTGTACCAAAATCAGAATTCCCGTTGCTACAGGATAGCAAATGTGGATCCGTCAAAAGTTCTAGAAACTAGATTCCTTCCCGGTTTCAACGCATATAAATAAGATACATAAAAGTTGTAGGATCAGGTGTCAAAACAGCAAACTACACAGGATTTGTGTTCAGCCAGAACTTGTAAACTTGTGTTTATACATATGAAATAAGTCTGAAACTTCATTAATTAATTCCAGAAAAATTAAGGATTGTTATCTAGTGTGTCTAGTATCAGCATGAAAAATTTCAAGTCATTATCTTACAGTTAGCATAGTTAAATTAATTGTAAATCAAAGTGATGCAGTAGTTTTCAGAGTCTGAAATTCTACGACACAGCAGCAGTAAAACTGCGATAACTCACAAACTATAACTCAGAATTCAATTCTGTCAAAAGGGTAGTAAACTAGACATCTGGGGCTACATTTCATATTCAGCAAGTTATTGATTTTAACGACATTATCTAGGTCGAAACAACATGGTAATGTTCAGGTTGGCAATAAATTTCAGGGTTTGAACATATTCTTCATGCATAAAATAATTAAAATCTTATAAACGATGAATTAGGGGTTGACAACATAAATCACAGCAAGTTACATCTATGTGAATATGATATTAAGATGTATAATGTCCATAACCCTACTAATCACAATCAACTATCACACCAACATCATTCATATAGACAATCAGTACTAGTATACAATCTACAATTGTTGTAATGTCATGACATGAAATACAATAATAATCCATATTCCTATATTCAATAATTAACTGCATGAATGCAATGCATGATCTCTATATATTGGAGGCAAAAGACGACACGAAGTCAAGACTACTACTTGGATTCGCTCGTGTAAATCTGTAGCATCCCAACGATAGATAATAATAACAGATATACGATAATCAATATAGATCTACTTGTATGATTCAATAAACAATCTTGAATACGATACAATAAAATTCGAGAGTAAGATGACTTACCTTTAGGACGACGTTAGACTAATTTGAATAAGCAAAGAATAACGGGATCGAAATCCCGGCGGCACAGCGACGAGCAAACAATCATGATGATCACGATAGGGCACGAATCTTGATGGAAATCATGATCAGATGGTTGAGATCGAAGATCAAGATCAAGATGATGATCACGATCGCGATGATCAAAAGAGATCCGACGATCGAGATCAACTAGCTTGATGATGATGATGATGATTATCAATGCAAATCCAAAGGCCAAGATCAACAGATCAAGAAGTGATCACGATCGCGATGATCAACAATCGTACGGCTGAGATCGCTTGATCCCAAATAACAATGCAGATCGGATCGGCAACACAACAGCAAACATGATTGTGAGACCCCGTATTTCTAGGAGTATATATATACTAAGTATGTAGTATAGATATATATAGTATATATATACTAAAGTAGAAGGAAAAGAATTTAAAAACAAAAGAGAATGGGATGATGATGACGTGGAGGAAAGGGATGGAAAAGAATGGAAGTTGTGGTATGTGCTTTGACTAGTTGACCATATGGGAATGGTATTAAATGAATGAATGAAGGAAATGAAAGAAAGAATGAATGTGTGGGTGTGTTGACCCGGTTGACCATGGAGGGAATATATCCCATATCGGCCGTGGAGAGGGAAGGAAGTGTACATATATTAGGAAGCCCATGATAAAGGTGTACCCAACGTCCGGACACCCTTTTGAGGTAGCCTGTGGTGGGCGTGGCTAGAATTTAGTTAATTGTGTGCGTACGAGTTGAGTGCGGGGCGTTACAGATGGTATCAGAGCCAACTTTCGACATCGAATGTAAGACTTGTATATAGGAAGTGCGTGGGACGCAATATGTGTGTATGAGATGCGTAAGACCCTGGGAGGGCAGCGATTAGGAGACAAGTCTACATTACTAGATTGCACGTCCCGTGTTCAGCGAGAACGCTGAATTCTTAAGAGGGGGTGAATGTGAGACCCCGTATTTCTAGGAGTATATATATATACTAAGTATGTAGTATAGATATATATAGTATATATATACTAAAGTAGAAGGAAAGGGATGGAAAAGAATGGAAGTTGTGGTATGTACTTTGACTAGTTGACCATATGGGAATGGTATTAAATGAATGAATGAAGGAAATGAAAGGAAGAATGAATGTGGGGGTGTGTTGACCCGGTTGACCATGGAGGGAATATATCCCATATCGGCCGTGGAGAGGGAAGGAAGTGTACATATATTAGGAAGCCCATGATGAAGGTGTACCCAACGTCTGGACACCCTTTTGAGGCAGCCTGTGGTGGGCGTGGCTAGAATTTAGTTAATTGTGTGCGTACGAGTTGAGTGCGGGGCGTTACAATGATCCACCCAAACACCAAACACCGAATCCTCTTCACAACACCAAACACCAATTCTCTTTCCAAAACACCAAAATAGCGAATCTCTCTCCAAAACACCAAACAGCAACACTAGACCCCACCTTCACACAACAGCAAAATGCCACTTTCGGATCTCCAACCCACAAACAAATAGCAAACGGAGAGATTGGATCCTCTACACCCAGAACAACACACACCAAAACCGGGCACTACCTCTTCTTATTCCTCACTTCGACAGAGAGAGAGAGAGAGAGGGAGAGAGAGAGAGATAGATAGAGAGAGAGAGAGCGGGAAAATTCGACAGCGACTGGCGGCGGGGGTGCTCGAGACGACGGCGATGCTACGGTCGGGAAGCGATGACAGTGGCAGAAACGGCGGCAACAAGCGAACTCTATTTCGCTCGAAAATAGGGGAGACGAAACGGGGCGTTCGGCTTGGACGGCAATGAAGAGGTGATGGGGGTTCTTCAGTGGTTGCGTAGGACAGCGGAGAAGGAATGAGGCGATGGAGACGGAGTGAGAGCGGAGGAAGGCGATAGTGGTGCATCGCCGAGGAAGGAAGACGGGGGGGGGGGGGAGGAGGAGCTTCAAAGCTCGGCAATGGCAGAAGGGGGAAACCACGATGGCAATGGGTTCTCTAAGGCAGAGCTTCGACGAGGTGCAGGAGGGCGGCGCTTCGATAGGGTGGAAGGGCTGTGAGCACGAGGCCGAGCGGCAGTGATGAGCACGAGGTCGTATGGCGGTGTATTGTGGGCTAGCTGCGCAGGGCACTCGGAGGTGGGGAGTGAGCTCGATGGGTATGACAGTGGGTTCTTCGGAGGTTCTGAGCGGAGGAGGAGGTCGAGGAGCAACGGCGTGGCGACGGGAGGTCGCGAGGGGGAGCTTCGGTGATGGACTGGAGGGTGGAAGAGGCCGAGGTTAGGGTCGACGAGGACGTTCGAAGGAGGAAAATGGTGGCTCCAGTGCAATGGCGGAGGAGGAGAGTTCGGGGGTGCCTCTGTTTCGTTTTCGAAAACAGAGGAGAGAGGGGAGATGGGGAGAGAGTTATTAAAACAGTAATAATATACTAAATATAATAATTATAATATATAATAATGGGGAGAGATATGGGGAATTGGGGGTTACGGGATGTGATGTGGTTAGGAGTGATTTTAGGAGATTGACTGTTAGTGGAGATATGGGGTGGTTTTGGGTTAGTGGGCTTGAGGGTAGGATCCAATAGAGTAGGCTTATAGGGTTTTGGGTTAAAATCAATAGGAGACTGGCTTGGGTTGGGATCAGGTTATATATAAAAATAATGCAAAATGAATATAAAATAATAACAACACATATTAATAATAAAAATAATAACATAATAATAATACCAATGATGATGATGATAATAATAATAATAATAATAATAATAATAATAATAATAATAATAATAATAATAATAATAATAATAATAATAATAACAATAATAACAATACTGATATTAATACTATTACATGACAGAATATAGTTTGGATTCAACACTTTCACGAAAATAATTCAATAATAATAATGATAATAATTATAAAGTTATGTAACGAAATAGGAATTGAGTTTCACAAATTTATTAAAGTAAATCAATTTTTTTTGATTTGGCTAAAATATAAATAGTCGGTCAACTATTAAATGGAAGGTACAGTTAAAACACACCGTTATTCGTAATAAACAAAATTTTCAATTAGAGAAGATTTTAATAAAAGGTCAAAAAAATGAATTTAACACAAACTAAATTTATAAATAATCAAAAATACAGAAAATTATTTAGAAAAAATATGTATTTACGGGAACGGGGGTTACAGAGCATGCCGAGCATCGGGCGTAGTGCAACTTGTAAAAAAACTGGCTGCTGGCTCGAGGTCCAAGCCGAGTAGCAAGGACGTAAGAGATTGAGAAAATCTCTCATTTGCGCTCGAGGAGCATGCAAAGCATCGAGCATATTGCAGCTTGTAAGAAAGCTAGCTACTGACTCGAAGTCCAAGCCGAGTGGCGAGGATGTGAGAGATTGAGAGAATCTCTCGTCAGGGCTCGAGGAGCATGCCGAATGCCGAGCGGAGTACAGTTTATAAAAAAGCTGGCTGCTGGCTCGAGGTGCATGCCGAGTGACAAGCGAGTCAGCTTGTAAGAAAGCTGGCTGCTGGCTCGAGGTTCGAGCAGAGTGACGAGGATGTAAGAGATTAAGAGAATCTCTCGTTATGGCTCGATGAGCATGTCGTGCACCGAGCGTAATGAAGCTTGTAAAAAATCTGGCTGCTGGCTCGAGGTGCATGCCAAGCGGCGAGTGTAATGCAGCTTGTAAGAAAGCTGGCTGTCCAAGCCGAGTGGCGAGGACGTGAGAGATTGAGAGAATCTCTCGTTATGGCTCGAGAAGCATGACGAGTGCCGAACATAGTGCAGCTTGTAAAAAAGGTGGCTGAGGTGCATGTTGAGTGGCGAGGACGTGAAAGATTAAGAAAATCTCTCGTTAGGGCTCGAGGAGCATGCCGAGCGTCGAGCGTAGTGCAGCTTGTAAACAAGCTGACTACTAGCTCGATGTCCAAGTCGAGTGGCGAGGATGTAAGAGATTGAGAAAATCTCTCGTTAAGGCTCGAGGCAGTAAACACGGGACATTCATATTCAAAAAATAAAAGAAACTACGTTGCATTTGTTTGCTTTATTGATTACAAAAGGAATAATGCATAGATCCGATTACTACGACAGATGCTCCTACAATCCCTCATGGAACCTAATAAGATGCTCTGCGTTCTAGGGTCTCTTGACTATTTTGCCCCCCAGGTCTTCGAGTCGATACGTCTCATGGCATATAACTTGGGAGACCTTGCACGAGCCTTCCCAGTTTAGGGCCAGTTTGCATTTGGAGGTAGAAAATAGCGAGCTTTCTGAATATAAGGTCACCCTCCTTAATGTCGGTCGGACAGACTTTCTTGTTGTAAACCTTTCAATCCGCTGCTGATAGATATTTCTTCTGATGCTGGATTTTTCACGGATTTCGTCAACTAGGTCCAAGTTGGCCCTGAGGTCACTCGAATTGGATTCCTTATTGAAGCCCATGATCTGAGGCGATGGGGAGCCTGATTTCCAGCGGGATGATAGCCTCTGTCCTGTACGTCAGGTTGAATGGGGACTCGCCCGTAGGGATCCTTTTGGTTGTTCGATACAACCAAAGGATGCTCGGTAATTCGTCGACCCACAGCCTCTTGGGAGATTTGTCCAATCATTTTTTGAGGCCTTCATGGATTTGGTTGTTGGCATTTTCAGCTTGGTCATTCGACTGGGGATGGGCTATCAATGAAAACCGCTGCTGGATCCTGAGGTCTTCGCAGGACATTCGGAAATTTTTGCCTACAAATTGAGTTTCGTTATCGGTGATAAGCATGCGCGGGATCCCGAACCGGCAAATTATGTGTTTCTAGAAGAATTGCTGGGCTTGATGTTCAGTGATTGTGGCCAAGGGTTCTGCCTCGATCCACTTAGTAAAGTAGTCGATCACCACTATGAGGAAGCATTTTTAGCCTATGGCCTTCGGGAAGGGACCAACTAGGTCCATCCCCCACATGGCAACAGACTAGTAAGTGACTTGAGTTCAGCTCAGGACAAGTGTCCAATCAAAGAGAATCTCTAGTAGGGGCTGCACATTTTCAAAGATCATGGGCGTCTTGTAATATGGTCGGCCAATAGTAGTCGTGGTTGAGTACTTTCCTCTCGAGCGACCTGCTACCCATATGGCATCCCCCAATTCCTGCATGCAACTCCTCTAGCGCATACTTGGCTTCATCGGGACTCAAACATCGAAGATATGGTCTCCCTTCCACCTTAGTGTACGAGCGCTTGAAGAGTACATTATCAATTTGGGTGAATCTTGTTGATCGGTTTCTTATCTTCCTGGCTTTGGCCGGATTTAGTGGGAGTTCACCATCTTCCGAAAACACCCAGACAGGATCCATCCAAGTGTCCGATTGAATGTCTGGGTTGATGCAAAGGACCTCAGGGTTCTCGATGCCAGGCTTGAGGAGGATCTCAACGAGGACTGTGCGATCTAGGCCCTTGAAGGACGACGAGGCGAGCTTGGACAAAGCATCGGCTTAGCTATTTTTTCCCCTCAGAATGCACTCGACAACGGCGCCCTCGAAGACTGTTAAGAGTTGCCTAACACGGGCCAGGTATTTGATCATCTAGTCGTCACGGGCTTCATAATCCCCGACAATTTGATTGGCCATGAGCTGAGAGTCACTGAAGGCCCTTACTCGTCTTACCTCTGCCTTATGGGCTAGCACGAGTCCGCCGATCATGGCTTTGTATTCTGCCTCGTTGTGGGAGGCCTGAAAGTTGAGACGTAGGGAGTACTGGATAATGACGTCGTCGGGGCCTCTGAGTATGACGCCAGCTCCTTTTCCAACCTCGTAGGATGATCCGTTGACATAGATCTCCCACATTTGTTCATCCTCTTGGGTCTCACATGCTTCGAGAATGGTACATTCCGTGATGAATTCTGTGAGGGCTTGCTCTTTAATGGTGGTCCGAGGTTAGTAGCTAATGTCATGTTGGTTCAGCTCGATTGACCACTTGACCAAGCGGCCGGAATTCTTAGGTTTGTTGAGGACCGTCTTGAGAGGCTGATCCATAAGGACTTGGATGGAGTGAGCTTGAAAGTACAGTCGGAGTTTCCGAGCGGCCATCACCAATGCATAGGCAACTTTTTCCATCCTGGTGTATCGGATTTCAGCATTATGCAAGACTTTGCTTACATAATAGATGGACTTCTGAGCCCTGTCTTCCTCCTTGACTAATAGGGCACTGAGCGCGTGTTCCGAAGCAGTCAGATAGAGATAGAAGGACTCCCCCGGCTCAGGTTTGCTGAGGAGCAGGGGGTTGGCTAGGTAGGACTTCAGCTGATCGAAAGTCTATCATTGAGAATCTTCCCACTCAAAGCTTTTCACCCCCAGAGGGCTTTGAAGAACGGGAGTGACTTCTCTCTGGACTTGGAGAGGAAACGGTCCATGGCCGCCAATTGACCCTCAAGTCATTGGAATTCTTTGGCATTTCTTTGAAGGGCCTAGTCTAGTATGGACAAAATCTTTCCAGGGTTCACCTCAATGCCTCGCTGGCTAACCACGAATCCGAGAAATTTCTCCGAGGTGACGTCAAAGGCGCACTTAAAGGGGTTGAGCCTCTTATTGTGGGATCGTAGGACCCCCGAAAGCCTCATCGAAATCGCTGACGTGATCTTGTCTCATACGGCTTTTGATGAACATATCATCGACATATACCTCCATGTTTCGGCCAATCTGCTCCTTAAAGACCCGATTGATGAGCCTTTGGTAGGTGGCACCAGCGTTTTACAGCCCGAATGGCATGACCCTGTAACAGTAGAGGCCTTGGTCTGTCACAAAGGCGGTCTTGGGGATGTCTGGAGGGAACTTTCTGTTATGGTTGTAGCCTAAGAAGGCTTCCATGAAACTCAACAGCTCGTGACCAGAGGTCGCATCTATCAGGATGTCGATGCTTGGGAGGGGAAATAGATCTTTAAGACATGCCTTGTTGAGGTTTATGAAGTCTATACAGATCCTCCATTTGCCACTTAGTTTTTCACCATCACAATGTTTTCCAACCACTGCGGGTAGTTGACTTCTTGTATGAACCGCACCGAGAGAAGCTTGTCACTTCTTCCATTACCGCTTGTTGCCTGTCGAGAGCGAACTTACGCCGCTTCTGCTGGACTGGCTTTGAGTCTGGGTGGGTGCTAAGTTTTTGCATGATGAGGTCCTCCGAAATTCCTGGCATATTCGAGGTTTCCATGCGAAGAGATTGGCATTCCAAAAGATGCAGCCAATAATGGCCAGCTTAAGGTCTAGAGAGAGAGAGACTGGTTCACTCGGAACCGTTGAGATTCGTCCTCCGCGGAGAAGGGGACCTCCTCCAATTTGTTGATGGGCTCCGAGTGCAATTGTCTCCTACCAGATGGGAGTTCCACCGCATTAAGAGGGAAGACCATGCCCCCCACTACGACCATATAGCATGTCCGGGTGAATTCCTGATTACCTCAGACAATACCGACCCCATGATTGGTAGGAAATTTCAACTTCATGTGATAGGCGTAGGGCACCGCCTGGAGGGAGCAGAGGCCTGGTCAACCGAGGATGGTATTATAGGCGGCCTTGACATTGATCACCATGAAGTCCATTGCCTCTGTTCGGATGGTCAGGGCCGTTCCGTCTGTGACGTTGAGAGTGACGATTCCCTCAATTTGGACAGGAACGCCCGAGAACCCGTGGAGTATGTACCCATCCGGCTTCAGCCTCCTGCGAGAGAGTTTGAGCATTTTGAATGCGTCTAGGCAGGATATTTACGGATCTCCCTTTGTCAACTAGGACGCGACGAACCTCGTGATTGATCACACCGAGGCAAACTACCAAGGCATCGCAATGAGGAAGTCGGACGCCTTCCATATCCTCGTTGAAGAATGAGATCGCCGCTCCTTGATCCCTGGAGGTGGATAGTTGTGGATTGCGTTAACCTCCCGTACGAAGATCTTGCAGGAGGTGCTCGACTCCCCCCCCCCATGGGTCCACCGAGGGCACAGTGAGAGGAATGGTCGACCCCTCAACTTCCTCAGGCTCAGGTTTCGCCTCTAGACGCCTGCCGGCTGTTTGAGGAGGGGGCGAAGCCCTCTGGTCCCGATGGAATCGGCAGTAGAACTTTGGTCCCTCTTTTTATTGTTGTTCACTTGGGGAAGATGGCAGACCATCCCCTTCTCTGAGCCAGCGGTGTGAACCTCTCGAAGTGGGGGACATAAGGCGGTCATTTTTGACCGAACGCATCTTTTTGAGTCTTCTTCGGAGGCTCAGAGTCATCAATTTTTCTCTTCCCCTTGGTTGGGGTTTCTTTCGGGCTTTCGGAGTGCAGAGCCTCCTCGACTTTGATGTATTTTTCAACCTTATTGAGGAGGTCGGGAAAATCGATGGGCGGCTTCTTTGTCAAGGTGGCATTCAGCTCACCGGGGCGAACATTGTGCCGGAAGGCTGGAGGTACAATGCCAGCGTCAAGAGAAGAGACCGACCTAGCCTCAGCGGTGAACATTCGCACGAAGTCCCGAAGGGACTCTCGTTCCTTTGGTTTGAGGTCCACGAGGGAGGTGCTTGTCTTCTCGACCTTGCGACTGATCACGAAGTGAGTAAGGAAGCTCACCTCCAGCTGGTCGAATGAGAAAAATGAATTAGGGGCGAGCTTGGAGGACCATTCACGCGCCGGGACACGCAACGTGGTTGGGAACGCACGACAGAGGAGAGGATCCGAGGCGTTGTGAATCATCATGAGGGTTTTGATCCCTTCCATGTGATTAGCAGGATCACTCTCTCCATTGTACGTCTCGATCTGAGGTGGCCAGAAATTCCTCGGAATCTCAGCCTCGAGGATTTTAGCGGAGAACGGGGATCGACTAGCCTGATACCCCGGGTGGGTTGTGACCAACCCTCGCCGATCCGAGCAAGGCGATTCTCCATATCTTGTAGACACTGAAGGACAGCCTTATCCTGTCTCACTGACTTAGTCAAGCTGTGAGCCTCACTGCCCTGGGCTTCTTCTCGGTGAGGGTTGTCGTGTTGACGCTCGATTCTGGGGCCACCCCGGAGGGCCTGGAGGACCTCATTTCGGATATCCCGAAACTCGGCCCTTGTGACTAGGACTTGTTCGCCTTGACTGCTCAGGGTTGGCTTATCCCTTGGGGAGCGGTTGCACCTGTGCTCTCGACCCTGTGATGGGTGAATGTTGTGGGTCGGAGCCAGGTTGGAGGGAGCCTGGTAGGAAGGGGCGGCCCTGCCCCTTGATCGGCTGAGCTGGTGCCGGAGGTCCTCCACCGGCAGCCGATTGTTGTTGACATATCGAAGGACAATGACGATCGAGCGTGAAGCACTCGGACCAAGGCCCGACGATCCCTCGGCTTGCTGTCTTCGGGAACCCTGCATGATTACGTGACTGCAAGAAGGATGAGGGTTGGCCTGACGTCCCGCTGTGGGCGCCCTCTTGGCTTTGGGTGCCATGAAGGGGGACGGTTGTAAGGTGAGAACCGGGCCTGCGATCGAGTCAGTCAGTCTGTTTTCCACAGAAGACGTCAATCTGATGCTGCTGATTTAGTGGTGGGAGCAACAAATGTGAGTTATTGTTATTTATAGTGGAAGAGACAGATCTGAGACAGATCTCTGCCGCAGTTCTGGGTCCGAGATGGAAATTTCGTCTGGAGCAAAAAAGGTGGTGTTGCTGGGTAGCTAGTCGCCCCCGAACACCTACACAACGCCTAGGAACACTGGGAGAGACCTCGGTGGCAAGCCCTTCGATATCTAGTCAGTCACTGGAAGAAAGGAAAGTTAGGGTTCAAGTGAGAAAAAATCATTACCTGCAGAAAGGGGGAGAGGGTCTGGTATTTATAAGCAGAGAGAAAGTGGGAGCCTTAACCCTAATGGGCAGGATTGACCCGCTTCTATGGGCCTGAAGCAGCAGAAGGCTCATTGAATCCTCAAGCCTGATGATGAGAGATAAGCGGATTTTTTGGGGATCTGATGGTCCTGATTGTGCTGGATTATGTATCCACATCATTGAGTGAAAATTTAAGGTAGTCTTTTATATTTTTGTCGGAGCATGTGTGTCATTCATAGTTAGTTTTGACATTTTAGGGTTTGAGATATTTTCCAGTTTCCATCTGGTGTAAGTCCAACAGAAGACCTGTCAGCTGGTGGTGGGGGATCTCTAGTTGATCGAGTTACTACCATGACTATCTATGATTATCTATGGAGGAATAGAGAAGAGAGTGAGAACAGGGGAAGAAGATTAAGAACAGAGGATTAGAGGAGATAGGATTGTATTCATTCATTCATATCCCTTCATTACATTCATCCCCCCTGTTTATAAGCACACAGGGGAGGGGGCTGTCAACAGCTCAAAAGCAAGGATTCACAGCTAACAAAAAGCTAAAAAGAGAAAAGTGAGATTCCCAGGCCTAACGGCTACTCTGTGGAAGTTTCCTGATACATCGGCACTCTTCAACCATGATGGAGTAGCTGAATGCAAAAGTGTCGCATTTTATTCGTATAGGTCCTTCGAAGAAGTATAATCAACGGAGGACTGATACGTTATTGCTAGGGACTGATACGGACTGATACGGACTGATACGCACTTTATCTTCCTACCCAGTACAATCTTCAAGCTCCTGCATCATTCCTCCCCGCTTGACAAGGAGCTTCCAAAGTTTCTCTAAACTTGGGGAAGCGACGATGTATGGACCAGAATTCTTCCCACGTCGCTCTCTCCCTGGGTTGCCCTCACCACTGAATTAGAACCTCCGTAACTGCAACTCCCCCCTTACCGACCATCCTCTTCTCAAGCACTTGTGCAGGTTGGGATTCTTCTTCCTGAAAATAAGTTGGAGGTTCCAAGGTCAGGGTCTGCTGACTTCCCACATGCCCTCGAAGTTGCGATACATGAAATACATTATGGATTTTGGACTGCGGTGGGAGAAGGAGCTTGTAAGCTACCTTCCCGACTTTCTCCAACACTGGGTATGGCCCATAGTAGAGGTGCGATAGCTTGTGAATGCGTCGTCCCCCGACCGTGATTTGCTTGTACGGCTGTAATTTGAGATAGACCAAATCACCAACTTCATAAGCCTTCTCTGTGCGCCTTTGGTCAGCGTGTGCCTTCATCCGATCTTGAGCCTTCTTGAGATTGTCACGGAGTATATGCAGGACAACATCCCTATCTCTTAGGCACTCTTCCACTTCCGGAGAGTTAGTTGTGTTGGGGATATAACTGAGTAGAGTGGGAGGTGGCTTGCCGTATAGTGCTTGGTATGGCGACAACTTAGTGGCGCTATGGATGCTTGTATTGTACCAATACTCAGCCCAGGGTAGAGCATTAACCCAACTGGATGGTTTATAAGCACAAAAGCAGCGCAAGTAAGTCTCCAAGGTGCGATTTACTACTTCCGACTGGCCGTCAGTTTGGGGATGGAATGAGGTGCTCAAGCACAGCTGGGTACCTTGGGCGGTGAAGATGTCGTGCCAAAAAGTGCTAGTGAAAATTGGGTCGCGATCACTGACTATAGTTGATGGCACCCCATAAAGCTTAATAATATTTTGGATGAAGACCTCCGCTATGCGCTTGGCATTGTAAGGATGAGCAATTGGGATGAAGTGGGAATATTTTGAGAGACGATCGACCACCACATGGATGGTGGACTTTCCCCAACTGAGAGGAAGCCCTTCGATGAAATCCATACTAACATCCTTCCAAACTTCGGTGGGAATGGGAAGAGGTTGCAATAGACCTGACGGCGCTTGGTTATTATATTTGCAACGCTGGCAAGTGTCACACTCCTTGATGTAAGCTTTCAACCTCGCCTTCATACCGGGCCAATAAGCAACTGGTTTCAGCCTCATCCATGTTTTCTCATAGCCAGAGTGACCTCCTTGTGGAGAGTCGTGGTAAAGGAATAGTAGTTGCGGAATTAAAGGTGATGTCGGGTTGAGGGCGACTCTTCCCTTGTAGAAATATATCCTGTGTTGGAAGCTGTAATTGGGAGCTTCACCCCTCGACAACTTGGCCTGGATTTCAGCATAATAGGGGTCATCTCGCACCTCCTTCTTCAATTCCGTGAGCCAAAGGGGCTGCACCACCGTGATGGCCTTTAATTGAGCCTCTTCAAAAACTCGGGAGAGCCCATCAGCACCCTTGTTCTCCTTGCCCTTCTTGTATTTGACCGAGAACTGGTAGCCATGGAGTTTCCAAAGCCAAGTGTGCTGCGCATCCGTCTCCAATCGTTGCTCGAGCAAATGTTTAAGCGGCTTGTGGTCGGTCTTGACCACGAATTCTCCCCCTAGAAGATAGTGCCTCCACTTCTTAACTACGAGGAGAATCGCCAACATTTCTTTTTCATAGGTAGATATGTATCTACTCCTCCCTTTTAGCTCTCTACTGAGAAATGCGATGGGGTGGCGATTTTGCATCAAGATTGCGCCGATCCCAGTGCCAGCAGCGTCGCACTCTAGTGTGAACTTTTCTGCGAAATTGGTCTGGGCCAAGACCGGCGGGGAAGTGAGCGCCAGTTTCAACGACTCGAAGGATGCCTGCGCCTCCTGAGTCCATCGGAACTCTCCTTTTTTGGTGAGGGCAACCATCGGGGCTGCTATAGAGGCGTAGCCTTGGATGAATTTACGGTAGTACCCTGATAACCCCAAAAATCCCCTCAACGCCCTGACAGATTTGGGTTGAGGCCACTGGTTGATGGCTTCTACTTTGCCAGAATCAACTGAGACGCCCTCTTCAGATATGACGTGCCCTAGGTAGGCCACGGAACGCACCCCGAAGACACACTTGCTCCTCTTGGCGTGAAGGGAATGGTCGCATAAGGCCTGTAGCACCATTTGCAAATGCTGGAGGTGTTCTGAGTTACTCTTGCTGTACACCAAAATGTCGTCAAAGAAAACGAGCACAAACTTCCTCAAGTATGGTTTAAACACCTCGTTCATCAGGGATTGGAACGTCGACGGCGCGTTAGTAAGGCCAAATGGCATCACGATGTATTCGTAGTGCCCCTCATGAGTTTTGAACGCCGTCTTGTGAATGTCTTCCGGCTTCATTCTTATTTGATGATATCCGCTGCGGAGATCCAGTTTACTGAACATTTTAGAACCGTATAACTCATCCAACAATTCATCAATTACGGGTATGGGGTACTTATCTTTGATGGTAACCTTGTTCAAGGCCCTATAATCGACGCAGAGACGCCATGACCCATCTGATTTCTTCACCATCACCACCGGAGAGGCGTAGGAACTGCAGCTAGGGCGTATTACTCCTGTCTGGAGCATTTCAGCTATTAACTTCTCCATCTCGTTCTTCTGATTCCATGGGTGTTTGTAGGGGCGTTGGTTGACAGGCTGAGAGTTTGGTAGTAGTGGTATGCGGTGGTCTTGTGGCCTGGCAGGGGGTAAGGTCGCGCTCTCTTGGAACAACACCTCAAAATCACTAAGTAGTCGGGAGAGGTCAGGTGAGCACGGTGAGGCAGCGTCTACTTCGCTGTCGGAGGGAGGAACTGCTGCTATATGGAGTAATAGGCCTCCTTTTGCATGAGCGAGAGTCTTTTGCATTTCCTTGGGTTCCGACACCTGCAAGTGACCCTTACGAACCCCTCGCAGAGTAATCAGCTTTCCCTCTTCTTCGTAACTCACTGTTAGACTCTTGAAACTAAGCCAAATGTCGTCTTTAGTTCGCATCCACTGTGCCCCCAATATCATCTGATTGGTTCTCAAGGGAAGGATGTAGAACGTTCCCCGAATGGTGATGCCCTGGCAAATAAACTCCAATCCTTCGCAAACGCCTTCACAGTGTAGGTTGCTACCTCCTGCGATGGTGACTGAGAGGCGAATCTACTTGTTAACTTCTAGTTTAGCCCTTTTTACCACTTGCGAATCCACAAAGTTGTGGGTTGAGCCAGTGTCGAAGAGAGCATACACCTCTTCACCGCCAATCGCCCCCTTCAATCGCACGGTTTGGGGCTCTTCCACTCCTATGATCGCACCAAGGGAGATTGTGGGGTTATGAGCCCAATCTGGTCGTGGCAGTAGTGGGGGAAGGGTTCCAGGGTGTGTTTGTGGGGGAATAAAGGTAGCTTCAACTCGATTGCGGGTGTCTCGATCAACCAATCGACGCAACAGACTGCGTATATCATCGTTTTGTAATTGCAATCCTGTGATTTGATGCTGCATAGTACCCATGGTGATCTCTAGGCTCTCTAATCTCTGGCTTTGGTCGGGCAGCTGTTGAGATTCAACCTCCCTATGGGGGGAACCTCGCACTACCAGGACGGGTGATCCGACTCCGGAGTTACCCCCAGAGTCAAGGATCGGTCGTCGCTTGACTACGGGGCCAGGGTTTGGAGCATCGAGAGGCTCTGATACCATTGGTGTAAGTCCAACAGAAGACCTGTCAGCTGGTGGTGGGGGATCTCTAGTTGATCGAGTTACTACCATGACTATCTATGATTATCTATGGAGGAATAGAGAAGAGAGTGAGAACAGGGGAAGAAGATTAAGAACAGAGGATTAGGGGAGATAGGATTGTATTCATTCATTCATATCCCTTCATTACATTCATCCCCCTGTTTATAAGCACACAGGGGAGGGGGCTGTCAACAGCTCAAAAGCAAGGATTCACAGCTAACAAAAAGCTAAAAAGAGAAAAGTGAGATTCCCAGGCCTAGCGGCTAGTCTGTGGAAGTTTCCTGATACATCGGCACTCTTCAACCATGATGGAGTAGCTGAATGCAAAAGTGTCGCATTTTATTCGTATAGGTCCTTCGAAGAAGTATAATCAACGGAGGACTGATACGTTATTGCTAGGGACTGATACGGACTGATACGGACTGATACGCACTTTATCTTCCTACCCAGTACAATCTTCAAGCTCCTGCATCACCATCATAAAACACATTCACACATGTTCAAGGATACATGTGGTTTGTGCTTGTGTTTCTCCGTTGCTTCCATGATCATTTGGTGCTACAAAATATTTATAAAAAAGCAACAGTAATATTAAATTTCAAATAATAGAATTCACGGCATGGTCATCAAGGTGTCGAAATATAATTATAAATCATCTGGACTTTGATACAGTAAGACTGAAAACAATTGCACCTTCAAGATGATACAATAAAGGTCTGTTTAGCCGCCTTTTATTTTACATGTTTGTTATATAAGTAGTTCCTCCTTATTTCATATATCAATTGCACACGGTCACTGAGACCAGCAGTTAATTCCCTCTCGTAATTACAAAAACTGAGTAGCTACTAATTCTCCCTCGTGATTACAAAGAGTAGCTACAAACACATGCATTGCACAATAATAGCTGACCTGTGGGGACAAACAATTACCGACGTTCTTATAACATCAACCCAAAGCATTTCTTCAAAAAAAAAAAACATCAACCCAAGCAAATGATCCAATAGCTAACATCTTGCATTTTAAAAAAAAAAAAATTGCGCAAAAAGAGTCATACAACCAGTAAACTTGCACAGATAATCACTGGAGCCTGCGAATTGCAACCAATATAATGAGAAACCTGTTTCTTTAATTTCAGTTTAGCATAAAGTTAACTCCATCACCTTCACAGTGCTTTCAAAAAGTTCCAAATGTAAACCTTCTAATTATTCTAATTACATTCCCCTTCAAGTTACTGCTCAAACTACAAGGATAAGTTTAGCATTCTCATGCATGGAAGCATCACATGATTATAAAATTTTTGCAGAGTTTACTAGAGGAGGGGCAGAACTAGCATGTTTGAGGAACAATGCGGAAAGAAACTACTACTACTACTACTTTCCATCATTTCTGCTGCATCCACAGAGCAATATCCTTGCGGAAAATGCTAACATTTGAACTGCCTAATCTATAATCTACGGCAGGAGCGAATTGCCTGTACTGACCATTCATGCCAGCTGGTCTCATTGGCTGCATCATCATAGATATAATTGGGAAAGATCTCGGTCTCACGCTCAAAGGGCTGAAGATGAGCTTCCCTTTAAAAGCTGTGTTCATGGTCTTCACATTAGGCCTCCGGAATAGCTGGCGAGATTTTGCTAAGTGTTTGGCAATGTTGCTATTGATTTTGGAGAATGGCTTCTCGGGGGGCTGGCAAGCACGGACAACTGATGAAGGTTTTGTGTTTCCAAGCCACCGGAGGATCCTATTCCCAAGGTTCCGACCGACTTCTAAGTCCCTCTGTTGTATGTTTTTGTGGACTTTGACTGCAACGTCAAACACAGTGCGGATTCGCCTGCATATGTATCAACAGGTGTTAATACCAACTCAATAAAGAATGCAAAAAATAATTTGAGTCTGAGAGGTTACTCTGCACAATCAACTATCCAATTGAACTTGACAAGTAATTTACCTGTAATGCATGCAACATAGCATAAATGCAAGAGACTCAGAGATTCAATGGAAGAGTGAGTAGTGAAACAAGAATTACATATTAAAAAGAAAAAAACACAAAAACATATGGACTTGTCGAGTCATAAGTTTTAGGCACTAACAGGGTTTGGGCACCACACTTGACAGTGCTGGGTTGACAACAAGGATTATGTAACAAACCTTAAATATTTCGAGATAATGTTATTCGTTGTAATTATTTTCATGCATTAGATTTCCAACTTTCTGTTTATTATATGGTTGAGATACACTATAGATCTAGGATACATCAGATAAAGTATTCATGTATATCCTCCAAGTGACGTATCTAAAGATGATCCGAGTATCACATGACTATCCTCCTCTAAGAAAGTATTCACACTTAATAGAATAAGATATAAAGAGGAAGGGATAGGAAGACAAACATACTAGAAATCTTAAGAAAGTGGCCATTGATCCCCTCCCCTACTCATTAAGCTGATGTCTTCAGAGTCAAGCTTGGTTTGGTAGATGCTTCAAATAAAATGAAGTGGAGAAGGTGACTTGACCCAAGGCCGGCTCCACCATTGAGGCAGGTCGCCTCAGGCCCCAATTTTTTTGCAATTTTAGGGACGCCCAAATTTGTATTATCCTTGTAAATATAGGCACGTATTTTGTGCGTAAAAAAATTATATTGTTATTAGGGGCCCAAAAAATAATTATTTGGGCATTTCACCTCGGGCCCCCGGCAGGTCAGGCCCTAGCCCAGGGCCACTTCTGATGAGGGGCACAAAAATTTGTAGGTATAATGAGTTTGTAACACTAACTAATTAATATTTAAACTAGGAATTCCAAACGGTCTTCTAGCTCAGTTGGTTAGAACACTTGTTTGGTAAGTGGGAGGTCTTGAGTTAGACTCTTAAAGAGAGTAATTTTTCTTTTACCTTTTGTATTCATGTTTACTAATTAGTGGTTATTTATTTTTTTATTTTTTACCATTTTAATTTCTGTTTGCTATTAATGGTTTTCGGTTTTCAATTTTTACTTTTTAATTTCATGTTTGCTAATTAATTATTCAATAAGTGTTCTTAGATATTTACTACATTCTGAAACAACATTAATTAGATCAGCAAAAATTTCTGATGATTCTAAAGTGAGTTGGGATGCTGAGAAATTAGCATCAAGTGAATTTTCAAGTTTAGATTTTATTTTGAGTTAGGTTATTTGGCATGAAATTTTATACAAGATAAACTTAGTGAGTAAAAAATGCAGACTGGAGATATGCTTCTTGATGTTGCAATTAAAAACTTGGAAGAGTTGGTTTCATTTTTTGAAAAATATAGAGAAAATGGATTTACTTCTGCTATGATTGAAGGTAAAGAAATTGCATCTGAAATAAAAATTGAGCTCTTATTTCCTGTAAAACGTAGGGCTTTTAGAAAGAGACATTTTGATGAGATTCATGATACGGATAGAGAACAACAATCTGCTCAAGAAAATTTTACAAGTGATTATTTTCTTGTTTTAGTTAATGACTCTTTCTTAATTGAAGAGTAGATTTGAACATATGCAAATTTTTGAATCTATATTTGGCTTCTTGTTTGATGCATCATAGTTAGTTTCATTGGATGATGAAATGAAAAACATGGTAAGATGTCTGATATTGAAGCGAATGATTTACTTTCAGAATTACAAATATTGCAAGAAATGCTACCAAGTGAAGCTATGAAACACATAAACTATGGCATTCCATTGTAATTATGGAGTTTGCAAAAAGAAATGGATATGTTTCCAAATATTTTTGTTGCTTATAGAATTTTATTGCCAGTACCTGTGACTGTGGCATCTGCGGAAAGAATTTTTCAAAAATAAAACTATTAAAATCTTAATTGTGAACAACTATGACTCAAGATAGATTAAATGTATTAGCAATTTTAAGTACTGAAAAGAATATGTTGAAAAATATTGTGGTTGAACATATAACTGATGATTTTGCTTCTAAAAATGTAAGATCATTTTAGATAAGATGTAATTGATTTGATTACTTTTTTATTTTTTTAGGTGCAAGAATTGTTGTCACTATGCTTATATAAAAATACGAAGTAATTGATGTCATAAAGCAAAACAATGTAATCGTTATTTTTCAGGGTATTGGTTTTATGTCCCCCTGTTAGAAAATGGGTATTTTATACACCATTTACGAATCAGTTTTTGAGCAATTTTTTTAGTAAGATCCTCAATGAATTATTGAGAGATCTTTATTGATTTGTGTTCTCCTTCATGAGTAGATCAAAATCATATATTTATTTGCTAAAAACGGTTAAGGGATGAATGAGAAATTGTTTATCAAAGTAAATACGTTTTCATTTCTGAAAATGGATTGAGGGAACATAGTCCCACATCGGAAAAATTAAAGAAATTAGAAGAGGATATATAATAACAAGTTTCTAAGCATTGTAAGATAGCTAGACAAGAGGCTCTCTATCACGCACGCAGGGGGGTGCAGATCTCGGACCGGATTACATGAGGCTTGTGTGCACCCGCACGTTCTGCGGACACGAATGTCGGACCGACATAACCCCACCCCGTGCAAAGCCACCTTTTGCTACAATTTTAATTTTTTCCTTTGTAAACGGCTGAAATAAATGCAGAAACGGTTTTGTCTGCCGTTTCATTGCAGTATTAAATATTTTGCCCGCCGTTACAGTGTACGCATTCGATTGATTGTTTGCAGCTATACTGAAGGTATTTAAAGGCATTGACTGTTGTCTGCCGTTACAGTGTACACATTCAATAGATTGTCTGTCGTTACATTGAAGGCATTCATAGCCTTGTCTGCCGGTACAGTCTCTGACCCTGACCCTATAAATAGAGGACCCCCCTTCACTTTCTTCCCTACACAAAATCTCCACTCTTCCTATCTATTTTGTTCCATTTTTGTAAGTTCTTCGGTAAGTCGGTGATAGAGTTCTGACGCTACAAGTTCGAGAGCGTTACGTGGTATCTGTGTGAACACTCTTCGTCGTTGCATCCTGGGAGACAACCGCCATCAACTAGCTCCAGCACCAGGACGAGGCGAAAACTGTTTTAAGGAGATTGTGTGCTAGACAAGCCTCGACATCAAATCGATTTTGATTTCATTTTCTTGGTTTATTACTTTCACACCAAATCGGTTTTGATTTCATTTTCTTGGTTTATTACTTTCCTCCTCTGGTTTTTTGTGCCTCTCAATCATTTGGATTTATGCCAATTTTTTTGTAACCAAAGTTGTAACAAAGATAATAAATTTATTATAAACGAATTTTGTAACACCCCCGCCGTTATATCATATTTTATTTATATATATGTCCGTTATATCATATTATATATATATATATATATATATATATATATATATATATATATATACACACACAGACGTGTTTACAAAAGGCACGATTTTATTTTTCGCCCGGGCCTTAAATTCCTTAGGACCGGCCCTGCTTGAACCAATAAGGTATAAATTAAATTGTTTACCTAGAAAAAGTTGAGCCTTATGAAGGTATAGTTAAAAAAAAGTCTTATACTGACTTTGAAGCATAGGCAGTACAGATGTAAATAGGCAGAACCCAGCTAAAAAATTGGTTTTGAATTATCTTATGGGAAACATGGATATTCACACTCCTTCTGTTCAGCATGTGGACATGGATATTGATGGTGTTGGATTATCCAAACAACCGAAGAGATAGATGAGTGACCGAATATATACTGAGATAAACAAATGCATTTTCTAGTAAGTGTATGTTTTTATCTAGTATTGCGATTAACATCACATCAAATGTAATATCTAATAAATTTTCATTTTTCTTTCTTATGTAATGTAAAATGGTACTCGCTTCTCTCCAATTAATAGCCTTGTCTATTCAATAATATTATGAGGGTATCATGTTTGATCTGAGCAAGAATTCGGTTTAATGACTTATAAATCAAATACAGAAGCACAATATTATAATCCATATTGGTGGCAGAAACATGTAGAAACGATAATAACTCGTACTCTTAACAACAAGACCGAGAAACACCAGGCAAGTATACAGCATCCCAGGGTGGAATGCCGTTGTGTCGGATCTCAGAATTGGTGCAAACAAAAGATGCATTTGTAGATAAGGAGTGAATTCCGACTTCAGCTCTCTCAAGCTAGCCAACACAAGTGGCTCAATAATCAGAGTCTACATTCTGCTATAATCACCCATCAAACAATTAAACAAAAACGTGTATGCGTTCAATCAATTGACGGGATCATGCCACTAATCGTTGCATCCAATTCTCACAGGCATTAAATCAAACATATGGCGAGCATGCACAATATTCCAACCAAAACAAAACAAAACCTAGAAATCAAAGAACAAAGACAAACAAACAAACAAACGGCACCTGTAAGCGAACTGACGGATCTTGGGGTGGTTGGCTCCGATAACCCGCTTCTGAACCCGAAGCGCGAGGCGGTAGGTTCGTCTCAGCCCCAAGAAATACGCAGTTCCCAACGCGATCTCCCACAACACCATTGTCGTTGAATTATTTTATTTTATTTATTTTATTAAAACAACAAAATGGTTTTCTTGGAGGAGAAGAAGGGGGTGAAGAGCGAAACTGGGAGCAGGAAGAAGAAGGTTAATGCGGTATTGGATGGGATGACGAACGACATCTGGAACCCGATCTGTTACAAATAACCTCTACAAACGGGTCCAACCTTATCTACGACCCGTTCAATTATTTTTACCGGATTTCTTTTGTTTTTATTTTTCTAAAGAAAAATGTGGAATAACTCATCGGTTTCATTAATAAAATTTTAATAAAACTACCTAGAGTACTGGGGAATATATACAAGAAACTACAAAGCAGAAAATTAAATATAACCCTCCAACATCGTCCTGGAGGGTGGAATAATCCAACTAGGGCTATAAATCGGACCGAACGGGATCGGACAACCATATGTTCAAACTCGGACTGAAATTCTATTCGGACGGGCTTATGTTCGGCTGGGTCTAGGTCGAACAAAATTTTTATAGTCCGGACTTGGTTCAGTAAAGTATCGGACCGCAATAATATTCGGACGGACTTATGTCCGGCTCGAGCTCGGTAAAGAATCAGACCGAATAATTTGTACAGGATCAATTCGTATAGCAGTTCGGACGGTCCACGGTTAGACCATTTTTCGAGCCAGACTCGGACGGACGACGGACCGTCCTGTTGATTTTACACCCCTAAATCCAACAGTGCTACAAATATATCAAAAGAACAAGTACATAAATAGATAGACAGATACAAATATAACTGTCCTTCCAACAAATCTCTGGAAGGTGAGAAACTGGGAACCGTCGCTCCACTCAGTCTAATGTTCATCCGAACTCAACCTCCTTATCATCAATCTCGTCTGTCTGGAAGGCTCTGGTGATCCTCCCCTCGGCCCTGTGGCAGAAGATGTCGTCCAAAAAAGAAATAAGATGCATGATATAAGTTAGAATACCAGAAGAACTATTACAAGTCTGACGAAAGTAAATTTTATTTTTGTCAAGTCATAAAACCCATGTTGTAGCGGCGATGGCGATGTTCCATGCTTCTTTCATCTCATTACGCCTAAAGACAAATTTGGGGTCACCCCACAATTCCTCATACGTGTTTGGGTAATCACTCGTCCATAAATCTCGTAGGACCTTCACTAGAGTTGCTTTACTCAGTTGGCATTCAATGAAAATGTGTTTTAGCGACTCTGTATGATAGTTGTAGAAACCACATGTGGTCGCAGTGTTAGTTTGCCTTTTGGCTAGATTTTCTCTGGTTAAGATGGCGTTATTGAGTACCAACCAGAGGAAAACTCTAACTTTAAGTGGCCCCTTAGCCTTCCAGAGGATCTGCACCCAACTTAGTTTACATCCACGGAAGTGAATACGGTTGTAGAGGGAACGTACCATGAACGAGTATTCTTGGAGTTCCCCTAGCCTCCGGAAGGAGTCTATGCTGAGTCGCGTTCTGAATGGTGGCCTCCAAGTTCCCCTTCTTCATGCCTTAGCCAAAGAGATGTGAGGTTATGCCGCCTGCTCATAAAGGTCAGAGAACCGTTTTCTAAGCGTGTGAGTGCCGCACCATTTGTCCCACTAGAATTTGGACAGTTTGTAACACCCCGCAAATTGGAAATTACAATTTTGCCCCTGGGTGTTACGCATGTATATTTTGTAATGTATTTCATTACATATTTTGGATTCGTACTATTTATACATTTTCCGTATTGATTTCAGTCAACTAAAATATAATATTTCAATCCCTGGGATTTACGTGCTTTTTACGTGTTTTGATGTACGTGTTTCCACCACTACGTATAATATTTTCTATAGGTTTAAATTATTTATTTTTATGTATTTAAATCTATTTTATAAAACGAAAATTCATTTTCCCCTTATTTCGATTAAAATGCATTTTTCGATTTTCTGCATGTATGGTGCACGTGCAAATTTTTATTCTCATTTTGCTACTCTCATTTTACTATTTTTAGCATGCATTAGTTTTATTTAGCCTTTCTTTTGATCCATGGACCTATAAACTAAAATGTAGCCCATTAGGAGAGGAGCCCACTAGATAATTAAATAAATTAATTAGTAATGAGCCCATGTAGCAAGCCCACTAGATAATTAAATAAATTAATTAGTAATGAGCCCATGTAGCAAGCCCACTATTAAAATCACATTTTTAGTTAAAAATGTACTAATACATGACAAGTTACACACATTAGTACACATTTAGAGTTATAGAAATGTGTTCATATTTGTTTATGCATGTGTGCATGCATACACAAATGTATTTGGACCATTTTTTGGGCAAGGGAAGGAGAAGAGTTGGTAGGTTGAGTTAGTGGAGAGTGGGGAGATGAAGAGATGGAGGTTTTAGGAGTTAGGAAAGTGGAGAGTTGTAAAATAAATATGAAGAGGTGAGAATTAAAAAGAGAATTAAAATGAGAAGTTATTAGGTGGGAGATTTTGCAATATAGTCCCTAGCATTGTCCTATAAATAGAAACTCATTTCTCATTCTTTTTCACACCAAAAATAAAATAAATAAGAGAAAGAGAAGAATAAAAGAAAGAGAGTGAGGGTCCTTTTGGAGGAATTGCTAGAGGAAGCCATTGCTAGGGGAAGGGAGCTTGCTAGGAGGAGGAGCCATTGCTAGGAGTTGTCTTGGAGCTAGAATAAGTGTCACATCTTTCCCTTCAATTGTTCAAGCTTCAATAAGGTGGGTGACCCCATACTTTCTAATTTAGAATAATGCATGCTAAGTAATAAATAATGAGTAGTATGGAATTTCTTATATGATTTATGCTATGGTATGAGTTGAGAATGATAAGTGGTTCATGTATGATTAATAAATTAAATCATGTTAGGGATTAATGAGAAAAAGGAATTGATTGATTATTTATCATACATTAGCATGCTATTTAATGAATAGTATAAGTTTAATATGATAATTAGAAAATAAATTCATGCTTTTGTGTATGTTAAATTGTAGAAATATTATTGTTGATTAAGAAACAAAACATTGTCATGTTGCTTAGAAATGAGAACAAAATGTAAGGAGAAACTTTCATTAGCTTGTTAATGTGCAAATGTAGAAACTAGTGATTATGAGATTATTGGAAGAGATTTCATTATGGTTAAAAAGAAATTTTTCTTTTAGTAAAGTGGATGGTTTCTTACTTTCTAGTTGTAGAAATACCATGCTAGAAATTATAAATTAGTTTTGTGAAAATTCATATAGAATTTTGGAAAGAATTATTGTATTGGTAATAATTATCCATAACAAATGTTTTTAATAAATTTATTAGCATAAGGGCTAATATTATAATTATATTAAACATGGTACATCATTTACGATATGCAATAATTTAGTTTAAAATTCCGGGACGTTCATGTTTATTTAGTACTTTGCAATATGGTTCATAATTATTTTAACATATGGGTACATATACATTATTTCAAACCAATTGATACCTTCAGGAATGTTATATTATAAGCATGTATATGATTATAATAACTAGTATCATACACGTGCACACGTGTACGGGGGAAAATTGAAGGGATGATGAAAAGGGTAAAAAGAAAATAATTTCCGAAACTGATCCACCGTGGAAAATATTTACCCGACTGGTCCACTTTTGAAAATATTTACCAAAGTTAGTCCACAACTGGTCCACTTTCGAAAATATTTGGCCAATGTACCCAAGCAAACTGTAGCAAACTAGTTGTTCGGCTACTTGTGCATTGTATAATGTAGTCTTCATATTTACTACAAGGTTTATATGTTTTAAGAAGAAATGTAAAGTATTACTTTTGTGAAGTGATTTTCTTGAAGAAAATTTTACTCTTATTTGTTCGAAGAATATTCTAAGTAAAGTGCGACATTATAATGGCTTGATTTTATTATGAAATCTCATGTGATAGAATTGTGTTCTTAAAAGAAATTATTCCTTTGCTTATAAAGAATGTGAACGGATGACTAGATAATGAATAATGATGAGACTATGATTACTTGTGATTAAGTTGAAAGAAGAAATTATATAAGTTTAAGACATGATTACTAAAGGGTATGTGTACCCATGTTCCTTGTACATGAAAGATTATGATTAAGAATTAGTAAGACTTCGGTTACCGGTAATTTTGAAAGAAAGAATTGATATGATTTTGAGATAATGCCGTCGGGCGATCTCGTATTTTGTGAATAAATCCGGTATGAGGTAAAACTGATTCTAGGGTGATAACATATTCATGTCTTGAACTAAAAATAATTAGGCACTTAAGTGAAGATGTAATAAACTTGTGCAAACGTAAATGGGTGCTTCTATATAGTCGGCGGTGGATCTCCGTCGCTATAGACCCAGTTGGTGGACTGTGGTTGCCCCATAGGAGATGGACTGTATTTTATCCGGGACTTAGGATAGTCGACGGATGTTTACCATACTCCAAAGAATATGTATATACCGGGGCTGGAAGGGCATTTACGGGATTATTCTCACGATATAATAGCCAGGGAGGCTGGGATCTGTTATTATAGCCAGGGAGGCTAGCCAGGAAGGCTGAGATCCGTATCTGTGGAATAACTCTAAAACTTGTTTTATTACTGGGTAGTCTCATGGCGAGGGATCGAACCCTTTAATGTGGAGTACGTAGGCGCTTGCCCTCAGACCTATGTAGTATGGGATGCATAGAATCTGAACAAGTGTGCATTAGTGTCATCCTAGTATAGAAATGTGTGCATTAGGTATTAAGGCATGACATACACTTATGTTTAGAATAATCACTTTGACACTTTACTTGTTCATTCAATCTTTTTGTGATTTGTTAAAGTATGAGATCGTTATACTATTTCCGGCATAGAGAGGATAGCCGTGTATAACATTTCGTCAGTTGTAAGTAACTGACGAGCCCACAGATTAACATGCAGGTAAAGGACCATTCATGGAGTTATAAAGTGGATATGCTGTTGCTGTTTAGAAGTTAAAGATGTTGCAAATGATGTTAAAGTTATACAAGTTGTATTTCATTGTTGTAATCTTTTATTCTTTCGCTGTGTAAAGGAACTCTGATGTATTGTGAATAAAAAGTTTTAAATTTCTTGTAAAATTGTACGAAGTGAAGTAAAGATCCTGTGAAATCCCGAATCTATCCTTATTTGAAATTCGGGGTGTTACACAGTTGACCATTGCCGATAGAAAATGTAATTGCCGTGTTGAACGGTTCGTTGGCTCGAGCGATCCCTTTCCATAACCATGATACCCTAGGACCCACCCGGAAACCCAAAGTTCTTGTTCTTTTCCTTTGCAAGTAAGGCTGTCTGAAATCTTGCCAACCTTCTCCATTTGGATGGAAAACTTTCCACCACCATTTACCTAAAAGGGCATGGTTCATGTCCCTCAAATCAATAATTCCCAACCCGCCATTTGTTTTCTTCATGCATGCTTTTTTCTATCTAATCAAATGGCATCATCCCTTATCAGTTTCAGCTTCTTTCCATATGAACCTCTTTCGGATGTGGTTAATTATTTGGATTACCCACTTTGGTAATTCGAATAAAGACATATAGTATATAGGGAGGTTGGACAGGACTGAGTTGATAAAGACTACTCTTCCACCAAACGATAGAGAAATTGCCTTTCCATCCTGCAAGTCGTGCCTCCACTCTGTCAATGATCGGTAGCCAGTCTGACTTTTTAAGTTTCCTTGGTCTGAATGGTAATCCCAGGTACTTGATATGGAAGCTTTCCTTCTTACAGTTGAGGATGGTAGTGTGAGTCTCCACCTTTGCCTCTGAGAGGGTAGTAGGAACCAAAGCGCTTTTGTGGAAATTAATCATAATACTGGACCATGCTTCAAAGCAATATAGGGCACCTTTACAACATATGGTTTCTGTCCTCACCCTATTCTTGAACAAAATCGTATCATCCGCAGACTGTAGAATCATACATCTCTGCCGTGATCTACTACTAGCCATAGGGGCGATCCAACCTTCTTGCTTGCAGTTAACAACCATGGACTTAAGAACATCAGCCACAAATGTAAAAATAAGGGGTGACAGTGGATCCCCTTGTCTTATCTCTTTTTTATAGAAGAATAGGTGGCCCATTTGTCCGTTAACCGAAATGGTCATTTTACTTGTACACAAGTTATGCCAGATATACCTGATCCATCTTTCACCAAATCCTCTGCCTTTAAGAGTTTTCAGCATGCATTCCCAGTCAGCATAATCATATGCTTTTTTCGAAATCTAACTTCAGCAGGTAGTTATTTACATTAGCAATATGACAATGATGAATCGCCTCTTCGGCTGTGGCCACACAATCCATTACATCTTCCTCTGATGAAGCCATATTGTTCTCGTTCAATTAAGACGTCCACAATTTTGGTTAACCGACTAACCATAACCTTTGTGATAATCTTGACCGAACAATTAAGTAGGCTAAGTAGCCTGAAATCACCCACCTTAAAAGGTTCCTCCTGTTTGGGAATAAGGACGATCTCCGCAAAGTTGAGCATTCCCAATTTTAATCTATGATCGAAGAAGTCGTCCATAAGGGACATGATATCCTATTTTATTTCATCCCAAAAGATTTGGTAAAACATCATAGGAAAACCGTCCAGCCCAGGCGCCTTGTCTGCTGCCATAAGATTAATCACATTTTTCACTTCCTCCTATGTGAACGTGCCTCCAATTCTCGAAAGGGCTGAGCAACTTCACGGTGACTGTTATGCCAGAAGTTATCCCTAAGAGGAACTTTAAAATCGTTCTTTGTCCCAGGTAGAGCCTTATAATGGTCTTGGAAGATTTTTGAGATTTCCGTCTCGTTCTGAGAAATCCTGAGTTCGTCTGAATATAGAGGATAGATCTACACCTTACACTGGCCGCCCGGTGGAAGAAACCAGTATCTGCGGCTCCTTCTTTGAGCCACGAAATTCTGGACCTCTGTTGCCACTTGATTTCCTCGAGTTTATAAAGATTAGCAATGTTATATCTAAGCTCTAGTATTGTAATATCCTAAACTTTTATTAATTGAGAAATTGTTGATTTTACGTATTGTTGTCGCGACGAACAGGGAAGGCGAGTGAAGGCGGGAAGATGCAGGGAGAGGGTTGCACAGGGGGAGATGAGAGGCGCACACAGAAGGTGCGACGGGGAAGGGAGAGGAGGATCGGGTGAACGGGAAAAGGATGGGTTGAAGAAGGCTAGGTCGGGGAAAAAAAAGAGGTAGGCGGCCGAGGTGGATGAAGGTGAACAGTTGTATGGGGGTATTTATATGTAAACAGGTATATAGATTAGGGTTAAGTGTATAAATGGGTTTAAAATTAAAAATGTGTTTGGGTTTTAAATAAAAATCCAATAAGAAAATTAAATACAATAACTAATAATATATAATTTTATAAACTAATATAATTGGCATTAAAAGTATAGAGTCTATAAGTACAAATATAATTAACACATAAAATAGATACATATTTTTTTTTCTTATAAAAAATTATCTCTTTTATAACATGAACAAACAATTACTTTTCTTTCTTTCTCTTTATTTTCTAAAAAATACCTATTTTAAAAGTCTAAACTTGTTTTTCTAATTTAAGCCCACCTTAATTAATTAAATGTTTTATTAATAACCCATAAGTCTAAAAGCCCACTATTTTGAAGCCCACAAATTAATTAACCTTTTAATTGTTATAACTTGTAGTGTGGACACTTTTAGTAAACAATAAATTAATTTATAATATAAAACTTATTAGGAGGGGGTACTAGATGAGGCACGTGCATGCACTAGTGTGTGCAATGCACACCCCTTGGGTGGCCAGATTGTGGCATGGAGAGATGGAGGGAGTGGAGTTGTGTTGAGGGGTGGTTATGTGATCATGGAAGTTACTACAACTTCTCATTTCATCTTGATCATTGATCTCTAACTCCTTGATTAAATCCTAGCCATCTATTCACATCCCAAAAATGTATAAATACCCCTAGTTTCTTCTCATTAGTACACTAGAAATTATTAAGAGAGAAAAAGATTAAAGTGAGAAAATGTTGAGAAGTAAAGTGAGTAAAAGATTGAGTTTGCATTTTGTGTGTGTCCCTTCAAGTAGAGGCCGGCCATTTCACCAAAGGAGCAAGGGAGGCTCGGGTTCCAATCAAGCACAAGGAGGAGACGAGTTAGCAACACAATCTAGGAGGAGAAGGCTACTTTCGTGTATTCTAGGAGATTCTATGAGCTTTTCATTTCGTTTTTCTCCAATAGGTGGGTGTTTCTCATGCTTCTAATCCAGATACCATGCTAGGAATGGATGACAGAATTACTTAGGGATGGACAACTATTATCCGAACCAATCTAACCCGAACCGACCAGTTTTTAATCAAACCAATTGGGGGTTTGGGTTGGCCCGGTTCTTGATCTTCAATAACCAACTGGACCGGTTCGGCTGTTGGAGGAGTCTTTCAAATAACCGATGAAACCGAACCGACCGTACCTCTATGCATTAGTCCATAAAAAATCTAGTTCTCCTTTAATTTTTTGAATATACAAACATTCATTTCTCATTTTCTTAGAGATACAAACAGTCTCCTTTAATTTCTTTAGTACAAACCGAGCAGTTGTTCTATCTATGTTTTGATTCTCCATAATCATGTATGTTATGTTGTTGAGAAATGCTTGATTTACAGTGTGGTCCAACTTAATAGAATCATGAAGTTGATATAACATTTAGTAGTTACTTTAATCAAGTCAAACATAAATTATTTTCTAAATCTTTTTTATTGTACCTGAAATTCAATTAGATATGGTTATTGATGTTTTTTTCATGATAATAAACTAAGATTATAGAAATATGCATATGAAAAAGCAGTGTATCTTGCCTATTTAAACGTCATTATCTCAAACAATTAGTGTAAAATTCATTAGCAATTTGTGGTTTTATGAATCTTCATTTTAAATTTATTTCTGAACAACAAATAGCAGGTTGTTTATTAAGTTTGGTTGAAGTTGATTTTTTAAATTTCAATGAAATTGTGAATGATGTTGAAGGTGAAAAGTAGCATACCAAACCGACCATTCAATTCAATCCAAACCGAGCTTAATCGGTTTAGATGGAAACTGATCCAATTAAGGCTCAGTTTGGTTGTGGATGAGAAAATTTAAAAACCGATCTTCTTTGGATCGGTGGTGGATGGTCCATATTAGGTTGGATACTGACCCGATGCCCACCCCTAGATTTACTAAGGGAAAACTAAGTGAAATTGGCCTCATGTTTGCTTATTTAGAAAATGGATGGTAATTAAGAGAATGATTAACAATTTGATTGCTAGTTATTAAATTGTGAATGAATGTGCTAAAATCTATCATGTTCCATGCTATATGTTTTGAAATATACTTTGAGAAATTTGTGTTCATGAGATGAAAAATTGATTAAATGCATCTTGTAAGTTGATTGTTTAAATTAAAGCAACACCAATGTAGAAACATGGAAAAATTGTGTTCAAAATGTTGCTGGGTGTTAATAAGTAGAAGAACAAAGAAATAAAGTAGTTTTGTGGAAATCTAAAGTCTAATTTTGTGGAAATGTGATTTGTTCTCAATGTCGAAATTATGGACATAGAACATGAAATAGAACAAAAAATGCATGTTTTATAAGGCAAATAATGATTATAAAAATATTGGTTTACTGTAATTTTATATAGTTTATAATCTGGAAAGTTTCTGATTCAAATAGAGAAGAAAAAGAACTAAAAACGTTTTGAGAATTATGGAAATTTTTTTAGCGATGAACAGAGAACTATATAAAAAACAACCCAACTTATTTTGAGGCAATCTGGTCCCTTAGACCAAGTGGTTAAGTGTGCGGTGGCGTTTACTGTAGCCGTGTGCTAACCTCTGAGGTCTCGGTTTCGATACTGGGCAAGAACCTTTTACTTTTATAAGTTTATTTTTTTTTTCAAAAATCCCGAGTACCCAAAAGCCGATTCATATGGATAATAATCCATCTCTTTGTTGCCTTAGAGGCTCTGGCTTTGTGGTTAGCGGGGGCGCCACAGTGCGGACACTGTAGCGCCACGTGGTTTTGCGTCGTGGGTTCGAATCCGGATGTGGGGGTTTCGGCTTAAAAACTGATTTTTTGGGAATTATTATTTTTTTTAGAGTTTTTAATCAAATAAAAATTTAGAAAAAATACAGGAAAATTCCTGAAAATATGTAGATTTCATGGGATAATTTTCTACAACTTTTGGTGTAATGGAATTGAAAATTTGAGACTATTTTGCAAAAAAGGACTTGTTTTAATTATTAATTAAATTGCCTTTTAGATTAAAAAAAATGAGTTGTTTAAAGGAGTTTAAAATGAGATTTAATAATGGGAAAATTGAAAGTGTGAATTGTGGAATTAATCGAAAATGTGAATTGTGAAATTAGTATTGATTAAAATGAGAATAAGAGAATTATGTAGAAAGAATAAATTATTGAATGTGACAAGTTAGAAAAATGAATTCTTTTTGTTTATGCATGAGATTGTACATGAAATCGAAATTGAATGTCATGATGAGCTACGAAAGATCTTATGAATATGAATACACAAATGCTATGAACATGAAATGAGAATTGTGTTAATCATGAAAGAGACTTTATGAGTATGAAAAACTCGATGTTGTGATTATGAGTTGAAATTGAGAACTATGGTGTAGCTAAGCCTCATACCGGCAATGAAAGAAATGTTGAGATGATATTTGAAATGAAAAGACCAAGATTGGGTCATGGTAAATGAATGAATAAGACCGGTATAGTGGGAGTGCTAACCCTAAGGGATTGATTTTGTTCATGATTCAATTAAATTAAGGATTAAATACATAGTGAAGATGTGATGAAAGTAAGAGAAAAATATGAGTATGAGGGACATTGGATTGGCGGCGTGATAGTATTCACAGGGTGTCCCATGATGCGTCATGAGTAGGACGTGGATACTGCTCCAGAGTACCGTCCCGGTGGCGACGCTTATGGGGTGGTCTAGTGGCTACGGGTGGTGCCATGTCTATGGTAGGAGGTGAAGTCACCACAGGATGCATGCATGATGAGTCATGTGTCAGTACGTTGGGATTCTCTCCATGGCGCCTAGACGTGAGCTCGTAACTCATAGAACACCTAGGATATTTACCGTAGTTATAGTAGTAGATTAAGTTATGGCGAGAGATTGAACCCTACAAGATGAAGAACGATTAAGGGCTTGCCCTCGGACCTATGCAGTATGGGTTGCATAGACTCTGAACAAGTGCGCATTAGTGTCATGTAAAATAAATAATTGCATTAAGGACTAAGTGCACATTCACAATACGACATCAATAAGCTAGTCCCCTTAGCTTTGTTTGTGATTGTTTAAGTATTTGAGAATCGTTATACTGTTTCCAGCATAGAGAGGATGGTCGTGTATAATATTTTCGTCGGTTGTAAGCAACCGACGTGCCCACAGTTTCTATGCAGGATAAGTTCATGAAAAAGACTAAGGAGGAATTGATGCTTAAAGAATTATTCAAGTGTTGTACATTTTATTCTTGTAATTATTGTAAAATTGCTTCCGCTGTATAAGTGTAAATGTAAATGTAACTCTGATGTGAAGTAAAGTTTTAAATTCCTTGTAAAATTTTACGAATTGAAGTGTAAAGATCATGTGGAACTTCAGATTCGGTCTTATTTGGAATTCGGGTGTTACAAGTATTCTGTTCCATTCCTCTTGGGACAAGTCACGAGATGCCTCCCGTCTCTCCAATTCATCAATGCCCTCCAAGAATGCTTCTTTTGACATCCAAATTGTTGAGAACCTAGACCAGTTCCATCTACACTGTCTATGGCAGAGTCTCCGTGCCTTTTCACACCATCGGGATGTAGCAACCATACCTCGGGTAGGTAACACCCAACATTTCATAACCATGTAGTGAAATCCCCGAAATTCCAGCCACGTCTTTTCGAATCTGAATCTTCGAGGTTTTCGGTCGCCTTGCTCCCCCGTGGTGAGAACGATGGGGACGTGATCTGAAGTATGTACTGGGAGTGATTTATCATATGCCAATGGGAAGTTAGCTTCCCAGTCCAGCGAGTCTAGGATTCTATCAAGTTTTGCCATAATAAGGGCCGCCTGCATGTTTGACCAAGTGAATAGCATGTCATTAACTAGAATGTCAATCAGTTCGAGATCAGAAATCACTCTATTGAACTATTGTAACATCCCGTATTAAATTTTTTTAAATGAAAATACATTTCTTATTTTTACACGTGCAACGCACGTGCAATTTCATCTTATGATTTTTTATTCCCAATTTTATTTAAAAGTTATGCACAATTTTCTTTCATTTATTTTTGTTGCATATTAGAATCCATAAGCCTAATAGAAGACTCTAAGCCCATTAAAATAAATTAAATAAATAAAAATAGACCAAGCCCACAGGAGGACGCCCACTAAGAACAATCTTACAATTAGTTGTACACTTGTCATGTAAACAACATGTAAAAATAATAAATAACAACTAACAAATGAGAGTGTGTGTTTGTGGGTTGCATGTGCATGTAGTGCAACCCAAAAGTCACAAGAAGAGTTAGCCATGCATAAGAATAGGAAGAGTTGGGAGTTTGTGAGAGTAATGGTGAGTGGATAATTAGTGAAGGAGGTCATGTAGGTTATGAATTAGAACACTTAATTTGAGTAGTAAAAGAGCCTTCTCAAACCCTATAAATACTACCCCCTTTCCATCATAATCTTGCACCAAAGATAAAAAAAACAAAAGATAAAAATAAGAAAGAGAGGAAAAGAAAGAGAGAATTGTTTGAGTTCTTACTTGGAGGAAGGAGAGCTTGCTAGGAGAAGAAGAAAATCTCATTCTTGGAGCTATGAGCAACTTCTAGGAGTCTTCTTCTACTTTAGAATCTTCATTTGAGGTGGGTGTCTTCTTGAGCTTTCTAATTTATAGTATCATGTATGTGTAGGTAAATTAATAGATAAACTTGATATGCATATGAGTAGTGATTAAATTGAAATGATGATATTTAGAATGAAGATACATGCTAATTGAAAGATTTTCATGAAGATAAGTTGAATTGATGTTGTTTAATTGCATGGTAGTACATCTTGATTAGATTAAATGATATGAAAATAGATTTGTACACAAAGTTACTAATTCATGCAAAGAAAGTTACTGTTTTAAATTTTGTTTACACTTCAGAAAATCATATATAATAAAATAGTTGGAATCCGGAACTAAAACTTTTTGGGGAGCATATTGTATATGTCAGTAGCATCCCTGTAAAATTTCATGAGATTTGGAGTTCGTTTACTATTTTAAAAAATTCTAAACTCAAAACTGGTTAGTAGTTGGTTGGTTGCAGGAATTCTACACACCTTTCGGTTTTTGATTAATTCAGCAATGTAAATGAAATAATTTTAGAAAAGTCAGAACTAAGAAATTATAGTAGACACGTTAACCTTTCTGAAAAGTCCAAAAAACTCAAATTTTCATAAAGAATTAGATTTTATATGAATTTTACAAGACTGTACAGTAGCAATATTTCAGTATCTCGACCCTACTGTATATTTCGAAGAATTCAGGGTTATAGATATGGTATTTTGAGAAAACTTATAACTACAAAATGAAAGTATACTTGTACTTTGAAATAAAGAACGCTAAGTTTCGTGAAGTATACAATTTTCTATGATTTTTATAAATAACATGAAATGCAGTTTTCTAACTTTGAATTTACTGTTTTGCAACATTACTTAAACGACTTGATTGAAAATATAATCTCGCTGTTTTAAGTTATATTTTGGAAAAGTAAAGATCATATTCATGAGTAGATGAAATGTGAACTTAAGAAAGATAGGATTAAGATGTTAAGATTAGTTCAAAATAAATCAAAGGAAGATGATGAGATTGATTTTCAAAGATAAATTTTAAAGTGATTATGTCTTAATCTTAATTAACTTGATTTAAGAAAGTTTTGGATGAATATGAAAAGTGTTCGTGAAAATGAATAGGTTGAGATTGTATTTATTGATGAATGAATAAGAATGCATGAAAGAATTTGAATAAATTATGAATACATGAAATTTGAGAATATGAATTATAAGGGGATAAGTACCCCAAGTTGTTGAATATGGAAAGATGTTAATTCTAGAGGCTTAGTGATATCCAGGTACAGACAAAAGTAATGGTAATGAATAATTGATTTTTGAGAAGTGGCCAATAAGGGTATCGTTCTCGGTATTTTGTGTAAGACCAGCAGGAGGGTAAACTAGCTCTAGGTAGTATTATTTATTCATGTTCAAACTTAAGAATTAGGCACTAAGTGGAGATGTAATAAACTTGGACAAACGTAAGTGAATGGCCTCTATATAGTCGGGCAGTGGATTTCGCGACTATAGACCCAGTCGGACGGTGGATTCCGGGACTGTGGTTGCTTGTGATGGAGGCGAGCCTTAATTAAATTCGGGATTATGATTGATCGGACGGTAGATTCCGGGATCATGAATAGTCGGGCGGATAGTAGGCCGTACTCCAGTGTATATGTGTATACCGGGGCTAGAGGGACACTTGCGGAATGTTCATTCGACGAGGATTTTGTATAGTCGGACGGTGGATCTTCGGGACTGGAATTCGTAGTCGTGGAATGTCTAAACTTTGTTTTATTACTGGGTATTTATCATGGCGAGGGATTAAACCCTTTAATGTGGAGTACGTAGGTGCTTGCCCTCGGACCTATATAGTATGGGATGCATAGAATCCGAACAAGTATTCACTAGTGTCATTGTAGTATAACACCTGCATTAGGCATTAAGTCATGTCATACACTAACATATCTAAGATATTCACTCTTTATACTTTTATATGCATTCAAATTTGTGATTTGTTAAAGTAAGAGATTTCGTTATAATACAGCATATAGATGATCGCTGTTTGTAACATTGCGTCGGTTGTAAGCAACTCGCCCACAGTTTCATATGCAGGACTTGGATCTTACAAGGAGATATAGAGATTAATTTGATGCTGATGATTAGTTACATGTTCAAGTTGTTGAAATTGTATATTTATCATGTTGTACTTCATTTATTTTCCGCTGCGTTATTGATGTAAAAGAACAGTGATGTAATAAAAGTTTAAAAATTCATTGTAAAATTGTATAAAGTGAAGTGTAGATCCTGTTAAGCTACGAATTACCGTATTTTGGTATTCGGGGCGTTACAACTATTCCCTGTGCGTGACACTCGATCCTCTACCACGGTGCTCAAAGGTGAACCGAGTGATATTGAAGTCACCCCCAACACCCATAAACCAAAAACGCGCTTATAGTAGAGACATGATTCGACCCATAAACCACTGTAACCGTTTGTGTCCACTTATCCCTTCGACGAAATAGGCGTGCCAATAGGAAATAATCTCCTTGGAAGGCGATGAGGGAGGAAGGTGAAGAGACAGCTCGACTGCGGCAATGGTGGGAGTTGGAGACAGGGGGCCCCTGAGGCTCCAAACGAGGGACGTACTTTTCACTCCATGATTCGGCATTCCCCAAGTCTATTAAGTTTAAACCATTCCTTTTACAGTAGTTGATTTTGCACTATTTTTTATTACGTTTTACAGGATTTGTTTTGGGGGTTACTCTCCCAATCAAGGGGTATTCCTGTTTTATAGTAGTTGATTTTGCACTTTTTTTTTTTACTTGTCCAACAAAAATATAAAAGAAAAATGGATCGATCATCTACAATTTCTAAAGGTCCATGTACTCTTCCTTCACTGAGCAATGGACGTTTAAAAAACTGTGTTCATCTAGTGAGAAATATTTTTAGAATAAGTATAATTTTGTTAGAAAAAACCATATGAAAATGACTTAGGAATAATCTGCACCCTCCAATGTATGGAATACACGTGAGTCATATGGATATGCAAGCATGTCCTATATGTTCAGATACCTGCATAGGGGACCAATAACAACACTATACCAACCAATCTAACAAAACAAAACAGTACAGTACAAGACTATGCCAAACTCCTTTTAAGTTGTAGTTATCCATTGATTGATTCTGGTATACGATCTTTAATCACATGACATATCGGATTCGGTTTCCTTCAATATCAAACATTCTTTCCTTCTTTCTTATCCTTTTGGAATCCAATTCCATTTCCAAATGTGATTCAAAACATGCCTTAGAGGATCCACTGTCGTCATTGGGGGAGTCTGGTATCGTTGGTACTAAATTTAGAAATATATATATATATATATATATATATATATATATATATATATATATATTCTGACGGGTGATCTTACTCTGTCCATTTTTATAAAAAAATTAAAATGATATTTTCGTAATTAACAGTAATGACATTTTGGTAATAATTGAAAGAAAAGTTGCTGAGAAGTTCTTGGACGGAGGAAGATCTTTCGTACGATTTTTTAAAAAAATTGAAAATTACGTAATTATTTAATGATATTTTCGTAATATTTAAATGATATTTTTGTAATTTTTTGAAGAAGAAATTTATGAAACTTTAAATTGTTTTTTTTTAAAAGGAAAAGATGAGAGACGGAGCTCTTCATCCGTCTCTCATCGTTTCTGTTCTCAAAAAGAAAAAAATAATTCCAAAAAACCGATGGATAAAACATTTTTTTCCGTCCGTCCTCTTTCTTAATTTTTTTTTTCTCAAAAGGGTCATCTTCTTCCGTCTTCTACATTTACCGTTTCTTCTATTGCAACATTTATGTTTAGCGAACTATTGTTTACTCATATTTTAAAATTTGAATTTTTAGGGAACGATATTGAGGGTTTTTTTCTTTCAACTCAATGGCTAAATTTTGAATTTTTACAAAATGATAGTGGATACTCTTGTACACTACTAATATATTGTTCTTCTTTAAACGTACGTGAATAGTGTTGTAGGTATTTTTTAATACACTCAGATCTTTCGTGGAATTTAATTAACTCGGACAATTATGATATGCAACTTCATCTGACCAAATATTATTGAGATTAATTCTTTTATTTTATTATATATACTATATCAATTTGCAACAATTAGATTTTTGTGGCATTTTCATACATCAACTACAATCACTAATCACTAATATTATAATATTGGGAGAAGAACTTAGTGTCATTTGTAAATTTATCAACGTGTGTGATGCACGTATATAACTAATATGAATGAAACTTTACGTTCGAGTCATCACTACGTCAGAGTTTTTATTTAAATTTTTTTATTAGGATATACATCTCACGTGCAATCCCAACTTTTATATTATACTGTTTATACTTCAAAAAAAATATTAACTTACGCGCATCACATGTGCAATTCCAATTTTTTCCATTATACTCTTTGTACTTTAAAAATTTATTCGGACGTGCATCGAACATGTTAAATATTAGTATTATATAATATTAGATATACCCTGGGGTACTTATTAAATATACTATGTAATTGGACTAAGGGATAACCAAGGGACCAAGAAAAATAATTACCTCCAAATAGGCTGTGTTTTGATTCAAATTCAAGGCGTAGGGAGTTGGAAAAAACTCCACAAAAGCATAGTTTTCTTATTAAGAATTGAATGGAATAGAGAGAGTGGCGCAATCAGCGTCCTTAGATATCCTCAAAATCCGCTTTCCTGTAATACTCAGGTCCAGCATCAGGTTGGGCTTCAACCAGTTCAGGCCCATGGGTAAACGGGTCCAACCCGGCCCGTTCGGATCTCTGACCTGTTTACCCCTGTCTATAAATACCAGCCCCCCTCCTCACTTTCAAAGGTAATAAACTTTTCCCCACCTGAACCCTAGCTACTGTTGCTTTCTCAGTGACCAACTAGATCGTCGGAGGCCTTGTCGCCGGGACTTCTCCCGGTATTTCTTGGCAGTGTGTAGATACACAAGACCGAGCCAAGCCACCATATCCAAGCCGAGCTACTTCATCCAACCCAGGCTACTAGATCCAAGCGGAGCGCCCGGCCTCTACCTCTCCCCTGGTACTCCCGAACCGGTCCTACACCTTAGGATCAGATCGATGCCATTACCATAACTTCCTCTTCACAAATTAAAAGAACTCGCACCTACTGGCCCCAGACCCCAAAAACAAACAAAATCAAGAATCTTGACTACCCAATAATCTATATAATAAAACACAAGACAAAGCAATCAAGTGGTTCACATTCAATTGAAACAAAATCAATGGTTCAGATTTACTCTTCCAAAACATATTTTCTCTCAAAAAAGTTTCTCCCCAAAACCAAATTTTTCCTCCCAAAACTAAAAAACTCATTACTTTATTACTATCTCTCTTCTCTCTTCACTTTTTCATATTTTTCTCTCTCTCTCTCTCTCTCTCTCTCTCTTTATTTACTTAGAAAGTTAGATTTTCATAGGTTTGTAAATTTTCTGAATTTTATATTTTAATTTATTGCTCATGTTACATTGAAAATAGCAAATATCTCTTTAACAGTTAATTTCATCATTTTCCATCATCCAAGTTCTTAGAAGTTGGATTTTACACCCCCATTTATAATTATTTTTCAACATATACTAATAGTAACTTTAACTTTTATTTACAACTAATTATTGTCAGACTATTCAAACTTGAGCTACATAATTGTTGTTTTACTGTTTACAAGGCTCTTTGTGTGTTGGATCGTTCAGAAGATGTGCCATATGCACGTGCCTACGGACAAATCTAGTACTCATATATACTTTACCTCTCATTCAAGAAATGCATTAAATAACGATATTCAAGGGCATTCCTATTAGAAGATGATGATCGGGTGGTATATGCCATGCGAATAACATGTAGTTTGTATATTTGCTTATCCAAAAAAATTTACTCGAACTATGCATCAAACTACTGAGTCTAGGATTGTCATATTTGCACTTCACAACTATGCATCAAACTGCTGCTAAAATGTTTGTAAATCTTATTATCTATATAATAAAACACAAAGAAAGCTATCGAGTGGCTCTAATTCATTTGGAAGTAAATCAATGGTCCAGATCTAACATTACAAAAGACATCCCCCCTTCCCCCAAAAATTTGAACCCCAAAACTCAGATTTTTCCCCCAAAACAGAACAACTCATTAATTTATTACTCTCTCTCTCTCTCCCCCTCTTTTCTCCTTTTTCATAATTCTTTCTCTCTCTCTCTCTCTTTTTTTTACACAGGTATGTAAAAATTTTTTAAAAAACGAATGTTTATTTTGGTTATGCAATTTCGGATTATGTTTTTTTTAAAAAAATTTCCATTTTTAATTATGCTTTTTTTTTTCGGATTATGTTTTCGTAACTCAATAACATTCACTTCTATTTAATTATTTTTGAATTACCATATTTGATCTGATTGTAGAATACTTCATTTAGCAATTGTTTTAGATTAGAATGCTTCACTGAGTTAATTTTGATTAGAATGTTTTTTTAATTATGCAATTTCGGATAATATTTTTTTTTATTTAAAAATATTTGGGCATTTGTTGCTTTTAAAGATCATTGCAAATTCTTTAATTGACTCAGTTGATCGTATTTTTATGGACAAATTCATATTTAATCCCTATATTTCTGGTTTTAGTAGATGCAAAATTGTATGTTGATCTGCTTTGCTGCAAGTTCATTTCACATATGCATCACAACAAATTTTCTCTTTTAAATTCATACATGGTTAACTACATAAAAAAACAAATAAAAGGAACTAACTCATGTAGTTTGAGGCGTCAACCGTATTAGAAAATGAATTGCTACTTATGTCAGACTCTAAATCAAAAAAGAAATCTCTTATGCTCAAGTCACACATAGCAAGGAATTTTCGATCTACTACTTTTGTAAATTCACAGTATTATTTTTGAATCATGAGCTGCTGACAAATAATCTTGTAATATACAAACCAATAAACGTCAGGGTCACTCCTTAATCATACTTCAAAGAACATCAATACATCAACGTCTACTAGCAAATAAATATCTTTGAAAATTATTCCTTACAGTTTACACGATTTTTCATATGTTGTATTATTTTGAATACGAGCTGGAGGCACGTGCACACCGTCATACCTAGTATAAATTAAAATACAAAAAAATGCAAAATATACATGCTTCCGTTAGATTTTCCAGTTTTCCGTCATCTCTCTCGGATAATTAGACACTGACTGGGGAACTAACAGGGCTTGACTGGATTATAATTTTTCGAAATCCCTAAAATACCCCCCTCTTTTTAAAATGAATTGATAAATGACAAGTTGCTACCATGCGATGTGCAATACAAACACTTGTATGATGCTCTACGCCAGCTCAGCTCCACCTCATTCAATTCACTTCATTTCGGTAATTACGTTGAGTCCGTATATATGTATATTTCTCCTTCAATCAGGAGTGTATAAATATACCGTATATTTAAAGAAATAAATACTCACCTCTTTTTAAAGCAGCAGCCACCGAAGAAAGAAATACTCACCTCTCTTTAAAAAAAAAAACTCAACCAAAATGCAGCGTCAGTCTCTCTCTCCAAATTCCAAGAACTCCGGTAACCTCACCGCCGTATCACCTGACTCCGACGACGACAAGCTCCTCATCCGATCATCCACCTCCTATAGATCCGCGCCCTCTTCATCCAGAACCGTCCATCTCATCCCCGTTCTCACCCTCCTCTGCCTTCTCGTCCTCTTCCTCATCTCCCACGAACCCTCCCCCTTAGGTAACCAACCGACCAATCACATCTCGCAACGTAACGTTTGCCTCTCTTCGTGCTAATTTTCTCTTGAATTCTTTTTCCACAGATTTGCCGACAACCAGAGGAATCGATCGGATTCGGATTCTTGATCGGAACGGTACAATGCTGGGTTTTTTTTTTCTCTTTCGATTTTTTGAAAAATTCGGTGATTATTTATTTAAAAATATTTCGTATCGGTTTCTTTAGCTGCGGGAATCGTGTCGGCCGCGATACGGAACAAGCGGGGTTTGATGGAGGAGACGGCGACTCGGACGAGGATTCGGAGCCGGAAACTCGGGATTCGTTAGGCACGTGACACGCGCGTGATGATGCTAGAGTGCGCCGCCGTTTGTAGATCGACGGTTAGGATTTTACGACTCGTAAAAGTGCGCCTGTAGTTACAGCTGTGATGTGTGGGATCCAGATGACAGCTGGCCTGCAGGCTGTGATTGTTTTGATTGATTGAATGCACTGATTGCTATACAGTTTGTACGGAGAGAGCACGGGTTTACTTTTTTTTCTTCTGTACTGTCTTTTGTAATTTTCTTTTTGATTTCTTTCTCATAATAAATGTAGGGTTTAAAAAATAAATTAAAATCATATCATTCATATGTACAGGTTTTTCATGTGTCTAATAAATCAAATGATTTTTTACTAGCTAAGTTTATTTGATTTTTATTTTCTCTGATTATATTTTTATTTTAATCATAGGTGGCAAATACTAGTACTATACACCTTTGATATTGAAATTACGATGAAAGAACAAATCTTGTGACATTATTTTCATAATTGTTTAGCTCAATGATGATACAAGGCGCATTAACAAAAGTTAGTCATCTTTATTTTTTTATATGAAAGTTAGTCATCTTTATGAATTTCACTTTTTACCACCTTGTGCTTTTACAATCTCCTAATTAGATATTTTAATCCTCTTAATCAATTATTTATAAGAGAGGTCTAGTTAGCACTATCACATTTACTGGTTATCTAGACCCGATCCGGACCTGGCAATCTGGCATGGGAAAGAAATCAACCCGATCTATACAGAGCTGGGTCCGGATCCACTCAAAATGGAACCAACCCAAATTTGAATTCTGACCCGTTAAAAAATATTCTAAAAATATAGAATTTGAATAATAGATGTGTTAAAGATAGATGTGCAAATATAATATTTATTTATGTACTTAAGTGCAAAAATTGTTGGAACCGTAGGATATCAGGTCTAAAATACTTAAGTGCACATATTTATTTTCCGCTACCGGATTCGACGAGTATATTTTTCTTAACTAGGATCTGAATCCGGACTCGATTCTCACAAGTTCGGGTCCAGGTTGAATTTTTGAACCCGTGATATATCGGATCCAGGTTCGGATCCAGAAAGTGAAGGACCCAATCCGATAGAACCCGATACCAGCTCTAGGTCCTGTACCCCCATTCATTCACACATTTTCATTTCAAAAATTTGTTCCCACTTTATGATGTAGCTGCTGTGTGGTTGGATGCATCATGGGAAACCATTTTTTAAAAAAATTGAATACATCTTCTTTACACTTGCAATGCTCGACTATTAAGAGTGGACAGTTGTATAATTTTTTTATGAAATTAACTATATATGGATAAAATATAGTTTTGAAAATAAATTATTTGTATGTAGATAATTAAGAGGGGTTCATTCATTACAATTTTATGTTTTTACTCGGTGAAGATGTTTTCAGAACGAATGATTTAAAATATGTATATTTTAGCAATTTTGCTCGCACTATCGGTTCGTTAAATACTCATTTTTTTAAAAAATTATGAACAGTTGACTGCTATATTTAGCAACAAAATATAGCAATGGCCAAATATAAAAGACGGAAATTCTTCTTCCATCTCACGATTTTTTTTTCAATATTAAAAAAAGACAGACGGAAGATCTTCTTCCGTCCGCCAACTTTTACTGCAGAAAATTTGAGAAACGGAATAAGATCTTTCGTCCTCTACTTTTATTATATATATAAAAAAAAAGAGACATCTTCCGTCTCTTTTCTTTTTATAAGATTTTTTTTAAGGTCCACACAAATTTAAGCAAATTTCCCTCCCCCCCCCCCCCTCCGCCCCCCCCCCCAAAATTTATGAAAATGTCATTCTTTATTTACGAAAATGTCATCATAAAAAAAACTCGGGGGAACTTTCTTCGAAACTTTCATATTTACGAAAATACAATTGAATATTTACAAAAATGTCATTTTCAAAAATTTGGAAAAAAATGTTAGACGGATGATGGAAGATCACCTTCCGTCTTTTCTATTTTTTGGTTTTAATGATTGGCTCTCATTCTTTTACTATTTTCGAAATGCTATATATGTATATTTTTGCTATATATGTATATTTTAGCGTCAACTATACTCCAAAGAATTATTATTGTTAGGGTTCTTATTGGTCGGACCTTTTCTTCTCTGTAGAAAGAGTCTACACGCTAATAAAATCGCTCTCTCAAGTCTGCTATATACAAAAGTTTTACTTTCTTCTACAAACTCGAAACTTGTGCAATCATTTTGTATTGTCGACAGATTCTCGACGTCGACTCAATATTTTTATTACAACCAACGAATCTCTTTAGTCTTTAGATCAAAACATATAAACCAATCAATGAATCTTCTTACGTACACTTGCTAGAAAATTTTCAATGCAGAAAAAAAAAAAAAATACAAATCATAATTGTTAGGTCGTTATAGTGGCTCCATCACTCACATTACATAATCAAACTACTAAAGATTGAATAGACCTATTGACATTTAATACGATCATATTATATCCATCGATTGCTTTCATCAAAAAATATCCATCGATTGCTTATCTACTTGTCTCTCCATCTCTCTCTAAATATCTTTCTTCAGTTGGGACCATCTTCCTCTTGTGCGTAAACCACTTCGATATCCAAGTTCACAAGAGAAGACCCCATCTAAGAGCATTCACAGTCGTTTGTTATTCATCCATTATATACATTTTATAGCAAATTCATCCATTATATACATTTTATAGCAAACAATACGCTACAGTCGTTTGCTATTTATGTATTTTTTTACGAATACGCAACAGTAGATTTCTATAAATGAGAGACGATATAAGAAAAATGCATATTATAAAGGACGGATCTTCAAGATCCGTCCGACTAAAAAATATTTTTTTAATTGTCAGACGGACCTTCGAAGTCCGTCCCTTCAAAAAAAAAAATCATAATAAAAAACCCTAAAAAATTAAAAAACCCTAGAAGATCCGTCTGTCCAATCCGCAATTTTCGGACGGACCTAGTAGTTCTGTCACTGCTGATTTAAAAAAAAATAAAATAAAATGAATGACCATTTTGCCACCTCTTCATTCAACGGCTATTTGCGCTTTCTCAGATTAATCCAACGACTCTTTCTCTATCTGAACAGCTCACTAAAATTTTGTTATATCTAGTACTCATCCTGAACCCAATACAAGCATCACAATTGTCTAAGAAAATATCCTCCAGTAACATCTACTACCTCTTTGTCTTGTACTGAGTTTTTTGTTAAAGGAAATAAATGGCGAGCTGAGGTGCAAGGAGGAGAGCATATATGGCTCAGAAAGATGTTCTTATCTGCCAAAGTTTGATTAGTATAACGCAAGATCCATTGATCGGTAACGATCAATCCGGGGCCCAGTTCTTGGAGCGAATTT